>OZ007511.1:4416725-5016725 GCA_963931865.1 Axinella damicornis | reverse complement strand
ATTTGTTGAGTGGAACTCTATAGATTTGTGTCATCTGGAGGATCATGGATCAGACCTACATAATTATATAGCCAGACTGTCCATCACCAATACTTCTCCCTCCCACTCCCAGCTCCAATACTAGTGGTACACAGCAACTCCTCCTGCATGGGCTGCACTGCACTGGGCTGCACTGGCCTGCACTGGGCTGCACTGGGCTGCACTGGGCTGCACTGGGCTGCACTGGGCTGCACTGGGCTGCACTGGCCTGCACTGGCCTGCACTGGGCTGCACTGGGCTGCACTGGCCTGCACTGGCCTGCACTGGGCTGCACTGGGCTGCACTGGCCTGCACTGGGCTGCACTGGGCTGCACTGGCCTGCACTGGGCTGCACTGGCCTGCACTGGGCTGCACTGGCCTGCACTGGGCTGCACTGGCCTGCACTGGGCTGCACTGGCCTGCACTGGGCTGCACTGGCCTGCACTGGCCTGCACTGGCCTGCACTGGCCTGCACTGGCCTGCACTGGCCTGCACTGGCCTGCACTGGCCTGCACTGGCCTGCACTGGCCTGCACTGGCCTGCACTGGGATGCACTGCACTGGCTTGCACTGGCTTGCACTGGGATGCACTGGGCTGGCCTGCACTGGGCTGCACTGGGATGCACTGCACTGGCCTGCACTGGGCTGCACTGGGATGCACTGCACTGGCTTGCACTGGCTTGCACTGGGATGCACTGGGCTGGCCTGCACTGGGCTGCACTGGGATGCACTGCACTGGCCTGCACTGGGATGCACTGCACTGGCCTGCACTGGGCTGCACTGCGCTGGCCTGCATGCACTGGGCTGCACTAGGATGCACTGCACTGGGCTGCACTGGGCTGCACTGCGCTGGGATGCACTGGGCTGCACTGGCCTGCACTGGGTTGCACTGGGATGCACTGCGCTGGGATGCACTGCATGCGCTGGCCTGCACTGGGCTGCACTAGGATGCACTGCACTGGGCTGCACTGGGCTGCACTGGGATGCACTGCGCTGGGATGCACTGCGCTGGCCTGCACTGGGCTGCACTAGGATGCACTGCACTGGGCTGCACTGGGCTGCACTGGGCTGCACTGGGCTGCACTGGGCTGCACTGGCAGGCCTGCACTGGCCTGCACTGGGCTGCCACTGGCCTGCAGATGCGACACGGTGTTCCGCTTCTGAATCCGGAAGTAGGGTCTAGTCCTAGCTCCACCCCTTTTCTCAAGTTAGTGTTAATATTGATTTTGTTAGTCACTTGTCGGTTCTACAGGTTATTTTGGGGATCGCTTCGAATTCCAGTCTCTTCTCTAGGGTAAGGGCGAAGAGTTCAGAGTAAGTAAGATGCCATGCATGTATATAGACTACGTCCCCAAAAGCATATTAGGTAGATAGCTACACATATTAAGGTAGCTAGCTGTCATGATGAAAGACAGCATGGTTCATTATTCCAGCTAGCAAAGAAAGGTCTTAAGTTAAGGTGAAGGGTGGTGCTTTCTCGCATGGGATCTGAACCCACAACCATCGGCTTCACGTACAGGACAGATATATTGCGTTCTTCTTGTCAGTAATTTCATCATCCATTATTTTACATGTATACGTACATGTAAATGTACATACCGTATCCACTCTATATAGTTGAGGAGATGCCTCTCCAATTAAGGCACCCTTTCGCTTTAAGTAAGGCACCCTCAAATGCAGCACAAGGTTGTCTGTTTAGGCTAGGGCACCCACTGACAGGAAAATCTACAGGCAGCATGTGAATTTTCCTATCAACGCATTCTTGATAAAGGTAACTCATAGAGGCATTCATAAACTGCTAATAACATATCTAGCTAGTGGCTGTATTTTGGAGACAATGTAGGCTGTTTCTCGAGGTTGTTGCCACACCCTTCATTGAACGCCCTATTCCCGAGTGTACTGTGGCCACTAGTGGGAGATGTATGGCAAATTGTTCACTCACCCTCGTTTTCTAGCTCCATCCTGAAACTGAAGGTGCAATTCTGCACATAACGAGAAAGGTTTGTAGTAAGTGCTCAGAAACGTATGTGGGAGGGAGCCACGCTTCTATACAGGAAGTTCGTATTTCAAGAAGTGGGTGTGTCCGAAGTACCATTGCTACATGGACTCATCAGTGCCATGAACTGAAAAGGGAGGCACAATTTGCATGCCTACGTATGTTTTGTAGTGTGGTGATTTGTATTAGGATAGCAGTACCATAGGGGCAAGTGGAAAAGGCGGATACGGTCGGACGCGGACACGGACGCGGACGCGGACACGGACACGGACACGGACACGGACACGAGCCAAAATTAATTTTTCAGCCCTTTTCAGCCCTTTGCAGTGTAGGACAGAAGCTAAACATGGTTATTCATTGGCTAAAGTTGCTTGCTTAGCCTATTGAACCGTCTTTCATGTCTTACCTGGAGTCAGCAGAGGTCAAAGGCCACGTGCATATTTAATGAGCTTCAACGAAAAGATTAGAAGAGCTTTTATTTTGTGCAGAAACCAAACTCAAGCATTTTGCCAAAGCATAAGGAAGCAGAAATAATATTTCTATGATGGCTGATCGAAGCTCGATCTTTCATTGTTGAAGCTCATTAAATATGCACGTGGCCTTTGACCTCTACTGACTCGAGGTAAGACATGAATAGGCTAGCCTCGTTCCCAGGCCCCGCCCAGCTATTTTTGTTCGCGCGTGGGAGAGCCTGGGAACGAGGCTAACAATAGGCTAAGCAAGCAACTTTTAGCGAGTGAATAACCATGTTTAGCTTCTGTCGAACACTGCAAAGGGCTGAAAAATGAATTTGGTTCGTGTCCGTGTCCGTATCCGCGTCCGTGTCCGCGTCCGCTTCCGTGTCCGCGTCCGACCGTATCCGCCTTTTCCACTTGCCCGTACCATAGTCTCCTGTTAATACTCCCCCCCCCCCCCCCCCCCCCCCCCATTTTGTGCACTACATCCACCCTGAAGTGGGGGGAAGGCATATAATTATTTGAATATGTAATACGCTTATTATTTGAATATGTTAGTCTCGATCATGTGCCCCTACAAAATGTTTTTACGCAAACTAGTATGACACTGCCATGGTTATCTTCACATAATAACACAGGTATGTACAAAATACAAGGGATCGAGAGAACTGTTCGTGGTCATCATGTTTACGTTTACAAAGCTGTGTGGTCTCCCTACATCGGCGAGAAGAGCTGCTGCCAACACGAGAGCCATAACGTTCATGACAACTTCATTGTAGCTATCCTCAAGAACAGAAATGCTGTCGGTCATGTACCGCGGGAAATTTCCAGAGTCTGCTGGTGTTTCCTGCAGAAGAGTGGCAGCAAGATGACTTCACTGTGACTTGTATCGCAACATAACTTACTGAGCACTTGTAGTTTAGAAGATGCTCACCAGCAGGCATTAAAACGAGTCAAACTACCCTGTGCAGGAACTTAGGTAGGGGAAGACGTATTTTCAAAAGGAGCCTATTAGCGAGAGACTACAGTAATAGAATTCCAGTAGGGTGGGGACATAATGAAGTTTCATAAACTTTCATTATTGATCCATTGTTATCATTGGTCACAATTCATTAGAGTGTTTGTTCCTTGTCTCTGGAGCCATCCTGCTAGTCTCCATGTTTCGACATGGATCTTGAGTCCTTGACCCTAAAATTACTGATGCTCATTGACAAGTGCCTGTAAACACATGCATACTACCTTGTGGCCTACTGTGTAATCACAAGAACCACACACCTCCCACTTCATACTGCAAGCTAGATAAGATTTTATCAAAGACATCCACAAACTGGTCCATCTGGAGTCACAGATTCATGAGCTGCTTGTTCCATCTTGCAACAGATAGTACATGCCGTGACTGTTGATGAGCTTTTAGTATGGATACACGGTGTATGCCAATTATTTGTATGGTGGGATTCAAACTCAGCAGCTCTCGATCCACAGTGCAGGGCACGGAGCATGAACTATAGGTAGACCATGTCCTGCCAACTATTTACTGTGCCATGTTTTCGTACAACGTTAGATGAGACCTCTGACAGTGTGTTGCACTATCTACATAGGACCAGCAGAGAGCCAGCACCCACATCTCTGATTCCTGCCACTGCCATCAATATTTCCATTCAAAATGATCGTTCCTCGTGAGATGTTCCTCAGCTGCTGCTGGCCACTGTTGCCTAGCTCTGACACCCATTCATGTTCCAACTTGGTCTGCATGCTTCTCCTCAAGCTCTCCACTATACTTGTTGGCACTATAAAAGTAATCATGAGGCGTTGTAAATATTTCCTACTGAGCCATGTGTGTACTGCTGGACTCGGGGGGAGCCTGGCATCGAGGCTAGTGTACTGCACTTTTGAAGTTACCGCTGCGGTTAGATTCAGGTTACCTACAGATACCTCCTCTCCATTTAAGAGGAGATGTGGGACTGAGGGGTACTCCCCCGAGCTCCCCTCCCTGTCTGTGGGACTGAGGGGTACTCCCCCGAGCTCCCCCTCCCTGTCTGTGGGACTGAGGGGTACTCATCCTCCCTATCTGTGGGACTGTGGGTACTCCCCCTCCTGTCTGTGGGACTGTGGGTACTCCCCCTCCTGTCTGTGGGACTGTGGGTACTCCCCCCCCCCCCCCCCCCCCCCCCCCCCCCCCCAGACTCTGAGAATGACGCTTATCCCTTGTGCACACTATACTGAGCTGTCTTGACTAGAGTGTAAACCCTTGACTCTTCACATCACTATAAGGTTGTTGGCTCTGTCACTTCTTTGTCTGCACTAGAAGCAGGTTATAAATGAGCAGGACGGCAATTAACTTGGACCCCTATAATCCCCAACTCCCCCTTCCCTCAACCATCAATAACCACATCATGCATACTATAGTCATTTGTTCACAATTATAATTGCCGAGTGCATTAGCGCGAATCACGTGCGTACGTACATGCGTACGTACGTGTGTACATACGTGCGTACGTACGTGCGTGCGTACGTACGTGCATACGTACGTACTGTCGATTTCACTGAGTTTGTGTATTGTACAGTATCAAGTACTGTATCCTGCTACCATGCTCATGTACACATGATGGCCCTACTAGCTCCAATTTAATTGACCATGCAGGATTTGATTAGGGATAACTTCAACCAGCAGTGTTAATAAGAGTGGGATTCTCAGGCAAAACCTAAACCTGACAATGCAGCTGTTTTGCTTCGGTAGCTTAGTTGGCAGCTATAGAGCTGAAGCTGAAATGGTCCAGGGTTTATCTCACTTTAGGCAAAGTTCCTCTGCTGACTGTCTGAGTTGATGCTGAGTAACCCCCATTCAATGTCTTCACCACTAAACGTCAAGCTCTAATTCTTCTTGAATGCTGATGCTCTTCCTCAATCCAGGTCGAGAATGGCTTCAAATGCTGCTAGTCCTGCCACCTGTGAGCTCTGTTCTGAACTGTTTACCGACCCACGGATGCTCCCATGTCTTCATTCGTTCTGCAAGAAGTGTCTCCAAAAGCTCCTCGAGGAACATGGAACTGACGAAAATCTTAAATGCCCCACCTGTGAAAAAGCTGCTTGTATCCCAAGTATAGGTGTCAATGGGTTTCCCCAGGATCTTCGGCGGAGGTATGAAGCTGAGATAGCACTGTACGAAGAGAAAGTAGAGAGTTCATCAGATCAGAGTTGTGATAGGTGCATCAAGTCAGGAAATAGCCCAGCTGTCTGCTTCTGCTGCAGCTGTTCAGAATTTCTCTGCAAGGTGTGCAAGGGAGACCATCAAACCTGCCGAAAAACACTCAACCACGAGCTGGTAGACATCATTGAAACTTCTGCTACGAAGAAGGAAGGAAATTTTCCAGCTAACATTGCACGCAAGCCGATGTTTTGTGCACGACACAACGATGAAAACCTCAGCGAGACCTGCCAAACACCAATCTGTCGTGACTGCATCGTTCTAGAGCATTCTGGTCACAAGTATGATCGAATTGAAAAGACTGCTGACAAAGAAAAAGGTGATTTGCGCCAAGTTCTGGGTGAAGCTGAGGCTGCCAAGACAAGCATAGATGATGCATTGGCACAGGTGGAGAAGATGATGCGGTGTGTGCAGGCACGGAAGAAGTCAGTTAATGAATCCATCGCAACTAAATTCAAGGGGCTTTACAGTACCCTTCACAGCCGTGAGGCCGCTCTACTTGCAAAAAGTGAGGAAGTCAGTATTGGGAAGGTTACGGCTCTAACCATACAAGAAGAAGAGCTGACGAAGGTCCGAGACATGATTGCTAATACCTACCAGATAATCCTAGCTGCTGCACAGTCATACTTGCCAGCTGAAATGTTATCTATCAAAAGCACCATGAAAGAGAGGCTGCAAGACCTCCTGAAGCTGTTTCATGAGTGTCACCTCAATCCAACGGAAAATGAAATGATCTACTCATACCTTCAGGTTTCCCCACTGTCCGATGCAATTGCTGCCATTGGTATTGTCACTGGTGGCTGTTGCCCTTCAACAACCACTGCCGCTCTCTACATCCCCAGAGCAGTTGTTGGGAAGGAGAGGAAGGTCATGATCACAGCCAGGGATGAAAATGGAAAGCCCTTCACACATGGTGGTGAACGTATCGAGGGAGTGTTCTCACTAATGGGTTCCACTGATTCAGCCATGGAGACCCAAGTGGCTAACAAAGGAGATGGCATATACACACTGTCTTTCACAGCCCAAGCTCCAGGAGAACATGAACTAAAGGTTACAATAAACTCCAATCCAATTAAGGGCAGCCCATTTGTCATTTCTGCACGAAAGGAGAGAGCTTACACCTCACTCTTCCAATCAGGTTACCAACAAAACTTTGCATCTTCCAACCATCCCTGGGATGTCGCTATTGATGACAATGGTGATGTGTTCATTGCCAACTATGCCTACCACTGCATTTCTGTGTTTACTCAAAGCGGTGGCTCAAAGCAGACCATTGGCACAGCAGGAAGCTATGGTAGTGGAGACGGTCAGTTCTACAACCCAAGTGCCATTGCTATACGAGGGGACGTGATGTATATCGCTGAAGATAGGAACAATCGCATCCAGAAACTGAGTACCAAAGGAGAGTTCATATCAAAGTTCGGAGAGCGTGGTTCTGGTGATGGTCAACTTACCAATCCACGTGGTATATGCCTAGATCCGAATGGTATGATATTCGTGGGTGATTACAGTAACAACAGGGTGTGCGTGTTCAATGCAGATGGCACCTTTGCTTACAACATCACTGGAAACGCTGGAGAGGGCAGCAACCTAACCAACCCATGGGGAGTAGCATTCGATCCGTCTGGTAATCTTCATATTGCCAACTATAGTTCCTCATGCATCAAGGTGTTTACTGCAGATGGGCAGTATGTCACACAGTATGGTAGTGGGCAAGTGTCTTACGCAGCTGGCATAACTGTCGATGAAGAAGGATATACTTTTGTCACTTCATACAACAGTAACTACATATTTGTGTTCGACCCTCAGCACAAGCTTCTCACATCGTACCAGGGCTTCTATTACCCAGTTGGAATCACTTTCGACAAGGAAGGATTCATTTATATTGCTGACTCAAACAACAATCGAGTCCAGAAGTATTGAACAGCATAACGGCTAACTTATCTCTTACGCTTCCAATAATTATGCCAGCTCGGATTCCTATAGTTGTACTAGTACCCTCTAGTAAGTACTGCACCACATACTTTTGTATAGGTGTAGTAAAGCTTTCCTGGTTGTTTGATACATGAAGTTTGTCTTTGGCCCCTTGTTGATCCTTGTAAATGACATTTTGTTTTTGTCTACAAGATTGCTTCTTGACTGTAATGAGACCCCTTAGTACTTCATTGGAATATTACTGACTAAATAGTACACACTAGCTACTCTGACTGGAGTGAGAAGGGTCTGGTGAATAATTCTATACCACCAGGAACCATGGCTGTTGATGAGGTAAAGGTTATCTGGCAAAGCAAATTAATAGTACAAGAGTGCAATTCCTTAGCATAACACGTTATCGTAGAGCAAATATAACTGGGAGTCCTGAAATTTTGACAGGTACAAGCACCGAATGAAGTCATGGTAGCTATATGGTCAAGAGGGACAAAGGAGATTGCCTGGAAAACCTGCTGGCTCTGGCAGTGAAATGGCCAACATGCTGAACAACTTCAGAATCTTGTTTCAACAAAATTTACATGATTGTACCTCGCGTCATTAGACCCAAGCAACGTTAACTGCTCCCCTGGATTTCTCTGCACAGATCAATTTATGGACCAGACAATATTTGCTAAAATGCTCACATCTACTGCTACCATTATAGCCCCTGTGCTTAGTAAATTTCTAAATCTCTCAATTACTACTGGCAGGATCCCAAGTGCCTGGAAAACATACTCTGTAGTATACCTATTACAAAAAGTGTGAACAAAGCTGGTACAAAATTTATAGACCTATCTCGCTGCTCTCGATGGCTAGTAAATTCTTTGGAGAGACATAACAATCATTGCAAAATCTTGGTGTGCTTGCAAACTGTTGCCCACTCTCAGACAGGTTTCTGTTCTGGGAAATCGACAATACTTCTAACTGCCACAAAAATAACTAATTCCACATGATAGAGTCCAGGTGCTGCATGTATACCTATTTGACTTCACCAGATTCTGTTCCCCACATGGAGACTGAGCTTCAGGGCATTGGCTTGGATGGCTTCCTCGTACAATGGATCACCGAGTATCTGAAAGCAGTTTGTTGTGGTTAATGGTGCAACTTCAAATTCTGTCCCTCCCAGGTTCTGTCATGGGCCCCTTCTTTTTCCTGATTTATATATTATATCAGTGGAATTGCCAAGATGTCTTTACCTCCTGGGAGCAAGCTAGTCTGATGATATATACAGGCAGACATCTGACTTCCAACCCAAACTGTTACATACAGTATAAATATAGGATGTTGATGCACTTGGGGTATGGACTGATAACAACTATGTGACGTAGCAGATACCCCTTTACTTTAGGCTACCTTTAACCGTCGGGGGCCCCCGACGGTTAGTAGCAGATACCTCTTTACGTTAGGTTACCTTTAACCGTCGGGGGCGCCCCGACGGTTAAGGTATCTACTACCTTAACCCCTTTAAATGTAAAGCCATGGTGTTCTCAAGTAACTATTGGTCACAGCCTGTCCTCTTCCTACAATAATTGTCGACAAGTGTTAAGTACCCGGGCCTCACTATCTCATCTGATCTCTCCTGGACTAATCACATTACCTCCAAAGCACAAAAGCTAAATGTATTTGGGTTACTGTTCCAGCAATTTTACAGATGTGCGGTACTGACATCATTCGCAAGTTACAAGTAGCTATTGTTAGGCCTCCTCTCAAGTACGCTAGCCAAGTTTGGGACCCTTATCTTCTGAAGGACCAACAAACACTTGTCAATGGTTTGCTTGCCGAGTGTGCCTCAAATGCTGGGATCTAAACTGACTATGCTTGAGGACCTTGTTTTTCCCACCTTGGCTGCACATAACAGCTGAAATTACTTTGTATAATACAACTGTGTGCATGGGATGTCTGTTGCTCCTACTGCAACTCTCTCACACATGCAGCTAGCTAGTACCACTTGTTTCATCCAGGCGTGTACATGATCTCACCTTTGTCCATCCATTTGTTCATACCAATTGATTTCTTTGTGAATAACTTACCTATTATTCTGTAGTCCATTCTAATTCCATTGGCACATTTAAGCACTCCCTATCGTTGCACCATTGTATTTAAGCAAGGGCGTATCGAGCATAGCAAAAGTTCTTAAAAACCACCGGCAGCTCTATTCTTGCATATCTTAGAGGAGAGAGCACCTGGAACTGAAGCTAGCTGGCAGCAGCATGGCGGTAGCTATGTTTGCGAATGCAGGCTTTTGACCTTGTGAATACTACCTTGATTGTGGCAGTTGGCATGATAACACTTTGTATTGAGTATGCTTTTAGCATGTCACCAAGCTAGGTTGCTTAGTCTGTCTGTTAGCTACCCAGTGTCGTTCACACCCCAAACTCCAGGAGAATACAATAATTATAATCACTAATTTAGGCGGCAGTCCATTCATCATTTATGCACGAGAGGAGAGAGCTCACACCTCACTTTTCCAGTTGGGTCACCAATGGCACTTGGAGAATAGAATGACTGTCTCCACTGCCACTATAATTATGCCAATGGTCAGATTTGAAGTACCACTTTGAGTAAACAGAGAAACGTAAAGCTACCCATAATCAGCAATGAATACATCACCATTGCAATCAACAGCAACATGATTCCCACAGCTTACTTGAAGTTGAAAAGTATCATTGCTATATGAGGGGGCATGATGTATTATCACTTAATGCGCATTCAGAAACAGAGTGCCAAAGGAGACTTCATACCAAAGTTCTGAGAGCAAGGTTCTTCTGGTGGTGGCTGACTTAATATGTGTAGATCCAAATGGTATGATATTTGTAGGTGATTTCAGGGTGTGCGTGTTCAATGCAGATGGCACCAAGCCTCGTTCCCATGCCTTCTCACCCCAGCGTTTGTCCGCTTGCAGTACTAGTGAGAAGGCCTGGGAATGAGGCTACAATGTAGATGGCACCTTAATTTGAATTACAACATCACCGGAGAGGGTAGTAACCTAACCTATCTATGGGGATCAAGTAACATTCAATCTATCTGCATGGTAATCTTCATGCTGCCAATTACTATATGTTGTCCTGCATGCGTGTAGTCTACATCACACAGCATGGTAGCGGGCAAAAGGGATATTATACAGCTGGAATTGCTATTCATGATATTCTTTTGTCACTTCATGCAGTGACAGTAACAGAATTCCATGTTCCTCAGCACAAACTTCTCAGGTCGTGCAAGGGATTCCAGTAGGAAGGATTCGATCATTATGTTGCTGACTCAAACATGAACTGTAAAAGAGCTACAAGGACATTTTATGAGGAATAATTATTTAATTATAGTGGATTCCTGTTTGAAAACTACTGTAGTGGAACAGTACTAGTACTGTGTACTGTATAAATACTTGCACCATGCATTATGTACAGCCTAATATTGTAAGTATGCCTAGTACAGTGTCCTGTTTGTGTTCACTACAGCTAGTTGATCCATACTACATTTTTGTAAGGAAGTATGCATGTTGAGTCCCTTCACAATAATAACATACATAGTATCAGAACAACACCTATACACCAGTTGCTACATGCATGCATAACCAACCTGCGGTCAGTGTTGTGCATTGCACTCAAGTTTTTTTACGGCTAACCCTTTTTTTGAGCAATAGATTCAATCATGCCACACAGTATGCGTTAAGTCCATGTGCAAACCCAACTGTCTTACAATAAACGCATCATCTAGTCAATTTCAGTATTGCTGATAGGACGGGTTTTTCACTTCAACTCCAACGCGATTCCTCTGTTGTTCCTTCCTACTCCTCCTTATTGTACGACGTCGCTCAGCCCGCTTCTTGGCATGCTCTGGCTGGGGCAAGATCAGGTGGCAGATGAGCACTATAAAGAACATGATGACCAGCACGCCTACACCTATGATCAGCACTGCCCACGGATCCAGTCGATTGCACGCAGAAATTCCTCTGAGCTGAAGATATTTGTCAAGCGACGAAGGGCTCCTTCAGAATTGACTATCATGCAGTTGTTGATGAAGTCACAGTTGCCACACGGGAACCCAATCTGTTGGAACCGTCCCATCGAGTTGGGAAGCAGATTCCTCAAACCATCTGTATTCTCTGCAGCTATTCGAATGGTTGACGCACACGTTCCATTACTGAGCATGCAGCAGACATGGCAGGACTCTCCTTCAGTAGGACACTCACAGTTGGCGAGGCCAAGGGAAACACACACAGTGCCTGTGCATTGCTGGGGATAGGGGAAGGATAAAACTAGCATCAATCATCCACAACAAAATTATTAACAAACAAGATAATTTGCTGCCTCGTAACCAGGACACACAGGAGGAAAAGCAGCGATGTCTTGCTGAGTCATGCAACAACCTATTATTAGCTCTGCACAGACAGGTGGTCTGGTAACCATGTTACCATGTACAAGTGGAAATAAAGATGGTCAAGCATCGTTCAGTAACTCCCAAGCATCTACATAACCTATTTTCAGAGGTAGTAGTTCTACAAACAGCATTGAATCCGTGCTGTCTGAGAACCAGAGGAACAGATTCTACTGACGTACAGACAACTACCAGTAGCTATGATGAGTCCAAGACAGCCTACTGAGCTCAGGAGTGATGGCAGAAGTGCAACTAGCATTGACACCAATACTGAAAACAGCAGAGGTCCTTCTCCTATTTCCACTAGTCAGGACTCAAGTAATGGTAGTACAGGTTTGAATGCTGAAGAGACAAATTGCATGTTTTCTTGAGGCCCTGGGTGGGGTCTATGAATACCATTAGAATCAAAAATCCTTGGGTCAATGGATCTCATTAAAATCAAAAAACGCCCACGACAGGTGAAGGGGGGGGGGGGGGGGGGGGCTGCCACCCCCCCTTTCAATACCCCCCCCCCCCCCCCCCCCCCCCCCCCGCTTGTACGTTTAGTGGGGAATGCACGCCGAAATCTGACCAAATTTTTGGGGTCGTCCCTAGGCCCTCTGAAGCCTTTTTGTTCTCTTTTTGGACTGATGAGAAGCCCTACAAGTGCATAGGGTCTAAACAGTGACAATGGGGCTTAAAGGGTTAATAATGATTGCTTAATGTGCATGTGACCAAGGTGGGTGGAGACTGGGCGTACATGCATGGCCAAGTAGGTATGATGTGAGTGGCACATGAAATGTTTCTTATAAGGTCAAATTGGAATATGTCTCAACTGTTGGATGAAGCCATACAAGACCCATTCTTCATGCTTCAAGATGATTGAGTTGAAGTGGACGCAATCAGGGCCTGGGGTGCAGCAGCAGCACTGAAGTGGATGCAATCAGGGAGCAGCAGCTGAAGCGGACACAATCATGCAGGGAGCAGCAACTGAAGCGGACGCAATCAGCCTGAATCAGGGAGCAGGAGCTGAAGCGGACGTGATTGGGAGCAGCTATATGCTTGGTGACGGACTGCTAATATATATAGGCGAATTAGGAAGTAGCTAGATGGAAAAGTTATAATAATTGAATAGTTGCCAGCCAGCTAAAATTTTGAATCTTTGATGGGCTATAATCAAGCTATTTTGGGAGAACAATTTTGTCTGGCTTCATAAAACCACACTACTAATTTGAACCAAGTTTAGTTTCATCCAATTCCATAGAAGGGCCGGGGTGCATGGGGTCACTTACAGATTTTTGTACCAGATGCTACATGCACAATTACGCATGCTGATCTAACCATAGTTGTACAATATCATGCATGCATCCTTGTTCCCAGGATCCTCCCGAGCTTTTTGTCGCATACTGTATGCGACAAAAAGCTGGGGAGGAGCCTGGGAACGAGGCTATCATGCATGATTGTGGTCAGTGAGATTGTGCATAGCTAGCTATAATTATACACAACTACAAGACAGAATGAAGGAAACTCAATACCCAATGCATGAGACAAGATAATAAAAGGTTTTGTGTAGCTACATACAGAAAGAACTCTAATATCTCTCAACAATGCAAGATCATGTAATCATGCCACACAGTATGCATTAGGATCATGTACAAACCCAACAATCGTATAACTATCTTCTAGTGGATCTCAGTATTGTTGATAGGACGGGTTTTTCACTTCAACTCCAACGCGATTCCTCTGTTGTTCCTTCCTACTCCTCCTCATTGTACGACGTCGCTCAGCCCGCTTCTTGGCATGCTCTGGCCGGGGCAAGATCAGGTGGCAGATGAGCACTATAAAGAACATGATGACCAGCACGCCTACACCTATGATCAGCACTGCCCACCACATGTTTCGGATCCAGTCGATTGCACGCAGAAATTCCTCTGAGCTGAAGATATTGGTCAAGCGACGAAGGGCACCTTCAGAATTGACTATCATGCAGTTGTTGATGAAGTCACAGTAGCCGGTAAAGTTGCCACACGGGAACCCAATCTGTTGGAACCGTCCCATCAAGTTGGGAAGCAGATTCCTCAAACCATCTGTATTCTCTGCAGCTATTCGAATGGTTGATGCACACGTTCCATTACTGAGCACGCAGCAGACATGGCAGGACTCTCCTTCAGTAGGACACTCACAGTTGGCGAGGCCAAGGGAAACACACACAGTGCCTGTGCATTGCTGGGGATAGGGGAAAGATAAAAGTAGCATCAATCGTCCACAACACAATTATTAACAAACAAGATAATTTACTGCCTCACAACCAGGACACACAGGAGGAAAAGCAGCAATGTCTTGCTGAGTCATGCAACAACCTATTATTAGCTCTGCACAGAAAGCACCTACATAAGTTACATAACCTATTTTCAGAGGTAGTAGTTCTTGATCAGCATTGAATCCGTGCTGTCTGAGAACCAGAGGAACAGATTCTACTGATGGACAACTATTATACCAGTATGATAAGTCCAAGACAGCCTTCACTGAGCTCAGGAGTGATGGCAGAAGTGCAACTAGCAGTGACACCAATACTGAAAACAGCAGAGGTCCTTCTCCCATTTCCACTAGTCAGGACTCAAGTAATGGTAGTATGGGTTTGAATGCTGAAGAGCCAAGCCCCCTATAGAGAACCAGAGGTCTGAGAGAGTCAGGAACCGAGTGAATCAGAGGAGAGAGAAAGTACATTGTACATGACAGTGTATAGGCCTAATGCAATTGAATTCGTACATGCACATAGTCATCTTCAGAGACAACTGGTGTACACCATGCAATGTATTACCCCTACATGTAGACTGAGTTCTTTGTATACATCAATCCACAGAGTGATGTATACAATCCACAGATTGACTTTTGTTCCCAGATTGCAACAAGTCTTGGAATGAGAACAGACCTATCGTTATTTGGGACAAGGCAAGATGCATGCAGGACAGAGAGTAGAGACAAGAATTGCAGGACTGTCCAGGAACTTGGCAACTGTGCATGCATGCCTATAAACTTAAGATGGCACTTGTTGACCCATAATATACGTACATGCTGCATCAGAATAGCACACTGACTACAGTTGATTACTGATAACCAGCATCAGTTTACAGTAACCTGCTGCTTCAATGGCAGTGCCAGGAACAGCTCCGCTGACAGATTCTGTAGCCTTCATATCAAAGCATGGTCTATGTGCGATTATGAGCCAATGAAGTATTAAATTCAGCAACGGTAAGCATAATAAGAGGATGGTTTAATGATGTAAAGACGATAAGTAATGATTTTGGACAGATAGACCTCCAACTCGCTAGTGATTGCCAAAGAGGCTACACAGTTAGTCCGAGCAGCAGATGGTTTTTCTGCGTTACTGCGAATTGTCAGACGAGTTAGAACCCTTCTTGCCATCATTATTCTAAGATTTTAACGTCTGTGTGTGTGCGTGACGGAAGTGGGACGTTCGTGGGCGGGACTAGACTAGTAACGCGCGACCTTTGTACTTCAATTTACTGAACCTCGAACTCCACAAGAAGGTTCGTAACATTGGGCATGGGCTGAAACAGCTGGGGCTACAAGCAGACGCAATCGGGGAGCAGCAGCTGAAGTGGATGCAATTGGGGAGCATCAGCTCTGCACAGAGAGCTGTCTGGTGCCGGATTACTCATGTAGGCGAACGAGGGGGAAGTAGCTGAGCTGAGTGAGTGAAGCCCAACAATCAGAGTCCAACCACTCTTCGAACTTCTATTATTATGTCATACGTTACTCAATGAACCCCATCTGACTAGCAAATAGTAATAATGGGTCAGAGATACTTGCAATAAAATAAAGAGTAAGAGGATGTGCAATGGTTTTACTCATAAGAAGAACTCTGCAACTATACTTGTAAATACCTAAATACAACATGTACTTTGATCATGTCACACAGTATGCATTAGGTTGATGTGTACGTGGCCAAACATTAGATAGACCATCTAGTGGAACTCAGAATATTGAGTATAGGGCTGCTTTAGTTCAACTCCAACACCCGCCACTGGATTCCTCTGCTGTTCCTTCCTACTCCTCCTTATTGTACGACGTCGCTCAGCCCGCTTCTTGGCATGCTCTGGCCGGGGCAAAATCAGGTGTAGGATGAGCACTATAAAGAACATGATGACCAGCACGCCTACACCTACGAGCAGCACCACCCACCACATGTTTCGGATCCAGTCAATTGCACGCAGAAATTCCTCTGAACTGAAGATATTGGTCAAGCGACGAAGGGCACCTTCAGAATTGACTATCATGCAGTTGTTGATGAAGTCACAGTAGCCGGTAAAGTTGCCACACGGGAATCCAACCTGTTGGAACCGTCCCATCGAGTTGGGAAGCTGATCCCTCAAACCATCTGTATTCTCAGCAGCTATTCTGATGGTTGACGCACATGTTCCATTACTGAGCACGCAGCAGACATGGCAGGACTCTCCTTCAGTAGGACACTCACAGTTGGCGAGGCCAAGGGAAACACACACAGTGCCTGTGCATTGCTGGGGATAGGGGAAGAGTAAAGCTAGCATCATTAGATTAATATTCTTGATAAGTGAAATTTTGTCTTCCACTAGGCGTCCATTGCCTGCTTTGACTTGTCGATGGTAGTAGGTGATGTCACATCACATGTTGTTACCTGGGAAAAGCTGTAAGCTAGCCACCTATGAGGTGAGCTGTAAGGTGGGTGTATTCAGGGTCTGCTGATATATACACAAGGTGAGTAAGACCTGATGCATCATTCTGAATTAAAGGTGGGTTTGCCCTACCAGTTGCACTACCGGTACCAGGAGGTAACTGTTTGAAAAATGGTTGTGTCATGTGTGATAATTGCTAAACACGCAGCTAGATGCAGTTATTCATGAAGCAAAGAAGCATGAAACCCCATAATCGATAGATAATCAATTGTGCAGTGCCAACCTAGCACTATCAACAATGGTTGCTCATGCCAAAACTACAGTAGCTGAAGCAAGCAAAGCTACTGTAGAGACTGGTTAATAAGTGGATGCTGGATGCGCATGTTGTACAGCGGCAAGTAAACATGTACTAATATCAGTATGCGGTTATTAGTGGTATGAGACTGTTTCCGCAATGGATCCCCATCACGGCAATGATCCTGTGTGTCTGCACAAGAGTGTTGTGCAATGTCACCATATCTACAAGAGAGTATGGTCCCCTACTGCATGTTAGCGGCGAGATTCTTCAACGTGCATGCAAGGTGAGGAACATTAAGCTGTGTGACTTGTGAAGGGAGAGGTAGTAGTAGGCCACATCTCTCTCTGGAGTTGTCTCTTAGTGTCTAGCTAATTCACGAGCACAAATCGACACGTTGGCAAGTTTGACATGTGTAACAAGCATATCTGCAAATTAGTCCATACGTAAGGACAGGAAGGAAGTACTGGAAATTTTAGGCCGGGTGGTTGGTGGCCGAGTGGTTAAAGCATTCAACAGCATTGCAGTGTTGCTGGACTATACCATGGGAGATTTCTTCCTCTCCTATGAGTCTACTTCGTAACGATGAGTACGTATACTTGGAGGTGTTTCCACCAGAAAAAAATTACACTGCATCCTTTGGAGGGGATGTAGCTATAAAGCCAACATGTCATGCCGGGGTACTGGTTAGTACTAGCATTCAGTTGTGATTTCCAGCCTCCTCATTAGCCACTGTACACTTGTTTCCCACATACAGATAAACAACGTACCACGCTAAATTGTTGACTCAGCAAAATGCTATATACTAGGCAGCATTTCCTCCTTATGTGGCCTGACTGTGAGGCTAGAAGGAGCCCTTAGGGAAACAGGATTATAGCTAGGACATGTAGGTGCTCAACTGCAGTGGCCTAGCTTACCCCATCCATGCATAGGCTGTCACCATTGTTGCAGGAGATGAAGGTTTCATTACCAGGCGGTGACTTTGGTTCCGGGGTAGGACAGAAGGCAGAGGTTCCAGTACAATGGAGTCAAGGAGTATATGTAATTTCACTATAGAACACAAACTTAGTAACATTGAAAGGGTGTGGATCGATCTGCTGGTTATTCACCAGATCCTTCCCTCTTCCGCCCACCAGAGTGTCAACTATGGTTTATGTAGCTGTGGAATATGTACAAGATTTCTTGCTCGCATTTCAGGGAAGGGAAGTGTTCTCGCTAGGCCACTAGCAAAGGGCATTGTGCCCTTTGGGCTTCTAATATGCTCTTTGTAGTCTGATCTAAATGCAAAATGTTCCTTAACCTACACATAGCCTCAGTCCCAGGCTCTTTCCCAGTATTCTGAGGAGAGAGACCGAGGCTACCCAGCTTTAATTTGCCCATTGATTAGTTTGAGCAACCACTTGAAATACTTGACTAGGCAACACACCGATGTGAAATCTCATTACAATGTACCCCAATTTCTGGCAAGAATATTGGAGAAGGGTACTTGCCCATGGAAAGCAAAGCCTGGGAATGTTGCTCCAAAAAGTAAGACCTGGGAAGCTGGATGAAGTGGCATTGTCAGTAACACATCAGCTTCTTTTACCTCACAGTAATAGCTAAACGTAATGAGGATATTTGCATGTTTGGGTAAGGGCGCACTCTGTTTCAGCAGAGCAATTCAATGCTCCATCTGCTATAAACGTGCAGCTGCCACTCTCACAGCAAGGGCCTTGTCCAGGGCTATTGGCAGAGGAGAGAAGGAGAGAAAGTGGGAAAGGGAGAACATGTGGTGGAAAGGCATGGAGAGAGGGAGCAACAGAAGATGGGAGAGAGGATGAGGAAAGGAGAGGAAGAGGAGGAAGGTGGGGGGGGGGGGGGGGGGGGGGGGGGGGGGGGAGAGGTTGTATCAGTCCATCAAATGACATTGGCATCAAACTTGTTGAGTGGCAAAAGTTGACAACCACCATATCATGTACCCGAAGATTATGATGTGCTTTTGATGAACACGTGCTAGTTTACTGACTTAGCAAGTCAACTTCACCTACTCTCCTAGTTCAAAGTGCCATGAATTGTGAAACACATGGGGCTCAGATACTTTCATCTACATGTATAGGTGCGATATACTGGCAGAGCAATAAATTAGATTTCCACATGGGACTGCTACAAGTGGAACAAGTGTGGATACCAACTGGTATCAACTACATGTACAGAGATCTTCACCTGCACTCCGCACTGCTGCGAACACGGCACATTTCTCCGTTACAGCAATTGTCGTCACGGCAAATTCCAGAACCATCGTTGAGAAGATTGGAACTTGGACCACAGTCACAGTCCTCCCCGGGATCCAGCACGTTGTTCCCGCAGAGGTTGCCAGCCTCCACAAAGCAAATGGTGTTGTTGCGATCTGTATGGAATTGACCTCTAATGGATATATACAGGCAACTAGTGATGCCACAATCAGTACATGACCAGACTACGTCCTGCATGCATTTTTTTCTTTTTCAAACTCTCATATCTCCACAAGTGATCTTGAGAACAAAGCAATTCTTGGTACAGTGCAAGCTAGTACTAACATCGAACTACATGTAATAGCAACCCAAGCTAGGAATCTGGAGCTCCCTCTGTTCCGTGCCTTGTAGCATTGCCAGCTTCCGATAAAATTCAAGTGCTTGACAAGATCTCATGTTCGGTTGTGGAGATACATGTACATGTAGACCTTTGAAGCATGCACATTTCACACGTGCAAAGTGGTCCCTTATATGGTCACATAATCTTATGGGATACAGTCCCATTTGAATTTCTGACCAGTCGTAGAATACACTGTTCAAACGATGCTGAACTTTATTACACTCCTGGTAGGGGAAAAATTGTGCCGCGTAATATAATATAATATATATAATGTTTGAGTACTTAGGCTTGGCCTACAGAGATTCTGACTACACCGCCGTGATCGCTATGATGCACTGACCTGAATGATAAAAGTTGGTGCTGAAACTCACTTTGGTGGTGGAGATATGAGCGCTTTTGTCTCGCCGTTGGCCGCCATTGCTCGAGCGCTCCATCGACTTCCGGTGGCAGTACCGTTCTTAGGAAAGGCACACGAAGATTCTGACCACACGGCTGTGATCGCTGTCGTTCACTGACGCTTACATGCCAAACTCACCGTGCTGGCTAAGTTGTGAGTGCTGTAATAATGTCTTGTCTTCCTATTGGTCGCCATTGCTCGCGATCGACTGAGCCACGTGGCATGTGCGTTAATTGGAACGAATTGCAATACTTAGCTTGCGCTATGGCAGGTTGCAACGCGGCTACTTTATGAATGGTACTTCAGAGCACTGAATAATTTTATCTTCTCTATAATTATATAGCTATCATCATGGTACTCACGTGATGTGTGATAATTGGAATGAACTGTCACACTTAGCTTGTGCTACCGTTTAACCGCGGCTACCAGGAGTGCGGTTGCCCCTCGTCATATATAGTAATTATAAGGAAAGTCATACCTGCACGTATAGTCTGTCCCCTGGCAGCAATGACAGGGTCCATCATCGTCCTGCTACAGGGAGAGAAATCGTTGTTGTTTGCCTGTGTGCCATCGGTAGCAAAGGCATACATGATGTACTTCCCTCCACTGCTGGTGGGAGGGGCACACGTAGCATCATTCTGTGGGTCATGCTGGGAGAGTATGTGTGTGTGTGTGTGTGTGTGTGTGTGTGTGTGTGTGTGTGTGTGTGTGTGTGTGTGTGTGTGTGTGTGTGTGTGGGTGTGTGGGTGCATAGGTGGGTGGGTGTGGGTAGGTATATGTGTGGGTTAGGGCTTGGCAACAACTATGTACTGTAAACCATGATGTACATGTATTGACAACACAATACCAGAGTTAGATATTACAATTGCGGTCATGTAATTCAACCTAGATCTGGCGGTGCCAATCAGATTGCAGAACAAAACTACGGAACACCTAATTATTTTGTAGGTGTTGCTAATGCAATAGACTCAGCAGAGTACCTCTCAAAGGTTGGTGAAAGGAACTGGACAGGTGTGCGAGAGGGCCACTGGTCTGATCTCACTGTTCACTGCGGTTTGGACTAGCTTGCTCATCGTTTGTCGCCGCTTACAGGATCAATAATGGTTCACAAGGTGAATTGACTGGTTTACATTGCCATAAATCCCTGGCGACCGGGCTCTAGTTGTGATTGGTCCATGGCCTGTTCTTTCTCTCCCTTCTGCCTTGGCATGTGCGAGTGGACTGACTGTGCACGAAACTCCGCCCTTGGTGAAAGCTCCATCTCCAGCTCTGTTGCTGGTCCTAGCCCTGCCTCACTCACAGCCCCTCCCCGTTTTTCGGGGTTTGTAAGTGACGACGAACTTTCTACGCTCAGCACTTGACTTCACAAACTGGGAAGGTCGCTCGTTACGGCCTCCTTTGAGCTGCGCTGTATTCATATCCGTATGACCTTTACTATTGTACTATACCTATTTGAACCTTGAACTTCACAAAAATCATTATCATGCATTGCATGCGCACTTTCAATTGCCACAGGGAGGGAAACATACATGTGTAACTGTCCAGTGTGGTTACCCTGAGGGACACTCCCTCCCCTTCTATGGCATTAGTATAGTACATGTACATGTAGGTGGGATTAATTAAGATTTCAATGTGCGTGTGTCCATGTGTGTGTGTGTGACGGAAGTGGGATGTTCCGGTGGGGCGGGACTAGACTAGTGACGCGCAACCTTCGTACTTCAATGTACTGAACCTTGAACTCTGCGAAGAACGTTCGAGAACATTGGGCATGGGCTGGAATCTTCCAGAACAGGTGAGGCTACAATTACAAGCGGATGCAATCGGGGAGCAGCAGACAAAGCGGAAGCAATCGGGGAGCTGCAGTTGAAGCAGACGCAATCGGGGAGCAGCAGTTGAAGCGGACGCAATCGAATCGGGGAGCAGCAGCCGAAGCGGACGCAATCGGGGAGCTGTTGAAATCGGGGAAGAGCAGCTGAACCGAACGCAAGTGGTGAGCAGCAGCTGAAGGGACGCAATCGGTGGGCAGCAGCTGAAGCGAACGGAAACAAGGAACAGCAGTTTGAAGCGGATTGATGCAATCAGGGAGCAGCAGCTGAAGCGTACATAATCGGGGAGCAGCAGCTCTGCACAGAGAGCTGTCCGGCGCCGGATTATACACACGTAGGCAAACGAGGGGGAAGTAGCTGAGCGAGCAAAGCAAGCAAAGCTAATTGTATATATTATGCATAGTGAGTAGCTATGTGACAAAGTACAGGTGTACATGTACATGCATGTATGTGCAAAAATGTGTGGGTGGCAAGTTTGCTACAGGAGACCTATACTGTAGTGTAGTGTACCTGGGAGCCAAAGTTGTGTCCTGCCTCATGGGCAAACGTGAGAGCTGACACACCAGTTGCGATGCGCTGGCCATAGTTGAGGAGAGTCACTATCCCTGTATTCAACGTCTTCCTCACACCACCTGAGAACGTCCGACGGATCTCACATACACCACCTAGAGATAGAGGGTGACGGTGGGAGAGGAGGGAGAGATGGAGGGAGAGATGAAGAGGGAGACAGCTGTAAAAGGCATGGGAACAAAGCTATAGTATCCACAAAGTGAGAGTAAGATGTGAGACATCATTCTGAAAGGTAAGTTTCAAAGTTTGCCCCTGCCAGTCACGTGATCAGTACTTCCACTCCAATTAACATACATGTTAGCACCCAGATGATACATGTATTTAATACCAGGAGCCATAACGAGAAGGATTGTCCAACTTAGCATTATAGCCATAGAACATCACTGGTCTAACTACAGCAACCTAAAACATGTCCTTATTTGGAACCTCGTTGCATAACAAGTGTGCATCGTGTACATATATACATGCAGCACTTAGCGTTGGGCACATGCTGGTTTGTGAATAAAACTAGTGACCACAGTATGGATTGTATATGGTCAAGCACAAGCGCTATTGGACCAGCATTGTTGGACGCTCCTTCTCGTTACGGACTCCTGTTAATACCCACCCCCAAGGAAATTCTTGCATAGGTTTGTGAGTATTAAGAGCCTACAGTGTACCAACCGGTGCATGTGCAAGCAGGTTAAGCAATCGGTATGTCTGTGTATCAGTCAGTCACACATTGATTCCAAATAAAGCACAGCTAGTCCACAATCACTCCACATTCACTGTTTCAGCAAACAGTGCACAGGGTACTGGGTTTGAGGCTAACTAAGCACATACATGCATACGAAAGGCCATTTACTGCAGTTGCTGAAAGCAACAAGAAACCAAAGTTTTGTTCGAAAAACTATAATGCATGGCCTATATATAATATCACGGTTTGGGAGAATTTTAATAATAAGGGGAAAAACTGTGTGGGGGGGGGGGGGGTACACAGTTTTTCCCCTTAATATACATGTAAGGGATGAGTTTAGATTTATTTCAACCCTAATATCACACCTCTCGAAAAGCAAAACAAGGGGCTACACATCCTCAGACCCATCCCATCCCTAAATTTTAAACAGGATGTGACTGAGGATCGATGTGTGTAACCCTTTGCTTCTTTGCCTCCTTGAAATGAACATGATGGACCATTACTAGACTACGTACTAGTTTTTTCGAGCAAGCGTTTTGGTTTCTTGTAACTGTACTGCGTATCATACCCCATCAGTGCAACCACACATACCTGCCCCTCCCCCAGCCCCAGGTTGAGCACCAATGTAGGCCAATCCCAGAACACCATCATCAAAGTCCCGATATGTGAAGCGGTACGAGAGACAGTATTCCTCATAGTTTGCTGTTGAATGTTGATTTAGGAATGCCTCCACACCAATGAACTCATTAGCAAAGAAATCTCCAGTGACAGGTGGGATCACCTGGATATCTGTGTTCAGGATGCCGAAGTGGATGCCATCAGGTACGTTGTCATTGTTGAAGTCCGTCCTCTCGTAGATCATACTTGCAGTGGATACGATTGTAGACAAAAGGGACATGGCCTGAGCCATTCGATCAGCTTGGCTGCCAGAGGCAGAGGTCAATTCACTATAAAATTTGTAATCTCCAATGATGTTCAACCAGCAGCGTACATGAGTTGTGTTCCGTGTGGCTTGCCTCTTCTCGAGATCGCGTTTGGCGATAGTCGGTTCATCCCTGATGACAGATCTCTGCAGAATGGAAAGCTTCTTGTGAAGCTCCTCCTTTGCCGAGCCACAGGCTGCTCCTGAAATGGAGGACTTCTCCAGGTCGGACTGGCGGTAGATGATAGAGTGGAAGGTGTCACTCTCACTTTGGTATCTGAAGGGAGTACAAGCATTAATACATGTGACTGCACCGTGACAAACGGTCATGTAGTATACACCCCTCATTCTGAAAGGAGGATCTATTCTACAGAGAAATGTCCGGAAGTCATACTGATCACACTTGGCAGAATTTTAGCTGGCCACTTGATCAAGGGGAGGTTGCACCCATAGAATCTGCAGTCACAGCTGTGAACGCGGGTCAAAACTTTGACCGCTCTTTTGCGCAGCTTGACCGTTGATCACCTCACTTTGAGGCTTTGACTGTTGACCATGCTGATTTTTGAGCTTTGACCATTGACTTTGTGATGATATACGGAAGAATGCGTAGCGACTCCACCTCTTCCTTAGTATACGGGTTGACAGAGTGCGGTCGCAGCCGTGACTGTGGTGCTTATGGAGTGACTTCCCTTTGTTGATTTTAGTCACAAGGGTGGTGCAAGTTGGAGATTAGGGGACAAGCATGGGGCATTCAGAGCTACATGTATATTACACTGTATGTAGATCAGCTACATGTACATGTATCAGTGAGTGATGAAGCTAGGCTGCTGTTCACCTTTGGACAGGCTCGATGTGGTACACATCCTCATCACAGACAATTGCACCATCAAACACCCCATGGAGCACATTACCTCGGACACGCGCACTAGGGTCATCTGTGGGTGATGTGTGCATCAGTGGACATGTGTGTGTGCGTCAGTGAATGTGTGGGGGGTGTGGTGTATCAGTGGGTACATGTGTGTGTGTGTGGTATGGGTGTGCATCAGTGAATGTGTGGGGTGTGGTGTATCAGTGAATATGTGTGGTGGCCGGTATATCAGTGGGTGTGGTGTGCATATCGTAGGTGGTGTGTGCATCAGTGGGTATGTGCGGTGTGTCAGTGCATGACTATGGTGTGGGGTGTATCAGTGGGCAGGGTTTAGAAAATATAACAGTAAATCTCTAAGGCCCTTAGGGGGACAACACATTTTCAAGGGGGGGGGGGGGGGGGGGGGGGCACCCTGAGCGGGTGTGGTATGGTGTGTGTATCAGTGGGTGGTGTGGTGTGTGCAGTGTTTCAGTGGGTATGCGTGTGCCAGTGAGTGTGTGGGGGGTGTATCAGTGAGTGTGGTGTGTATCAGTGGGTGTAGTGTGTGTGAGAGGGTGTGGTCTGGGCACGAGACTAGTGTGTGTGTATCAGTGGCTGTAGTGTGTATCAGTGGCTATAGTGTGTATATCAGTGAATGTTGTATGTGCATCAGTGTGTATGTATGTGCGTCAGTGAGTGTGTGGGGAGATGTATCTGTGGGCGTGGTGATCATACCCACAGACCACACCCACAGATACGTCCCCCACACACACTCAACGACGCACACACATACACACTGATGCATAATATACCTACAACATTCACTGATAGCCTCGTTCCCAGGCCCCGCCCAGCTTTTCGTCGCTTACAAATTTTGTTCGCGCATTGGGAGAGCCTGGGAACAAGGCTAATTCACTGATACGTACATACAGATATAGACCACACCCACCCACTGATGCACCCACCACATCCACTGATATACACACTAGTCTCGCACTCCGTAGGATCAGAGTTTCTGGAAGAAGACTTCAGCACCAAGAGTCGAAGCTGCGCTTAATAGTGCGTGAGTACGGTACCAAATTACGTTAACAAGCGACACATGTACAGCTACATGTACAAGCAGGTACAAATGTCCAGCTAGGAGCCCAGCTTCTGCTGTAGGCCTACCCCGTTCTTTCTGTTCTTCAGTTTGCGTTGACAATAATACATGGATCCATCAATGCAAACCGAAGAACAGGAAAAACGGGGTAGGCCTGGGAACGAGGCTGCTTCTGCTGCATGTACTTACACTCACACATGATGGAACAATTACGGTGACTCGGCAGATGTGAGAAAGTTTACAAGTGGACCAGTCCCTCTAACAGGTTATTGACACAGTCGATGGAAGCTACCATTACAAGGCTTTGATAAACTAGTCGGGAACAAACAAACTTTGCTGCCTGAAGTGGGGATTCAAACAATACGTACAAAACAGTTTGTAAGTACATGCTATACAGCCATGGATCCTGCAAGTGTGTACACTGTACAAGTCCAGAGAAACATGCAGCTGCATGACACGAACTGTCTCTTTGTACATGTAACATGATAACTCAGTTTAAATATCGACCCATAGACAGATAGAGTTGCTTCAGTGGAGGTACAACAGTTGCTAGCCTCATTCCAAGGCCACGAGGCTACATAAGATTGTCCAAACTGCCAAATCAACATTAAGGAAATGATGTCAATCAGATCCAATAACAATGTTGTCAGCCACACTCCTCTGTTGGCAGCTGGGTGTGTCAACAGAGCATCAACATGAAAATTCCTGAAGCCTGCAAAACCCAGCTTCAACTTCATGTTGCCAACAATAGTTCTAGAGTTACACTGATAATCAGATTGGTATTGTTGTATGACACAATGAGTCTGAATCAGTATTAGTGTTATTCCAGTAGTCTCATGCCTAGAAATGGGCTCCTGGTGTGTACACGCTTTATCCCTTGTTACACATGTAACAGTAGCTAGACAAACAATGGATGCAAGCAAGGTCCATCTGCCCAAGCTCAAAACTGATGACCTAGTACAGGCAGGAAAGTGTTGCCAGACCTCACCCTCTCCCTGACCCTACCACCCTCTCTTGGTTGTGCTGAGTCAGCAGTATCGATTGTCCTTGAGTACATGCTTCCATGCAATATCACTGGTTTATGTGAACCTTTGCATGACATGGCACTATTTCATTGGCTTGTTCAAAATCAATACTACTGCTGATTAGGCACAACCACGAAATTGCTCAATAGTCACCAGACCCTTTTCTTAATGAGAGGGTGAGGGTCACCTTCCCATCCCAGGATGGACCTAGTCTCGTTCCCAGGTCATTTTGGGAGGGAGAAACGGCCTGGCAACTTCAAACTGTTACTTCCGCTGCCAGAGAGTTGGAAGCCCCAATCAGATTTCAGGTCGCTGTCACATGACAACAGTAAACCAAATTGCGTCATGCGTTGAAACGTCGCAGTCACGCCCATTCATCACAATAGTTGATCGCTCGATCGCGCTAGTGTAGGTACTCTGCACAAAGACTTTTTGCTTGTTTGTCTTCTGCTTGCCTTCCATCGCAGAACCTGCGCAAAAAGTTGCTTCAACGAGCAGGAAAGGACGTTCTCAGCCGGTGAAAATATGAGAAGTATCACGTGGACTTCACTGCTTGAATGAGGTGTGCAATTGCCGTGACGTTACATCCATATACAGTTCGAACTCACGGAAGTTGCCAGGCCATTTCTCCCTCCCAAAACGGCCTGGGAACGAGGCTAGGATGGACCTGGTATGAGGGACATATCATCTGTATATATGAAATGGGAGTGGTGTCCGTCTGAGAGCAGGTACTATACTCACTTCTGTCGAAGCCGGAGTAGAAGTATGATTTCATGCCATGTTTCCGGATAGTGTGTGTCCCGGACGTCAGGGTGAAGTCAGGGTGAAACAGCTCAGTGTCAGGCCTCAGCTGGAGGTCAAAGTCCCTGCGTGGACAGAGCACATGGAGAGTTTTGTCATCACAAGGGTAGTAGGAAACAGTGAGAGGCAAACAGCAAGAGACATGAGCTGTGAAGCTTGGTATGAGAAGTCCTCCCCTTAAAACTGCCACGTACGTATGCAAGCCAACTCATGCTTCCTCTCTTACTTCATCATGCTACATGTACATGTACAATATCGCCCCCACCCCAAACAAAATACTGGCATATCACCTGAAAGGGGGTGTGCCAGTGGGAGGGGCAACATAGGACAGAATGTTATTTAGGTAAATTTCCTCCCAAACACTCAATTAAGAGCTCCACTCTCTCCCTATAACTGCAAGGTGCTGGCAACTGGTTATGCACACTTTTCACGCCAAACTCATACCCCTCAATGTCCCCACTCAGACCTCTTGGATTCTGAAATCGAACCCCTCAACGTCCCCCCACTCATACCCCTCAAAATCCCTACTCATACCTCTCAACGTCCTCACTCATACCCCTCAACTTCCCTACTCATACCCCTCAATGTCCCCCCACTCACATCCCTCAACACCTCACTCAGACCTCTCGGATTCCGAACTCATACCCCTCATCTTCCCCACTCAGACCGCTCGGATTCCAAACTCATACCCCTCAACGTCCTCACTCATACCCCTCAACTACCCCACTCACATCCCTCAACATCCGAACTCATACCCCTCAACGTCCCCCCACTCATACCCCTCAACTTCCCCACTGAGACCTCTCGGATTCCAAACTCATTCCCCTCAACTTCCCCATTCATACTACAGTTTTCAGCTTCGAAGCATACGAACAGTCTGATGTGGACCGTGGTTGTAGCTCCTGCCGAGGGTATGAGCAGGGAAGCTGAGAGGCCTTAGTGTGTTGGAGCAGAGGATAAGCGAGGCTTGGCTCGCGCTCCAAGGCTACAGTGCATGTACATGTACATCAGCAGTAGTGTTTTGTGTTTGTGTAGAGCTCAGACATTACTTGTACATGTACATGTTCCACCATGTACCATAAGTAGACACTGTGGCTTACGGAGTTGATTCAATTACAACACACATGTACATCCTCCAGCTCAGAGCTATAATTATAGCCAGCAGCTCAAGCCCTACATAGCTAGCCTCGTTCCCAGTCCCACGCCCAGCTTTTCGTCGCTTGCAGTACGGTAACCGTACTGCAAGCGACGAAAAGCTGGGCGATGGCCTGGGAACGAGGCTACTACATAGCCTCGTTCCCAGTCCCAAGCCTAGCTTTTTGCCGCTTGCAGTACTGCAAGCGACAAAAAGCTGGGCATGGGACTGGGAACGAGGCTAAGCCCTACATACAACTGCGCATGTCTGTCGATTAAAACAGTAAGCATTCAAAAACTGGAGGTGTGGAAGGCCTGGGAAAGAGGCCAGTTCAGTCTGATCTGGTTGTTGGGACACTTTCATCTGCCAGCTTTAAAGTTTGGTACATTTCTGTATACGACAATATCTTTGTTTGTCTCCTTGGTAGAACGTTCTTAGTACACATACCAGCGCTCAGTGGCCTCGTTCCCAGGCCCCATCCGTATGGGGCCTGGGAACGAGGCTAAGCGCTCAGTGGCTGGTCAAAACATTAGCCTGCAAGTGCACTCAGGTGTGCAGGCATCTCATGCACTGTTGGGCAGCAGTTGTGGGGGCAACACGAGCTGAGTATCTGGTAACCAGTCTATTCATGCACTGTTGGACAGCAGTTGTGGGGGCAGCTTGCGAACAGAATTTACACTCCATATTCCATGCACACACATACTATCATATACTGGTGGATTATGAAACCTAATCACGCATAGTATTGCTACCATAAAAGTACAATGTATGGCTACTCAAGCACAACAACTACGTACTACTTTCACAAGCGATGAGTAATCTAGTACGATGTATCTTCATGCACTGGTATAACGGACTGTGAATCCAGTCTACCATCTAAAACCAGCTTTGACTACACCAAATACAGAGTAGCCTCGTTCCCAGGTTTCCACGCCCAGCTTTTGCAAGTGACAAAATACTGGGCATGGAGGCCATGGGTAGAGACATTCACAAGGACGTGCTGGCTACCACTCCTAGCTGAAACCCAGCACAAAGACAGTACCACTGACCACCTAGGAGGTGCATTTCAGATACTCATAATCAGAGCACCACATACGTTGTTGCCGTGGGCAACAACAAAATCCTCAGAGGCAGCTGCCATTGAAATAATGGCAGTATACAAAGCATGATGCACTGGGAATTTACGGACAATCTCCCCACTCCTCACCTTCCGAGTGCGTGGAACTGCAGACTGATCTCCTTTGGGCCCACGAAGCTGCGTCGCACACGATGGTGGTTCCACATGAGGTCATTGCTGTCATAAGTTAGGGGGTCATAGTGCCGAATATGGGAGGGAACTGAAGGGGGGGAATTGGCGTGGGTGATTAACAGGAAATGACGTAACAGTATCTGGCTTTGTACACAGGATACATTTGTTTCCAGGCCCCTCCCACCTTGTTTGTCAGTTGCAGTACAGTGAACTGGGGAGATCCTACTGTAGTAATAACTTTAGACAGATTAAAGGTGACGGTTTGTGCCTGCACCTGTTCAGCACTTATATTATGCAAGTAAGTAATTGTTCCCTGAGTTCTGGTCGGGGCACCCACACAACACCAAACCCTCATCTCTATCAATCCTCACACTATCCTGAGATTCTGTACCAAACATTCCCCTTTTACAAGCAATAAAAACCTAAACGGCGGCAGATTTGGAGCTCTTGTGGGGAGTGTAAATTCCTTACCCACTTCATTCTGAAAGTACAGCTGGTTAAGGGATGGGAAATGTTGATACGTGTACATGTACCTCGAGTACCATGGTTGCAATGCTTAGCAACTACATGTACGGATATACACTCAAATATTGGCTGTGGCTATTTCACGGTAGAGCACTTGGAAAACACAACATGTACATATGTATGTAATTTACGTCCTCACTGCAAACTGTACATGTACAAATGTATATCGCTACAGAGCTCTAGGTCACCAAGCAGTACCAATACTGCTGGAATATGAGGTTGTTAGTTGTGGCCAGAGTTACATGTAGCTGTGGCAGGCTTCCACCCACATACATGTGTAATTTCGTAGAATGCAGATCAGCAACAAGGGTAGTCTCGGTCCCAGACCCAACCAACCCCAGCATGGATCGCTTTTAGTATTGCGCGTGGGGAGGGAGTATTTCTGCGCATTATACTCGATGCGATACACGCGCTGGACAAACGGTCTGGGAAAGAGACTACATGTATAGCAAGGGTACCAGAATGTAGGGCTTCTATCTAGTGATAGAGAACCGTTTGTGGAGATTAGACACTCCAGTGAAGACTTTCATATATACATGTAGCTGTTCCTTGTGTACCAAGCGTTCCGTTCTGTGAAATGGCCAAGGCCGATTGAAAGAGCTGATTGAACCTCTCGAGACTGTGAGTCCATTATTTACCTGAAATACATACTTGGATCCCATTCCAGCAGAGATCGTAGCAGAGTATTTTGATGATGTACCCATAGAAACTCACTGGATGGATCGATCATAAACATGTGGTGCCACAGTCCGTACAACGTCCGCTTCTAATCGTTAATTGCTAAGAGCGTCAAGAAGACGGCACATTCTCAAAAACACAGTACCCTTGGAACTTGAAAGTCATGTCAAATCTTTCATCTTGAAAGTCATGCCAAATCTTCAAATTCTAGTGGCTAGGTGGGGGAAGAAGGAGGTCAAGCTCCTCTTTAGCGACGTTTGCTTCACTTGTGAGCAAAAGTAAGGAGTATTCAACTCAGTGTCAACCTCTGGCACCTGATCGTCCCGATTTCGAAAGGCATGAACGTCTTTCTGAAGCCTCCATACTCTCTATCAGGGTGTATCACTGCAAGCTCAGTACACTGTTAAAACAGTCTGGCCTGCGAGACTAACGTAGCTACATGTAAAATGAAACAGCTGTGTAACCTACAGCAGGACTATAAACCTACAAACCTCCAACACACGCATACACACACACACACACTATCTTTCAAGCAGGGAGGAGGGAGGACAGAACTTACTCTCCGCGTGTGCTATCCCCGCTAGTCCCAGCAGGGAGATAAGTAGGAGAACGACCATGGCTGCCGCCGCCACACCTTCGTTGGAAACGGAAATACAAATAACCCTAGTCACACCCTTAGCTAGCGAGATACTTGATACGCCCCAAGTTAGGCCATACAATTATTAGTTCAGGTATGCGCATGCGTTAGCCTCGTTCCCAGGCTCCTCCCCCTGCGCGCGCCGACGAAAAAGGCTAGGTATGTTACCTGCGCCATAGATAATAGAGACGTAACCCTGCGCTTTGTGTGTCTGTGTTGTACTTATCTCTGCCTGAAATGCAGCGTTTTGTTTATAATGAAAAAAAAAAAACCCCACTCATACGTACTGCACAGATGATACGGTCTCTACTCCTCTGGATGCAGCTACCTAGCTACCTAGCTATATATCGATACCAGCTAGCTACCTAGCTACGTGGAACCGTTCCATTCTCCGGCCACCCTACAATTAGGGGACCTATCATGCAGATCTAATGAGGTGCTGCTTCCTAAATGTACACTACAGTAACAGGAGCTTCATGGGTACTCGTGTTACATAGTTATCAAGAGTGAATAGGTTTGCAGCAAAGACTCTCTCACAGTATGAAATGCATATAGATAAGGACACAATGTCATTCCTAAGTCACTAGGATACGATAATCATACATATGGTGCCACTAGGGCTAGACATTCAAGTGTCAACAATACAACGATACAAGAGTCACAAATGCTACACTCGCAGCACACAAAGTATCGAGTCTCCCCTCGCTAGCGCTGTGGCTACACCTTGCACTACATCCTTCGCAATGCTTGTAAAATACAACTGAAATGTGCAGAGGGGTAGGAAGGTAGTAAAAAGTGGGGGGGGGGGGGGGGGGCAAAGAATCCCGGAGGCGAAGCGTCCGTGCACGTTCCGTAGGAACGTGCCCTGCTAGGGGGATCTGGGGGCATGCCCCCCCAGAAAATTTTGCAAAATTTGGTGCTCTGAGAGCGATTCTGGGGCGATTTTGAGACCAAACAACTAAATTCCTGTAAATAGATAAATTTTTCTCCAGGAAAAGTGGGGCTACACTGTTAAAAATGGCCACTCTGGTATAGCACCCTGGCTGGGGTGCTACAGTGGTTTCCATGGTAACGAAACCAGGACATGAATCAGGTGTCAGGCTGCCTCCAGTTGTATGCCCAGCTAGACTGCATTGTTGGGGGTGGGGCTACTACTATTCATGGTTGTTATCATCAATACGTTAAGATTTTAACGTGTGTCTGTGTGTCTGTGAGTGACGGAAGTGGGATGTTCGTGGGGCGGGACTAGACTATAGTGACGCGAGACCTTGAACCTCGAACTCCGCGAAGAATGTTCGAGAACGTGACATTGGGCTGGAATCCAGCTGGGGCTGCAAGCGGATACATGTAATCGGGGAGCAGCAGTCGAAGCGGACGCAATCAGGAGCAGCAGCTGAAGCGGATGCAAGCGGCGAGCGTGCAGCATGCACTGAAGCGGGCGCAATCGGGGAGCGCAGCTGGAAGCGGACGCAAACGGGGAGCAGCAGTTGAAGCGATGCAAGCGCAATCAGGCTCGGGAGCAGCAGCTGATTCGAAGTGGACGCAAGCGGCGAGCAGCAGCTGCATGAAGCGGACGCAATCGGGGGAGAAGGCACATTTATTGCTCACCTACTTGCTAGCTAGCTAATAGGTGTGTATAACTGCAAGCCAGTACACATGTGGTGCTAGTTCGGCATGCTATGGAATAGCCTCCTGGGGTGGTTTCCATGGTAACCTTGATTTGTTTCGCCGACAGAAACTGAATTGATCTTTCTGCCTAGAAATTGAGCAGCTAGCTACCATGGCAATTTCTTGTACCTTTGCTATATAAATGCACGATGCAACAGCCTGGAGGGTTCTGCATGTTACAACACACTTCATTCCCATTGTGCATCATCACCGCGGCCCATGCATATGGTCTTCATAGCTACTCAGGCTGAACAGAGACCTCTTCAACAATGAAATTGACACCATGCATGCATGGTCTTGTCCGCATAGAAGAAATTGTTTAATTTGTACGTCCACTGTTAGTAAACCCATAGTTATTGAACATTGTCTAAGCAGGTTATTGAAGCAGCTATTTAGCTAAACCTTTAGGATCCCTCAGGTCTCTAAACAGCTAAGAGACCTGCTTGAGTGCAATAACTTATACCTTTGAGAACCCACTTGAGTTGAATGTCCATGCACCCAATACTTCCCAGGCCTTCTCACCCCAGCATTTGCAGCTGCAGTACTAATGCGGCCCGGGCTGAGAAAGCCTGGGAATGAAGCTATCAGAGATAGCTACCACAGGTAGGACACTTTTACCCAAACTTGGTTGTATACCTCAGTTGCAATTCATTACGGCCAAGAAGCGTGTCCTTATACATAATTATAACCCAATCAGCTGAGAGGACATTCAAGTGGCTACCTTTGAATTGCAGCGGAAGTAACTACAGGAAACCAAGCAGGGATAAAAGGTTGTAAACCTAATCACCTCCATTCCAGTTTGAGAGTGTATCTGCTTAGGATGACTGAGCTGAACGCATAGGAGCAGTTATATAGCTATAACTCCAATAAGTTGAACCAGAAGGAACTGAAATTGGCATACATTAATTTTAAGGGCTCTATACATAGAGTTTAAAAATTACCTCTGGAATGCAGTGGGTGGCTATGCATTATTGGAGCTTGGTTGATAAATGTGTGGCCTCCTAAAAGTATTCTTCAGATTGAGTTATAACATTGCATGACACATTATGGCTTTTGAGTACCCAACACCATGCAGAAGCCTAGTACAGACAGATACACAGGCCTTCCTAAAAGTTTTGTTTGTCACCATCTTTGAGTAGATTAACTCGGTGGCCTGGTATTACTGTGTGCTTCCATATCTCCTTAGGATGCTGAGCACGATCATTTGGTTTTGTGCACCTGTGAGCTGTAACGATTGTCAGTTGTATTCTCTTCTCAATGCTGAATTATTAACATCATTCTACCAGGAGCTGTATGTTCATGTGTAAAGTAGCATACCAACTTCAGGGTGCTAACAAACACTATATAGCTAATTAGCACTGTTCTACAACAATCAAAAATGTGCCACAAAATTGTAGCTATCCACATAAATTCCACACCTTCCAATTCAAAATTGTGTTGATATTTTAAAAGTGCGTGTCTCTCTTAACTGTGCTAGCTACAGATCACGCAACACACTGTAGCTACATTGCAAAAAATAATGCGGTCCTACACTTCTCCAATGCACAGTGAGGCATTTGTACCACCGAATCCTGATGAGTTGGTTATCCCAATCCTCCGTTTCCCATGTTCTGGTACCCATTCCCGTGCTTCACCAGACACATAATTCAGACCCAACTTGATATCAGTTTGTTCCAAGTTCAGCGTTGGCGGAATGACTCCATCCCTCAGTGACAGAATGGTAAATATGGCCTCCACTGCTCCAGCAGCTGCCTGTAAGTGGCCAGTAGAGCCCTTGGTGGAGGATACTAGTACACTGTCTGAATGGTTACCGAACACACTCTTTATGGCCTGGCTCTCTGCTGCATCTCCTAGAGGGGTTGAAGTTGCGTGGGCATTCACATAGCCCACATCTGTCTCACAGACTCCTGCATCTCGTAGAGCCGCTTGCATGCATAGTTGAGCACCTCTTCCATGTTTGGGTGGTGATGTGACGTGATATGCATCACCCGACATCCCGTATCCCAAAACTTCAGCATAAATTTCTGCTCCTCTCTGCTTTGCATGGTTCAGCTCCTCCAAGACCACAATCCCAGCACCCTCACTGAGAACAAAGCCATCGCGTTTTGAATCAAATGGTCTTGAAGCTCTCTCTGGATCGTCGTTGAAGTTAGTAGACAGAGCATGTATGCTGCTCATTGCAGCTAATGTTGGAGGGTTCACACAAGCTTCTGTTCCACCAGCAACCATGACATCGGCTGCTCCATGAGCTATCATAAGGAATGCATCTCCTATGGAATGGGCCCCTGTCGCACATGCAGTTGATACAGAATGGTTTGGACCTTGGAGACCAAACCGGATGCTCACATGTCCTGCTGGGAGATTTGGGAGACTGTGAAGGACAACATAGGGGCTCAGTCTCTGACTCCATCCTTTCCGGCTATTCAGAACTTTGGTCAGGGCATCAAGCATTCCAGCCACGTCTAATCCGGAGCCAATGCTAACTCCACTTCTGATGGCCTTCTTCTCTGAGTCTGTATCCCAATTCGCATCTCCCAGAGCTTCAGAAGCTGCGCAGAGCGAGTAGACGGAGCCGGGAGCCATAGATCTTCTCTCCGATGGAGTCACCCAGTCCCTTTCGTTGAAATATCCCTTCTCTGTCCCCTGCGGCACTCTCCCGACAACCTGCGATGGAATGCCTTCGAATTGGCCTTCGTTCGGCAGCCTAGTGATGCCCGACCGGCCGTCCAAGAGTTTCTTCCATACATTTGCCACTCCAATACCCAGTGGGCAGCATATGCCCATCCCAGTCACTGCCACTCTCCGTATCATTGTGTTTGTAGACTAGATCCTTCTCCATGAACGGAACGGAGGATCCGCAGCGGATTGCACTTCCCTTCGCATATAATATTCCGTGTTCTGCAAGTATGACGCTCGCGCAGAGTGCCCGCAACTTCCGGACTCCCATCGTTACCGTGAATTAGCTATTCTTAGCATGTCACGGAATCTGAAAATGCAATCCGCTGTATCCTTGAACAGATTGACAGCTATCGTTAGGTGGGTGTTCTGCCACGCTGACATCGAAGAGACCACATCAGGGAAACAGTTACGACGTGGATACTTTAGGTGTAGGTACCGGAAACGCGCGCATCTAGAACTGGCCCTGGCCCTAATAATTGTACCCTAACCCATTGCCCTACTTGCTGCCGGACCAATATCCACTTCGAAACCGTTAAGTTAACGGTTTCTAATTCACTGTAGCTAAAAGAAAAGGGTTGTTTAAACCAGACTCTGGTCATATAGTTGCATCTCAGTTCCTCCTCCACTGATGTGGTGACCAAAGAATGTGGGCCCACAAAACGTTGTGTAGCTTGATTGTGCTTGTGCCTTTTTCTTTTTTCCTTTTTTTTTTCCTTGTGGTTGTATATAAACCTGTTTGTATGCAGGACTCCCTGGGAGATCAGCCTATATATGGCTGAAGGGATTACCTGCCTAAAATTAAAGTCTACTACTACTAGCTACTACTACTAGCTTCACTCCTGACATTTCGTAATTATAGGTACGTGACTTAGTTAGCTTACTAATTGTTTACCCGTCTGTATGTCTGTTGGAGGACCTACAGTACTAGTGTAAACGATCTGCTTGAAATGCACATTGTTTGGAAGTACCAAGGTCTCCTCAAACAGTGACAAGATATATAGCTACTCACAGTATCAACTCTATGCTGTATCAAAGTAGCTATTATGGCTGAACCCACGTGCACACTCGTACATCCAGAGCAGAGCATCCCGAGGATATCTTCTGTACAGAAGAGGAGGTGTTACACTTAGCTACTCATTACCCTGGACACAAACAAAGAATAAGGGCCAGATATAGGCATATTATGGGTAAATGTTCAAAAGCACCGCTATTTTTCTCACACCCATGCATCTTAACAGAACTGGAAGGATATACCCCCACAGTTACAGCCCTCCCATCAGCGCTCCATGATATCCTGCAGCTCCTAGAAACTGGTCTTGATTTTCTTTTGATGAGTACGTTGCTGTGGGGGGCACTTCCTGTGAGACCACTCCTGTATTCAATCTGGGGTTCCATGCAGTGGCGTTCCACAGGGCAGTGTCCAAATGGGACCCTTGTTGTTCCTGATCTATATAAACCACATCTCCTCTCTGGATCTAAGAGATCAAAAATAACGAAGACATTCTCCTCTTTAAGCCCATTGATCACCCTGATGCTTACAGTGATCTGCAGACAGACATTGATGCTGTCAACAAAAGCATAAGAAACTGTCACCTATAGCTGAACTCCTCAAAGTGTAACTACATTATAATTGCGGGAAACGACCCTCTTGTAGGACTGCGAGCACATCAAAACTCGACAGATTTTCTTCCTCCAGAATGCACAGCCATGAAGTGAGTTTTCTACGGCCATGGCTCAGGACCCTCAAAGTGTAATACATTATTGCATCAAAAGGACCCCCACCTCAACCTGCAGGACTGTGCCAGGTGATTATGCAACAGTGTAGCTACTGGAGCAGGTTGAAAGCTACCATTACTTGGGGGTTTTAATGACATCAACATACACTCGACGGGTTTTCTTCCTCCAGAATGCATTGCCCACTTCCGTCACACACACAAAGACAAAGACGTTAAATCTTAATAACTTGACATCTCACAATAAGTAGCTAGTGTGTGGTCTTTGCACTCGTGGGACCATTATAAGTCAATATTCTTCAGGATATACTGATTGGCTGCGGTAGCACATGTTCTAGCACAGGACGTGGAGAAGGAGCCAAATTCTCCTCCTGACAGAGGGGACAGTGATTCCTCCCTCAGGCATGGTACTGAACATCGCTTGCAGATCTCTGGTGTGACAGTCACAAGTCCAAAGTTCTATCCCACAACCTGAGTCACGTCCATTCCTTGTCCTGTCTATAGCTGCCCAATCGGCAATCATCTCCTTCACCTCTTCCATGCATTGCAAGATCAGCACCCTTAAATGAAGATAGCAGTGTTCTGGCATTTTTTGCCGAAGGCATACATACATATAGCTACTGTGTGGCTTGGTTGAGCAATAGGAAAAAATAATTCTACCTGTGAATCTTCTCCGCATGAGGCGTAAGTGGCTTGTTACTATAGCTAGCTATCAGTTCTTCTCATGTTTACGGTTTGAAAACATCTTTTGGATCTATACACCTGCTATGGAAGCCCAACCCCAATAAAGTCATCACCATCCCCCATAGTCTCGTTCCCAGACCGTTTATCCAGCGCGTGTATCGCTTTCAGTATAACCCGCGCGCGATACTAAAAGCGATCCGTGCTGGGGTTGGTTGGGTCTGGGACCGAGACTACATCCCCCATTAATGGGGCCCAGGAAAACTTGCAGAATCGTAGCTATGTGTGCTCATGCAGGTTCCTTGCGCTCCTGTGCTCATTTCAATGCAGACTACGAGCATATGATTGCCTGCCACTGACATTCCATTCCTTCATATATTTCTCCTATATAGCTACTAAATACACCAGTACCTACATACTATAAGTTGGTATGCTGTATAGCTAGCTAGCTAATAGTAATAGCTAGCTATAGCTACCCAACCGAGCTCTCATATAGCCAGATCACCGGGAAGTTGCTAACAGGTCTTTCACTACTTGCTGCAGCAGTGCAGTTTAGCCACTCACTGCATTTCGGTTGCTCCAGTGCGTGCAGCTGATGAGGTTATTCTCGAGCTCAGCCATCCTAAGCAGATACACTCCAGTGCGTGCAGACTCAAACTGGAATGGAGGTGATTAGGTTTACAACCTTTGACCCCTGCTTGGTTTCCTGTAGCTACCTCCACTGCAATTCAAAGGTAGCCACTTGAATGTCCTCTCAGCTGATTGGGTTATAATTATGTATAAGGACATGCTTCTTGGCCGTAATGAATTGCAACTGAGGTATACAACCAAGTTTGGGTAAAAGTGTCCTACCTGTGATATATGTCACTGATTGTGTGGCCTCCTAAAAGTGTATTCTTCAGATTGAGTCATAACATTGCATGACACATTATGCTGAGTATATACCCACAACCATGCAGAAGCCTAGTACAGACCCTTTACATTTGAACTATTACGCATTCAAAGGCCTCCCTTAAAAGCTGTTTGTCACCTAGATCATGTCTTAATTTGAGTAGATTTACTCTGTGGTATTACTGTGTGCTTCTATAGGGTGTTGAGTGAGATCATTTGGTTTTGTGCACCTGTGGGCTGTACGTATATATATCGATTGTCAGTTGTATTCTCCTCTCATTGCTGAATTGTTGTCATCTACCAGGAGCAGTATATGTTTCTGTGTAAAGTATAAATTCCACACCTTCCATTACAAAACTGCATGTGTTCGATAAGTTAATAAGTGTTAACTGTGCTAGCTACAGATCACGCAACACATTACATTGCAAACAAATAGTGCGATCCTACACTTCTCCAATGCACAGTGAGGCATTTGTACCACCGAATCCTGATGAGTTGGTTATCCCAATCCTCCGTTTCCCATGTCCTGGTACCCATTCCCGTGCTTCTCCAGACACATAATTCAAACCCAGCTTGATATCAGTTTGTTCCAAGTTCAGTGTCGGCGGAATGACTCCATCCCTCAGTGACAGAATGGTAAATATGGCCTCCACTGCTCCAGCAGCTGCCTGTAAGTGGCCAGTAGAGCCCTTGGTGGAGGATACTAGTACACTGTCTGAATGGTTACCGAACACACTCCTTATGGCCTGGCTCTCTGCTGCATCTCCTAGAGGGGTTGAAGTCGCGTGGGCATTCACATAGCCCACATCTGTCTCACAGACTCCTGCATCTCGTAGCGCCGCTTGCATGCATAGTTGAGCACCTCTTCCATGTTTGGTTGGTGATGTGACGTGATATGCATCACCCGACATCCCGTATCCCAAAACTTCAGCATAAATTTCTGCTCCTCTCTGCTTTGCATGGTTCAGCTCCTCCAGGACGACAATCCCAGCACCCTCACTGAGAACAAAGCCGTCGCGTTTTGAATCGAATGGTCTTGAAGCTCTCTCTGGATCGTCATTGAAGTTAGTAGACAGAGCATGTATGCTGCTCATTCCAGCTAATGTTGGAGGGTTCACGCAAGCTTCTGTTCCACCAGCAACCATGACATCGGCTGCTCCATGAGCTATCATAAGGAATGCGTCTCCTATGGAATGGGCCCCTGTTGCACATGCAGTCGATACAGAATGGTTTGGACCTTGGAGACCAAACCGGATGCTCACATGCCCTGCTGGGAGGTTTGGGAGACTGTGAAGGACAAAATAGGGGCTCAGTCTGTGACTCCATCCTTTCTGGCTATTCAGAACTTTGGTCAGGGCATCAAGCATTCCAGCCACGTCTAATCCGGAGCCAATGCTAACTCCGCTTCTGATGGCCTTCTTCTCTGAGTCTGTTTTCCAATTCGCATCTCCCAGAGCTTCAGAGGCTGCGCAGAGCGAGTAGACGGAGCCGAGAGCCATTGATCTCCTCTCCGATGGAGTCACCCAGTCCCTCTCGTTGAAATATCCCTTCTCTGTCCCCTGCGGCACTCTCCCGACAACCTGCGAAGGAATGCCTTCGAATTGGCCTTCGTTCGGCAGCCTAGTGATGCCCGATCGGCCGTCCAAGAGTTTCTTCCATACATTTGCCACTCCAATACCCAATGGGCAGCATATGCCCATCCCAGTCACTGCCACTCTCCGTATCATTGTGTTTGTTCTTCTCCGTGGAAGGAAGGTCTTAGAGGATAGTCTCGCGGACCAGACGTTCGTGAAATGTGATATTTTTCACACTTCAAAGGTCAAAGGTTCAATCGCCATCAATGGCATCCATCATGCATGGGGCACACAATTACATTTCACACAAAGGTGTGGGACTAGACTATAGTGACGCGCGACCTTCGTACTTTAATTTATTATATATATATAAATTTTAATGACAATGGAAGGCCGGGGGACCCATATGTCAAGAGTACAGATAAATACATATACAAATACACACTTGCTAAAGTGAAAGTTTACGTTTTATCATGAAAGTCTGGTACACAAACACACCTGTGAGCCAAATGATATGAACATCCTAGAGTGCAAGATAAATATTAGCTTGTCAATAGAGCTCATGTGGGGAAAGGAACTGTTGAGGGATCTGCAGCAGTTAAATAGTTCGTCTCTGTAATGGCCTCGCCACAACCGGCAGGTGATCAGAAAATGAGTTTCATCCTCAATTTCGATACAACTTGGACAGAGGCGTTCCTCCAGTGGAGTAGGTTTAGGGAGGGAGTATCGGCCAGTTTCAATCCTTAATGAGTGGGAACTAGATCGCAGTCTAGCCAGTTGTATACGAATATGTCTTGGGAGGTTGAGGTATGGTTCAAATTCAAGCCTTGTTTTGAACAAACGGTATGTTCTCAATTTTCTGGATGTGGCCAGATCACTTAACCATTGTTGTTGATATTGGTCCCAAAGTCTTTGCGTAAGCTTTTCAATGAATAGGTCATGTGGAATACTGTCTGGGTTGTTCCAGATATGGGAAAAACCTGCTTTGTCGAGCACTGTCTTGACTGTCTGTGCCCACTCACTGGGCTGCTCACAAATATTTAGTTGGTACGCTTCCTGCAATAATGGAGGGATGTCCCAGTGTGTTGAAATACGTAGCCAATACTTTACCATAGCAATCTTTCTTCTGTTCTCCAGGGGACACCTACCAAGATCTCCATATACTGCTGCATTGCAAGCAGACGTTGGCAGCCCAAGAGCAAACTTACAGAACCGTATATGAACTTTTTCCATTTCCTCTGCTTTGTCAGAGGCCCAGACTTCACATCCATATTCTGTAATGGGGCGTACTAGTGTATCAAATAGGTAAAGTAGTGTTGTTGGTTTAGGATGACCGAGGTGCATTGAAGTCTTTATCAAGGAGAAGGTGGCCTTATTAGCCTGGGATGCCAAGATCGAAATGGCTGGCTTCAGAGACCCATTTGCTGACAAGAGGACACCCAGGTATTTGTATTCTGATGCAATGGTAATGGGTGATCCACTCAAATGGAACTGAACCTCGAACTCCGCGAAGCAGCAGCCGAAGCGGAGCGAGCGAAGCGAGCTCAGCTACTTGTAGATAATAATACTTCGTAGTATGTTATCTATGGGTGTACATAACTGAATGTCGCCGGCAGCAAAGGGTTTCTGTTTCTTGACCACAGCATAGATATATACACGTGCACAGTTCTGTGCTGCAATTCTCGGAGGCGGGGCTTGAGTACTGCATGCAATCGTCTGGAGGCGCGTGGGTACAGAAGGGTAATAGTATAGTAGGCAGGGACTTAGTTTACGCAACCGGTTTAGTCTGTAATTCCTATGCTGCGGTATATAGCACACGTTCCAGCACAGGAGCCAAATTCTCCTCCTGACAGAGGGGACAGTGATTCCTCCCTCAGCCATGGTACTGAACATCGCTTGCAGATCTCTGGTGTGACAGTCCCAAGTCCTGCACTCTATCCCACAACCTGCATGTCATCCCTCGAGGATTGCAACAGTAGCATGGAATGAGCTCATTCCATGCTACTGTTGCAATCCTCTTCACTGCACCCTGTCAGACAGACTATAGCTGCCCAATCACCTCGATCCTTCACATCTTCCATGCTGATCTGCTCTGCATGATATCCTGTATGACTTAATAATTATATTTATGATCTACAAAGTAATCAAGCCTTCATGGAGATGCCACATTCCTAATCAGAACTGAACTGAACTGAACCGAACTACAGTACACATTTATGGCTTTTCTTTTCTTTGAAGTGCTGCTCTCTTTATATAGCAGGGTGCACCTGGTTCAATGAAGAGTGCAAATCTCGAATTCTTGCAGCAGTGTCTTGCAGGCCAGATGTACATTACATCTGGTGACCTTAGCAGAGCATGCAGCTGCTTTATTTACATACTACGATGGCTAAAGCGTTAGGATAAACTGAGTTACATCCAAAGCAGGAGTTAGTAGTCAAGTGATATCTACAATGAAACCTAGGCAATATATATATCACCAGACTTAATTTTCCCTACATTTGGCCCACGAGACTACCTAGTATATTACTATATTGGTGTGTGCAGAAGTTGTGCAATACAATTAAAGCAAAATGTAGTACATTATTGTCCGCCTAACTTTTCACCACCAGTCGATCTGAATGAAATCCTTCATTAGTTTGTCCTTTTGAGGTCAGTCTGGTCTTTCTGTACCTTCTTACGATCAATCACGACTGCAGAAAGAGGAACATTACCACTGACCAACAGGTATACACACACAAAATATGCAAACATATGATCTGGCCCTCGGCGCATAAATTCCAAACGTGTGGGGACTGATACGTACTTCCACTGCATGGTTACTCGTTGACCATCAAGTGAACCAAATGCTGTCACATCCTGAGCAGGGCCGTAGGAGTAGGTGCAGCAGGTGCGGTGGCCACCAGACCAATAATTTGCTCAGGCTGGGCAGCAAGTTGTTGAAATCTTCAGCTTGCGTGCTTCAACTCTGTGTACCGTACTTCACATCGGCATCGACAACGTTATCGCCGCCGCACCAACTGAAAATTGCTTTCTACGGGCCTGCTGAGGGTGTGCAAAGGGAAGGTGTCATTGTGAGGGTGCGCAACAGGGAGGGTGGAAGGTATGGGGTGCAAGGGGAACGGTTGAAGTAAATTCCTTGTGTGTGTGTGTGTGTGTGTGTGTGGGGGGGGGGGGGGGGGGGGGGGGGGGGGGGGCTCACTCCAATATGCGCTGTACATAGAGCTGCGATCGACCGGGAGCTTATTGGAGTGACCATCCCTTGATGATGCACAAATACGACATCACACCTTCTCAATTCTCAATTTATGAGCAGTCAGGGCAGGACACATACAGGCAATGATGCACAGTAAAAATAGTTTGCAATTGGAAGCCATGACAAAATGCTATCTCTTGTTCAAGAGTGGTCTGGAGGTCACAGTACTCCTTGTTAGGATTCATACAGTGTGTTTGCTTGTTACCAAAAGTGTCTCTTACAAGTTCACAAATGAGAGGCCACTTGAATGCTTGTCACCCACCAACAAGGTACCATATTTCATGATCAAACTGATTAGTGGCCGCCCTCGAATAATAGCGGCACCTCCAGAAGGGCTGAACGAAATAAACACCGCCCTTGTTTAGTAGCCGCAGCTAGTATTCGAACGGTCGGCGATCGATCAAAGCGCTTTGTCTAGCTAGCCCTCGAGGACCGTGATTGTATCGCTGTGAGCATGAAGAGAGGAGAACTGATTGCTGGTCATTTTCCCCAAGAGCTGTCTAAACGTTTGGCATTTTCTGAGGTCGAGGCACAGGGGGGGGGAGCGACTTGTTACCGGCAAAATCTTTCGTGACAGTAATGGGTTTGGCATTTCCTACCAATTTGTCGGGATGATTATGACAGTGCCCCACGGTCCAGGGCTGAAACAAACTTCTTCTTTGTGCATACACGGTGCTCCCATCAGTTTCCTCTCTTCCTTGTTTATGCTGAGTTTAATAAACACTGCATTTGATTAGTGGCCACCCTAGAATAGTAGCCGCAGTAAATCGCGTGATGAAATAAATTGCAGCTGCGGCGTTTGATCCGGTATACAAATAGGAAATAGCCACAGCAATTGTAATGATTTACGAAGTTGTTTGGAGTTTCAAATTCAGAGACAGAGGTAAGCGTTAGGCAGTCATACCCACTGCGAAGCCACAGTACAGCTGGCTTGTACCGTAGATCGGGAAATTTTCGCCGTAATTAATTTTCGTCGATATTGCATTACGACGAAAATTAAAAACACGAAATATTTCAACGTCAAATAATTTATGATTCTATTTAACGTGTGAGTTTTCGTGAATCGAAGTACAAGCATGGTTCTGCTGCGCTACCAGAAACCTGTCGATGGTGTTCCTGATCCTGAGCTCTTCTATACCAGTCCAAGCGCGCGATCGCGGAAGCGAACTTCTGAAGGCAGTTGGAACCGCGGACCGAGACAGACGGGTGAAATCTTTCGAGGTAAGTAGCCGATGGCAGTTCCCTCTCTACCAGTGATACGGCATGGGTGTCTGCTGCATTCCCTCGCTGGCGCTGATCCGATCGAGGCTCCAGCTTCTCTCCAATGGCGCGACATGGTATCCGGTCCCGGGATCAGGACGTGCACGTGTACGCGTGAACAAAATTTTCGCGTGGTTTAATTTTCGTCGGTGTGCTCGAGCGACGAAAATAAAACAACACGAAAAATTAAAAGGCGAAGTATATTTAACGCGAAAATTTCCGGATCTACGGTATAATGATTGTACCCCTGTGTTGGCTTCTTTCATACACCCACGCATCATGGATGTAATAAGCCCAGATTTCATGATGTAGCACACCATCAGGTGCTCATCCATGCACCACTTTGCTTGTGCACACACTACCACACCAGACGGATGGGTAAGCTAACCTTACGGTACTACTAGCCGTGCGCCCAGGAGGTGGAAGAGCTAGGGAATGTGGCCTAGCACTACCAACACAGGTCACACTGCGTTACCAGAGACCTCACCTCATTGAGTGCCTCCGCCCTCTGGGTCAGAGTGTCAGACCACTCACTGCTCCTGGTGGCCAGCAGAGAGATAGTCCTCATCATGCCAGATGGAAATGGCATCTTCATAGCTCCTCAATCGGTGGGGACAAATACCAGACCATGGCCCTGCCGAGAGGAAGGAGAGAAAGGAGAAGAAAGGGAGGAGGAGGAGACAGGGAGGGTACATACGTAGGAGAGGTAGGGAGAAGAGAGTAGAAGGGAGGGAAGGGGGATAGCATAAAGCCAACAAAATGAAGAGTTGTAGGAGAAACTCTTCTACTGGTGTGTGCATGCAGTACCCATACACTGATAGTTAACAGTACGTTAACTCTTGATAAACCACTTGACAAGGTGCTGTCTAAAATGCATGGGCCAAGAGGGAGAACACCTGGGTGAGTACCTCATCCACCTGCACCACTGACGCACTGACACCAGGTGGGAAGGTCAAATGTCCGAGGTCATAACAGCAATTGTTTGCAGCTCTCGACCATCTAGTGGTGTCATGAACCAGGGACCATGGATCAGATGGGCATGGAGCATGGCATGGCTCCCCACAGGATGCAACGTCGTGATCAGCAGCCCTACATAGCCTGCGTGTGTGCGTGGGCGTGTGTGTGTGTGCGTGTGTGTGGAGAGAGCTCATATGTTTGGTGTGTGTGTGTGTGTGTGTGTGTGTGTGTGTACAGGGCTTTACGTGTCGGTACCAGTCCGGTGGTATGTGCAGAGGGTGTGTTCATGGTAGATTGATGAACACATTAGTGTTTGATGTGTGCAGAGGAGTGTGTGGGTGTGTGGGTGTGTTGGGAGGTTCACTTACCACCAGCATCACTGTACACAAGCTACAGCAGATTAGAACTGCTATGCCCGCATGTATGTACTCTGTGAGGCTCCAGAACAATTGCTCGGCAGCCTCAAAAGCTTTCAGAAAGTTCTCTCGATCTTCCATGGAGGTCAATAGAGTCATAGTCGGAGCAGCTAGTGCCAGTAGAACTCAATGGACTTGTGCACCCAGAGGAGAAAGTCCACCGTACATGTACCACGATGGTAGTGTTGACGTGTTGTTCACAACACTGTGAGTACATGCGCCTTCCTTGAGTAGAGCAGTTCCCAGTCTAAGTATGGAGTGAACCACAGGTGCATGTCACCTGATTGTCACCTGATGGTAGAGAAGGGGAGAGGAGTTATCTCACATACCGTCCATAGTGCAGCCAAACCTCAGGCTTATATAGCCTTGGAGGCAGTGATGACCACAAGCAGCATCATGGGACACCCCCTCTCTAGCTCTGCCAGCTGGGCTTGCTTCACTATTAACCCTGCCTTCCTCTTAGATCACAGTTGTGATCACATGACATCACGAGAGCAGAGATCACACACGATATCGTGTGAGCAGTCTCATGAGCAGATAGGATCACATAATGTCATGTGAACAGGCAAAGCATATAATTAGACCATAATGGGGCATGGGGAGCATTGGGAGGGGTGGAGCATTCTAATATTATACCATACTTATGCTATTCTAACCAATCACGTTACAGTATTTGCGGGAAATAACGGGTCATATATCCCGCGGCCGGCCGCGCGCACATACCGAAAGTGATCGCGTGATCGAGAAAGTGAAGGCTAAGCTCTGTTAGTCTAGCCAAGGAGACTTGGCCTTTACCGCTGCCTCAGTCAAGTATCACGGATGCCTCTGCCACTGAGTTCTCAAGGCATCCCCACCTTTGTAGAGATCCGAAGCTCTTTTTACAAGCAAACTGGACAACTCTCCTTGCGAACCGTCAATCCGTAAGCAGCGACACACGATAAGCGAGCTGGTCCCGCAAACAAACCTCAGTGAACAGGGATCTAAGACCGGTGGCCATGTCACACACCTGTCATCTGCCTTCTACCAACCTTTGAGGGGTACCTTGTCTAGCACAGCAGTCAAGGTAAACACGCCTACAATATTGTTACATGTTCACGTGTGTTTGTTCTGCAATCTGATTGGTTCCAACAGAATCCTGGCAGCGGAAGTCCACCCCAATGTTGCCAGGCTCTCTTTTCCTTTCCGAGAATGAGAGCCTGGGAACAAGGCTAAGCATTGGGAGGGGGAGTATTGGGAGGGGGAGTATTGGGAGGGGGAGTATTGGGAGGGTGAGCATTGGGAGGGGGAGTATTGGGAGGGGGAGTATTGGGAGGGGGAGTATTGGGAGGGGGAGTATTGGGAGGGTGAGCATTGGGAGGGGGAGTATTGGGAGGGGGAGTATTGGGAGGGGGAGTATTGGGAGGGTGAGCATTGGGAGGGGGAGTATTGGGAGGGAGAGTATTGGGAGGGGGAGTATTGGGAGGGGGAGTATTGAGAGGGTGGGGGGAGGATTGGGAGGGAGGTCAGGGTGGAGCAATAGGTGGGTTTTAAGGAGGGAGTGGAGGGTGGAGCATTAAGGAGGGGAGAATTTGGGGAAGGGGGAGTGGCGACAACAAAGACAGAGAGAGCTCATGGACCTTGCTGTCACGGTTGGTGACCAGGGTTTATTTCAGAAAATATCACAAAGGGTTTGGGGGGGGGGGGGGGGGGGGGAGCGATATCGAATAGTGTGCGACAGTGTGCCATTTAGGGGGGTCTGGGTTTGAGGGAAGGAAAACATATTTTCAAGCCCCCCCCCCCCCCCCCCCCCCCCCCCCCCCCAAAAAAAGAAATCCTGTCGGTAACAGACATCTTCCATTGTTAGATCTCCTGTGAGGAGAACCAGCAATGGAAGATGTCCGTCACAGTACTCTCCTCCAGATTCAGCAGTGCCTCCCAGTTGGCATGCAGAAACACAGACAGGAAGAGCATGCAGGACCATCATCATGATCAGGTACCAGACAAAGATGAGGTAGTCTTGTGAGGAGTGAAGCTAGTCCTACTATATACTGGCCTCATTCCCAGGAGGTGGGCGAGTCCTTGGAAAGAGGCTGAACACAATGACACAGGGGTGGGGTCTCACGGGAAAGTCAAAGGCCAGGTAGAAGGTTTGAACAAGGGCGGTCACGCCAATAAGCACCGTACTTAGAGCTGCGACCGGCGATTGTGACCCAGACGTAGATGTGGCTTACTCCGTATACCAAACAGTCAGACAGTTACGGTGGATTTTAGCGACGGTCCCAGGGTCACTGGCAGTTTAGCAGCACGGTCATGTGGTCACAGGCAGTTTTTGGATGGTCACAGGCTGCGACCCCGGTCGCAGTTCTAAGTACGGCGCATAAACTGGAGTGACCACCCCTTGTTTGAAGGTCAAATGTCCAAGGTGCAATCTAACATGCCCATGTAGCAATCCCACCCGGCTCCAACCAAGGGCTTTTCAAGGCAAGCCCAGAAGCAGCCATGTAACCTAGACTGAGTGCTGAAACCCACCCACCTCCCCCTGTCCTGCCCTTTCTGCTGGCACAGAACCTAAGTCCCAAGGACATTGCCGGAATTGACATCACAAGATGAGAGTCTTGGAGAGGGCTTCAAGATCAGAAGTCCCGAATGCAGCCCATACCTTGTACACCGGATTAGTGGCTATGTTCATTACTGCATCGTTGACGCTAAGAGTGAATGCCATTTGTGATCATTCCTTTTATCCCTGTTTTATTTCTAGCTGGGCAAATCATCTTTGCCACTTCTTCCCAACAGCTTTCTTGTGGTTAAGCGCATCCCTGCCTGATGGGAGCTTCTCATGGATAAGTTGCAGTTTAATCACACACGTAAATCAGCAGGAGATCACAACACAATGCATGCGCCTGACAAGGTCTATCTCTCAGGTTCCCCCGTTAGACTTAGCACCCTGTTTGACAGTTTGGGATCAGGAAATGATTCATGTTCAGGAGGAAATCCGGTTCATACCTGTGAAAGTTGTCGTCAGTTAGCAGCAGTAGGAGAGGTCCTCAGCACAGCATTCATACCGAACACTAACTGCTGGAGAGATGGTACAAGGTCGGAGCCATGGCCTGGCCTGGGGAGGGTCCCTCCTTCCATCATATCCCTGTCCTTCATTCATAGCTGTTAGATGAGAGAATTATAATGCACAAACAGTCATATCAGCTAGCAGTGAAGACGGTTTTGGTCTAGTTGAGTTCGAAACAAGGATGGATAAATTCCTATCATGCAACCATATACAAGTTGATTGCTAACAAAATCTGCGTTGCGGGTAGTAATATATCCATGGTTGGACCACAGACATGTGCACAGCTTCATTTGAGTACATAACTTACGAATGCATCGATGACTGCTTACAGTACTGTCAGTACTAGTAACTCACAGTTCTCATAGAGCAGCAACCACAACCGATCGAGCTTGAAGATACTCTTTCTGATGCGCACCACGAAACCTGCGCGAGCGCGCGCTTCATTGGTAGTCATGTCTGCGAGTGGCTACAAGTAACAAGGTGTACTTGCTCTCACCACAGCCTCGCCCTCCCATGCTGCAGCCACAGATCCTCCCACATGCACTCACCACCCTCCTACCCCAGCCCCACCCCCCATGCATGCTTCCCACCCTCCCATGCTCCCACCCCAGCCCCACCCCCCTATGCTTCCCACCCTCCCATGCTCCCACCCCAGCCCCACCCCCCTATGCTTCCCACCCTCCCATGCTCCCACCCCAACCCCCCTATGCTTCCCACCCTCCCATGCTCCCACCCCAGCCCCACCCCCCTATGCTTCCCACCCTCCCATGCTCCCACCCGCCCTTACTATCTATACCTGAACTTACCGCAGTGGTGAAAGGATTCAGCAAGGGTAAGGTTAGGGCGAGGGCTCACCTCACCTTAACCTCACCCGAGCTAAAACCGAGCCCGAATGGCTTCCGCAGATCTGCACTCGCTTTTATACCCGCTGCCAAGCCGCGCGCCGGTAAGGCTCTAGCCCTAATTTGATTGGTTGTCGTCCACGGTAACCAATTTTGGCGGGAAGCAAACTGTGCACGCGTAGACTGTGGACAGTGATGAACGTGTCTCTGTCTCTGTCGTTTTTCTTCGGCCATTGTCCTTCTCCGGTAGGCCAGGCCCTCTGCCATTGGCGCTAGGCTTTTTTGCCTTTCCCCCCGTTATTCTATTCCCTTATGTGCGTCATTCATGGTTAGCTACAGTTTAACGGACACTCAGTCCTATTGCCGCATTATGGCATGACTGAAACTCCAGGACTCACTTAGTCTCGTGCCCAGCCCCCATCTACGCGCGCCTGGGAACGAGACTAGGACTCACTCTGTTGACGCCCTTGTAGTTGGCCCAGATACCATGTCGCTTGGGAATAAGTTTGACAAGGCGTTGCGGCGTCTGGGAACGAGACCGAGGTTGTTGCACTCTAGTGTCACTCCAGTGAAGATGTAGATAGCTAAGTTGTCGGATGAACGTAGTCCTGGGCCTCTGCAGACCACCAAGAAAAGCATGAGGGATCACCTGTTTGGTAATTATACTGAAACCTACGCTTGCAACTACACAGTACACAAAATTAATGTGGTCTATAGTATAGGTGACTACAATTTGCTGATCCTAGGCTTACAGTGCTATATCTAATTCCCCTCTAGAAGGAGAGGAAGAGATGAGGGAGTTGGCAGATACTGTGGACCACATTGGATGAAGGAGTGAACACAATCTTGAGTGAGTGGTGTGGGAAACCACCAGGGCTGTTATAGGCCAGTGAAATTCAGTGGATTTTTCCAAGAATTCTGCAGCAGATGTAGCAAATTCTATTGATGTATGATGGATCATTGAAAGATAATGTTGTTATGTAAGGTTAGATGGTTGACCTTAACTAGACCACGCCCACTAACAACTGTTAATTAGGAAGCCACACCCCTTGATAATAAGGTGGTGAAGGACACTATTGAGCAAAACCCGGAATTGTTGCGCTAGTACCTGGAGCTTCATAGCTTGCATGCAGACTCCTACGAACGTGGGCTACCACATGAAGTCTGGGGAAACTGAAGCTAGCTACGGCTAGGCTACACGAGCAATTTCAGGTAATTCGCGTACCTTATCCACGGTCTGTATCAAGCTTTTCTCGAACTTGCAAGGAGGCCTCCGTTTCCCCAGAAGATTATGAGTAGTACACATCCAACACTCCACAAAAAATCACAAACCGTCCTTGTCCAGAGGCGGCAACAATTCCGGAATCGAAGCCAAAGTCGGCTGGTAGCCTCGATTGTACACATCAACTCAACTTGCTTGCTTCAGAGATTTGCCCCATTGGCTAAACCACTCGTGAACGAAACTCACGACCCCCGTACTCTTCGGCCACCACAACTTCAGCTCGAAGTGCGAACGCAGAGAGCGACTACAATGACAAAGTCAAACCAGTAAACAAAGTCGGCCATTTTAATTTTTCCGTATATTACCGCGTTCTCTTCGTACACGCGTAATGGGAGGAACCACGCCTTAATTGACCCGTGTGTACCACAATACATTGGCGATCAAAACATGTCCTGCGTCACTGGTAAGCGTTTATATAGCTTTAACAACCTACGTAGCAATCACATTTTGTCCGATTCAACACATACTAGAAGCATTGTTGGTGCATAATTGTGTTTACCGAGATCGCCATAGAAGCTGCTATCTCCAAAAACGCGAATTTAGCCGCCATATTCTCGAATTGATGACGTCAGCTGCAACGGGTCTATTTGGGAATCAAATTCATGCTGATCATAATGTTGTGTTCGCATCTCCAGCTATGTAGTCAGTTTTGGTTTCAGTGTCTCCTGATAGTGTCCCACCGTAATCAGGATCGTTTGGGAATGAAGTATTTCCAAGTAGCAAGACATGGCTGCCCCCACAAGACACACCTCCACGGAGGCAACTGTTTGGGAATGAATTATGTATTTCCAATTATGTATTTCCAAGTGGTAGCAACCAGGACACAGCCCTGCGAGGCATGCCCCCACAAGGGCAATTGTTTGGAAATGAAGTGTTACCGGTAGTGATGGATCCATTCACCACACCTTTTGGGAATGAGGTAGACGAGCAGGCCTGTAGACAGGGGGGGGGGGGTTCAATCGAACCCCATAAAATTTATCTATTATATCCTTGACTCTTTTCCACACATAAGGTGGCTAGCTCGCTACAACTAAAACCTTCGCTGTAGTAAGAGTCTCCGCTGCTACCATGACGCCAGAGCCTAGTAAAGAAGGCACAGTGATGTTGAATCATTCCCAGATTGTGATCAGTCTGGGAATTGGAACAAGATGAACTCGTGAAATGTAGCACGTGACCTCGTTATCGTGAGCCATTCGGCAGTACAGTGCCCGTACCTAACCCCCATCTGGAAATGCTGGCTACGGGCCTGACGAGGTGGGTAGAAGTGTGGTGTCGGACAGAACAAGTGGTGTTGGTGAGTTGGAGATGGTAAACAGCGAATTATCCCAACCTCAAGATGACAATATCATCCACACAATAACAGCTCCGACACAAGAGACATTCAATGGAAGACCCTTTCCCCCCACAAACCTCCATCCTCTCAACCAATATGCACAAATGAGGTAGCAGACAGACAGCAACAGTCCATGTCTTCCGGCGCATAGCATTCATACTGAGTCAGAAATTTGGGATTTTAGGGGGGTGAGTGTGTGTGTGTGTGTGCAGGGGTGGATCCAGGGTGTGGCATTGGTGGCACATGCCCCCCCCCCCCCCCCCATTTGCCTCTCCGCTACTTTTTCCCCCTCCTCACTATCTGGCATATGCAATATCTTCTGGCCAACGAAGTTGCCGTGAGAGCCTTTCCTGGTTACCAAAAACAATGGAAATTTCCTTTGGAATGTGCATGTGCGTGCGTGTCAGTTTGAGTGTGAGTGAGTGTGTCAGCTCATTATGTGTGTGCCCATAATTATGAGAGCAACACCGCAAGCCCATCTCAAACCCGACCCAACTCCAACCATTCTCCCACCCACTGAATGAGAGCACTGGTTGTATGCTTCCCGATTACCAAGTGTTTATTACCCTAGCTTGATTTACTTTTGTGTGTGAGTGAGTGAGCATAATTATGTGGTTTAGTGTTGTGTGTGTTTGTGTGCATGTGTGAGAGGGATCGAGTGGATTGAGCAAATAATGATGTGCTGTCAATATGGATTAATTTTTTTGTGTAACGTACGTATGTACCACTGGTCAAGTGGTACAATCATTGTTTAACTGTAAGTATCTTGCTTGCAAGTCACACAATCGTAATGTCTCCAATCAAGCCTCCAGTACAGGTGGGAGTTGTTTCGGTTATAACTACATCTAACTGCATCTGAACCCCATCATAGCTACGTTTTAAACTTGTCGTTTGCAGGATGATTTCTCAGCATCCCTGGAGTCATGAGAACATGGTGACACGGTTGAGTGAGACTTCATATCCAAGGACAGTGAGAGGAGGTGAGTGAGAATAAAGTGACATCATGAGTATCACCTCTTGAAACGTTGGCTCGGTAGTCCATGGTACGAGCATGGGAGTATTTTATGAGTGACTTGGGAGTGTGTGAGGGGAGGAGGGAGGATGGAGTGTGTGAGGGAGGAGGGAGTGTGGAGGGGAGAGGAGGGAGAGTGAGGGGAGGAGGGAGTGTGGAGGGGAGAGTGTGAGAGGAGGGAGTGAGGGGAGGAGGGAGTGGAGGAGGGAGTGTGCGAGGGGAGGAGGGAGTGTGTGATGGGAGAGGAGGGAGAGTGAGGGGAGGAGGGAGTGTGCGAGGGGAGGAGGGAGTGTGTGATGGGAGAGGAGGGAGAGTGAGGGGAGGAGGGAGTGTGGAGGGGAGAGTGTTAGAGGAGGGAGAGTGAGGGGAGGAGGGAGTGTGGAGGGGAGAGTGTTAGAGGAGGGAGTGTGAGGGGAGGAGGGAGTGTGTGAGGGGAGGAGGGAGTGTGCGAGGGGAGGAGGGAGTGTGTGAGGGGAGGAGGGAGTGTGTGATGGGAGAGGAGGGAGAGTGAGGGGAGGAGGGAGTGTGGAGGGGAGAGTGTTAGAGGAGGGAGAGTGAAGGGAGGAGGGAGTGTGGAGGGGAGAGTGTTAGAGGAGGGAGTGTGAGGGGAGGAGGGAGTGTGTGAGGGGAGGAGGGAGTGTGCGAGGGGAGGAGGGAGTGTGTGAGGGGAGGAGGGAGTGTGTAAGGAGGAGGGAAGGTGTGGGAGTGTGGAGTCTAATTATTATTGGAATGATCAAGATTAATTACCCTGTGCTCTACAGATTCTAGTCTGCCCTTAGAATAGTTAATGAAGATAAACTTCGTTCTCTTATTGCCAAGATTAATATTTCGACATCCAACCTCGAGCACCACCAAAACCGGCCCTTTGGATGGAGGGGTTTGGTGGGTCATGGCCTGGGTATAGTATAGCTGCAGGAAGCCGGCTCGAGATTGGCACGCATTTTCCGGATTCCGAGAATGTGCAGCGCAATCTCGAGATTGTGCAAATTCCTACATTGCGCGGAACATTATCTACTTCCAACTATACTGGCGACAGAACGCCTCCACCAGATACTAACTACAACGACTGGAGGGTATCGAGGGAGAGAAAGAATAGTCACTGTCTTGACGCTGCCTGTAAAATTGCTGAACTGATTGCCACGTGGTGCGCCCACGCAACTCAATGCGCATGCCCAGGACCATGCCTCAAGGTTCAGCCCGAACCTTGACATTGACCTCCTGTCTCATTTTAATTATGCTATTAACTTGCATTTAAATGCATCACAATTATGTTCCTGTTCTCTGCTCAGGAGGGCCTGATTGCACTGATGGTTGCCGTGACCAAAGGGGAAATTCATTAGTGTTTTCATTACCACTGACCAACAATAGCTATATACACACACAACATTTATGTAAACATACACACTCCCACAATCTATCACCCAGGGAGTACTTGCAAGTGAACCAAATGCTATCACATCCTGAGCAGGGCCGGAGGAGTAGGTGCAGTAGGTGCGGCGGCCACCGGACCAATAATATGCTCAGATTGGGCAGCAAGTTGTTGAAATCTTCAACTTTCATCCCAAGATTGCACCAGAAACTATCTCAGGAGGTGTGAAATTCAAAAGTCCCCTATAGCTCGCACGCTTCAACCCTGTGTACCGTACTTCACATCCTCGGTAACGTTTTCGCCACCGGACCAACTGAAAATTGTCTTCTACAGGCCTGCTGAGGGTGTGCAAGGGGAAGGTGTCATTGTGAAGGTGTGCAATGGGAGTGTGGAAGGTGAGGGGTGAAAGGGGAACAGTTGAAGTATAAATTCCTTTAGCTACATGTGGGGGGTCATGCACTCCAATATGCGCTGTACTTAGAGCTGCCACAGGGAGCTTATTGGAGTGACCACCCTTGATAATGCACAAAAATATGATATCACACCTCTCAATTCTCCAAATTGCCAATCTATTATTAGAGGGCACAATGATGCATAGCTTCGTACCCAGGCCTTCAATCGCGGAGGGGAAGGCTTGGTACACACTTCCCCCCGCGATTGAAGGCCTGGGTACGAGGCTAAATGATGCACTGTAAAAATAGCACAAACTGAGTTTGCAATTGGAAGCCACAGACAAATGCCATGCAGTGGTCTGGAGGTCATGGTACTCCTTGTTAGGATTCATACAGTGTGTTTGCTTGTTACCAAAAGTGTCTCTTACAAGTTCCAAATGAGAGTCCACTTGAATACTTGTCACCAAAGTGTCCCCACAAACAAGGTATACAAATAGGAAATAGCTCCAGTTAAAGTACACCTGCTTTACGAAGCTGTTTAGAATTTCGAATTCAGAGACAGAAGGAAACCGAAGCTCTGTTCTTACACTGCAACCTAGATTGGGCATTGTGCATAATTTTATAGTCTGTATGCATGCCAGTAGACCACTCCTGAGGCACTCAAAACGTCCCCTGAATGCAGAGAGACCTGGAGACAAATCAGACATTCCTCTATGGATTATTCTTAGTATCGTGTATAGAGCTCTTATAATACATAAGGGCTTTAATCGGTCTCATGCTGTGTCCTCTATATCAATCATAAATATAAATTATAACACTGCCCTTAGTTCCCACGTGGGTTAAAGCTGCTGGAGGGTTCCCGGCCTTTTGTCAGTCCCTTACACATGCTGGTACCTGTGTAAAGTTGAGGGACATGTGTGTGTGTGTGTGTGTGTGTGTGTGTGTGTGTGTGTGTGTGTGTGTGTGTGTGTGTGTGTGTATGAGGTGTGTGTGTATGTGTGTGCATGTGGGGCATGGGTAGCTATGCAAACAATGGAACCTGAAAGTACACAATAGTACACCAGATGTGTGCTGTGTACTGACAAGATGGGACACACCTACACATGCACACACACTCACCCACAAATACAGACACATTCACCCACAACCACACACACGCACTCACAAACACACAATAATGAATTTACTCATACAAACACACACACACACACATTCACCCATCATACACAGTGAACCCCACAGCAGCAAGACATGTACATGACACATGCTGTGTCTTCTAAATCAACAGTACACACGCATCCCCAAAACCCAATGGCTGTCCAGAATTCCAGCTCCGGTGAGATCTGGATCACCATTACCTTCAAGAAGTACCTCAACAGGAAAATTGATGCTAGCGAGATCAGGCAGAGATGAATCCAAGAAAGAGGACAAACAGTTAAGACGCCCACCCTGCCCCCAACTGGCAGTTACCTCCACAGTTACTGGCCATGTTAAATATATATAGCTTGACTTCTCCCGAAACAGATTTGGAAGAAAGCACCCACCTATTAGTCAGGAGACCTCTCAGTACTATAGTGTGACACTGACGTCCATGAAATGCAAAGACTATTGACACTTGGAATTCACCCATAAGCAAGTTCCTGAACCAGAACGTTTGCTGCTCATATCAGTAAATGGATAGTTCTTGGTCGATATTTGGTTCAGTACCTAGAACAAATTTTGTGTTGTGGAATGAATATATCTTGAAACGAAGATAATAATTATTGTAGTTATTGCAATTTGAACAATAATTATTTTGGCAGTAGAGTGTGATTGATAGACCTAGTTAATGAGTCGTATCACAAAGAGAGGAGAGGAGCATGTGCTCTTGTCGATATACTTCAAGCAAACAAGATGTGATAATTATCCAATCTCCCAAAATAATTATTATGGCATCAAGTAAGAAGTCTACGTGTGCAATGACACATTGCTAACAGCTTTGCTGTTGCATGCTAGTTTATGGCCCCAGCCCCAGCTTGAATTCGCTCTCGATCAGTATTTCTGACAGAAGATAACTATATACACAGCGGAATTTCTAAGAAGAAAGTCCGTGATATCTAGCTACTCAAAGTATGTTGGAGTAACTAGAATGCAAGTATCCATGCAGATACATGTAGCAAGTGAGCTTATTATCGCTAGAGGAACTGAGTACCCAAGTGCAACGATACAATTTATAGATAGCTACATGATGTTCTGGCAAGCTTTTATACATCCTACAGCTCAGGGCAGTTAAGGCAGCCTCACCACTTGTTCCTTAAGTTCTGGGAGATGCGAATTGGAAAGCAGACTCAAAGGAGAATTTAAGGCCATCATGAGTGGAGTTAGCATTGGCTAGTAGAAATACTTGATGCTCCACAAACATTGAACTACATGTATATACACGGATGAACGTTCACCTGTGACTAGCCTAATTATATATATACCTTACTAATGCTAATGTGAGCTTCTAATAGGGAGGGCATTTGAATGTCCAATTCAAGCAGCTTATTGTAGTAAAACCGGCATGGTTGTGGGAATTCAAAGCCATAATAATCTGTCATCAAAATTGTAACAGCTTTTAGGAGGCTACTGAACAACCAAGGGCCATGGAAGAAGCTATACTTGAATTCAGATGAATATATAGGTTATATATTGCAATTAATATTATGCTCCTATAGAAACGTGACATGCCTTATCTCAACAGTCCTAATTGGTTTCTGAGGTGATCAGAGCCTGCCCTTCTCTTATTACAGTGGTAGACCTATATATTTGGTGTAATAAATTGACTTTGAAGAGAAATTTCATATTTATCCAGCAAATGTGGACCAAAACCAGAAAGATTGTTGGGATGCTATATAATATAGACAATTCTCCACTTGGGTTGCAACACCCTGAGACGTCTTTACCTTACCTGTAGAAGACCTCATAGTCAATTGTGGGACCCATACACAAGCCAGGCATTCAGTTACTGGAATCCGTACAAAAGTTTGCTTGTAAAGAAACGATGGGACTATAGACGTTCCACCATTGTCAACTCATAGAAAGTACCTAAAGCCCACTATATACTATATTATGTTTCAAGCCACTCTTATTTCTCCCGATATCTTTGTACAATTATAATAATTTTCCTTACAGCACTCACAATCATGCCATGCAGTTTTGTGACCTTTTGCTTGTACTCAATAATTCATCCTTTGTACCAAGTGTAATCACAGAATGGACCTATAACTGTCACTGATTAAGCAATCTTCATCTTACAATAGGTAGCTACTATACCTATATGAATACATGATCTCACATAATATTATATTGCTGTGTGGGTGTAGAGAAACAGAAAATCTGGACAGACCCCTACCGCAACGTTAACAGCACTCATTTAGATTTCTATCAGCTGTTCCCGTGTGAGCTATAGGACTTAGAGTATGGTAGCATAGTGATAGGTGTTTCTGAGCATCAAGGAAATTATAGGTAGACTTTCTAGCATAGTAGGTAGACTTCCAGATGAGATGGCCAGAACATCGCAAATTTACCTTGCAGGCCAGGGAACAAGCATCGATCATTGATCATTGTATACACAGTGGCACATGACAACACTGTGCTGGGATGTGCAACAAGCTTCCTGCTCTTTGTACCCCTTACTCCTGCTTTTCCTCCTCCACAGTTAAATTTGACAGTATAGGCCTATTGGTATGGTGAGTGCATTATACCGTTCCATGATACTGCATAGCATCATCTCGGTCATGAATATCGGCTATTGCACAACATCAAAAAGTAGTTGAGCAACAGTTGCTTTCAACATCACATGCAAGTCGATCAGATTCACCCCATGAATCCACAAGCAGCTGCTAAGTAAACAGGTACATCATGCACTGAATCCTTCCAGGAGTGTAGTATGGTACTGATAAAAAAAGTATGATCATATTATATCACTAAGCATGTACAAGTCATGTGATAAACCTGCATTTTATGTGGTCTACCTACTGCATACATCAGTTTTCAGTTTTTGTGCTACATTTTAAAATGAAAACGATTCAGGAAGGACAGTAATGTCTGGCTTGTCTCCTCTTGACAGATCTACACTATCAACCTTTTGTGCAAATATCTCCCACCTATCATTGCCCTTGTTTCGAGTAACACCACTGAGAAATACATTGTTGGAGGGGTTCACTGGATCAATAATGCGAGGTGGTTTAGGTAGCAGATCTGAGTACATTTCTCTTCTCCTTGTATCTTCCCCAGGGATTGAGAGACTATAGAGTGTGTGTGTGTGTGTGTGTGTGTGTGTGTGTGTGTGTGTGTGTGTGTGTGTGTGTGTGTGTGTGTGTGTGTGTGTGTGTGTTTGTGTGTGTGTGTGTGTGTGTGTGTGTGTGTGTGTGTGGTGTGTGTGTGTGTACATGTGTGTGTGGGTGTATGCATACATGTGTGTTTGTGGGTGTGTGTGTGTTTGTGGGTGAGGGGGGTATTAATGAATGTAAATTTCAGAGATCATGCAGATGAGAATAAACCATACTCCAAATTTTTATCTTGGTGTATCGTCTTAACCAGGCTCTTGACTTCTTCAGTTACCCTTTGTGAAACGTGAAAGAATAGATATTATATAATACGTCCTTTGTTAATTGTTGGTGTATAGATAGTTCATACCATGAAGCCAATCCCTTCAACTTTCTTGCATGTTTCAGACCTTCTGGTGCATGATGATATGCTGCGACCACCAGTAAGGACAAGAGGTAGGACTTTGGGCGACCATCATTGGCATCTTTCCAAGTGTCATTCCTCCATGCTTTGAATCTAGCAATTAGTCTCCTGACCTGTAGTTCAAAGAAGACTATAGTAACTTAAGAGTTGAAGCTATACCACCACCTTAACATTGCAAGAAAATTTCTCTGAATAAAATTAATTCTAGTGATGGCCTGTCCTGTTCAACCACTCAAAAAAGCAGGAGGACACCTCTCTCAGCCAACTTTGACAATAATTATCACAGTTAAAGGACTAGAAAGCACTGGAGAACCATTATTGCGCTAAGAATTTGTGAAACCAGTGCTGAGAGAAGGTAAGCATTCCTTTCTTATAAGCCAAATTGCAGATCTGAGTTGGTGAAGTGACTAGGGTACATTAGCTACAAGGATAGATAGTCATCCGAAGTGGGGTCTTTATTACCGTGAGGAATAAGGACTAGAATACAATCGCAGAGAGCAGTTGGCATATACCCATGGTGGAGAATGCTGGTAAAAGATTGGCAACGGACCTCTCAATCACAGGTAGTGAAAAATTAAGAGGTCAAGCAGAAAGCAAACTAGTGCCATTGGCCTTGTAAGGCTTCAAAAGATTGAAAGCTGACCAAACACAGCTAGAGGTTACAAAACAATGGAAGTGACGACGTCACTTGTCAAGCAGCCCATGAGTTGAACAATTAAGAAGACCTCACTAGAAGAAGAATTGTTTTCCAAGAATAAATACTGGGTAAGTAGTGAATTTGGCAATCTGATAATCAATTTTGTTCTTTGTGTTTGTGGGCACGCTTTTGAGCAATAAAAGACCTTATAGAGTCCAACGACTTATTTTCAAGGGACCAGTAGGCATATTCATGGGAGATTAAGTGTATTCAAGCAGAGTCTTGTTACAGATACATACAGACCTTACCCTTTGAGGTTGTGTCTTCATAAACTTGACCTGTTGCTTTGACGTACTGACAGAAAACCTGAGCAACAGGTGGTCAAGAATAATGAATGTGTACGGTACACTAATTATTAATATTGCCTTAAAAACTTACATAAGCCTCTCTTTTGGAGGATTAACTGTGCGAAGGTAAGCAAATAATTCATCTTGGTTGCCCCACAATGGACTCAGAAGCAAATCCACATCCAATTCCCCCATTGTGAATTTCAGGGCAACTTTTGTCTTTCCAAGGAAGACGTACATCTTAAGGTGTTCACTTAAGTATTCGCTCAATCGGTCCAGAATATCATCATAGCCGTTTTCCACAGGATCTCTGGTACATGGAAGTAGACCTGCATGAAGGTGCATTGCTGCAACATAACGTTCCATTCTACTGCTGCTAATCTTACTCAACTTACTAGTTGAGTACAACACCAGATCAATGTCATAGTGCCCATGGACTATTGTGCCTTGGCCCAAGGATCCTCCCACAAATATCTCCGAAGCTTTGATTCCTACACTTCGCTGAAAGGATTCCTGAGAAGTTCATCAAGAAAGAAACACATATATGCTAATACACAAACATTCTTGGCCAGGAAAACACTCCAAGATGAATACTAACTTGTCTTAAAGGCTTAAAATATGCTGCCCGTTTCTGAGATTTCGAGAGATTTCGAAAGAATTTTTGTATTAGCATATACTGCATGTCACTCTATCCCTACATATAGACACATATAGACTCTATGGAGTCTATGATGAGTCTATGATACAGACTCGACTGAGTCTATGATGAGATTCGTAGACCCCAGATGGGCATTTGGCACTCCATGCAGTTCTCAAGAGCCATCATTTAGATCCAGTTAGGAATTCTGCATGAAGATTTGGCCAATCTCCAACAATGACAACCACTTGCTTGGGTTCTGAGGAATATCGTTGCCAGAGAAAGTTCTCCATTCCAATAAAGTTTGCACAGGAGCAGCTATTAAGATGGCACATGCTAAAGACTGTTGGGAAATGAAACGAAAAATGTTTTAGGTTTAACCAGCTCTACCATAATCAGGTCAATGATAATGGTTCTTGCCAGCAAGTTTTGGGACAGTGAGTCACATTAATTAATTCCAAATCAATTCAGCAAAAGTTTGCAAGTGACCCCCTCAGAATTGGACGAAACTTGGTTTGCAAGTAGTACTTGTGGTTTTGGCCAGACAAAATTACTCTTGTATGTTGTATGGCTCCCTGATTATAGCCCATCAAATTTTTGCTGCCATGGCAACTATTCAAATCATTGCTTTGTAATATATCAATTGCACCATCTTGAAGCATGAAGAATGGGCTTTCATATGGTATCTTGCAAGGCTTCATCCGACAAAGTTTAGGAGAGACACACATTCCTAAACTTTGACTTTGACCTTACAAGGAAGGTGCTGCTTTTGATAACTAGAGGTACGTGCTCCATTGAGCACTTATCCCGTGCACAGACGATATTGTGGGGTGAGCCTGAGTGAGTGGCACTTGCAGACAAGGGGTGGTCACGCCAATAGCACCATGCTTAGAGCTGCGACCGGCGATTGTGACCCCGTATACGGCGGATGTAGGTGCATTACTCCCTAAAGTCACGCAGTCATGGTGGATTTTTGCGACGGTCACAGGGCCACCAGTAGTTTAGCAGCGCAGTCATGTGGTTACAGGTGTTTTACAGACTGTGACCCCGGTCGCAGCTTTAAGTACGCCGCATATTGGAGTGACCACCCCTTGTGCAGAACATGGAACAGTTGTATCTCATCAGAATGTGACTGCATAAACACAGCACAATCTCAGGCCACAGAATATCACACCAAAAAGTATACTTTTGTATAAACTTGTGTACCCCAACTTGTAGCAGCTAGCACAATCAAAATCGAGGTGCAGTTTTGTTGGTTAGAGAGCTAAAACCTCGATTTTCGCAGCTCTTCATACTTGTGTGGTACATAGGAGTTGGATTTTTGCAATTGTAACGTCTGTAAGCATTCAATTTCAGCCAAATTGCTCATTTTTGTTTCCACTGACATACTGACTGACTGCATACTGACAGACACAGCAATCACTCTACCCCTTGCTGCGCATGCGCACACATGCACAGGATAATTTGTGGCGATACTTGCTGGGCCTTCAACTAAATGCTGTGACTTCTGTCAGTGGCTCTGACGGGCTCTCCTATTGCGTGTTGAGTACCACTTCTTTCAAGCCCTTACTCCAAGTTACAGTAGACTCATGCACATTCACTGATAGTGTGCGTCATGGCCCTAACAGGCTCAACGATGTGGAAATCATGATATGCGGTATTGTTAGTCATGCATAACAATTCTCTTTCTCCTATTAATTCAAACAATGAAACCAAGGGATTTAGAGCCCCATGGAAACTATAGAGATGAAATCACAGGGGTAATTAAACCTTGAACCTATAGGATCTGAAAAACAAAAACTTCAATAATATCATTTGAACTTGGTAACAGATCACACTGCAATGGCATGCATGCACCACTGGCCTCTAGCCATACAGTAGCTCAGCATACGCATATATATAAGCAGCAATGTGAGTTGACATCACATAAAAATCACATGCATGCACTCTGCTGATATCAAAGCATGTCCAGGACCCTGAAGATTCATCTTTATGAATATCTTTACAACTGGATGTTTTAACTTATACCTAGTTCCTGTAATTCATATGAATATCAGTATTGTCTCTAATTTGAGTTCCAAGCAATAAATTTAAGGGCTAGTTGAACTGGGAATTTGAACCATGAATAGTTCTAACCTTAGCTTACAGGGTATGTTGGATCTAGTAAGGCCCGGTATCACAACAGAGCAACAGGAGCTCACATTGTACTGCCGCAGCTTAGACCACTTAGTAAACCATGTGGGCTCAAAAGTATGCTCAAGAGGACTATTGTTCAGCTTACGCTTGAAAAATGAAAACTGATGAGCTCTGTGATCGATGTCAGCTAGATCACCACCAGTTGTGTTGAAATTCTTCGCCTCTATCACAATAAATTGTGTACTCACTCAACTGCATGTGCTACCTGTGATGACTGACTCCTATGCCCCTGGCTAGCATGACTCATGTGCAAACCAACACTACTGGGAGGGCATTGAAACAAGAATTTAATTTGTCAGTGGTCAAAGGTTTATGTTGACTTTTCAGACAATACAGACACTGTGTGCTGGGAGGCCTTGCTGAAAAGTAGTGGTAAAATCTCGATAACGTAGCTAGCTATACAGTTACATTTCATTCAAACTTGATTCTTTATTTTATGATGTTGGATTTCACATTTCAAGGATAGGTGTCTACATACGTACTGTATGTACGTCAGCTTGCAAGTAGCTACAGGTCACGAATAGTTAGTGGTTACTCTCAGAGCAACAGGCCAGTCAAACATATAATACCTGTTTCAGCACGTCTGATACTCTTTTAACAACGCGTCTTGCAATTCTTATAGGTCTTCTCAGTCTTGTACCGGGAGTAGCCATTCAACCGACCGCGTAAGGGATACCGGATGCGTACATGTACTTGTCTCGTGCCCGACCTTGAAAGAATAGTACTAGACTAGACGCGTATGCTTGACCGGAAGTGAAATCTAATTAGCGTGGCAGCAAGTATGTATTATAATATAGAGGCCTGTATACGCATGTCATTGGCATGAGACAAAATAGGCGTTTAAATTCGCTGCTATATCTATAGTGCAACCAGGCATGTACATGTACTTGCTCAGAAGGCTAGTTTTGAGGATACCCGTCAATTTTGGTAGCTTATGACATCACAAATGATGCCTAGAGGTGAATACTCTGAAAAGTTTCCTTGCAGAAGGGGAGTGCGGCAGGGATGTAATCTCAGTCCTCTCCTGTTCTGTCTGATCTAGAGGTGTCCCTGGAAGGCGAAGAGATGGAAGGAGTAAATCTATTCCAAACTCCGATTGTTATTATTCGCAGATGATCTAGTTCTTCTGTCTGAATCCACCCAAGACTTACAACTCGGAGTTGACCTACTGAGCAAATACTGTGCCACGTGGGACTTAAACATCAATCTCATCAAAACCAAGATAATTACCAGCCTCCGGAGATCCATGAACCCCATACACATCCAAGTCGCCAAAGAGTACAAGTACCTGGGTTTACTTATGTCCGCCAATGGCTCACTTAAACCAGCCATTCACACTCTTGCAGCGCAAGCTAACAAAGCATTGTTCTCACTCATGAGATTGGCAGCTCACCTAAAATATCCCTCATATTGTCCCACCTTTTGATACGCTAGTAAGACCAATTGCAGAGTACGTATGCATGTGAAGTTTGGTCTCCCTCCAGTGCAGAAGAAACGGAAGTGATACATAGGAGATTCTGCAAGTTCGCTCTTGGCTTGCCCACATCTGCCACAAATATTGCTGCCTATGGCGAAATTGGTAGGGTACTCCTATCCATCAGGTACAAAATTGCTCTCCTAAAATATTGGGTAAGAATCTCCACTTCCCAAAATATTAGTCCCCTCTTGGGAGAGGTCTATGAATTGATCTCTGACGATCCATCCAACACCTGGTTAAGAGAGATCCAGGGAATATTATATGCGTGGCCCAACCCTTTAGGAGTCAATCCTACAGAGCTGCTCAGCAATCTCCGTCAAAGACTGTATGACCAATATCTGCAGAAATGGAATGGGTCACTGATGGCCTCAAACAAGCTAAGAACATACAGGCTCTTTAAAAACACCTTGGAATATGAGCCCTACCTCCATACCTCAGAGTCCCTCTCGCACGTTTCAGATGTAGTGCTCATGGCATGAAAATCGAGACTGGCCGCTACACTGTCCCAACTCCAACCCCGAGCTTTGACAAAATATGGAGGTTGATGGTGTGTGCGGGCATTTGTTGATGAAAACAAGTGGAAAGCAAAGTGATGAGGCAGTACTGCGTAGGAAGAGGGAGGCTGGTCAGCGTTGGAAGAGGAGGCAAACTCGGTTGCGTCATGTCCATTGTTGCACTGCACATTCACTCTCCAATGAGGAGTAAGGAGAGGAGTACGTAGCTACTGGTGGGAGCAAATAGTAGGTCAGACATTTACATCGTATGACTAGCTCGAAAACTTCAGAATGTAGCATGCAACATTTACGTATTTATGTGATGAACTACGGTACAACAAGGAAGGCAATACCTATTGAGCAGAGAGTTGCATTAACTTTAGCAACAAATGTCTATTCCCTCCTTACCAATCTCTTCAGGCTCACTCAGCTGGGACTTGGGTGAACTGCAATGCCGGTGTCTACAAGAATGGCGGGAGTGGATGCTGGTCTGTGGCCAAAGATGTGGTCCAGCTCTTTGAACAACTTGCATGTTGTCCTTCCTCTCCCTGTCCCCCCATTGTGATCTTTCACTTTTCGGTATTGTGTTTTCAGAGTTTTGATTTTTGATTTGCACTGCATGCTGCCAGGCATGCTTGTAGCCCTGTTTTTCTAGCTCTTTCTGCACTTTTACAAAACTACTTTTATTCCTAACAGCACCATCCAACTCTTGTTATACCTTGCTCCCCAAAAGAGCCTTTATCTCTTCATCGGTCCATGCAGCACCGGATTCATGATGGCTTCCTGCATAATCCACTTACAGCTGTTTACATGACTTCAAAGTGGCTTCATATCACATGCCGGATCGATGTGGTTTACGTAAACAGTTTGCAAATTGATTTAGCACATTTACAGTGACACTGCAAAGCGGTTTACTACAAAGCGCCATTTCTTATCAAAATTGGGATTGGGAAAAAACTTGGAAGAGTGTTGCATTAGGTATGTATGGGTAGTGAATGAGATACATGTAAATATGAAGCTGGGAACTGTGCCATTGTGGTCAGCATAAAAAAGGGCTTTCAAATGATGTCCTTAAATGAGTTTTAACCCTAGTCAACATCGCACTCGACAACAGCAAAATGGACAACATTCGAATGTTCCATTCATGCTGATTACAATGGTAAAAATCCCAGCTTCATATCTCATTCCTAGCCCAAGATACCTAGCCCTCGGTCGCAGCTAGCTCTAAGTATGGCACATAATGGAGTGGCCACCCCTTGTTCCAATAATTATGTCTACCCTGTTTTTTCTGGGTTTGCATTTGCGTTATGGTTAACAGTTAAACATGTGGCACATGACTTAGACTATAGTGGCACATGTCTGTGCACACCCCGGCCACTAAATGCATGTAAAAGAGGGGTGCAGCCCCCAGGGTGGTTTTTATTTTCGATCCAGATGGGTCCTCAAGAAAACATCCAGATTGATGGTGTATGATGTGCCAGCAGTCAGATCCTGTCCAAGTTGTAGACTTTAGAATAGGGAGATCCTGGGCGAGAATCCATCTGACATCCACTTTGACCTCCAATTGCTGGGCTTGTGGGTGGTCATGAATATCATTACTGGTATTGGCAGAGGGGGTTCTCCATGTGTGCTAGCCCCACCAAGTCTGGCCCCTGAGGAGTGAATGCTATGGGAGAGGAGCACCTATGAATGTAGCGTGTGCACTGAATGCATGAAAATGTGTTGTATGTCTTGGGGGTGAGAATTCTGTAGTTAAAGGGTTAACCCTTTAACCACCGAATTCTTCCGACCAAGACAACACAGTTTTCATGCATTCAGCGCACACCACTTTCATAGGTACTCCTCTCCCACAGCATTTGCTCCTCAGCGGCCAAACTTGGTGGGGCCCACACACATGGAGAGACCCCTCTGGCAATACCGTTAATGATATTCATGACCCCACGAGCTCAGCAATCGGGTTGGATGTCAGCCTGATTTTCGCCCAGCATTTCCCTAAACTTGGGCCAGATCTGACTGATGGCACGTGTACCTTACACCACCAATTTGCATGTTTTCTTGAGGCCATGGGTGGGGTCTATGAATTTAAAAATCCTCGGGTCGATGAATCTCATTTAAAAAAATGCCCACGACGTGCGAAGGGGGAGGGGGGGGGGGCTGCCGCCCCCCCTTTCGATACCCCCCTGCTTCTACGTTTAGTGGGGGGTGCGCGCCGAAATCTGACAAAATTTTTGGGTTTGTCCCTCAAAGTTGTCCCTAGGCCCTCTGAAGCCTTTTTGGTCTCTTTCTGGACTGACGAGAAGCCCTACAACTGCATAGGGTCTAAATGACGTCTATAGACGTCAATGGGGCTTAAAGGGTTAAGGCCACTTTGAGAGCACATTATCACCATTAATTAAGTATTAGAAGTCAGTTTTGGCCTACCTGTATGTTAAGATGCCACATTTCAACTTCTGCCTGGATCTGACTCTTCAAACTTGATCATGATCAAGCTCAGTCATTGTGTACAGATCAGGACTAAAACCACACCCACTGATTATGCTTGTTCGGACATTTTTACTAAGCCAAACTACAACAAACCAACCGTCACAGTTTGTAGCACAAAATAACGGTAAGTTAATAGCTTGCATGACCATTATTCTACATGCAATAATTAGTTTGCAAAAGAGGGTTCGTGTGGGTAAAGCTGGTGGGATGCAGTACAAAACAAAACGTTCTACGATACACATTCTAATTATAAACAACTGTCAAGTACAATAACTAGGCAATTGATCGTTTTAATTCCTTGCACACTTCTGAGTGACCATGCTGAGTGGCTATGTCCAATGCTGTGAGCCCAGCCTACACGATGGAACAATAGAGTCTCTCATACGTGTGACAATTCTTGGATTCTCTCCTCTTGTGCACATGGCAGCTTGGGTGTAGAATTCCCTTATAAGTACATGACGTGTAGTGCAGAGGATGAAATTTTGTTTAACACATTCAAGCAAGTAGAAAAGCAGGATATCATGGACATTGGAACAGGACTGGAAACAGAAAATGAAACCGTATTGAGATGTTCTCCATGCACATCATTACAGTCTCCTGCCAATCTTTTGTATTGAACTGCAAACTATACAACACAAGCTTTTGGGTGCACAACATGATTTTATAGTACTGCATTGCTCACGAGGCCAAAATGTAGTAATATGAATCTGATTCAATGCAAAAGGTCCGATCCATGCATTAGCAAGCACATTTTGTGCTGTCTGATGAAGGACTCATCCTTGGGCTTAAAGAGGCTACGACTTAAGTGAGCACACTTGGTCGAGAAACTGTCGTGCTTCTGTCAGAGCGTGACGTATGGCTACACATGAACAACAGTAATTGTTATCTGACAGTATCATATCAAGTATGGTAACCCTTGTTGCTGACTAGTATACTGTAGTCGTGCATGCACCTGTATTCTCAAAGGAAGAAAATATATATCTAATCATGAGGTATGGTTCATTTTGAATAGCATTCATCTAATAAGTAGGAAGTGTATGCTTTTCCACTCTGTTGGATCTGAAAATGTCAGGAAAAAGACTTCAACACGACGATGGTAACTGTAGATACCTGTTGATTGCAACTTCACCATTAAAGCATGCAGAGATTTGTCTTTCCAATTCCATTCTGATTCCTGTTTCTGTGCTTTCCTTCTGCACCACATAATTATTATAAAGTATAAGTGCCCACCACACAAAACCAGCTACGTACCTTGTTGGTGAGGTTCATATTAGCCCCATGCCGGATCAACATTTTGACAATCCCCAGACTCCCTTTCCTAGCTGCCACCATGAGGGCTGTCTCCAGAGATACCTGCATGAAATCCAAGTTAAACCCTAAAAACCCACTCCAAATTGCATGTACATCCACATTTTCAGTGTACAATGTTATGGGCAGCCTTCAGCCATTTCTGTGAGAATGACCACTTAATTTTCCACATGGTCAGCCCTTTGTCCAAGAGATTTCATCCAGGTCAACCTATAGTCATCACGGCAGCATGAAGTGAAGAAAGCACGTCAGCATGAAGAAAGCAATGGCCAGTGGTAATGCAGATGCTCAAGAAGTAATTGAGCGGATGAAATGTGACATACAGAAGTGGAGGCAAATTTTTTGGAACAATCATAACAAAAATAATGCACGTGGCCGTGTATCCTTGCCATTAAAGCAGCAATGAAGGCCACCTTGATATGTATGTGATGTGCCCTTTGGCACTGAAACCAGAGGATGTACTGTACTACCAAGGGCGCATCAAGCCGCCGAAGGTGATACTACTGGGAAGGATATACAGTGCTCACAGCAAAGAGAGTACATTTTTGATTTTGGAGATTACAACCAGTTCTTCACACTCAAATCAGCATAAAACCATTTTTGGCCCCTCCAGAACTGTTCTAACAGCTCTGCTCTCTCAGGACACTGGAGTTAAAACTTCGAGAGGGGCTTAGAACCTGCTAAACCTGGGTCACTATTAACAGTTTGAAGGAGACCTGCATAGCTATATACACCATTCCGACTTTCAAAGCCACAAGGCGATAGTGAGAAGCCACAGTTGACAGAACCCACAGAAGCCTTGGATAGAAGCCATGGCCATGCAGTGCTTATGTATTTCATAGTCCTGATTATTGTACTTACATCGAGGGGCAACCGCACTCCTGGTAGCCGCGTTGCAACCGGTTGCAACTCGCTGGACGCGCAACGCAGCTCATTCCAATTAACGCACATGTCACGTGAGGACCATGCTCAGTCGATCAGTCGTCGATCGAGATGTCGAGTCAGCAATGGCGTCCAAAAGTAAGACAAGTGCTTATTAGAGTGCTAACAACTTCGCCAGGGCGGTGAGTTTTGGCATGTAAGCGTCAGTGAACGACAGCGATCACGGCTGTGTTGTCAGAAGCTTTGTGGGGCTTTGTAATCCTGTACTGGCAACCAACGTCTAAGAGAGCGATCGAGCAATGGCGGCCAACGGTACAACAAAAGCGCTTGTATCTCCACCACCAAGGTGAGTTTCAGCACAATTATTATGTGGTTGTGTCACTGCATCATAGCGATCACGACGGTGTAGTCAGAATCTTTGTAGGCCATTCCGAAGTAGTCAAACGTTTATTATTTAGATTATTTAGATTATTTACGCGGCACAATTTTTCCTACACCAGGAGTGTAATTTACAGTCCTGCTAAGTATATTCATGAAAACCCCTAAGCACTTTTGCGCATCTGACTACATGTAACATCGCGGTCACCATCGCGATGCTTACAGATAATCACGATTAATCGCATAATTGAAATAATTGCTTAGCCCGAGTCACTATACTTTTATCAAGTTTGAGACCTTAACTCCCAGGTTTAGAGAAATGGTGACCCTAAAGTATTTTGCATACTCAGTTGGCATGTGAAGTCATAGCTCTGTTGGAATGTCGCGTGACTTAATTCCTTTTTTGAAATTGGTCACAAAAATAATGGTTATGGTACATTTCTATCAACTTATTTTGACCATAGATAATGTCGGTTTGAATCACAGAAACCAAAATGTACTCTCTTTGCTGGGAGCACTGTAATCATGTGAGATTCCTCGTCCGGCCATGCTACTTGTCGCTGAGTAATCCAAAGGGTTGCCTACTGCCTGGATAGTCAGCTGAGTAATCCAAAGGGTCGCCTACCACCTGGATAGTCAGCCCAGGCCGAGCTGTATGGGGTCACCATTTGTGGCGTCATGCATGTATGCTGGCTCAAATTCCTGAGCTGCTTGAATGACGCTTTCCCTTCTACACTGCCATGCTGGCCATGCCATGGCACCACGTGTTATATTTTCATAGGCCATCCATAGCTACGAAATGTTTTATCACAAAAATTTCTTTTATGAAGATATGCTTTATGTTTAGCTATATAGATCTAAAGACAGAATGTTTAATGGCCATTATCCAGCTACTACGTACCTTATCAGTCAGGTCTGGGTCAGCATTTGCCTGTAGCAGCAACTCAACAATATTCTCACGTTCATATATATTAGATGCTGCAAAGTAGAGGGAAGTGCGCCCAGCCTGTGCATATATGTGTGTGTGCATGTATGTGAATGTTTGTGTGTGTGATAACATGCATGTGTGATTGTGTGTGATAATGTGTGTGTGTGTGTGTGTGTGTGTGTGTGTGTGTGTGTGTGTGTGTGTGTGTGTGTGTGTGTGTGTAATGTGTGTGTGTGTGTGTGTGTGTGTGTGTAATGTGTGTGTGCATGTGTGACTTCCTTTACGCAGTATGGGGTTTCTTTTGGCACCTATTCCAAAAATGATCATGACTAACAATTGCTTATATACGTACACTGTTACTGGTGTTGACAATGGCCCCTGCAAGGAGAAGCTTCTTCACTATACTGGGGCGATGACTGCACGATGCGATCATCAGTGCAGTTGAGTATGGAGTGTACCCCAACTGTGAGGGAGTGGAGGAAGAATGAATGTCTTAATAGGGAGAAAGAGACTAGGCTTGTACTAGTAATTTGCGTTGAGGATTCATAGTAGAGTATATAGGGAAAACGCATTTCTGTCTAAAGCAGTTCCCTGATGTTGCATGAAAATTAATATAGTCTCTTTGTTTGGAACAAAGTATGTAGCTTACATGCTGAAATGTCAGTACCTTGCATACGTAAGCATTTTGAGTATCTCCTAGCATATTAAAAGTTCAGTATCTTGCAATTGGTCATAGTTCACAAGGGACTTTAAATGTTTCTTCGTCAAACCTTTCAACCACACGCAATATGGTTGTCTTTTACAACAGCACAGTACATGCTCTATAGATACGGACATAAACACATAACTTAATTATAACCTGTACTGTTGCATTCACTACTGAGGAAGATACCACAGGGTGGCCAAAACATTGGTGAACAAAAGTTCCCTGTGATGTAGCTAGTGGCTAGTGTACCTAGTCATAAATGCAGTGGTCTCTACATTACAGTATGCTAGAAATATTAGTGGGGAATTGATTTAGTGGATTTGATTGCAGTCACACTCACCAGTATGACTCGTGTTAGTTAGGTGGGTGGACTATAATGGTTGCTAGATTGAAAAACTGGCAAGCAATCACCAAATTATTTTCTAGCTATAATAATATTTTAGTGACATATGTGCAATGCACCCAGCCGACACTACAGCTTACAAGTCACACACATAGATAATACTGTACAAAAAAAAACAGGTTTCATTATCTATGTTATTTGCAATGTACGTAAGACTAATATATACAGCCCTGTCGAGAAACATTACATATAAAAATTATTTTGGCGATGCAACTGTTCAAACCCACACAGAAATGCTGTTCATGCATCCTCCACCATGCATGAATTGCAGGTCTAGCACTTTCTCTCTTCCACAGGGAGGCAGCCAGCAAGTTGAAATTTCAAACATTGCTGATAGTTGCACAATGTCATTGACATTTCTGGTAATTGTATATAGAGTCTACCGACTTTATGATACCTCACGAACAAGATTTGTATGAAGAGCTGTGAAAAGCGAAGCATTTTGTTCTCTGTCCAAATTATCAAAACCCCCCACACCTCGATTTCAATACTTCTTACTAAATAGTAATTATTTACGGTAGGCCCAATGATGTTAAGCACAGTCCGCATCAAGCATTTCTGCATACAGCACATGGGGTAAGTGCTCTACTGGGCACTTCTAGAGTTCTTCATCTTCATTCTCCGTGTATTCCCACTCTTCCTCATCGTCAGTTGGTAAAGAATTTGTTCAGCCCATCAGCAATAAATTTTGGTTCAAGGACAAGGCTGCAGTAGCACCATTTTCTGTGGCAATTAGGTACTAGCAAGTGGTGTTCTAATTGTAGGGATACGACGTACACGCAATACATTACAGTACAAACATATCTCTCAAAATCTCATAAACGGCGGACTTATAAGCCTTTATAACAACATACCAGTCATCTTCGAGTGTTTTCATGGCCAACAACACTCCCAGCGTCGCGAAAAACCATCGCGAAAGTACCAAACCGGGAACTCGCAAAATGAGCAAATTGTTTTTCTTTCTTCTTTCTTCTTCTTCTTTCTTCAGACAAGCTAGCTCAACGTTGCTTCAATCTCTCACGATGGTTTTCGTGCAAAACAGCAGCATTTTGAACTGAGCAGTGCAACGTCCCATCGCTTTTTTCGTAACCTCCGAGTCTTCACCAGGTAGCTACAGCTGCCCACTAAACTAGTGGAATGTGTGACATTGTGGGGCGAGCGTGAGCGAGTGCATGTGCGAAATTAGCTAGTGGAACAGTTGTACGTACAAGACTGTCATCAGAATGTGACTACATGAGAACAGCTCAGGTCACAGAATATCACACCAAAAGTATACTGTCACATATGCACAACACAGAGTGAGGCTAGCTGAAGCAGACTAGCGGCGATATGGCAGATATTAAACACAAAACCTTTGAGCTATGCATGCTGCACACTGCACTGGTCCAGCACACCATGTGCTCTGCAGGACACGTACACGTAGCTACAGCTCTGAGGTCAATGAATAGGTAGGTCCACCAGTGGTGTTCATCTTTGCTGTCGCCACTGGGGAAGTACAGAGGTAGGTAGGTCACGATCGATCTGTTGTCGCCATAGTCTCAGTGCCGGACTCTCGTGCACGGCGGAGATTTGGCTACGGTACAACAAGGTACTGATGGTGCAAGCTCATCGTGAAAGAGGCTAAAGATCTAGAGTGAATTACCTCTGGGTTTACGGTCCGGAAATGAATGCAATGTTTCACACGTTGTATTGCATGTGCCGGATTTACGGTATGGGAGACAGATCAACATACATATACGTTGTACAGCGCCATATAGCGCCGCGCGCGAGACTACGACTAGTGTGGGGCTCGCTCACGGTCGCCCAATAACTATGGCTTCGTTTGTCATGCCATTTTCTAGTTTGTACCCAAGCACACTTAAATGATCACTTAGCAACGTATGTAATTATTATTCAAGATCGCTGAATTATAAGTGCGAATTCCACCGACATGAAAGTACTTCATAAACTGAGGTAAATTCTCTGTGCGTATGATTTATGTATGTTACTACCTACTGTGTTTTGTGAGAAGGGTGAATGCCTATCTAAAGACTCAACAATATATAAATCTCACTACCACCTGGTATAGCTCAGCTAGTCTAACAAGCTAGCCCTTCGCTTTCTCCAGCGCGCGCGGAGAAGTAAGGTCTAGAAACTTTGGACCACTTTACTCGGTACGAAAGAATGCAATTAAGCTTACATCATGTCCGTTTACGTCATAATATTAATATCCAATTAGTGCAACTGCAGTCAGTCGATTCCGGCCGCTAACCTCGTTGGCTGTTTGTACTTCTGTCTGTTTGGTCGTTGTGCAGGAGAACAGCAATCGCAGGCAACTTCAGACAGTCCTCAACGCTTGTACCGAGCGATTTGAAAGATCACCACGTGACAGCTGCAATCTGATTGGCTCTACCCGATTTCGAGTAGAGCCCAAGCAAAGTGGTCCAAAGTTTCTAGGCCCTCTTTTTCCCCGTGCGGTCACGTGAGTCGATCCGTGCTGGGGAAAATTCGAGGGGCTAGCCCACTAGACTATAGCTAAGCCTAATACTATGGTCTTCAGACAGGGAGCGCTGGCTTAGTATCCATCCAGAAAAGGGTTGACCGGAGATTCTTGGGTCTGATTCTTCAGCCAATGCTGGCAGTGTAAACACCGGAGTCAATGTTGTCCATATACCAAAGCAAGGGCACCTACTGCTTGTGAGGACACTGACTTCTGCTCTGTGATGGCAAATTTCAGCTCAAACACGTGCCTGCTGTTAAAAAATGACATAAACAAGCAATCAAAAACATGATGTAGGGATACCAGAACGGCAAAAAGTAAGGAAACAAGGTAGGGATGATCACACAAAACAGTGAAGTATACAATCCCCCGTACATATCTTTCTTCATTATACACGTATATGGAAAAAGATCTCTGTAGGGGGGATTGTATTCAATTAACCCTTGCTGCGCATGCGTATGCACTGGGTAACAAAGTTGTACTGTTAAATCAAAACACAATATTTAGGTAACACTCTCTTTCATTTACCAGTCCCGAAATTTCAAACAGGAGGTGGTTATAAGTGTCAGCATGTTGATAATATCAATGGTGTGCAAAATACCTCAATCTGTAGGTTTGGGTCTGCCTTTGCCTCAAGCAATATCTCAATAACATCCTCATGTCCATACTGTGTTGCAACACAGAGGGCTGTTCCTTTCCACTGTGTGAGATAGTTATGCAAGTGTTGGAGAGGGTGGGTAGTTACCGAGTTACTGCAATCACTCATACCAATGGTGAATGGAAAAGAATCACAGCACATCTGTTCATCACTATACCAGTCTAGAATTTCAACCTTTCTATTAAATTTCACCTGCAGTTTGGCATTAAATGGCATAATAATTGTAAAGAATCACAGCACATCTGTTCATCACTATACCAGTCTAGAATTTCAACCATTCTCACCTGCAGTTTGGCATCATAATTATTGTAATGGCTCATCCCTACTCATTACTGAGACAACAATAATGGTTCGACAACAAACAAACATAACTAGGAATACGTATCCGCATAATTGCCTCGCGCGCACGCCGCGGCCACTTGCGCAGCCTGGCCACGTGCTTACGAGTATGATAGATCTCTAGCTAAGTGTGAATTTGCGAGTGTGGAGCTGAGATAAACATGTCGACTACACTCACTGTTCGACTCCACATGTAGCTCTCTGCAAGCCCTGAAGGCCCCGCTCGCTTGCACCCTAGCCTCTGGCTACGCGAGACTATTGTGGAGTTGCGGTATAAACAGATGTCGACTGTTTGACTCCATATGTAGCTGCTCCAGCTCTGCAAGCCCTGGAGCACCGCGCGCTCGTCCACTGATCTGTTTCACATGGTTGTAGTTCTCACACCGTCAAGCCCTCGCAGCAAATAAAACTCAATTGGCCGGCAGGAAACCCGCAACATTCCTATCAACATTCCTGAGTGTGACATATTCCGGTACGTACATACGTACATACGTATATAGTGAGAAATAGATCCACCATTCAGAGCTTTGCGCTAATGCGCTTGGCAATTATGCAAGGGCAACATTCTAAGAGTGGTAGCAACCTCCACGAATGGGAACACCAGACACTTAGCATTTGCGCACAATTGCTATAGTGCCAAGGCTTGCAACACTGTTGTCTGGTGAGCTGCTGGTTAATGGGAGGGTTGCATTCTGGTTTGGACTTTTCTATCGCTAGATAGCTACTGCCCGTGGGGCGAGGTCATGCTAGTGTGTTATGAATACCGCTGATTAGCTAACCATCGGAGACTTGCCACACAGCTAGCTCATGAACATGCTATTCAGGCCATATGCACTTTAGCAGTGGTGCGATAGATCATGTTGCTGACCTTCAATTGTGAATGCTGGATGAAGAATCACTGATAAGATTGATGTATTATGTGAGCTAGAAGGATATATATGAAGACCTCGTTCTTGATCAATGTGGTAACTGTTCAGTTTCACAGCTACAGTATATGTGTGTTACACTATTAATGTGTACTAGAGTAAGTTCGGCCAACAGGTATTATCGGTAGAGCTGTGACCAATAATCAATTAATTGAATAATTGATCAATATAAAGATCTTAGACCAATAATTGGTAAGATATCAATTATTGAAATCTGCTTGTGAGTATGTTAGCGAGTACAATAAAGGGAACAGAAAATGGTGATATGCAATATAACTTGTAGCAAACTATACTATTGTGTATTCATGGTGTACTATTATATCGTAGGAAACTCACATCGTAGCTTAAACGTATGTGTATGTTTGGTGGTATTGTACGTATTTTGAGCTCAATGAAGCATCACTACATACATATATTATGCCTCCACAAATTTTGACCAATAATTGGATAATCGGCAATTATTCGACCCCCAATAATCATCAGTGTTGATTCTAATTATCGGATGCATTGGCACAGAGCCGAAGCATTAGGTCGTGGGGGCATGGTATCCTGGTTAGAGGTCAGTCCACATCTCTACTTTCTTGTTTATAACTACAGAACTATAGGCTCTTGAAGTTGATGCCTGAAAATCATTGGATGGTTGATTGGAGAGTCTAGCTTGTACGAAATTTAAAGGATGGTACATCTTATGCAACTCTATAGTACTTACCCTAGCGAGTAGTGAGTTTCCAAGTAAATGCTGGCAGAAGACACTTTCACTTCAAACTGTATATCAAGAATAGTGTGAGCTACATGTACAGTGTATGGAGCTTGGACTTGCACCAGCGTTTGCTAAAGGCCTACGGATTTGTACATGTCATGTGTGAGAAATAGCTCTTGTCCAATCATTTATTCTCGCACTCAAACATTGCATGGATATCATCTTGGGAACTTACAGTTCTGCAGTGACACATACATAGCAGAGACATGTTGAATGAAGTCTTGGTAGGGCCGACATCTGGTCTAGATGTCACATCCCCACAGTTTAATGCTTGGGCGCTGTGCTAGTGTGTCCAATAATACAGGCCAGCTGAAAACTGATCGCTTACTCTATCAGTATGTCACGCATCTTATGCAAGAATACATTGATGTCCAGCCAATCCTGTTATTGTCTGTTCAAAAGCTTGTGCGGCCTGACAATTAATATTATTGGGGAGTTATAATTGTCTCTGATTAGCAAGTATCTGCATTTTGAAATTGAAACTTTTAACACTACCTATCTCATGATAGGAGACAGAGGGGGATGTAGGAAGCAAGTGGAGGAGAGAAGTAGAGGAGGGAAGGCCTAGGATCCAGAATTTATGGGGTGTACTAAGAATGAGTCACGTTTAAGGATTGTATATGTACCTTGCTAGTGGTGTTGACAGTGGCCCCTGCCTGGAGGAGCTTCCTCACCACACTGGAGTGACCTTTGGAGGATGCAATCATCAGTGCAGTGTCCCCATCCTGTGAGGAGGTGAAGGGAGGATATATTACTAGTATACAGGGAGAAAAGTCAAGGTAGACTTGTAAGCAACAATTACTATTAATTTTGATCAAAGGATATCAGTCACATGCACACCAAATTGACCACAGCAGCTATGTGGCTATGGTGCTAATCAATTCGGATTTCCTACCCCCATGGAAAAAGATGTTCTGTGTCATTAATGTTTTAGCACCCAATGACCGGATGTTTCTTTTTCCAACCACAAATGTCTGGCCCACGAGATTGATTTATGTTGACTTTGTACTGATGTCATATCCTCATACACTGAAAGCAACTACCAGGAACTTGCCGCATGCTCATGCATGCAGTTAACTTTAACCCTAGTCTATCGAGCTAGACCAAATTTCTCTCGCTCCGGAAGTTGGGGGCGGGGCATAGGGAAGAGTGAGAGAAGGTCTAGCAGATGTCATTAGTATGCATGAGGTACCGACCAATCAGATTCTACTGAGCGATTTTCAGCCAGTAGTAACATGTGCAAATTATGTATTCGCGAAGTAGTTGTGAACAGTTGTGAGTTTTGCTGATTGGACAATGGCGTTGTACAAGACTTGGGTAACTGAACTATCCACTGACCCATCGCTTGTTACCCGTGCTGTGGAGGAAGGAATGCGTTGCATGGACTACGAAAGTATAAAGTCCGAGCAGCTGTCAGCCGTTCAGAGCCGGAGACGACGTGTTGATGAGCGTCCCTACGGGATTTGGCAAGTCTCTGGTGTCGTCAACTTACGTTGGGATGCGTTCGTAGCAGAAAGAGGCCTCTTGGCTAGAGGAGAAACTCCAGTCGTTGTCAACGGAGACGGTCGAGGTCGCTTCCAGGGTTGGCTACTATGCCGCGGACTAACTGCTTTCAGCGCGCGGCTAGTTGCGCGTTGCAAGGGAGTAGAGAGGAGGCAGGAACTCCGCGTAGCTTCTCAACAAGCTCTCTCCTGGATTGTTCAAAGCGATCCTTCTGTTTTAGGATGCTGCTTCGACAAAGCGCACACACCACATCTGGGAACACAGCGTTTCAGGCAAATTCTCTCCTACAACTGTTCTCAGTTGGCGATACAACTCCGTCGGCCCACCTCCTGTGTGTGTCCCCTCCCATATTCGATAGCGATGACTGGGGAGATTGCCAGCTTTACACAGCGCGCAAACGACAGCCATATCATCTTCACTAGTACAATCAATTTGTTGCACGTGGCTTCTGCGGTCCAATTAACGAGCAGGATAAGTAGATGCAAAGTAGTTATTATTATTATTATTATTATTAAACATATTATTCACACCACAGATATAGGTGAATATACAAAATGAGACTATTATTAGTTACTTGAAGCTACACGTGCCATGTGATCTAATATACAACAATTAAAACCAGGAACATAAATAGAATTGTCTCTAATCTCCCTAATCAACTGAGCTATTGAATAATCAGAACATGTGTAATTACGCACAAAAGAAAAACCATATTTATTATTATAACCTATGTAATTGCGACAAGATGAAGACAAAACTGAAAACACCAAATGCACGAGTTTGTTGTTGGAAGATTTGGCTCTGTGAAATAATCTACAAAAACGATTATAACAAACATTATACACACTACAACACTTAGAAACGATATGGAGAATCCCAGTATGAGAATTATATGGCAAGGACCATATCCTCCGCAAAACTTTGTTCATACAGACATCAAGACTCTTAATTGAGGGAGAACTCAGGTCCCATATTGCACAGCCATAGAATGACATACAATAGCAACGCAAAAGGTATGACAGAACCTCCGGAGTACAAAAAGCAAAACGATGCAAAGTACAATTGGCTCGCTTAATGAAATCAGAGCGACACCTTTGAATGTCCAAATCGTCCTGAAGGTTCTCTTGCAGGACATGACCAAGATGAGATACAGACTTCTCACACTTAATGAACTTGCCACAGAATTTGAAAGTATCACACAGTTCAGAAGACCTCCTTCCAAACCTTATACATTGAGTCTTATCTGGGTTGAACTTCAACATCAGACTCGAGCCAGAGGTTTCACAAACCACAAGAAGTTTTCTAAGTGCAGAGGGCGTAGGCGCCAATAATGTGATATCGTTCGCATATGCGATAGCCCCAACAAAGATCTTGTCCCAATAGCAACCAACACTGGTGTGTGACAGCTCAGTAAGAAGATCGTCTAGATAGAGGGTGAACAAGATGGGTGAAAGGACTCCACCCTGCCGCACTCCACGTGATACCTTGAAAGGCTCAGAATTGTGGCCATTCCAATTTACACGCAAGCGTTGTGAAATATACCATCGAAAGAGAAAACGAAGTATTGGAGCAGGCAGATCTCTGGCTAGCAGTTTATCAAGCAGAATGGTATGGTCAACGGTATCAAAAGCCTTTGATGCATCGATTAGATACCCATATACACTTGAGCCCCCATGTAGATACCGAGATACAACTGCTTTGAGCACACCAGTACACATGGTAGTGGATAGTCCTGGCTTGAAGCCAAATTGCAACTGAGACGAAAGCAAGTGCTCACCATATAGTTCCAGAATGCACAGTTCAATGACTTTACTGAAGCATGGTGCCAAGGCAATACCACGGTAATTTGATGACAGAGAATAGTCCTTGTTGTTACCCTTAGGTATCGGTTTAATCAGCGCATCCCTAAAACAAGAAGGCATATGTCCATGACGTAACAAGGCTGTTATAACAGGCGCCAGAGTACATAGGAAAGAGCTGGGAGCAAAAATCAAATGATCCGATATCAAACCTCCACCATCAGACTTTCCCCTTTTTAATTTCTGAAAAGAGTTCATGACAATCTCAGGGGTGACCCTGGTAGCTTCCAACTCTTCAGAAGAGATTTTGAGGCTCGATAGGGCTTCCTCCAATTGTCTGTGCGCATCAGGGTTAGGAGAAGTGAGTAGATCTTTGAACTTAGAAGCCCATGAGTCAACAATATCAGCATCATCACTCATACCATCGATGCATGAAGCCCGATTCTTTGCATTAGACCTGCAGCAGCTCACTTGCTGCCAGAAGTCCTTAGATGCACCTTCAACCATGGCATCAGCCATCTTCTTGCACCTCAGCTTGTCCTGATTCCGTATAAGTCTCCTCACTGCATACTTATATCTCGACTTAGTGCGCTTCCTCAGCTGACAGAGCACACCAACAGATGGACATCCAGCCTCTTGCCATATCCCGTTCCATAATATGGAACTCTGCTTGAGTGACTTCACTTCATCATTCCATCCAGCAAGAAATTTTCGACCATGCTTGGGGATGGAAGAGTCAGCACACCTAATCAGACAGTCAGTCAATTGCGAACATAGGTGTTCTAAAACATCATTGTGTGCAGAACAATTGGGTTCAGTACAGCCAATAACGTCAGAGGGGATTTCAATTGCACAACAGTATTCATCCACCAATGATTGATATTTCCGAATTTGAGCAGGAGTAGCCCTGCGCCAGGCTACCTGATCTGAGGGAGACCGAACAGGAGGTACTGACATTAGGGGATGAGTTTGAGCACAGTCTAGCATGGCACGAATTGGACGATGATCCGACAGGTTTGCACCACTACTAACAACAGTGATCTCACGTATTCTATGCAAAAGGCTCGATGAGACCAGAACATGATCCACCCACGACCGACGGGCTCCATCATCACTCTCATATGTGAAATGAATGCCCTCAAAATCGAGATCCTTGGCTATTAAGGAATTGCGATCCATAAATAGGAGCAAATCATTCGTGTGATGTCTATCAGTGCGGCGGAAATCAACATTAAAATCACCGACTACAGCAAGTGAGTCAAAATCTTGAGCATCAAGAAAGCCTTCTAGTTCACCAAGAGCCTCTTGGAATTCAAGGTGCCCCGAGGTCAGGCCGTTATCAAATGGCATATACACACAGACAAGAAGAAGAGTTTGGCAGTCAGACTTAACGTGTATAGCACAGAACCTACTGGACGATACTTGACATACAGAGACCATTGAAGAGAGAGATTTACAGTCCTGTCAAGTCTCATGCATCCTGCGTGAGACACACGCATTTACGTGTCATCTCATGCTCACACGCATGCATATCCAAATCTCACGCATTTGCACCCCGCATGTTACTGTTGATTTTGGCTCCCTTTGAACACTGAAGCACTATGTAGTAAGCAGTTCATTGACTTCTCTAAGTGGATACTGACAGGTTTCTCAATGGTTGATTCAATTATACCCACTTACATGACACATGTTCAACTTCTCAGCTGAGGCAACAACGATTTTGATAGTGAAGTTGTTTAGAAACTGTTGTATGTTTATTCAGTCTTGAATTTCTGCCTTGACCTTGACCTTCACAGGTCAAATTCGTCATTGTGAAGGGTATTTATTGTGTCATGAGTTTAAATTGGATGGGTGTTCATGGGGTCTCACTCATTTTGTGCCAATCTCACTCATTTTGAGGTGGGGTCTCACTCAAGTGAGGCTGCTGACCTTGACAGGTCTGGATTTACGAAAGGCGATTGCACACCCCCCAAAAGGGCGACCACGAATAAAGGATTCAGAATCCATACCACTCACTCCAGTTACAGTAAAATCATCACAGACATTCAGTTCACTGAGATGTTCGCTGAGCAACCAATGCTCTTGAAGACATAAAACGTCACAATCATGCAGTAATTCTTTGATAAAGGCTTGCCCTGAACGGAACCCCCGTGCATTGTATGACACAATACTAATTGGGTTGTTCGTACTGAGAGACATCAGGAACAATGGGACTCCTATGCATATCGACAACATTTGCAACACTACCCGAAACGTGAGCAGGTGGGGTTTTGGGGACAGCATCCTTGTGCTTACGATCTTCCGGAGCTAGATCTTCGCGGACAAAATTTTAGTGTTGTTTTAGTTAACTATAACAATAACTAAATACCCTTTTAGTATGGGGTTTTGACTTCTAGTTAATCAAAACTATAACTAACTAAATCAATACTGAAAACCCAAAACTAAACTATAACTAACTATAATGTTTGGTTCGCTCAAACAACTAAAACTAAAATTAAAACAGTGAATTTCACTAGTTTTCTTTTAGTTAACTAAAACTAAAACCCTTTTAGTTAGCCTTTTTCCATTTTAGTTAACTAACTAAAACTATAACTAAAAGCTTCTAAAGGAGCACAACAATAACTGTAACTAACTAAATCTGTCCACTGAATCCAAAAACTAACTATAACTAAACTAATACTCGGATAGCAATACTAAAACAACACTAGGACAAATACCCGAGCATCAGTGAAGCCTTTTAATCTGAATTTAGAACTCAGCAACAGCCGCCGATCCCAAACTGACGTGAGCTTCACAAGTAGTGGCCGGCTTCTCTTCTGCCCTTGAGAGTACTTGCCTAGCCGGCGACAGTCAACCAAATCAATTTTCCTCCCGACTGCAAATTCAAGGGCACGACTGACCAGGTTCTCAGTATCAAGCAAATTCCTATTTTCGGGTACCCCGAACAAGATAACGTTTCTGCTACGGTCAACTGATATAGGCCTCAATGTAGCACGTACATTCTTTGCAGGTACACCAGTTGTAACAACCTCCCCCCCAGGACCAGATAGCTGTACGGGAGACTGTTTCAATTTCAAACTGTTTTGGACTTCTATCAGACTCTGCTTGAGCTCTTGTGAGAGCCTCTCAATACTATCCTGGATCTCTTTAAGTTGCACAGACTGAACAGCTCCACAGGACTCACTGGTTTTCTCAGGCGATGTGCCAAACACAGCAGCGGGAAGGGTGAACAAATCACCAGCATTCACACTTACAGGCGGAAGAATCTCAGCTTCATCAAGACAGTTAGCAAAGTCCACCAGGTCGTCCAACTCCGCCTCTTCAGCTGACCGTTGAGCGGTTCGCCGATGGTCCGTCCACTTTTTCTTTTTCGCACGCAGAAACGTCTCTTGGTCGGTCCAAAGTAGCTTCTTGGCGTTCTTGATGGCAGTCAAATCGAAACCGTCGAGGATGTGCTCCTTAACCGCACGAGAGGGTAAGCGGTCTCGTAGTGCAACCAGGGAGGCCAAGACGGGATCAACCAGAGACATCGGACCAGCGCCCAGTGACAGTGCGTCAGTTATCTCTGCTATATACGTCAGCACCTCATGCATACTAATGACATCTGCTAGACCTTCTCTCGCTCTTCCCTACGCCCCGCCCCCAACTTCCGGAGCGAGAGAAATTTGGTCTAGCTCGATAGACTACTTTAACCCTAACTCCAAATATTTATTACCAGCCTGCACCAAGGCAGGCCCAGGTACCACTGTGACTAACACCAACAAGAAGGGCCCACCAGACAAGAGTTACGTACCTCGTTTTTCAGGTTCACAGGGGCCCCAAGCTGGATCATTTTGGTGACCATCCCCACACTCCCCTCCCTAGCTGCCACCATGAGGACTGTCTCCTGAGATGCCTGCATGGAGTCAAAATTAACTACTAAGAACAGTGTATGTGTTGACATGCTCAGTTCTACCTACATACGTAGTAATCACTGTACAAAACTTATATACTTCCAAGTTGGTCTACATGTATAAGTATGTATAGTGACAGTAGGCCATATATTGCACATGTTTTGTACAGTTATATTATATACTTGTTGCAGACTCTACGGCTATTACTGTATTGTGAACATTGTGCTTGGTGACTCTGTAATGTCTCAGTCCTCTTGTTCTTTATGTAATGCCCTAATGCCCAAATACTTGATCTTATTGTACCGTTGCTAAGGATGTATGCTGGCCTGTTAGTATTTAAAGGAACTGACTATTTCTGTGATTGTTGCACTGATGGATATAATGAAAGTTTGATGGCCACATTACAACATATCTGGCGACAAGGATAAAGCAATGGCGGCTACTTTCGGTCGTATCGATGAATTTGAGGAAGGCAAGGAGGACTGGACCCAGTATATTGAACGGCTGGAGCATTTTTTCGTGGCTAACAGTGCGACTGATAATGACAAGAAACGGTCAATCCTGCTCACTGTGATGGGTCCAAGTGCATACAAACTGCTGCGAAGCCTGATGTCTCCTGCCAAACCTGGTGACAAGTCCTTTGAGGAATTGGTGACAGCAATGAAGCTACACCACAACCCAGCACCGTCCGTAATTGTTCAACGCTACAAATTCAACAGTCGGTTCCGTCGAGAAGGCGAGTCAGTAGCAAAATTTGTGTCTGAGCTGCGGTCACTATCAGAGTTCTGTAACTATGGTCCTACTCTCGATGACATGTTGCGGGACAGACTTGTGTGTGGTGTAAATGATGACCATATTCAACGCCGTCTGCTAGCGGAAGAGAAGCTAACCTTCCAGAAGGCTATGGAGGTAGCGGTGGCAATGGAAACAGCTGCATCGAATGCACGGATGCTACAGGGTTCCGCAATGCAACCCGCATCACGAGTGTCAGACGGAGACGTACACAAAGTGCAGTCGAGTGGTAAACTGCTGACAGCTGCCGTAGCGTGTTACCGCTGTGGGAAGAGTAACCATTTGGCTCAGCAGTGTCGCTTTAAAACAGTGAAGTGCCATGGCTGTGGGAAGATTGGTCACATCGTGAAAGTTTGTCGTAGCACGGCCTTGAAGAACCCACGGACCTCAGTCGGAGCAGGCACTCAAGAAGTCCAACATCTCCAAGTTGGAGTATCAGACGACGCTGGGGAAGTATTATCTGAGGAGTATTCGTTATGCAACGTCCGATCGGAGCCAGAAACTCCACTCAAAGTCCGAATGGGGATTAACAAACAGCAAGTGGAGATGGAAGTGGATACGGGGCCCCAATTTGTTGGGACGGGATTTGTTGCAGCATATACGCCTCAACTGGCAGGAGATTTTCTGCTTACAAAGAACATCACCATTGCAGCACATCTTGCAACAGCACCAGGATGTTTTCAAAGAGGAGCTGGGTACAATGAAAGGCCTCACAGCAAAGCTATATGTGGATGGCAGTGTTACACCTCGATTTTGCAAGGCACACTCAGTTCCCTATGCTATGCGTCAGAAAGTGGATGATGAGCTGCAACGCCTTCAGACGGAAGGTATTATAGAGCCAGTCCAATGGGCTGCCCATCTTGAAGGCCGACAAGAATTCAGTCAGAATATGTGTGGATTATAAACTGACAGTAAATCGAGCATGCAAGCTTGACAACTACCCCATTCCCAGAGTCGAAGACCTCTTTGCCACACTTTCGGGTGGAAAGTTGTTCACCAAGCTGGACCTCAGTCAAGCGTATCAACAGCTACTGTTGGATGAGGAAGCAAAAAAGTTTGTGGTGATCAACACCCAGCGCGGGTTATTCCAGTACAATCGGCTACCCTTTGGGGTTTCCTCAGCTCCAGGCATATTCCAAAGAGCAATGGAGAATTTGCTACAAGGGATTCCAAATGTCATTGTGTACATTGATGACATATTAGTGACGGGAGCATCAGAAGAGGAACACCTGGCCGTGTTGAGCAAGGTTCTGTCTCGTTTGGAGGAGGCCGGACTACGGTTGAAGAAGCGCAAATGCGTCTTTATGGCTACCTCCGTCACATTCTTAGGTCACAAGATTGATGCTCAAGGATTGCATCCTCTGGAAAGTAAAGTGCGAGCTGTCCAGGAGGCGCCAACCCCACGAAATGTCACCGAGTTGAAGGCATACTTAGGCCTTCTTACCTATTATGGGAAATTTCTGCCAAATCGGTGAATCGTGCTGGCCCCCTTGTACAACTTGTTGCGAGCAAAAGTCTCTTGGAGGTGGACAACAGTGGAAGCAGCAGCATTCAAAGCTTCAAAGCAGCTTCTCCTGTCTTCCCAGTGTCTTGTTCACTATGACATGCGTGAGGAAATAGTACTCTCATGTGATGCCTCCTGCGTATGGCATCGGGGCTGTGCTGTCACACCGGTTTAAGGATGGAACTGAGAAACCAGTGGGATTTGTGTCACGCACACTCTCCCCTGCCGAGAGAAACTATTCTCAACTTGAGAAAGAGGGTCTGGCATGCGTATTTGGAATCAAACGCTTCCACTCGTACCTGTTTGGTCGTCATTTTTATCTATGCACAGATCACAAGCCACTGCTCACTCTTTTCAGTGCAACCCGGGCAGTGAATCCACAAGCTTCAGCAAGGATACAGAGATGGGCATTGACACTCTCCATGTATGAGTACACACTGCAGTTTAAACGTACGGAGGATCATGCAAATGCAGATGCTTTGAGTCGACTGCCCTTACCTGAGCACCCTGATTCTGTACCCCTACCTGTGAAGACCATTTTTCTCATGGAATGTCTAAATTCATCTCCTATTACAGCAGTCCAGATCCGCCCACTTCTGTATGAAGAGTCTGGCCCGCATGGTACTATGGTGGCCCGGGATGGACAAAGATATTGAGGAGAAAGTGAAAAGCTGTCATGACTGTCAAAAAGATTGCTCGAGTCCAGCCCCAGCCCCACTTCATCCATGGGAGTACCCATCCCGTCCCTGGGCCAGGATCCACATCGACTTGGCAGGTCCTGTGTTTGGACACATGTTCATGATCCTCATTGACGCTCACACCAAATGGTTGGAAGTCCTGCCTTTGTCCTCAACAACTTCCAAGGTGATAATTGAGAATCTGAGGATGGTCTTTTCTCGATTGGGAATTCCGGAGATGGTTGTATCCGACAATGCCTCATACTTTGTGAGCCCAGGAGTTTGAGGATTTCCTACAGAGAAATGGAATCAGACATTCCACTTCAGCACCGTATCATCCCTCATCAAATGGATTGGCGGAATGGGCAGTGCAAGTCTTCAAGACAGGAATGAAGTGAATGACAGTGGGCCCCCTGAATGACAGAATTTCCCGGTCGAAGAACACCACAAACTACTACTGGACATTCTCCAGCAGAGCTGCTCATGGGTCGGAACCTGCGTTCCCGCCTGGACCTGATACATCCAGATGTTTCTGGAAGAGTGGCATTGAAACAACAAAAGCAGAAGAATGTCCATGATCAAAGAGCAGTTGAACGTCGTTTTACAGCCGGTGACCCAGTGTACGTTCGCAATTTCGGCCAAGGACATCCTTGGTTGCCAGGGCACATCTTGGAAGCTACAGGACCAGTGTCTTTCAGGGTGGAACTGGAAGGTGGACAAATGGTTTGGAGACGCCATTTAGACCATATTCGGAAGCTCCATGATGTTGAAACTCCACATCCAACTTCAACCGAATCGGTTAGCTTACCCAATTATCTGCCTGAACATGTAACTGAAGTTGTGGAGGAGAGCATTAATGATGGCCTTCTGGTTCCACCGGGGCCTGCAGTACCAAGTGTCAATGAAGACTTACCGAACACTGATACCACGGTCCATCTCCCTCCTAAACGAACCAATTGAAGCGGAATCTTCTCACTCACGTCGTTATCCATCTCGAATTCGGAAACCTCCAAAGAAGTTTAGGTTTGATTAATATGGAACTCGTATGTGGACTCCTTTTTTAAGGGGAGAAAGTGTTACAGACTCTACGGCTATTACTGTATTGTGTACATTGTGCTTGGTGACTCTGTAATGTCTCAGTCCTCTTGTTCTTTATGTAATGCCCTAATGCCCAAATACTTGATCTTATTGTACCGTTGCTAAGGATGTATGCTGGCCTGTTAGTATTTAAAGGAACTGACTATTTCTGTGATTGTTGCACTGATGGATATAATGAAAGTTTGATGGCCACATTACAACAATACTGTATAGCCGCACACTCGCTTTTTGCATAAATGAGCCCTAGTGGCGCGGCTGACGACTATCGCTAACCATTTTCTTGTCTTTGTCAAACATGCCAATATTCCTAATTCAATTATAATTCTCACATCTGATTGGTTGGAGCTTAGCTACTGAGAACACTGTTGTTATGTTACCAGGCAACAAGCTGGATATCATCAATTTTGAGTACAACTTTGGTGTTAGTGATGACCTCTTCAGGAGTTTGGGTACAAATCGATTCCAGTGCAATGAAATAATCTTCTTGGAAAACTTTTCCAAAGGAGACACTTTTATTGGGAGACAAGAGTGGATGGGTGATGACAGTGAGCTCGAGGGCAACAAAGACCCTTTGCCGAAGTGCAAAAAGAGCGACCACCCTGCCACAAGGTCACAATGAACCAGCTGCTCAGTGGCTTGAACTATGTTACTATTTAGGTAATCACTTACATTGTAGATGATGTCATGTGGCATACAGTACAATACACACTTACAGCTAAAATCAGATACCGACACTGCATGTGACGTGGTATTATACAACATGCCACAGTATACGACCATCAGTATACTATACCACCCACAATATATAAGCAGTTGCTACCTTGCTTGCAGCAACACACGTCGAGATTTCCTTATCAGTCAGGTCCGGATCACCTTTTAGATCAAGCAGCAGCTGAACAACATCCTCATGTCCATTAGATGCTGCAATGTCGATTGTAATATACCCATCCTGTATATGTATGCATGTGCGTATGTGTGCACGTGTATGGGCATACATGTGTGTGTGTGGGTGGTGCATGTGTTCATAAGTGTGAGGGTGAGCAATAAAACCAAGCTACTCTCTGCTTGAAGTTTAAGTTAACTGTTGCACTACATCAGAATGAAAATTACTATGTTTACTAGCCTGTATCACAACTAATCCTGAACTTTAACTCCTGGTTATGCGTTCAAATTTCTGCCTGGATCTTAGTGCTGCAAGTGTCTATGGGGTTTATAAGGTCAATAATAATCATAGACTTGGTAGAGTCTATATGTAGGGATAGAGCGGACACGCAATATATGCTAATACAAAAAAATCTTTCAAACTCTCGAAATCTTGACTCCCTCACAACGGTGTTTACACAAAACAGCAGCATTTTACACTGAGCATTGCATGACCCCATCGCTTTTTGACAACTTCGAAGTCTCTCGAGGAGCTTGAAACCACCCACTCAATAACTATGGCTTCATCTGCAACACCATTTTCTTCATTTGTACGCATGAGCAACTTTGAACTTTGAACTCAAAATTGTGTACTGTGTGCGGAGTGAATGCTATCAAGTACGCTGCTACAAAAATGAGGTAAACAAGTGTAAAAAACATTAAGAAAGTAGGGATAGCAAAAAGTAAGAAAACAAGCAGGGATGATGGCATAAAACAATTCAGTATACAACACCCTATATACATACTTCTCATGATATGTAAGATGGGGTTGTATACTGAACTGTTTTATGCCATCATCCCAGCTTGTTTTCTTTCTTTTTGCTGTTCTGCTATCCCTACATCTCCATACATCTTTCACTTGTAATAATAATTGCGATGAACGTGAAATTTTGTAACAACTGAATTATGGCATTCAATAAACCTTTGCTGCTTACTAATTGCCGAGCGGGAAGCGAGGCAACTAATCGTGCAGCAGGGCAGTCGAATCTGAGCTAGCGTATCATAGACTCGGTAGAGTCTATATGTAGGGATACGACGTACACGCAATACATGCCAATACAAAAAAATCTCTCCAAATCTCAGAAACGGTATACTTATAAGCCTTTATAACCACATACCGTTCATCTTCGGGTGTTTTCATGACCAACAAGACTCCTCGCATCGCGAAAAACCGTCGCGAAAGTACCACACCAGGTACTCGCAAAACGAGCAAATTGTTTTTCTTTCTTCTTCTTTCTTGTTCTTCTTTCTTCTTTCAGACGGGCTAGCTCAACGTCGCCTCAATCCTTCATGATGGTTTTCGCACGAAACAGCAGCATTTTACACCGAGCAGTGCACCAGCCCATCGCTTTTTGGCAACCTCCAAGTCTTCACCAGGCGGCTACAGCTGCCCACTCAATAACTATGGCTTCATTTGTCACGCCATTTTCATGTTTGTACGCATGCGCACTTAAACGATCACTTAGCAACGATACGTAATTATTATTCAAGATCGCTGAATTAGAAGTGCCTTGCGCTGTTGTGTTACCGTAAGAACTAGACTGAGGTAAATTCTCTGTGCTATATATGTTACTAGACTATGTTCTGTGAGAGGGGTGAATGCCTATCTAAAGACTCAACAATGTGTCGCTACTACTATCTGGTATAGCTATTTTAGCTACACTATACTTAGCAGCTCAGGGAGCACTGGCTTAGTATCCATCCAGAAAAGGGTTGGCTTTTGAGATGCTTGGGTCTGATTCTTCAGCCATTGCTGGCAGTGTAAATGCCAGAGTCCAGTATGCATGCGCCTGCTGCTAAAAAAAATGACATAAACAAGTAATAAAAAACATTTAAAATGTAACAGGATGTAGGGATACCAGAACCGCAAAAAGTAAGGAAACAAGGTAGGGATGATCACACAAAACAGTGAAGTATACAATCCCCCTACATATCTTTTTTCATTATTATGGAAAAAGACCTCTGTAGGGGGTTGTATACTTCACTGTTTTGTGTGATCATCCCTACCTTGTTTCCTTACTTTTTGCGGTTCTGGTATCCCTACATCCTGTTACATTTTAAATGTTTTTTTATTACTTGTATATATATACGAGGGGCAACCGCACTCCTGGTAGCCGTGGTTAAGGTAGGAAGCACGGCATCGGCGAAATCGCGCAATTTTGCTCATGAATAATTAATGAGATGACGTCACTCGCATACGGTTATTTAGAGTTATTCATCTGTTTACGTTTTCCCATGGCGGCAACCGGAATAAACAAGGGGGGCTTCTCTCTTTGATGCGGCTAGTGGCCCTTTCAAGTTTCAAATCGGTACTCTGATGTGGCCATGCGGTACTTTGAAGATTTGTTTGAACACTCTTTTTTTTTTCTTTTTTTTTTTTAAGTAAAGAGCTATTCTGGCTTATTGAATGTAGCGATGGGCTATCTGAGTGTGATAGCTAGGTGGAGTGAGCAGGAATGTTTGTGGGTCTGCTGAAGTGGCCGAAGAACAGCCTGGAAAGTGAACAGCCTCCGACAGCTCCCTGGCCAAGGTACTCTAGAGAGTTGACCTTTCGGCATTACAGGCCCCGCCCATTTTCGTGTTAGGGCGAATTTGGCTGGTTTGGTAGCTGGCTGGGCTGGTGAGAGGGAGTAGATGTGTGGTCAAAACTCTGTAACCGAGAGGTGAACGTGGAAAAGCATCCCTACTTTTGCAGGGGGTAGGTTGACCTTTTGGAAACTGGCCTTGGCTTGAGTCGGTTTTAGTTGGTGTGCGTGGAATTTTTTTTGAAAGCCTAGGGTAGCCAAACCTCTGTTTTTGAGGGTGGCAGTGAGTTTTGGGCTGTAGCCTGCAAGTGAGGAGAGCAGGTGGTAAATCCATCCGTAGTTTTTGGGCCTGTTTTGTGTGTGTATTAATCATGGGGTCAGAGTGTGGGTGGGGCCTTGGAGAGGGTCGAAATTTTCAGTTTCGTAGAGGGCCTTAAAATTAAGTTTTAGGGCATTTTCAAGCAGAGGGAGCAGTTTGATGCAAAGTATTGCTGAAACTTGTGTACGCTTTGATGCTGCCCATTTATCCATCAACTTGGTTTCGGAGATCGCAGTACCCATGTTTACTACCTTAAACGGTAGCACAAGCTAAGTGTGACAGTTCGTTCCAATTATCACACATCACCATGATAGCTATATACAGGGAAGATCACAAATTATTTAGAGAGCTCTCATCAAGTACCATTCATAAAGTAGCCGCGTTACAACCTGCCGTAGCGCAAGCTAAGTATTGCAATACGTTCTAATTAACACACATGCCACGTGGCAACCACGCTCAAGTCGATCGCGAGTAATGGCGACCAAAAGTAAGACAAGACATTATTACAGCACTCACAACTTAGCCAGCACGGTGAGTTTCGGTATATAAGCGTCAGTGAACGACAGCGATCACGGCCGTGTGGTCAGAATGTTCGTGTGCCTTTCCTAAGAACGGTACTGCCACCGGAAGTCGAGAGAGCGCTCGAGCAATGGCGGCCAACGGCGAGACAAAAGCGCTCATATCTCCACCACCAAGGTGAGTTTCAGCACCAACTTTCATCATTCAAGTCAGTGCATGATAGCGATCACGGCGGTGTAGTCAGAATCTCTGTAGGCCAATCCTAAGTACTCAAACATTATTTATATTATGTTATATTGGATATTATCGAGGGGCAACCGCACTCCTGGTAGCCGCGGTTAAACGGTAGCACAAGCTAAGTGTGACAGTTCGTTCCAATTATCACACATCACCATGATAGCTATATACAGGGAAGATCACAAATTATTTAGAGAGCTCTCATCAAGTACCATTCATAAAGTAGCCGCGTTACAACCTGCCGTAGCGCAAGCTTAAGTATTGCAACACGTTCTAATTAACGCACATGCCACGTGGCAACCACGCTCAAGTCGATCGCGAGCAATGGCGACCAAAAGTAAGTCAAGACATTATTACAGCACTCACAACTTAGCCAGCACGGTGAGTTTCGGTATATAAGCGTCAGTGAACGACAGCGATCACGGCCGTGTGGTCAGAATGTTCGTGTGCCTTTCCTAAGAACGGTACTGCCACCGGAAGTCGAGAGAGCGCTCGAGCAATGGCGGCCAACGGCGAGACAAAAGCGCTCATATCTCCACCACCAAGGTGAGTTTCAGCACCAACTTTCATCATTCAGGTCAGTGCATGATAGCGATCACGGCGGTGTAGTCAGAATCTCTGTAGGCCAATCCTAAGTACTCAAACATTATTTATATTATGTTATATTATATTGGATTATATTATATTTATATTATATTATTTACGCGGCACAATTTTCCCCTACCAGGAGTGTAATTACGCGGCACAATTTTTCCCCTACCAGGAGTGTAATATATACATATGTTTGTAACGCTCAGGAATGCAATAAGGACGTCACTCATACGCACTGTATACTGTACTGTGCAAGCTGCGCGGGGCCAAACTCACAAGTGCGCACTCACGCAGCGAATGTCGTCCTTACATACATGGTGTCTGCTGCTACTTATAATATAGAGTTGTAGCTCCAAAAATGATTATGGGTGTCGCGGTTTCTTCATGAATATACTTACCTGCATGGCCACCGATGAGTCACATGAATATACTTACCATGTACCAGGCTGTGAATACATAAACATGATTCCTGGGATGCCAGATAGTTGGTCTTACAGCAACTACTAACTCGCTTCCCGCGAGGCTCTTCTGCGTGCATTCACGTATGCACTAGTAATTATATGGAGATAACTTTAATTACCAATAAAGCATAGAAATAGGTTCCTTTCCCATTCCTGCATGTGTGTCCTACCTCCTCTGGCTATACGTATATACCGGTACGACAGGAAGGTACGACCAGGGGGAAATGGCGTCGTAATATCGGCTCCTCGAGAAAAGATGGCTTGCTGTCGTTGTAATCGCTCAGGTAGCTGTAAAAACTGCCGTTGTGTGAAAGCGGGCATTACCTGTCAAAACTGTTTACCTGGACGTCTGGGCAACTGCCGGAATTCTATTACTGGTGTGGCTTCTGTCCTCGCCTCTACAGCTACCACTGTCCAGCCCCAGAGCCAAAGTTCCGAACCACAGAACATCATCCCGCCTTCCCCTTCACCCACCGTTGTCCCTCCCAACCCCTCTAACCTGCTAAATGTCCCTCCATCTACCACCCTCCCTACTCCTTCCTCTGCTGAGCTGCCCTCCCTGGACACCATCCTCAGTATGAAGACCAGTACTCTCCAACACGTTCCGAAGGGAGCCCGTGACATATGGGCCGAGGTAGTGGGTGAGGCTCTTCGTTCCATTACCAATAACCCATCAGACCTGGACCCTTGGCGTTTGTTCTTCATGCTCCCTCGTTGTGTGCTGGCCAACCCAGTGAGGGGGGGGCGCTGCCATTGGCGTGACACTTTGAAGATGGTCCAGGGCCGGATCAGGAGATGGCGCGCCGGTGACTTCACAGAACTCTGGTCAGAGATGGCCGAGGATGAGGCTAAGAAGAAGCGCCGGGGGAAACACAAAGAAGTCCCTCCTGAAGCCTTGCGGGCCGCCAATGCCAAACGTGCTCGTCGGGCCATGGAGGATGGCCAGTATAAGAAAGCTATCCAGGCCCTTTCCTCAGTTGGCCTTGCCCAAGTCTCGGATGATGTATATGCAGAGATGCTGGCCAAACATCCACAGGTCAACACCCCCACTATCCCGCCTGACCCCATGCCAACTCCAGTCCAAATTTCTGAGTCTGATGTGTCTAAGGCCCTGAAATCCTTTCCATGTGGCTCCGCCCCGGGTCCATCTAGCCTCAGGGCTAACCATCTTAAGGAAGCCGTTCTCTGCCCCTCTCCAGATCGTGCCAACAGTGCTCTCCTGGCATTGACAGGAGTAGTCAACCTGCTGTGTGCTGGGCATGTCCCCACCGAAGTTACACCCCACCTGTGCGGTGCTACCCTCTTCGCCTGTAAGAAAAAGAACGGTGGGCTGCGACCCATTGCCGTGGGGGAGGTACTACGCCGACTAACTTCTAAATGTATCTCTCGCGCCGTGCAATCCCAAGCTTTCAATACTCTGACCCCCCGACAGGTGGGAGTGGGGGTTAAACTTGGGTGTGAGGCCATTGTTCATGCTGTGGCCCATGTGCAGGAAGATGCCAACATCCAGCCACACGACAGATGCACTCTCCTGGTAGACTTCACCAATGCCTTCAACCGTGTGGATCGTAGCAATATGTTCACAGAGGTGAGAAACCGCATCCCCTCCATGGCCGCCTGGATGGAAAGCTGCTACGGGGCTGAACCCACCCTCCGTCTAGGTGACCGCACTATCCCCAGCCGCTGCGGAGTCCAACAGGGAGACCCGCTGGGCCCACTGGGTTTTGCCCTGGCCCTCCACCCACTTATTGAGATGATCGAGGAAGAAGTGCCCAGTCTCCTCCTCAACGTCTGGTATTTAGATGATGGGACCCTTTGTGGGTCCCCTGGGGACCTTAGCTCAGCTCTGGACATCATTGAGCAGCATGGCCCCGCCCGAGGGCTATTCCTGAACCGGGCCAAGTCCCTCTTACATGTCCCTGATGGAGTCCCACTTGCTCAGATCTCCTTCCCGGAGGAAATCCCCATCACAAGGGGTGGATTCAACCTCTTAGGGTGCCCCATTGGTCCTCCATCACATTGTGAGGCTGCCGTTTCTGAAAGAATCAAGGGTATACAAAGAACACTCACCAAACTCGCAGACCTACAAGATTCGCAGATGGAGACCACTATCCTCCGCTCCTGTCTTTCTCTCCCCAAAGTAGCCTTTACCCTACGCACATGCCCACCTAACCACATCAAGGCCGCCACAGACGCGTTTGATGACACCATGTTTGAGGCCTTGTCTGATCTGGCAGGGTGCCCTCTGTCACAGTGGGCTTGGCTGAAAGCCTCTCTCCCTAGCTCTCTAGGGGGTCTGAACATCCGACGGGCTTCTCTCCATGCCCCTGCCGCCTTCATCAGCTCCCTCACTCAATCCAGACCACTCGTTGCCAGGATCCTGGGTCACGCTCCAGAAGCTTCCCACCATCTAACTCCCGCCCTCTCAGACCTTGCGGCTGCTGTGCGGAGGGAAGATTGGCTCACCATCGAAAATGTGGATGTCCCCCTCAGACAGCATCTTCTCTCCCGCTGTATTGACGAAACATCTTTCAATCTCCTTGTCTCTGGGGCCCCCAATACCCGCTCGAAGGCACTGGCCCTCTCCACAGCCATCCCGCATGCTGGAGATTGGTTGAACGTAGTACCATCAAAGGCTCTCGGCCTCCACCTCCATGACTGGGAGTTCCGCCTGTGTCTGCAATATTGGCTGGGCCTCCAACTGGCCAGGGAGGGGTCATGCTGTACAATTTGCCGAGCTCCAGCCGACGCCATGGGTGACCATCAAGTGGGTTGTGGTGGGAACGGAGACAGAATTCATAGGCATGACTCAATCAGGGATGCAGTTTTCTCAGCTGCTCAGTCGGCTGCTCTTGCGCCCCGGAAAGAAGTGCCCAGTTTGATCCCCGGTTCCAGTAGCCGTCCGGCCGATGTGTATCTCCCAAACTGGACAAGGGGCCAACCAGCTGCTCTGGATGTAACGGTCATCTCTCCTCTGCAGCAGCTCACCATGCAAGGGGCTGCTTCCACGCAAGGCCACGCCCTGTCAGTCGGTGCAACAAGGAAAAATGCCGCCCACGCTGATCCCTGCCATGATGTGGGGGTAACCTTCATTCCCCTAGTGGTGGAGACTCTGGGGGGCTGGAGCAATGAGGCCGCTCGCACCATCTCTAACATTGGCCGCCTTTTGGGACAACGGTCTGGGACAGACCCCGCCATCTCCACCCGTCACTTGTTCCAGAGACTAGCCATTGGCTTGTGGAAAGGAAACGCTACATTGTGGGTGCGCCGCCTCCCAGTGAACATAGCTGTTCAAAATACACTCACACATGAGTTTTAACTCCTTGTATACCAGTATATATAGTTTGAGTTACCACCACGCTTTGCCAAACCTAAACGTTTGAACTGTTCGTTAAGCTGTTGATGAAACAACAACAAAAACATCACAGGTAACTCAACTTGACTATTCATGCCCTGGTACACAAGAAGTTAAAACTCATGTGTGAGTGTATTTTGAACAGCTATGTGTAAACCACTTTCGTTGTTTCATCTCACCTCCATTTTAGGTTGTGTACTGCCTCCTGTTAGCCTATACGGGTGCCACGAGTAGAAATACTTCAAAAGAAGTTCTGTATTAAACAGTTTCAAAATTGTATAGTCACACAACCTAGTAACTAATTAGCTAGCAGCAAGCTACTTTCTCATGCTGAGGCAGTCTCACTACATGATATTCCCTTGCCCCGCCTATAGGCCTATGTCATACGTCCATAATGTGAACTAACCATCCAGTTCAGAAGAAGACAGTTGGTGGTCCATCAAGATTACCATGCTCTCGGTTTGGGTTCGAGGTACGCAGTGGGCGTGGCTCCCAAGCATTGTGTGGTTGATCAACAATAATAATTGAGGAATACGCAACGATACGCAATGCCGTGGGAATCCGCTATGGGAAAACGTGAATCCGCTATGGGAAAACGCGAATCAGAAAGTGACCTTCTCGACCACCGAATCTGCTATGGTAAATGGGAATGCGCAATGCCGAACGCGAATACGCTATGGTAAATGGGAATACGCAATGCCGAATGCGAATACGCTATGGGAAAACGCGAATCAGAAAGTGACCTTCTCGGCCACCATATACCGTAGAGTATGTATCAAGCGCTCACCACGTATCAAGTGCCCACCCCCTTCACGTGAAAGTTACTGCACAGGGTTCAAAAGCAGTGTAGTAAGGGCCCACCCATCACAAAAGTCTTGAGCAGCATTTCTAACTTAGCTTAAACTTTGGGTAAGGTTGTGCATTCAGAAAGGCCCGTTTACAGTGAAGTATGAACTACGGCGTACTTTCTCTGTCGAGCGTTTCTTCTCAAGGACTTCGCAAAGACGTGCGATAAATTTCCTTACGTGAAAAATTGACTTATATATATATAATTATATTCATAGCCGGTCATTGATATTCACAGCTTACCGGCAGTTTATACAGTGCTGAATGGGTGGGCGGATACTACATGCCAAATTAGTCTGAGTACGTATCTAGCGCCCACCCCCCTGTTCAGCAGTGGTCTAATGTCCCAAAACCATGGGTGTTTAATACTTGTACCATGGCAGCCATACAAATCAAAGGCACCGCACGGTTTATATAGTGCAGACATGTTCTAACTCCCAGGTGTGTTCTAACTTCCAATTAGAGGCAGTTAGAACATGGCAATTAGGGCAGTTAGAACACACCTGTCAAAAGCACTTAGCCTGTGCCTTTGATTTGTATGGTTGCCATGGTACAAGCCAGCTAAACCACCCCCTAGATGTGTTTACCGTGTAATACACTCGACAGTTCCGGGTAAACCCCTCGGGCTTCGCCCTCGGTTTACCGGAACTGTCTCGTGTATTACTGGTAAACGCGTCTAGGGGGTGGTTTAACTATAACGTACTCTACAGTATACCTTATTAGTGGGGTTCACTTTCGCTCCAGTTTTTGATCGCTTGCAGCATCTTGCAGTATGCAAAAACAGAGGGGGGAGGCCTGGGGAATCTTTGCACGTGATCCATGGCACGGCTTACAACACGGATTCTAGATGCAACAGCTTATTTACAATCCCATCCGCAGCTACAGAGAAGCTAGAAAACTGAAACAAGTTTCAGAAAAGAGGTAGGTCCTACCTGTAAAACATATCCAAGTTCGAAGCAAAACTGCTGAGGGATAGCTGTGATACAAGGGGTGAAACTCCAAATAGTGCCATCTTTTCGTTCCACAAGAAGAGCTGGGCATTTTCACGTTTGTCACTCGGCAGCCCTTTGGAGTCATGGCTTTTAGCCATGGGTACACTTCATACAACAGTCGTGCCGCGAATCACGTGCAAAGGTTCCCCAGGCCTTCTCCCTCTGTTTTTGCATACTGCAAGCGATCAAAAACTGGAGGTGTAGAAGGCCTGGGAACGAGGCTAGGATCAGCATCCTCACAATCCCCTCCGTAGCTGCCACCATGAAGGCTGTCTCCTGAGATTCCTGCATTTAGTCCAAATTAACTAGCTACATAGTAAGGACTCACACAACACAAGGCGAAGTCCTGTAAAAGCTTCAAGTAGCTTGCATTTCATTGAGAATTCAGTCAGAGAACCATTTTTTCAACTTATTTATGGTGTCAGCAGGTATATTCCAAACTGGTTACTGCATGTTCTCATTTCACTTACTAATTGTGCATGCCAATCAACCAAAAGGTGTGTGGCACGAATGGGTGGAGAGGAGGGTTGGCCTGGGGGGACTTTGTAGAATGGGGGGAGAGGAGCTTGGAGGAGGACAGGGGCCTACTAAGAATGCAACACTTCAAAAAGTTTGTTTACCTTGCTGTAATGGTATTGACAGTAGCCCCTGCCTGGATAGGCTTACTAATACTGAAGTGGGTTTTGAAGGATGAACTGATTGGTGCAGTGTCCAGAGGAATTTAGTCACATCAGTTGTGCACTTTACTTTTAGAAACTCTATCTCATGACAGCAGGGGGAGGGGCAAGAGGGAAGAGAAGGGAAGGAATGGAGAGGTGGGCTATGGCACCTACTAAGCATGAGTCACTTCCGAGGGGCAACCGCACTCCTGGTATAGCCGTTGCAACCCCGGTTGCGACTCGCCGTAGCGCAATCTAAGTGTTGCAGTTCATTCCAATTAATGCACATGCCACGTGGCAACCACGCTCAGTCGATCACTAGTAGCAATGGCAGCCAAAGGGAAGACAAGAAATTATTACAGCGCTCACAACTTTGCCAGCTCTGTGAGTTTTGGCATGTAAGCGCCATGAACGACAGCGATCATGGCCGTGTGGTCAGAATCTTTGTGTGCCATTCCTTAGTCACCTTAGAGCAGTACTGCAGAGGGCCCTCGACCAATGGCGGCCGACGGCACGACAAAAACACTTGTACCTCCACCAACCAAGGTGAGTTTCGGCACCAAAATTGTACGGTTGGGTCACTGCATGATAGCGATCACGAAAGTGCATGTAGTCAGAATCTTTGTAGGCCTTTCCTGTGAGCTGAGGTTATTTAATTACATTACGCTTTTATACCAGGAGTGTAACCAGGAGCTTATGAGCGCCGCGAAGCGGCGCGAAGGAGCGTCAAACTACCGTACTTGTTGGGGTTGGGATGCAGGAAAACCCGGAACGGTCAGGAACGGAACGGAACGGAACGGAACCGGAAGTAATTATATGGCGATAATCAACATTATTGTAGAGCAACTTTAGCTGAATTATAAACGACTCGGAGGTTTTGTGTGAACATAACATGTAGCACTTACAGGCAGCTGCTGGAGGACTTTCTTGGGACATGGTATGGCCTGAACTGTCTCTATTGTGCTACTGGATCTGTACTTAGCGTTGCGTTTATGTAAGCAGAGCAGGGGGCGAGCCTCAAGGACAGTAGAATAATTAGTGCTCGATGCTCTTTGTAGTATAGATTACTTCGGCACTCGCTTGGCCCAGCTCTCTGACTTCCCTAGCACGTACCGCAACAAATGCCTCGTTCAGGTCATCCTTGAAATCGAGGTCGTTGCATGCTGCCAGCAGACTTGGACCCGCGCGCCCGCGCGGCTACCTCGCTAAAGCTTCGTGGCTTCAAAATACTGTGCAACCCAGCCAACTCGCGAGACTAAACTGTTCTCTGACTTCCCTGCAGGAGGCAATGGCTATTTCTAAAGTACTGAGCAAAATTAGTTGTACACGAGGAAACATTAATTACTACTTCCGGTTCCGTTCCGTTCCGTTCCGTTCCTGACCGTTCCGGGTTTTCCTGCATCCCGTTGGGGTTCCATCACTCGCAAGATAGCAGTCGCACAAAATGCCTTATAGGGCTGGGCTACAACTCGCACCTACTTTGTTAAGAAGCCTGTGAGGGCTCGCAGACGTGTGAAAAACTAACCATCCACGGTAGCATACACAACACCTGCCCACCTACTTACGTTACATCTTGTGCAGCTGTACACGTCCGCAAACGGGAGCAATTGAAATCCGTATAAGGAGTGTCAAGTGCGGCAACCTTGCGACTGATTGGTACATTGTATGCTAGTTGGACGCTCCTTCCCGTTATGGGCTCCTGGTGTAACCTATCATACCTTGTCAGTAGCTCCTGCCTGGAGGAGCTTCCTCACCACACTGGAGTGGCCTTTGGAGGATGCGATCCTCAGTGCAGTGGTCCCATCCTGTGAGGAGGTTGAAGGAGGGATTAGGAGACAAATCATGCACATACAGAGAGAGTGCATGCGCGTTAACGTTTAGGACTTCCGCACTCGCATTTGTAATGGAAACCTGGACAAGTAACGGAAAGGGTCTGAATCACGGCATCAATTTTAAAGACGTGTACCGTAGTGGGAAGTTCTAATGTGTGAATGTTGTGCACTGAGACACTGCAAACACAAACATGCACCTTCACATGCCAGAGGCAGTGGTTTAATGTCAGCGGAATTAAATAGAGTACACAGTATTTCAACCACATCACAAGCCACTTTTCAATACAGTTATGCCCATAACAACTAGCCACTCATGGTCGACAAGGTGTGGCATTAGTGGATTGAGTCAGTCTGCTTAAATAATACATTTTGTACTAGGGGCAACCGAACTCCTGGTAGCCGCGTTGCAACCGGTTGCGACTCGCTGGACGCGCAAGCTAGGTATTGCAACTCATTCCAGTTAACGCACATGTCACGTGAGGACCATGCTCGGTCGATCGATCGATCGAGTCAGCAATGGCGTCCAGACTGAGTAAGACAAGAACATATTACACTGCTAACAACTTTGCCAGCACGGTGAGTTTTGGCATGTAAGCGTCAGTGAACGATAGCGATCACGGCTGTGTGGTCAGAATCTTCGTGGGGCCTTCGTAAGGCTGAGTTTCAGCACAATTATTGTGTGGTTGTGTCACTGCATCATGGCGATCACGACGGTGTAGTCAGAATCTTTGTAGGCCATTCCGAAGTAGTCAAACGTTTATTATTTAATTAATTATTCGAGGGGCAATCGCACTCCTGGTAGCCGTTGCAACCCCGGTTGCGACTCGCTGTAACGCAAGCTAAGTATCGTAGTTAGTTCCAATTAACGCACATGCCACGTGGCAACCACGCTCTGTCGATCGCTAGCAATGGCGACCAAAGGGAAGACACGAAGTTATTACAGCATTTACAACTTTGCCAGCAGGGTGAGTTTTGGCATGTAAGCATCAGTGAACGACAACGATTACAGCTGTGTGGTCAGGATGTTTGTGGGGCCTTCGTAAGACTGTACTGCAACAAACGTCGAAGAGAGCGATCGAGCAATGGCCGCCGACGCCCGACGGTACGACAAAAGCGCTTGTATTTCCACCACCAAGGTGAGTTTCAGCACAATTATTATGCATTTGTCTCACTGCATGATAGCGATCACGATGTGTAGTCAGAATCTTTATAGGCCTTTCCTGCGAGCTATGAGGTTTGATTAATTATTTAGTTACGCGGCACAATTTATCCCCTACCAGGAGTATAATATTTATTCACACGGCACAATTTTTGCCCTACCAGGAGTGTAATTAGGAACACTGCATAGTGAACCCATTGCTCATAAATTAATGACCTTCGTTCTCAGTTCTGGGTCAGCCTTTGCCTCAAGCAAGAGCTCCACAACATCCTCATGTCCCTCCTGTAGCGTAAACCACCAATTATCGGCATGACCTTATTATCGGCACCTGACATACCAATTATCGGCGCTTAGTAAACGGAGAGTAAGCGGCGAAAATACGGATTCCATTCGCATTACGTCATCGTCGCGCAAGCTGTTTACAAGGCTGAAGCTTTGCAGAAGGTTTGTCTTTGTTTAAAAGGTTATAACTGGATGTCATTTACTGTCCTTTTAGCCATTTTATGTTGTAGGGCTGTTCATGTCAAATCAAAACAAGCGTAGGGGGAGACCGCGACCTTGGGTCCTCTCCTGCCACTGCTCAGACTTTTGAGGACGACTAGCATGACTGTGCTGGATCAGAATGGGTGGAGTGCGTGTGCAAGAGATGGCTCCACGAATGTGCCACGTACTGGATGTGGAAGAAAGAGAATTGTTTTGCTTTTACTGTGTAGTGTGATGAACGAATTTTATTCAAAAATTCATATATTGAAGGGGTTGCATGCTTTGGTGTTTTTTTTTTCACTGGGTGATAGATAGAACGGTCATGGACCTGGGGGATTTGTGGTGGATTTTTGTGGCCTTCAGGGGATGGAGGTGAGTCGATGCCATCAGCATGTGCCGATAATTGACCCAGGATTATCTATGGGAGTACTAGGCAGTGACGATAATACGTACAGGGTGCCGATAATTGTTTTGCGTGAGGTTGCATTCGCTAGTGCACCACTAAAAGCCGGAAATACGTAACATCTTTAACGGTGGTAGGGCTTATAGAGGGCGTGACGGTCTATACGTCGGTGCAAGTTTGGTGTCCTGGAACCGTTCCTAGACGATGCTGCAAATCATGCAAATTCAGGTGACGATAATTGGTAGGTTACGCTACTGCAAGGTAGAGGGCAGTACACCCATCCTGTGATATGTGTGTGGTATAGATGTCCTGCATTAATAGCACTGCAAACATGAGCAGTCCACACCCTCACATGCAAAAGGCAAGTGGATAGAAAATGTAATGTCAGTACAGTTACTCCACTGATGAGTATGGAGGAGGGATGGGAATTATGGGACCTACGTATGAAGCATCAGTCACTTTTAACATTTGCTTATAACATTATACCATGTTAGTGGTGTTGACGGTGGCCCTTGCCTGGAGGAGCTTCTTCACCACACGGGAGTGGCCATTGGAGGATGCCATCATCAGTGCAGTGGCCCCACCCAGAGGAGGGATGTCATTTTAGTACACATGGGGGACAAGTCACATACAGAAAATACTTGTGCTGTGACTAAGCAAAAGTTAGTGCCCCTTGACAGGAAGATTTTCACTGCAAATACAAACATGCACCTTCACATGCAAGAGGCTCATGGTGGACTATGTAATATAATTACGCCATTAGTGGTGATAGGTTTGAGTGAGTCAAAAACGTACAGTTTGTATTGGTAACACAGTTTGCACTGCATAGTGTACCCAGTGTGTTATCAGTGCAATATTACTCCAGTGAAGAGAGCATAGGTAAATGGGAGGGGAAGTATGGGAGATATGAGAAGCATGAGTCACTTTTAATATTTGCTTATTATACCGTGTTAGTAGTGTTGACAGTGGACCCTGCCTGGAGGAGCTTCCCCACCACACTGGAGTGGCCATTGGAGGATGCAATCATCAGTGCAGTGGTCTCACCCTGTGAGACGGTGGAGGGAGGAATGTCTTATTAGTACGCATGCATGGGGCAAGTCACACACAGAAATACTTGTTAATAACTATTAGTGTTGCTTGACTGGAAGATTTCAGTCTTTTGCTCTAAAGCTGAACCAGGACCGTTGAAAACTGGTCCGGTTTGTCCATCCAATAGCAAGACCACTTTTTGGCCATTTAGTTAAGGTTACGGGATCCCCACACGGTGGGAGTGGCCAGACAATTTGTTCAAGCCCATTTTTCTCGCACAGAAAGTATGCTAGTGAAATCAAACTTTATCGACACAAAACAGGGATGGTAGACAACATGCAGACTAACCATCATTACAGTAGCTCACACTGTAGCCGTTGTATACTGGTTAAATCGGTTCCAGCAAACTATTCGCCAAAAATCTCCAGTGCGAAGACCGCCAGCAAATCAATTCTACTGCTGGGAGACACGCCATAGGAAGCTCTAGGGCGGGACGTAAGCGTTTTGTGGCTAGGTTGAGCAGTCCTTGAAAGAACGACTCTTGAGTGCGAATAACCGCCATCTTGACTCCCCTCTTTGGAATACAGCGTCGTATAACTTCGGAACGGTCATCAGTATTTACAAAAACACTTCGTCTGGCCCTTTCTATACAGTTTGTGCCTATTTCAATACGGTCTTCCAAGTCCAGGTTGGATCACACGGCTTTATTTTTGGCGACAAAAAAAATATGAAATAGCGCTTAATTAAGTACACGGCGCTCGTATCCGCGTGCAGGGATCCTGTAACCTTAATACGAACTACGGTATAATGCATAAGTTACGTAGACCAAGACAATGTCCAGAGGAGGGATGTCATTTTAGTACACATGGGGGACAAGCCACATACAGAAAATACCGTAGTCGCGCGTTATTAGGCGCATGCGCCTATAACTCCACAGGAAGGAAATGTGCGCCTATAAGCGAGATGCGCCTAATAACAATAATGACATTCCTCGAATAGGAAGTGTGCTTCAATTAGAATTATAGCTTTTTCCACTCCGTAGGATCGAAAATAGCAGAGTTTCTGGAAGAAGACTGCAGCGCTTAACAGCGAGTACCTGGGACGAGAGTTGAGCCTGCGCCTAACAGCAAATATGCGCCTATAAGTGAGACGCCTAATAACGCGCGACTACGGTACTTGTGCTGTGACTAAGCAAAAGTTAGTGCCCCTTGACAGGAAGATTTTCATTGCAAATACAAACATGCACCTTCACATGCAAGGAACACTGCATAGTGTACCCATTGCTCATAAATTAATGACCTTTGTTCTCAGTTTTGGGTCAGCCTTTGCCTCAAGCAAGAGCTCCACAACATCCTCATGTCCCTCCTGTGCTGCAAGGTAGAGGGCAGTACACCCATCCTGTGATATGTGTGTGGTATAGATGTCCTGCATTAATAGCACTGCAAACATGAGCAGTCCACACCCTCACATGCAAAAGGCAAGTGGATAGAAAATGTAATGTCAGTACAGTTACTCCACTGATGAGTATGGAGGAGGGATGGGAATTATGGGACCTACGTATGAAGCATCAGTCACTTTTAACATTTGCTTATAACATTATACCATGTTAGTGGTGTTGACGGTGGCCCCTGCCTGGAGGAGCTTCCTCACCACACTGGAGTGGCCATTGGAGGATGCCATCATCAGTGCAGTGGCCCCACCCAGAGGAGGGATGTCATTTTAGTACACATGGGGGACAAGCCACATACAGAAAATACTTGTGCTGTGACTAAGCAAAAGTTAGTGCCCCTTGACAGGAAGATTTTCACTGCAAATACAAACATGCACCTTCACATGCAAGAGGCTCATGGTGGACTATGTAAAATAATTACGCCATTAGTGGTGATAGGTTTGAGTGAGTCAAAAACGTACAGTTTGTATTGGAAACACTGCATAGTGTACCCAGTGTGTTATCAGTGCAATATTACTCCAGTGAAGAGAGCATAGGTAAATTGGAGGGGAAGTATGAGAAGCATGAGTCACTTTTAATATTTGCTTATTATACCGTGTTAGTAGTGTTGACAGTGGACCCTGCCTGGAGGAGCTTCCCCACCACAATGGAGTGGCCATTGGAGGATGCAATCATCAGTGCAGTGGTCTCACCCTGTGAGACAGTGGAGGGAGGAATGTCTTATTAGTACGCATGCATGGGGCAAGTCACACACAGAAATAACTACTAGTGTTGTTTGACTGGAAGATTTCAGTCTTTTGCTCTAAAGATGAACCAGGACCGTTGAAAACCGGTCCGGTTTGTCCATTCATGGCCGGACCACTTTTTGGCCATTTAGTTAATACGAACTACGGTATAATGCATGAGTTACGTAGACCAAGACAATGTGTGTAATGGGTCGTGATTGCAAATACGTAACACGTAATATGTATCTAACACAGGCTATTGTGCATGGTTGTTGTTTGAAGCACTGGATAGTACATTCACTGTTTCTATCATGCTACCAGTAGTAGTTCAGGGCGGGTTGTTTGAGGAATTCAAAAGTTTTCCTATCCTGTGTGAAGTGATGTGTACTGCAAACTACGAACGTAAACCTGCACCTTCACATGCAAGAAGCAGGTGGTTACTTGAATGTCAGTGTAATTAGACAGTGTATTTCACAATATAATGTGCACTGAAGCTGGCCACAATCACTTTGAAATGCAGCTATGCCGTATAGCGGGTATATTTTGCGGGGGGGAAAATCCACGAATTTGATTTTGGTAGAGAAAACTGTCGTGAATTTGCAATTCGCAACACCCCTGCATGAGTGGCGGGCATCAACCAGCCAGTGTACAAGCAAACGGTATCACAATACTCGAAACAGGTGCAACCACAAATAGGGGACCATCCGGCTTTGGAAACACAGAATCAGCTCACTGGACGTGAGTAAACAAGGCCATGAGATATACCAATCTCCAGGACCGATTCTGGGTCGATTTTTTTGAGAATCACTTCACTGCAGAAAATGTGCCCGCGAAATAAACCCACTGTATGGTATATCAAGACCATAACAATAGGCCACTCATGATAGACACTGTATGCCATCAGTGGTGATAAGGTCCTAATAACACAGATTGCATGGCGTAGGTATACGTGTTCCCATTGCTCATAAATTAATGACCTTTGTTCTCAGTTCCGGGTAAGCTTCAGCCTCAAGCAAGAGCTCCACAACCTCCTCATGTCCCTCCTGTGCTGCAAGGTAGAGGGCAGTACACCCAGCCTGTGATATGTGCATGCATGTACATGTACTGCAGTAGTAACACGAGCAGACCACACCTTCACATGCAAAGGAAGGTGGATGTGAAATTAAATGGAGCATAGGTATAAAGGGAGGGGAATTATGGGACCTACTAGATCTAAACATGAAACACTTGTTTGTTATACCTTTCTAGCAGTATTGACAGTGGCCCCTGCCTGGAGGAGCTTCCTCACTATACCGGAGTGGCCATTGGAGGATGCAATCATCAGTGCAGTGGCCCAACACTGTGAGACAGTATAGGGGAGGGATGTCATATTAGTACACATGGGGGACAAGTCACATACAGAAAATACTTGTGCTGTGACTAAAGTATCCCTTGACTGGAAGATTTCAGTTTTTCGCTCTGAACACACTCTTTCAATGCAGCTACGCAGCTGCACCCATGAGCTACATAGACCAAGACAATGTGTGTCACGGGTCATGATTGCAAATACGTAATACGTATCTAACACAGGCTATTGTGCATTGCTGTTACTTGAAGCACTGGATAGTATACATTCACTGTTTCTATCATGCTGTTATTGCTTACCAGTACTTTAGGGCGAGTTCCAAGGAAGCTGGAAACTGTCCAAACCTGTGTGAAGTGATAAGCACTGCAATAGTAACACTGCAAATACAAACATGCACCCTCACATGCAAGAGGCTCATGGTGGACTATGCAATATAATTATGCCATTAGTGGTGATAGGTTTGAGTGAGTCAAAAACGTACAGTTTGCAGAGTTTGCACTGCATAGTGAACCCATTGCTCATAAATTTATGACCTTTGTTCTCAGTTCCAGGTCAGCGTTTGCCTCAAGCAAGAGCTCCACAACCTCCTCATGTCCCTCCTGTGCTGCAAGGTAGAGGGCAGTACACCCATCCTGTGATATGTGCATGCATGTACATGTACTGCAGTAGTAACACGAGCAGACCACACCTTCACATGCAAAGGAAGGTGGATGTGAAATTAAGTATAGGATAGATCCCTCCCTACAGGGAACTAACCGACTTAAGCGCCCGTGGGATACCGAGGAAGTGCTAATTGGGTCGAGGGCGCAGCCTGGGACACAATTAGCACTTCCGAGGTTTCCCAAGGGTGCTTAAGTCGGTTAGTTTCCTGTAGGGAGGGGTCTATCTATCTTAGACCATACCGCTAATTGAATAAGGTGATACTAATTGAATAAGGCTAGCCTGTTGATGCATGTGCAGAGCAGGGTGGCTGTGACCATATATGGGCTTTGCTGAACCGTCGCATAGCTACAGCCAATGATATTCGAGAGGATCGTCATTTTGCGTCATACTGCAGCAAAAAAGCGCAATACGCTCAGTGGTGAGTAGGCTAGTAGTGGTGATCGTGAGGTAGCTAGCTTGGTGTGTTGTAGAGTCACATCCCTGCCGCGCCAAGGAAGGAGAAGCCTGGGGGTTTAATACGAACCTAACATCGAGGACTCGGAAGATTTCGATCTCACTAGCAGCGAAAACAGCAAACAATTTGGATCTCACCTACCTGAGAAAGCATTGGACCAGGTTATCAGTGATCGCATAGCTGCAAAACCACGAATGGCAACACAATGGGCATCAGTGTGTTTCGTGCGTGGTGTGATGCTCGCGGCATCAAGGATGCCCCTGAAAAGCTGTCGATAGATATGCTGGCGGATCTGCTAGCTACCTAGATTCGTAAAGGAAGCTCGTCGCCAAGACAAAACCCCAACCCCCCCCCCCCCCCCCCCCCCAGCCATCCTGATGCAGTTTGTGGGAATACAACGTCACTTTCAAGAGAACGGCCAGCCATGTCTTGCGGTTTTCGGTGATAAAGACCCTCGGTCCTCTGAATCGTAGAAACCGCCCTTGCTGATCGGAGTTGACTTCGGAACTGCTCACGAACTAGAGATCTGTGCTCATCTCCACCTCTAAGGCCAAAGAGTTTGCAGTTGTACCAAAAGACGGTATTGCATGGCGAAGCTCCAACCAGTACACAACGAAAAATGCGTATGCACCTCAGTTTCTCTTCTTGTTCCGGTGTCAAGGGTTGAGCTCGCATAGTCTCTGTACCTACACCCTCCTTCGTCAGCTTCTTCATTCGCGCATCAAGAGCACCACGAGTCCGTGAAAAGCGAACGCAACTCCAAGGCTGTAAAGATCTGAAGATTTATGCTCGTCCAGACCTTGAGGAGAGGTGCGTTGTTGATGTGGACTCGGTGAAAGAGGTGTGTAGTCAGCTGGATTTGCCGGCCGCTATACCAACCATTCTGGCAAAGTCACTTGTGCTACTGAATTGTTCTCACGTCATATTTTGTCCTGTTTCAATAACACTCTACTAAGTTCAGTTCATATGATATCAGTCTTTATATCACCTCAAACATACTGATTAAAACTTTAATTTGATTCTACTAAACTACCTGAACTAACCGGCGACTTCAAAGTGCAAGCGGGTGACTAACCTACTTAAATGCCCTGAACTAACCGGCAAACTTCAAAGGAAAAAGCTCATTAATTATTCATGTATGGTCTAAATGTATAAAGGGAGGGGAATTATGGGACCTACGTACATACTAGATCTAAACATGAAACACTTTTGCTCATTATACCTCATTAGCAGTATTGACAGTGGCCTCTGCCTGGAGGAGCTTCCTCACCACACTGGAGTGGCCTTTGGAGGATGCAATCATCAGTGCAGTGTTTCCATCCTGTAAGGAGGTGGAGGGAACGCATATATACAGTAAACATCATGAACAGTGTATAGGCTTGTGTTGCAACTACCGTAGAGTACGTACCAAGTGCTCGCCATATTTACATGAAGGTTCTTGCATAGGGTTAAAAGTAAGCTTCCATTATGAAATTCTTAAGATAAAATTTTGGGTATGGATTAAAATTTTGTGTCCATTACGAAATGCTGAGCAGCAAGTCTAAACTTTTGGGTATGGATTGGCTTCCAGGAAAACCAGTCAAAAGCAAAGTATCAAATTCAGCATGCTTTCATACTGTCGAAAGTTTTGTCTCAAAGACTTCACAAATCCACACTCAACTTACTTAGTATACGTACGTGCTCCTGGTTACACAGCAGCATTTAACACTTAACTCTAGACTAGTGCCTCACTCCCCTATTCAGCTACAGTTAAACTATGGGTACACTCTAGGGTATAAGCAAGGTTTTGATTTGTAGGTTTGAGTCAGTCTGTGCAAACATAGACATGGTGTACTATCTACTTGCAAGAGAATGGAACAGTACAAAATTGCCTCGTTCCCAGACCCTGCCAAAGCTTGCAGCAGGGAAATGGTGTCGGCATGGGAACGAGGCTAGCACAAGCTGTTGTGCATGACTGTTGCTTGGTGAACTGCATAGTGCATTTGCTGAGTGAAATACCTTGTCTTTCAGTTCAATGTCACTCTTTCCCTCAAGCAACAGGTCCACAACATCCACATGTCCCTCCTGTGCTGCAATAGAGAGGGCAGTTCTCCCATCCTGTGTGAAGTTATGTTGTATTTACTGCATTAGCAAACAAGAGCATGATGCATCAGGTAGTGCACAAGTTTAAAACAAGCGGTCCAACAAGGATTGTGACACATGATTATGAAGTGTGCACATGACAGCAATAGACCATGGCGGCAAATTCCAATTACTTGCATGGGCGTCAGCACAGCTGCGACTGTTATAAACTTTGCAAGCCCTCTGCACGTTTCTAGATAACAATCACCAGTGAATACAGTACATTCGTTTTGTAGGTGATAGAAGACTACATTGCAAGAGCAATCACGGAGGCAAGTTTCGACAAAGCGCACCCACCTACAGCCACGCCCATGGAGAACAGTATACTGCTACAGCAACTCATCTCAGCTAGTGCTTACAGAGGATGATGTTGATGGCGCTGCACTCCTAGGACCACTGGAGAAACACCACGAGAGCGCCTTCAGATGGTGGTGCTGAGTGCTTGCTGATGGAATCCTGCGGCATTCCTTGAACGCTTTCACAAATGGTGAAGGATGTGGCTTACCAGTGAGTTGCTGGATGTGCTCTGCAAGGCAGCTACGGTGAGACTAGTGTCTTTCCAATATATAAGTGCCCTCGAAAGTGTGGTCCAGCTAGTGCCGACTTTGCAATACACTCATTAGTGTGTTTTCAGCTGTACGGCAGTCCTTGAGCGCCTTCACAAACGTTGAAACTTGTCTTTGTACGTAAATGTGCTCTCTCTCTCTCTTGCAACGCAATTTTCTATCACCTACACAAAGCAATGTACTGTATTCACTAATGATCGTTACCTGGAAACGTACAGACGATTAGCAAAAGCTATAGTTTATAACAGTTGCAGCTGTGCTGAACGCCCACGCAAGTCATTGGAATTTGCTGCCAGTGTCTGTGCTTGCATTAGCCGAATAAGGTCTATGTATTGGGAGAGTAAAGGAGCTGATAGAGAGTGGCCACCTGTCTGAGATGGCAAGCATTAACGGATCTGAAGACTCCTCAAGCAAGAAAGTGCACTTTGTGGCCTTCATTATGTCACATGGACACAGTTAGAAGATAGTAGCTAGCACTGCTATTGTGACCCGCTGAGCGAAAACCCGGCACATCCCGCATTTTGAAAAAATTGAGTTAACACCGGAAATCATAACAGCTACCTTTCATCTTGCCGTAGAGCAAATATCGAAGCGATCGGTCATCCAGTTGCCGAGATACAGCTCGAAACGCGCGCGAAATACGCAAAACTACTTTCCGTGTAAATGCAATTTTTGACGTTGCTATGGTATGTGATTATTTTCCGTATACTATCCGTGTTACGTGTCGTCCATTGTTAAGTAGCTGGACGCGTTTAGTTCGTGCTGAAGCTAGCTAGCCGTGTTTTTCGCGACTCATCCGGTAGATAGCTAGGTCAGACTGAGTGAAAATGGACCGAATAAACCAGAGGACAGCGTGAAATGACACCGTTTGTGGTAAGTAGTTCATTCTGTGTGCGTAGCAACGCCTTCCGTATACTAATTTATGCACGACGATATAGCTTGAGTTCGGGCTTATAACGCCGGAATGGAAGTAGATCCAGGCTTTATACTCTGATATCTTGTAGTCCATGGGTCTGCTGACCCGTTGCTGTAATAACCGCGTTTTCGCCGAAATGTTGCTTTGTGACTATAATTGCCTCTAACACGAAATCAATAATTGCGGGATGTGCCGGGTTATATAACCCTCAGCGGGTATTGATGTGACCAATATACAGTGTGGTATATGGGCAGTCCCCTGTTTCTGCTTCAGTTTTCTGATTCCATTTATGCTTACATAATTACCATACATGTGAGGTATAAAGTACCCATCAGACCAAGAGCGCATAAGTAGATCGCGCCCTACTTATGCGCTCTTGATCAGACACATACCTTGGTAGTGAGGTTCACAGTCGCTCCTTGGTGGACCAGTTTCCTGACCATCCCCACACTCCCCTCCCTAGCTGCCACCATGAGGGCTGTCTCCTGAGATTCCTGCATAGAATCCAAATCGTCTACTAAGGACAGTGTGTATTCACATGCCATGGCCTGGCTACATAGCATAGACTTATACATTGGCTTCACATGCGGTTGCTAAAGAAGAGATGGTATGTAAGTAGGGTAAAAGCTGGACTCTGGACTACCGTGGGTACTGCATGTAGCTACAAATATTTGCTAACATTTATTTTTGCATGTAGATTCAGCGTCATCCCAAAAATCAGCTTGAGGGTTTGATCAGCAACCAACGTAGTCTTGTGCAGCCAGACTCTGCCTGCACGAGAGAGAGCCTGGGTACACAAGACTACAGCAAAGCACAAGTGCCAAGAAGCCCAAGTAATCTAGCCATTTACACAGCGATAGTGACAGACAGAAGTACATCGCAGAGAATGGAAATGCAGCTGCCCAAACACACTTCTAGGATGTGTATGTACTACATACTAATTGAAGCTAGACAGCATGCACTATTGGAGATTGACTTAGAGTGTACGTAACCATAACCCTACTAGATTGCACTAATGCGGTATTGAACATGAAAATGAGAGCCAGCTGTCACTATATTTGCCGAGCGCCTTAGCTCCGGCTCCATCGTATAGTGCCAGCAAAGGTCCACACTGTGGTGTGCACACGCCTCCAAAACGCATACCAGTAGTCTGGGGACAAGACCGCAGAAACCACCCCCACACAATTAAAGTGTGACGGAAATTTAGGTATATATATATATACGTGTATGTATATACAGACGCAACATGACTACACTGCACAATTAGATGCCTCACACTAAGGCCGCCTTAGTGTGAGGCAACTAATTGTGCAGTGTAGTCACGTCGCGTCTGTATATACATGTATTACACGTATATATATTATATATACTTCAATTTCCGTCACACTTTAATTGTGTGCGTGGGGGTGGTTTCTGCGGTCTTGTCCCCAGGCTACTGGTATGCGTTTTGGAGGCGCGTGCACACCACAGTGTGGACCATTGCTGGCACTATACGATGGAGCCGGAGCTAGCTGTCCCCGCTCGAAACTAGGTGAGGTCTTCCGGTAATAATATGATGAGAATGTCTAAGAACCGTTCGCCACAATCAGCTAACTCAGTGTGGATCTTTACGTTAGCCAAGGGATGCAGAACCTCGCTAAGGCATTCAACCTCCTCGAGGGGACGCTTTCCATCTTCTCAGTCACTTGCAACTGAACTTCGCACCTTACTGCTAGGGCTGAGTGATTATTTCGATTATGTGATTATCTCTGAGCATTGCAATGGTGATTGCAGCAATCGCAACCGCGATGTCTGTCAGACTGCAAAAAGTGCTTATGGGTTTTCATGAATATACTTACAGAGCTAATTATAACTCATTTGACTTGATCTGCCAAATGACAGGTCAACAATCAGTTTGGACGGACATAGAGAGAAAGTGACAGGACATTTTATTTCATTGAGAAAAAGTGCATGGTGCATGTAACAAGATATTATATCATGTACATTTACACAATTGCATGTTGCTATGGGTAGCTAAGTAATTCTAATCCTCATCTGATGGAGTGTCCGAGTCAAACCAGTCATCCCAAGCACTGAGAGTAAGGATACTGCTATCTGTGTCCTCCACACTTGTGCTCTCTTCTTGAGGACTGTCACTGCTACTTGTAGCTCGTGATTGGTACTCTTTCCTTGGATTCTGGTTCACTCTTCGGCTGGTGCAACAGTCTGTCCACCACAACTGAATTGCTGCATCGGCATTGAAAGAAGTGAGCGGAGGGCCCTCCACGTTGATCTCTAAACGATCGTGCAGTGTGCTGTTGTTGATACTTGTCCGACGCTTTGTCTTGATTACTTTCAACAACGAGAACAGTTGCTCAACACGGCTGGTAGAGATGGGTAGGCTGAACAAAAGTTCACAGAGGATGAGAATGTTAGGCCATCTGCTAGAGTCTGGACTAGTGTGAAGCTTGTACCAGATTTTGCGATAGTTCTCTGAACCTATTGGGAGGTACTTCCTTGCATAGGATACAACATCTTCCACTTCATCTTGAATCGATGCCACACACATTCCCTTAGCTTCCAGTGGAATGCGAAAGATAGAGATGATGTATTCTACAGCTGCTCTGACTTCAGCAAAATCATAAAGATCCAACATTCCATCATCATCGCTGCTGTCTTCACTGAAACGACTTTGCCAACTTTGAGTTTCAAAGAATCGACCTCAAGAGCTGGATATCTGACCATTCAAGACGTTCCTTGATCTTCTGCTCAAGTCTGCGAATGTCGTCCATCACATGCTTCTTGCACTGCTCCAAGGTACTGTCAAAGTTCTGTAGAGCTACTCCTTGATACTCCTTCTGATCACCAACATCCTTTAACCTCCCGTTCACCAACTTAACAGTAGGCCATTCAATTGGAGCCAGATCTGACAAGGACTTGAGGGCTTTCACTGATTTCAGAGTATTCTCAATACTGGTAACAATGTCAGCTCCTCCTTTCTGCAGAGTTAGGCTAAGAAGAGAGACAGGCTTTAAGGTAGTAAACATGGGTACCGCGATCTCCGAAACCAAGTTGATGGATAAATGGGCAGCATCAAAGCGTACACAAGTTTCAGCAATAGTTTGCATCAAACTGCTCCCTCTGCTTGAAAATGCCCTAAAACTCAATTTTAAGGCCCTCTACGAAACTGAAAATTTCGACCCTCTCCAAGGCCCCACCCACACTCTGACCCCATCATCAATACACACACAAAACAGGCCCAAAAACTACGGATGGATTTACCACCTGCTCTCCTCACTTGCAGGCTACAGCCCAAAACTCACTGCCACCCTCAAAAACAGAGGTTTGGCTACCCTAGGCTTTCAAAAAAAATTCCACGCACACCAACTAAAACCGACTCAAGCCAAGGCCAGTTTCCAAAAGGTCAACCTACCCCCTGCAAAACTAGGGATGCTTTTCCACGTTCACCTCACGGTTACTGAGTTTTGGCCACACATCTACTCCCTCTCACAAGCCCAGTCCAGCTACCAAACCAGCCAAATTCGCCCTAACACGAAAATGGGCGGGGCCTGTAATGCCGAAAGGTCAACTCTCTAGAGTACCTTGGCCAGGGAGCTGTCGGAGGCTGTTCACTTTCCAGGCTGTTCTTCGGCCACTTCAGCAGACCCACAAACATTCCTGCTCACTCCACCTAGCTATTCACACTCAGATAGCCCATCGCTACATTCAATAAGCCAGAATAGCTCTTTACTTAAAAAAAAAAAAGAAAAAAAAAAAGAGTGTTCAAACAAATCTTCAAAGTACCGCATGGCCACATCAGAGTGCCGATTTGAAACTTGAAAGGGCCGCTAGCCGCATCAAAGAGAGAAGCCCCCCTTGTTTATTCCGGTTGCCGCCATGGGAAAACGTAAACAGATGAATAACTCTAAATAACCGTATGCGAGTGACGTCATCTCATTAATTATTCATGAGCAAAATTGCGCGATTTCGCCGATGCCGTGCTTCCTACCTTAAGGCTTCTACATACATGGCACAACCAATTAACATCTTGGGTTGTCTCCACTTGAGAAGGTAGCCTTACAAGTGCTTTTCTTTTATGTGTGACCCATCTTGTTCCATGTGATCAAACAGGAAGGTGTCCTCCTTTTGGAAATTCAAAAACGCACCGGAGATCATCCACTATGCTGGTAAGCTCGTACGACTTTTTTGGCGACTTCTCGTAGATGTAGAAGAGACGGAGCAACATCTCGACTATGTTGGTGAAAAGGGAGCTGGAGAATGCATTCTTACATGCCAATTCCAAACGGTGAGCGTAAAACCACGACCAGTAAAGCCATGGCAAAGCCTGTTGCATTTGACCCTTCAATCCAGTATGGTTACCAATATTAACTGAAGCTCTGTTCGTGCCTCCTCCAACAAGCACCGGTCTGCCGTCCACTCCTAGTACGCTATCCTTGTCCAAGACATTTTCCACGACCATAAATTTCAGGGCCTCATTGACACACGAAAGCAAACCACTGGCATCAGCTTTCCTGGGCTCTGGATCGACAAGTAGCGAGTACATGGAGTGATCTCTTGGGCAGTGGCATCCTTAGAGCAGTACAAAAGCACAATCATCTCATCTTCTTGGTTACCAGCATCCGTCGTTCCGTCCATCAAAAAACTGAAAAAGCGTGATCCAGAGCTCGATAGTGCGTTCAGGAAGGTCTGGCGCTGGCTCTTAGCGATGTAGCTAGTGAAGGCCTTCGCTGAGTCTGGCGTGCGATAGGCTGGGCCCAAGTCAACTCCATGGCGAGATTCGAGTTCCAACAACGCGGGGTATTTGGTGAATGGTAAGCTTTCCTTTGCCATCATGAAACACACGTCAAACTTTTTCGCCATTCTCTCTCGCGTTTCGTCGTCCATCGATGACAAAAGACGCCCGATCGTGGTTGACGTAGCCGACGACTCACCCCTAGCTCTCGAGCGCTCGACTTTCAACTTAGCCATTGCAGCTTTGTGAGCATCACTAGAAGCATGATCGATCAAGTTGCTTGTTTTCTGTTTGTCGAACCCTCAATCCAATCTCTCCTGAAGTTTTTCAGCGATCGTATGTTGGCTTCGTACTTCCTGCATATAGCGCAGTAGAGAGAGACCACGTGGGTTCCTTTGGCATCGAGGTCACATCGCAGCCAAGATAGCGTCTGATGCTCGATTTCATGCCCTTTTTGCCATTTTTCAAACGTTGCCTTTGTAATCTGTCGCCTAGCCTTCTTTGTGTTGCTGCTGGACTCGCAAAGAAGTTCATCTCCAACAGCACACTTATGACCGGCCATACTTGTCCGTTTGCAACTACGAATGGGCGGTCCCTAGTCGTAATTCACCGGTCAATTGACCGGTGACCGAACGTTATAATTAGCTCTGTACTTATAATTAGCTCTGTACTTAGCAGGACTGTGAATACAGTAATCAGGGCTATGAATACATAAGCTTGCATGGCCATGGCTTCTGTCTGTGTAGCTGTGACCTAGTAGCCTTGTGACTTTGAATGGTGTATGCAGGTCTCTTTCAAACAGGAATTTGCGGCATAATCGTGATATAATCAACTATATGGATACAATAATTGTGATGTTGGAAAATCCACAGCCCTACGTGGCCCACGAAACCACGCCTATTTATATGGAATGTGTATTCCTAGTTGTATAGAACGTACCTCCTCCACCTCAACAGCACCTTCAGTTTGCATTGACTTCACATGTGTTATTGGTGGTGGCTAGTGCAATACAAAAAAAGAGGTAAGCATGTAATTAGTTATCCCAAACAGGAGGGTAAAATGGGTGACAGTACAATGTGTTCCCAAACCTGGTGCACATAATTACCCCATGCGCATGCATGCAGCAGGGCTTAAGTGATCGGTTTTTGTCCATCCGTCTGTCTGTCTGTGGACACAAAAATCAGCAGTTTGAGCAGTGAAGGCATTGTTGAAGGCTAAGTTCAGTGTCAGAATTCAGAAAAATACTAGCATCTACATAACTCACAGACCAGAGATCCACTCGAGAAGCTGAGAAAAGCTGCGTGAAAGTCTTGTTCTACTTGACCACACCCTGCTTCTAACATTACTGCAACTTGCGGTATCTCATCTGCATGCTGACATCGCTGTATTAAAAGTTGGTAGGCCTATAGCCATCTCATCGTGCATGCTGTATTAATAGGCCTACCTATATCATGTCGAAGTAACGCACAGGGTACATGCTCTGCTGAGCACCTCTAGTTTCAAATGCAACATGTGAGGGTATAATGGGTGATATCATGTATATTGCATTCAGGGAGATCAAATAATCTGACCCTATTATCCCAAGCCATGTGGCCTGAGAACAAGGTATATGGTTGTGGCAGGAATTGTGAGATATGAGTATCGAATTTCACTAATTTTGCTGTGTAACAGTCCGATCAAGCAATTTTCATGCATCCTGCAGGCTCAGAACACAAGACGGTTGAAACAATACTGGTACATTGTACTTTCAAACACAACCAAACGCATATGCATCAGGCCTCCAATAAACTACGAATTGTACAATAATGCCATGTGGTTCACAATTACGTATATATAGACAGATACACTCAATGCTCCGGTAGGAATCACTCAGCAAACCCCAATAATGCATACACGGTAGTCGCGCATTATTAGGCGCATGCGCCTATAACTCCACAGGAAGGAAATATGCGCCTATAAGCGAGATGCGCCTATATTTTTATAATGAATAGGAAGTGCGCTTCAATTGGAATTATAGCTGTTTTACACTCCGTATGATCGAAAACGGCAGAGTTTCTGAAAGAAGACTGCAGCGCTTAGCAGCGAGTACCTGGGACGAGAGTTGAACCAGCGCCTAACAGCGAATATGCGCCTATAAGTGAGATGCGCCTAATAACGCGCGACTACGGTATTTCTCCTGAGAGACAAACAAATGATTCGGAGGTGGGTACACAAACAGAAAGGGTGTACCTGCTGAAGTTGAAGTTTGAAGATACAGGCTCCATTGCGTAGAATCTTTAGTACCTGGTGCTCTCGGAAAAATCCCTGCAAACTCTCAAGCTCAAAACTGCCAATATCTACTGACCCCGGGAGTGAGAATACAGCATCCACGCTGGATACTTTGACTTCTTTCAGTGGCATCACATAATTTTCGAAACAGAGCTTATGTGAGATCTCAATTCGAAGCTTCTCCAGTTGTTCAAGACTTTTTTCCTTCCAGTTGTCTCCCAATTCCATGACAACCTCTTGAGTATCAGGTAGAAGCACACCAGTCCACAGCTCAATAAAGTTGCTGATTTTGGTTCGCTTTCGAAACTCTCTCAACTCTCCCAGGTATTCCGCTACTGACCGTTTCGTTCGCTCATCACCAAATCTGTGAGCCAGATAGGCAAGAAGACTAGGATTTAGAAAGTCCCAGTGTGGGGACAGAATGAAGAAGAGCTCATCGATGCTTGAAGCACGAGCAAGGCGTGATGCTTCGCTCTGAAGCAGTCTAGCATACTGCTTCAAAGATACTGGGAGCTGCATAAGACGATTCTGGACCTTTTCAAAGGAAATCCCTCCTCTTTTGAAAGCATTTCGGACAGAGACCACAAGGTCTGCGTATTTTTCCTCAAACTGCTTAATCTCTTCCTCTAGACTAAGTGGATGAGCCTGTACGTCTTTGAGCTGCTTTGTGGGAGACTGGGAAGGCAGCTCTCCTACACCGGAGGAGAGTTGAGGTGAGCTAACCCCCTCATTACTGCATGGAGTGAGGGGAGTGGGAGGTGTGAGTGGGGGAGGAGTGGGAGGTGTGAGTGGGGGAGGAGTGGGAGGGGTAGCTTCTAGTGGAGGATTGAAAAGGGCAGCTTCCAGTGGAGGGGTGAGAACAGCAGCTTCCAGCAGAGGAGTGAGTTGGCCTAAATGAAAGGACAGCACTGTGTTCTTATATTTCTAGAAACTGCAAAGTGTAATCAGAATTATGACAATGCTTGACCTCTGGCTCAGTTAGGGATTGATGCTCTTGGAGGGAGGTTACCGCAAACATGTTATTATTAAGTGCACCTTAATTGGTACTAGGTACATATATAAGTGCATTTTTCCTTCCAAGCATGCAGCATCATTTAGTGCACGAGTACAAAGTACGTAGAATCAGTACAGTTATGTCAGAACCATGACCCTTGGGATGCCGCTGCTTCTTGGCTACCAACGAGAATTACTCCTAGTCATGTTGTGGAGTTCACATCTTCTAGTCGGAGACATGCTGGCCAGCTTGCAATTATTGGAGGAGGATGGAGTGGTACATGTCAGATACCGTCGCCATCTTAATAAGGTGGTTGCATGCTGTTACAGCTAGTGTATGCATTATCGCATTTAGTCACAAACCTTTGGGCGTGGCTTTCATTAAACCTCCTCTTCAAGCATGTCCTATATTAGGCGTGCATTGCTTACCACCACACAATGTTACGTCCACACCAAATTTTCTCAGTGGCATAAGTGCACGCATGAGTCATGGAATTAAAGACTTGAACCATAAAGTTATTGTCCAGGACCTAGGTTTGGCTTATGCTACTGAGTTCACTAACAGCACATAGCTAGCGGCGATGATCCAGTGAGATAATAACATGAAGTCACTCACCATCTACATGTGGCTGTCCACTGGGGCAGTACTTTCGCTGTAGTTCCTCAGCTAGCAGGGCCTCCTTAATGACAGGGCTGTTAAGGGCCTCAATCATGCCCCCCCATGTGGGTTTTCCACTAGATGTCAACCAAGTTTTCAAGACCTCCCTAAGTCGGTCACCAGGATCACCGTACTTGACCTGAAAGCAATCCAAAGTCCCCACATCCACTCGGAGCTGGATGCCGAGGTTATACCATTTGGCACGACACGGGTAAGTGTCATTGAAGACTGTTGCAAGGTCAGTAATGCCCAAGAGAGCACCTGAAATAGTAGATGTGAAGAAACGGGTATACTGAGTGATACAAACCAGAAATAAGTTTCCAGGCTAGTAACCGATCTACAAATATTTCAGCAGATCACATCATGTCATTCGTAATTTAATATCCTGTAGTTATTGTTTGCTTATTGAATGTAAGGAGTCCCACACTAGTTCTGATGATGAAACATGAGCTGTTGCTATCCTAACTATATGAGCTGTGTTACTATGGTAACTACATAAGCTATCTCTATCTTAACTACAGCCTGTACATGAGATAAAGATGGATTTGAATTTTCCATCAAAGCTAGTGTACATCCACCTACCTCTGTGAGGTTCAGTGCTCATTTCCACGTCTACAAGCAAGAGAGGAGGTACTGGTTCACAAGCGGAGCACACAGGAGCAATCATGAAAGAGGGAGTGTGGTTGGGGAGGACTAGCGGGATGAAGGGACTCAGTCAGAGCCCCTGCTCCTCTGTGATAATCAAGTAGATGAGATACATACGTACATATGATGACGACGTCATCCCATAGAAGCACAGGTGAGTATATGTTATAGTTTCCTAGGAGGGATGTATTCAATTTACAGTCACGAGCCCTCGGGCGCGAAGTGCTCGTGACTGTCAACCGGATACATCCCGACTATAGGCGTGATCTAACTGGCTTATCTCACTATGGCTACGTCATACATACTGCAGCACGGTTTAGTAAGGAGGTGTATATGCCAAATATACTCAACCTCGGTCATCGGAAGTTTGCTGCTAGATATACCCCTCGCCTTCGGCTCAGGGTATATCTAGCAGCAAACTTCCAATGACCGAGGTCGAGGGTAGTATATTCACTGATTTTACTACGGTTCATATAATATATTATACCGTGACGATGACGTCATTGCGTAGCATTGCGTAACAAAATTGCAGTGACACCTCATGTGCATTTCCGGCGATTTGAATTTGAATGTTAGTACAGTGTGAGCTAGCTAGCTCTGAGTCTCTCTCTAGCTCTCCTGTTTTCGCCATGATCGTACGCGCAGCTGTTCGAAAAGGTCGTTCCCAATTCACAGAGGACGACTTTGTCCCTGAAAAGAAGCGCCCTCGACCAAACCCGAAGAAGAAACAACCGAAGCAACGTTTTGCTACTATTTCAAGCAAGGAAATCGAAGCTGCTAAGAAGTCAATCGTTGTGAAAAACACATAGAAATCTACTCAGTGGGCTGTTCGTGTGTTCATGTCGTGAACAGAGGAGCGAAACGAGCGTAGCGGCGAGAAATGCCCCATCGAAGTGCTTTGCACTAGCGATATGGCTGAGCTGTGTCATTGGCTTTGCGTGTTCGTAAAGGAGGTCAGGCGTGATGACGGAAAGCCCTATACACCACGTAGCTTTTCTCAACTACTTTCTGGCATACAGCGCTTCATCAATTCAAAAAGGGCGCCTACTCAACCGTTGCTGAAGCATCAAATGCTGCGTTCCGGGAACTACAGAACGTCCTCGAGCAACGGTTTCGAGAGCTTCACGCACAAGGAGTGGGTTAGAGGGCAAAAATGGGGAAGGTCAGGTGGACGTGAGGTGGATGCAGGGGGGGGGGGGGGGGGGGGGGGGGGGGCATAGTCGTTTCAGCAGGTCCTGGATCAGTTCACAGTATGCGACAAAAAGCTGGGGAGGAGCCTGGGAACGAATTAGCTAACATCTAGGTTCGAAGGCTCCACGGCTAGTCAAGACTCCAGACACTCTACACAACTTTGTCGGCCAGTGTTTAAACTCATTTGTGGTTGGGCCCCACCTGACATCGTTCACAAGATGGATATTACCAGGCCTTCCCTATTTTCACTGCTCTTCTCAGTGCTTCCGTGTATTGACAATTGACATTTTCTGTTCTTCGGTTTGCCGTTGACAAATCTGCAAATTATTTGCGGATTTGTCAACGGCAAACCGAAGAACAGAAAATGTGGTAGGCGCTAGGCCTGGGAACAAGGCTAGTTCTGGGAGTCATAAGACTAAGACTAACCACCTCCAGCACATAGTATGGAATCGATTCACACTGGGCCATATTGGTTGATCAAACAGTGGCCCACCCCGAAATCAAACAAGCACAGTTCTCACAGTTTTTCCTCTGGTTGCAACGGCTATCTCACTGCAAGTCAATTGACGGCAGAGACCTCTTATATAGCGACGATTACAACTCGATTCTGGAACGCTCTAGCTGTGTTTCCCTCTTAGCCAGTTACTATAGCCTGGTAGTCTCGTTCCCAGACCCAAACAACCCCAGCGAAGATCGCTTGCAGTATCTCGCGGGGAAGGAGGGTCTGGTCATTTGACCGTGGGCAACGCGGATCTACGCCTGGTATGCAGGTTAATTATCATAATTCTACCGTAAATATTTTTCCGCTGGTTTAGAAGCGCTCTCAAAATGACTTGGATGTAGATGGCAGTCCAGACTAGTGAAACGATTGATGCCAATACAGCGTACGGCAAGTAGCTCATGGACTTGTTACCGTTCAAAGCGGCAAGATAAAATGGTGGCTAGTACTGGCAGCAGGTGCTTGGGGGTAGTCACTGCGCAGAATCCGACGATCACGACAGTCAGGTATGTCATCAGGCAGTACTGTAAGGCCATAGAGTCACCAGGCAGCGACAACGCTCGAGCGCTTGTGAACAAGCCATGACAGATGAACAAACGCTTAACTCAATGTACAGTATGGGGCGAAATTTTATACTACGGAAATGACGTCACGTGTAAATGAAATTGTCAACATTCTGTAGATCCGCGTTGCCATGCCCGTGACGTGGTCAAATGACCAGACCCTCCTTCCCCGCGAGATACTGCAAGCGATCTTCGCTGGGGTTGTTTGGGTCTGGGAACGAGACTAATAGCCTGGCGGGTTACTTAACCTGCATGGTGTGGGAAAGAGACTTCCGGAACGGAACGGAAATATAATGCTTTGCCCGGGCCACCAAATAAGGGCGGGGCTAGCTAGCGCCTGCGCTAGCGGTGATTAAAACTGCACTACGCGTGCATTTGAGATATTCGTTGCAGGCATGACTTCGTGGTTACGATATGTGTGTTCAATGGGGATGGTGGGAGAGTGGCCTCCCTGTCCTTGTGGTGGTCGGAAACAGTACAACAGCAATTCATAATCTATAGCTAAGTGGACGATAATATGGGTGGCCATAGAAGGATGGTTGCAGGGCCAGATTAGTCTCGTTCCCAGACCCAAACAACCCCAGCGAAGATCGCTTGCAGTACTGCAAGCTATCTTCGCTGGGGTTGTTTGGGTCTGGGAACGAGACTAGGGCCTGATATGCTTTCATGGATGAAAAGGAATTAACATCGATATCAGTGGCACAGAGGAATATGGCGTCAGTGATCAGCAAGAAATGGTTGTTTTGTTTGTCATTCAATCACTTGTGACCATGAAGGACATCCACTGACTGGAGCTCGCAAATCTGTTCTAGATCTCACAATCATGATGCAGAAGAACTAATTGACTGGGTATAGACAATAATAGCTAATTATTGTTTTCCTCCCATGAACATCTGTTTTTCCCAGTTCAGGACTGTGCCCTCGATCTGTGCCACCTTACTTTGTGCAACTGACTGATTTGTTGAGCATCTGGGAGCATGGCTGCTTAACTATTGGTAGCTAGTTTCATAACTTATGAGTGGGTGGAAACTGAATACATACAAGGAATGCATGCATCTATAGCAAGGGTTTCTCATGTGAGAGTCCCAAGAACCATCCTGTCATGGCAACATTCAGTTAGCAACTTAGCTAAGTGGATGCTGTCATGATCACAGAGTAGTAATGTCTCATGCCCATACCCCACCCACGAGTGAGGCATGGGCACGAGACTAGGATGAAGCTTCAGTGGATCAAGAGCATAACAGATAAAGTAAGAAGTATCACTGTATAGATCGATTCCATAGCATTTTTCCATAGAAACTGGAGGGCAAAAAGATCGTGGATATTGCATGTGTCATGGTGATATAATGCCCTCCAGTTCCCATGGTAAAAGATGCCATAATGAAATTGATCTATACAGTGTGTTAGCTATGTTCCATGTGATCAAAACTCTCTGATAGTGTCAACCACGAGGGTGAGGAGGTCGATTTAAGAATGATCCCACGTCCACCCTCAACATCCTGGCCTCCTTCGCTGTGAATGATCTGCAGTGGTGGTGGTGGTTCTGAGGGGCAAGAGGAGAGGGATGATCACCAGGTACATGTATAAGGGGAGTGAATTTCCACGCATTCAGTTCTACCAGACCCTTTCTTGGACGGTCTGGTATCAGACTAGCCTCGTTCCCAGGCCTCCCACACGACCTGGGAATGAGGCTAGTAATCAGACCAACTTCCATTCTGAGATGAATGGCCCAGAAGTACTGAATTAGATGCAGAAAATCCCACCTCCATGTGACCATAATTGGCAGTATGGCAGCATCAACAAGTTGGCAGTATGGCAGCATCGACAAGTTGGCAGTATGGCAGCATGCATGGCAGCTTTGCATACCTAGCTACTAGGCTGGAGGATAGAATGGCTACATGACAGTATATGCATCCAGATTGTGGGCCTCGTTCCCAGGCTACTCCCCAGCTTTTGGTCGCATAATTGCACAGTATGTGACAAAATGCTGGGGTGCCTGGGAACAAGGCTAGGTGGGAGTGCACCCAGTGCCCGCAATTAGCCTCGTTCCCAGCCCAGGCCTTCTCACCCCAGTGCTTGTCGCTTGCAGCACTCACACTGTTATATGTGGCTTACTACCAGAGGCTTCACCCTACTAGCCTTGTTCCCTGACCGCAAGGAAACGAGGCTATCACCCTACATGCACTTTCCTAGCCTCGTTCCCAGGCCCACCCCATTTTTTTATGTTCTTCGGTTTGCGCTGACGGATGCGGAAGAGTGGCGCGGCGAAAAACGGAGAAGGCCTAACCTGGTATTATTCATGACATGATTGATGTCTGGTATATGGTGGACATGGGGGGGGGGGGGGGGGGGGGGGGGGGGGGTGGCCCAACCGCAAATGTTTAAAAACTGGCTGACGAAGTTGTGTAGGTCGTCTGAGAGTCTCGACTAGCTGCAGAGCGTTCGAACCGAGCCGACTGGATGATGAACTGCTTCAGGACCTGCTGAAATGACTACGGCCTCACGTCCACCTTGCGTCCACCTGACGTCACTCACGTGATGAATGATATCAGGCCTCCCCCTAGCCTCGTACCCAGGCCCACACGCGGAGCGCGTTTCACGTGTGGGCCTGAGAATGAGGCTAGCCTTCCCCGGCCCCGTTCTTCCGCATCCGTGTATTATTGTTAACGCAAATGGTGAAACCGAAGAACAGAAAGAATGGGGTAGGCCTCGGGGAACGAGGCTACACTTTTCCTGCATACACAAGGAGCCTGGAAATGGGCTATGGTACTTACACCAGTAGCACAGAGCCCTCCACACTCAGGGTCTTGGTGACCCCTGACCTCCGGGGTTCAGCCCCCCCGAAATCCTGCTAGTCTACAAGTAGACCAGCTAGCCACTGGCTGCTGAAAATTAAAATTGATCTCTCTATCTATCTATCTAGATCTATCTATCAATTTATCTATCTATCTATCTATCTATCTATCTATCTATCTATCACTCTGTGGAACAGCACAGAGAGTCGACAAGATACCAAAGCAACAGGTGGATGACTGCAACTACAGAACAGAAGAAGGAAAAGCTCATTGTGAAATCTTTTAACTTGTTCCCTCACTCGATCCATGCAAGACTACTGCATCTTTGTCCTGGACCTGATGATGGTCCTGTATGCTCTTCCTGTCTGTATTCTGCATGGCAACCAGGGACACGGAAATGCATATTTATCAGTTCCTCTTTCTCTCCACAGAAGGGAGTGACCCACAATGACCTGAACTTGGAGCTCATGTAACACCTGCAGATGTCAGGTGCATGAGATTGGGTACATGTATGTAGCTGTGTGTTGTATAGTTAAGGAACAGACAAAGTGTACCGTACTGCATGACTCTAATGATTCGAACACTCAATTAATTCGAACACTCCCCTTTTCCAGGAATTTGTATTCCACAATAATTATGTCAACTGGGATGTTTAGCGCATGATGGCAATCATGACAATAAAATCAGAATCTTCATAGGCCTTTCCTGCGAACTGTGAGGTTTGATATTTAGTTGCTATACTGGCAAAATCTTTCTCCATGTTCTCATTGTCCTCATCCAGACTTGTCTTAACTACATAGTGGACACTGCAGACGTTAGTTTGGTCCAGATCACCACTCTCTGATGTTCTTAAACCAAAGTTTATGACTGTCACTAGTCTATTACTTTATGATCAATGCTTCTGCTTACCCCAAAATCATGCCAGCATATTCCGCATGGTGTCATCAAATTTAGGGCCCCCATGAGAATGGGGCCCCCTGGGGCCCCAGAATATTAAGGTTTTGGGGCACCCATTTATAATTTTGGGGCCCTGGGGCCCTCGACGTTTCAAATTTTGGGACCCGGGGGGCCCATGCAAACTAGGAGGGGCCCATTTTCAAATGACACCGGGTCTACCTGATACACATGTAGAGTACCAGTTGGATAAGAGCTGTACACAATAATGAACAAACTCTGACCTGCAGAGGCAGCTGCAAAGTGGGGGTATTCGATGGACATGTTCATGAAGGAATCGTTGCTATATGGGTTGGGGGCAGGTGGTTGTCAAGGCAACTGGAGGTGATGGGTGTGGTCAGGAGAGTGGGGGCTGAAACAGCTGAGCTCTTTTGTAATGAAACTCACTGTCGGGGCGTACAGGTTGCTGGTATTTGGATTTAACCTATGTACATGTAAGTGAGTGTGTGTATACGTACAAACGTATGTGTCTGTATATATGTGCAAGTGTTGTGTGGGTGTACACATAATATTATGCAAAAGTCAAAGAGTGGGTGGGGCACTGAGTGACAGCATGGTATCAAAAGTCAAAGTGGCGACTCACCGCGGGTACTTACGAGGTGTTGTACTGGTAGAAGAAATGACTCCGGCACATTCTCTTCTTCATATGACACAGACCTGGCAGGTGAATACAGAAATCAGAACGTTTTTATACATAGTATGTTATGAACAAAAAACACGTCCAGATACAAACGCACGCATGCATGAAGTTTCGTCAAGCAGAAATCCGTTTTCTCTAAAACAGAACAAAACCAAGCAGCAGTGAGAGGGTTAAATGTTACACACATTAAACCTTTGGTGAAATAACTCAGTAGTACATCAAAACACATGTGATGCAAGTTGCTTGTCTGCTATAGCCTCATTGCCAAGACATTCCCACCTCCCTGTTTGGGATTTGCAGACGAATTTAGCTAATAGCTGCTGTACTGGCAATTAACTGTCTTTAGTAAAACATACAAGAAATATTTGCAGCTTATAAGGGGGAACAAGGCTAAGCGAAGGAGACCGCGAGTGGGAGGGGAGGAGAAGGAAAAAGGTAGGTGACAGTCTAGTCTCTCAAATTTGGGATCTTCTCTAGCTATATGATTATGGACATACAATTCCAAGTGTTGAAAATTTCAAATCTGGTGAGGTACATACAAAATCTGTGTCTCAATGAGCATCACACTCTACTGTGACTAAGTACGTACCTAGGCCTGAGTAGATTTAGAACATTGCTCATTAATCTCCCACATTTTAAGGTTACGGGATACTCGTGCGCGCGCTGTGCGAAATGTATTGGGAAATGTATACTAACCAAAAATCTCTGGTATGAAGAGTGTGAGCAACTTGATTCTGTCGGTGGAAGTGCGCTGTCACAAGGTGCAGGGCATGACGGAAGCTTTTTTTGATAGCATAATCCTTGGCAAATTTATCTGCCGTCTCGTTCGAGAAAAGCGGTAAATACGGCTTTTTAGTGAACTGAACTGCTCATTTTTGCACGGCTATATACAGCGTATCCATAAAGCTTCCGTCATGCCCTGCACCACCTCCTCGTACCTACCCCATTCCAATCGGCACGGATTCAGGACTTGTAGTTCAGGGTGTTGCCAGGGTCACGTGCAAGTTAATTGAAACCACCGGAAAACCGCCATATTGTATATTGCGAATTTGGTCCTTTGGGGAGTCTATAGGATCAGTGGAGAGGCTCGAAAGGCGAACCTTTGTTCCTCCTGTGTCTAAAGGTAAATGATAAGGCTAGCTTGGAACTTTATAGCAAATTTAGAGCCGTTGACTTTGCTAGCCCGTTCTGAACTTGGTAGCCATGATTGTTTGTGTGTCGCATAGTATGCGAAGTTATTGATTCGGGAGAAGTGTCGGGTGACCAGCAGGTCGGTATAATTTTACAGCTGATTGACAGTGAGTCACCAAGTACAGTCTATAGTTTGAAAGTGTTTGTGGAAGCTGTGTTCACAACGGCTATGAAGAGGCACAGTAAGTGGGCGTGGTGCATTATTTGTGTTTCTCCCACTCATGTACTCAATTCTGTTTGGTTTGCTTGGGCTTACCAATTCTGTTGTGGCAGATATTATATGGAGTGATTTTTAGTCCCCTCAAAGCAGTAGGATATAGGGGTGAGCAGGGGGAGGGGAGAGCCACAAATGTAGCCGCATCAACGATACATGAAAGAAAATCAGTCCTGGTAAGGAGAGAGGTTGTCCCACTTTGTAACGCATGGCTAGTGAGTGGAGGAGTGATTGGGACCGAGGCAGGTTTCTGCAATGGTACCCAAACTGTGTACTCAAAAACTGTTCCGCTCAAGTATGTCTGTACATCTGTGTGGTCGAGAGCACACCACCCTAGCAAAAATATCCAGATCCGTGTACCTTTGTGAAGTGGAGTCTAGCTGTACGACATAATGGCCTCAGCAGAAGTGTTGCACTTTATCTGACTTCCCCCCGGAAGTCAGAGGAGATACATATACATGTAGGTACATGTACATGTACAATGTCATTATGTGGCTGACACGTACACTGTACATGTAGCAGAGACAACCAGTTCAGAACATGATGCCTCAGCAAGGCTTACAGGTGTAGTTCAGCATGACACTCTTGAAAGCATGTGCGGTCAAGGCTGGACCAGAATTGAAGGATTCCGTGTTTATCCTCAGCATGGACAAGGTGTAGACAGAGCTGTATACAGCATACACACTGTACATCTCATACTCTCTGTAAATCCAGCAGGCCTGCATGTACATGTACATGTAGTTTATGAGCCATTGTACTCTTCTAAGAATATTGGTTGCTTTCAGTCATGTGATGTGGTTTAAATAACAGCATACCACACCTGCTAGGAGTGTAAACACTACATGTGTATGTTGGTTTACCAATTGGCTTACTGTACATTCAGGCAACCGGCTGCTCTTTAGCTTGGCATAACAAACGAATTTTATTTGTCACTTCAGTGATCGTACCAACTATACATGTACCTTGTGTCAGGTCTCTTTTTACAGACCTCTCAATCATTGACTTATAGTGAGAGTTGAGAGGTCATGCAGCTGTTTTTATGTGACATTTGTTCAACTTCTGACGCTTGGCTGCCTGTTTCACCGAGTGTGACAACCTCTGTTAGTTGTTCCACTTGGACACAAGGGGCTCCACTGCACAGCAGACCACAGTTCAAAATATGTACATGTACAAATGTATGGTTTGAACATGAGGAGTAGTTGTGGTGTGCATTAAATAGAAACGTAGACCAATTTGTATGACCTTTGGCTGCACACTATAGACAAAGCATAGGTTGTGGTGACTGTTGTATCTCTTAATGAGCTCTCTTCCTTGGTGCCATGATCACTGTCCTGCTATTCACCACTACTACTCTGTACATGTATCCGTTCAGGAAAGCCTAACTGCTGGAGGACATAGGAGAGAGCATGGTGAAGATCTGTTGTAACAGCATGCCATGTGATAGCCTCATAGTTTACTACGGAGCAAGGGCTCTACTGATGATTGGCTTACTGCATGCATTTGTACGGACCAAGCAACGTTTGTTACATGTATCTGTTTTGACGTCACGAGTGTACAGATTCAGGTATAAGGTACATGTTTATTGGTAGAAGGTGGAATTACCTTGATTACATGTAAGTGCATGCACAACTAGTCTCGTGCCCAGACCCTCCCGAAACGCGGAAAGAGGGTCTGGTGTTCTGAGCGACATTTCTTGGCGCATGGGGCGGGGCTATACGGCGTAAGGAATGTAATTATTGCATTCTGTATGTCCACTCCAATGAAAGCGCACCTATCACTATTCTTATAAACGTACTGTAGCAGCGCGTTTGGTCCTTCACGAGGGCCACCAAAGGGCTAACAACAACGTACAGTTGCCTTGCGCTGGTACAGAATTCTATCTGAGGTTGTCAAAGATGAGTGGAAGGGTCACGAAACAGAGATTTCCCCACACCAGTCAGCAAGACAATCGATTTGGCTTACTGCTTCAGCTCGCTCTTCGATAGGCCTGTCGTATCCATTTCACTGACATACCGTCCGTACTAGCTACACGGCACTGTTACAATACATGTACCATACCTATGACTTACGCTGATTGACTACGTCATTCGCGTTCTGCAATCTGATTCGAGCTTTAAAATCCGAGAGCGACCACGCCCCATGAATCAAGAAATGTCGCTCAGAACACCAGACCCTCTTTCCGCGTTTCGGGAGGGTCTGGGAACGAGACTAATGCACAACAGTGGAAACCAGGCCCATTCCTCCTCCCTATCTGAGGCCTGGGAACGAGGCTGAGTGTGTACAATGTACTGTACATGTATCTACTGAGTGTTGCTATACCCCAGCTGTGTTCATGTACTAGCCACAGCTTGCTCATGCTTGCCCTGCAATGTCTTGCATTATGTAGCTCCTTGCATGCCCACATGTGCTGTGCTCCCCAACCCGCACACACTAAGGTGGCAACACCTACTTTTCAGTGTTCTCCATTGCTGGACTCTTGATATTCAGGATAAACACCAGTTTGCATCCCATATAATAGTTCATACACGTGTGTATGCATGCATGTGCCAAGCCCTGTGTATGCCAGGTGCCTGTCATCTGATATTGTTGTTTGGTGGGTATTTGGTGACACATACAGCAACACTAAGGAATTTCAACTCCAGCTCACCAGTTGATGTTTGGATACATGACAACCAGTAACTCTGGTTGCTATACATGTGTGTTGTGGTTGCTGCAGTATGTTGTACATGTGTATGTGTGCGTATGTGAACCACGAAAATGACAAAAATTGGCACCCCGTATTGGTGGGTTTCTTTTGCGGGAGAAAACTTGCCGTAACCCAGTTTGCCACGCCCACTAACGCTGCATTGGAATGTGACTGAGAATTAGAGCAACATAAGCATGCCACGAGCACGAGAAGATGAGCGAGTTACAGAGTATACGCGGTGGAGTCCATAGCAAACGGTAGCTGTCATGCCGTATTCGGCATTTCGTTATGCTACATGTAGCTACATGTACATGTATCAGTGCCTACTGTTTGGGAGTACGTGATATAGTCGTACGTTGCCTGCTTGCGTAGGGTTCGTCCCCCCTGCCATGCTGGATCGATCTGCAGGACTAGTACATGTACCAGTTTCACCTCTTTGACAGCCATCGATATTGGACCAAAAACGGAATCAGAGCGCTGGAAAGCAAACAGGGCCATCATCAGCTAGTACTCGGCATACACTGTACATTGTAGAACAGTGCCCTGAACCGATTCCAGGTTGGTTTTCACAGACAAAACTTTCGCAAAACGCCACAGGAACACGAAAATCGTGAAGGTTTTCTCCTGCAAAAGAAACCCGCTGTACGGTTGTTGAGCATCTGGCATGTTGAAGATTAATCACACTAGTATGAACATAATTCGGAAGAAAGGGGCCTTTGGGACATTTTGTCACATCAGAAACATCACTGGTAGAGATTTTAATTGTGTGTGGGCAAACAAAACTACAGTGTGTGATTTTATACAAGTACATGTACAACTACATGTATGTAATGCCCAGAAGTTAGTGTAGTACGTACTCAGTAATGTATGAAAGGTACAGGCTTAACAATAATATTATATTATCTGACTGTTGGCATCCTGGTTCTACGTAAGCTCAGGCAAAGATTTTACGCGCAATGACCCACAGCTAATGAGTCCTAACAGCAGTGTCTGTATGCTGAGTTTGGCAGAGCTTTCAACCACGTAATGTGTTGATGACTCCATTAGTCCTTTGTGAGCTAGTAATAGCATCGCTAACGGTAGAAGCTCCTCCCACTCTAAGCCCGTGTGTCCATAGGCTTGCATCAGTATTCAACATGCTTAGCAGCTGTAGGTGGTGGTTGTGTCACTACTACATGTAGTAGAAAAGTTGATCTATCATTCTAGCTAGCCGTAGCCTGCTCAAATTGCTGTGTGAAATGCTAGTGATGGCCAGTCAGCCTCACCTGAGAAATCAGGTATTGACTTTATCGGCTCATATCAGTACAGTTTTATGGCATAGGCAGGATGCAGTCTTCGGAGATTTACAAGTTGAACACACAGTTGCCTCCCAAGTTCAAACACACGCTGGTGCATAGTTAATCAAGGGTGCATCAAGCACTGGAGGCGGCGAGAGGGCATGCAACTTCCTATAGCGCACGTATATATAGACGGCATAGTGCTGAGTGTTACTAAAAATAATGTTGGCGGTTAAGCATGTGAAATTGTGTGCACGGTATGGTTACGGATGTTAGACGGAGCGTTTTCCCCGGAGATGGCAGCAAGGAAGATCGATTTCGGTATACAAACGCCATCCAAGCAATCTCTAGTCCAAGTACTTCTGGTCCGAGTACCTCTCCTACCAGTGTAGCAGGCCAGATTCGGAGAAATTATCACCGGATGCAAGCCCAACATTTGCCGCTCTCGACAGCAGCTCGACATTTGCTGTTGTGTAAGTTGGAGGGAGGGAATGATAGCATTGAAGGGGGCTCACGCTAGGTAGCTATATAGGTCCTCATCAAAGACGAACACTGCAGACGGAATGCCAGCCATATCGAAGAAAGTGATCGCATAAGGGGCATGCGTCTACGGATCTCGTGCTTATACAGTCCAAATTTGAATTCTATATTATTTTAGTAACACTCAGCATTTTACCGTCTACGAGCGTTGCATGCCCTCTCGCCGCCTCCGGCGGCTCGATGCGCCCTTGATTTTATCCAGCAAATGAGTTGATGTACTGAGGTATATCATTCTTTGCATGCTCCCCAGAACGTAAAATGAAGCCCACAACACCAACAGGACAAGTAAGATGTTTCTTGCATGGCCACCGAGGATGGTGGTGCACACTTGTTATCCACAGTAGTCTGACGAAGCATATTTTGCACTCCATGATTGTGTGTCTGAGTCACTCATGTCTGACAAATCCTTTCATCTCTGTCCTTATTTTGAACAGCTGCTCCAAAAGTAGATGTGTTTTTCCCACAGTGATGAAATAGCTGTGTGTATTAATATAAGTAATGTACATACATAGATCATGAGGTGGTGGGTTATACTCCATAGATTGTCATGACAACCAATTGGATTGTGCTGACCATAACAACAACGAGGGACATAACATAACTTGGCAGCTGAGCTATCACTCATCAGTGGGCTGCCATAGGATCGGGTCACCCTAAGATCTTCCCCACTAAGGATGTCCTTATCATCTTGGCAAACGGTTTTTTTGTGGGGGTTGATCATACCCCCAGGAATAATTTGCTCGCATTGCCTTGTTCCCTCTTCCCGTACCCGCTAAGTATAATAATTATGTCAGTGTGCTGACATTCCTCACCTGATGAAGTGTACTGTTCATTGCCATTTGCACACTCCTGTAAGGGAGACTAGTTGTCCAGTACAGTGTACTGTGTGCTTTTTCAGGCATGTGTTACTGTACCAATCACAGATTTGTAGAGGACATTTCAACACTTAAACGTACCATAAATTCCAGCTCTCTTGGAGTTTTTAAGTGTACTTTGCCGCTCTACAATCCCCCCCCCCCCCCCCAATGTTGTTACTAACGAGTCCCTATAGTATGTCGTAAGGGAAAGGGTATGGTGTTTTCACTTGTGTGCATGATTCAGCCGACTCTCCTGTGTTTCTCCCCCCCCCCCCCCCCCCCCCCCCCCCCACTGCAGAGTCAAGATGACTAACAAAGACGATGAATATGACTTCCTCTTTAAAGGTTTGTTTGCTAGTGTTGTCTTTAATTTTATTGCCGTACGTGTCAAGGGAAGTTTTGGTCCCTGTACTCTCTATCCTGTTATGATTCCTCTCTCTGAGAAAAGGGAATCTAGTAGCTTTGTTCCCCAAACCACTGCAAGCTTTCACTGAAATTGGACCATTGTGTAGATCATTGTACATGTACATGTATGTGATGGTGCACAGAATGGCAGAGGTAACACCATGGTGCTCAGAATGGCTGGGGTAACACCATGGTGCTCAGAATGGCTGGGGTAACACCATGGTGCTCAGAATGGCTGGGGTAGCACCATGGTGCTCAGAATGGCTGGGGTAGCACCATGGTGCTCAGAATGGCAGGGGTAACACCATGGTGCTCAGAAGGGCAGAGGTAACACCATGGTGCTCAGAATGGCAGGGGTAGCACCATGGTGCTCAGAATGGCAGGGGTAGCACCATGGTGCTCAGAATGGCAGGGGTAGCACCATGGTGCTCAGAATGGCATTTGGTATAGAGATCAGTTCAACCTCCCTCTCTCGGGGTTCCAGCTACAATGTATGGCTGCTTTCAGCCTTTCAGAGCACATTCGAGACCTTAACCACACCTACATGTACATGTACTCATCAACGAGCTTTCAGTTAGGACTCTCAGCGATTGTCAACCCATTGAAGCTGTGAAATGTTTGTTCAAGCTTACATGTACAAGCTGAGAGGGTAGTTTCCAAGCTCTGCGTACAGTGTAACTGAGTTGCTTATTAGTAAGTTACAGTTTGCAGCACCACCAGTGAAGCACGGCTACAAGTACTGTAGCAATCCTACAGTACGTTCTGGTGAGCACATGATCACACATGATGCTGTGTACAGCAGTTGAGTTTACTACACTTGGACGTGGATCAGTGACTAGCAACTGACTTTGCAGCCTTGTAAAACCCTTGTACACAGCCTGTTAAGTGATTAAGATATATATATATTACACTCCTGGTAGGGGGAAAATTGTGCCGCGTAAATAAATAACCTAATCAAACCTCACAGCACGCAGGAAAGGTCTACAGAGATTCTGACTACACCGTCGTGATTGCCATCATGCAGTGACACAATCACATAATAATTGTGCTGAAACTCACCTTGATGGTGGAGATACAAGCGCTTTTGTCGTGACGTCGGCCGCCATTGCTCGATCGCTCTCTTCGACGTTGGTTGCCAGTACAGTCATACGAAGGGCCCACAAAGATTCTGACCACACAGCCGTAATCGCTGTCATTCACTGACGCTTACATGCCAAAACTCACCTTGCTGGCTAAGTTGTAAGTGCTGTTATAATTTCGTGTCTTCCCTTTGGTCGCCATTGCGACTGAACGTGGTTGCCACGTTGCATGTGCGTTAATTGGGAATAACTGCGATACTTAGCTTGCGCTACGGCGAGTCGCAGCCGGCGCTGCAACGGCTACCAGGAGTGCGGTTGCCCCTCGTAATGAAACACACATTACAAATTATATCCGATACAATAATTAAACGAATATAGCTACAGAGGTTATTCAAACATACTACTGCATGTGTTGATTTTCTGTGTCAGCATGATCAATGTACACCAATGACAGTGCTACAGCAGAGACCGAATCAGCCTTCATATACTAGTATATAGTGAAACTCGTTCAGTGGATGCCTTTCACTATGGGCCTCAGTGTGATGATGTCATTCATGTAACACTAATCGCTGTCTGGTATGTGGTTGTAGTTGACTTATGGATCAGACATGGGTGTGTGTTGGCCTGGAGTAAGTGGCTATACTAAGTGACTACTACTCAAGTTCACAAGATTGAGTACAAAACTTTAAGGAATGCTAATTAGCTGGTTGCTCAACCTATGGAAGGACGGAGGCATACAGGATGTCTGGCACGAAACTCTCCTTGTATGGGTTTGACATTTGCAGTAAGCTAGTACCAAGAGCGCATAAGTACAATCATGTAGACCACTATCTATTTTTAGGCACTCTTGCTAGCTCATATAAGTATGTAATGTTAACTTGCATGGGCTTCTTACGGATGAGTAGGTGTGAATGTAACACCTACTGTATAAGTTGCTTCAGCAATCCTGCTAATTCTTGTACAATACGTACAGAACCTAGTCAGATGACCATTCATGGAACACATGATAAGATACATCCAGCTTAGAAGTTTCCGTTTGAATTGTGCGAAGTGTTGGTACGACGGGCAGCATGTCACGTTTTAAGACAAGCACAAACGGGTCCATCCTAGTTGTGCGCAGTGTTTGCCTGTAGCTGTGGTAAGTGCTCGTGTTCTGCTACATTACATGACTATCCTCACTAAGCTTACGTTTGGCACCCTGCATCGGGTGCTAACTAGCGGCTTGTTCACACCATGGACAGTATCTACGTTCGCACCCACTCCCTAATGTAATTAACATCTCCTTAACATATAATACTATTTATGCATCTGGCTGCTCGTTCACACCATGGATAGTGTTGATGTTCACTGTGTCGTCAACATTTCCTTAGTTATACATGTAGTTTCCTGTAGAAACACTGTCTCAGCTGTTTAAGTTTTCACTTAGGGAATGTTTCAGCATGTGCATGTAGTAGTGGAGTAATGGGTCCACAAGAGCTGAAATGTCTATCTGTAGCAACTGGTTGACCTGCCTTCATGCCCTTCGTACCCATGGGATTGATATGTTATATTTCAGAATTCGCCCTCTTGTAAAGGATTTGCTGGTCCAGAATGAATGTGTGACAACTGCAGTGTGGTTGACCCTGTGTGTAGCAACTGCAGTGTGGTTGACCCAGTGTGTAGCAACTGCAGTGTGGTTGACCCTGTGTGTAAGACTGCAGTGTGGTTGACCCTGTGTGTAGCAACTGCAGTGTGGTTGACCCTGTGTGTAACGACTGCAGTGTGGTTGACCCTGTGTGTAGCAACTGCAGTGTGGTTGACCCTGTGTGTAACGACTGCAGTGTGGTTGACCCTGTGTGTAACGACTGCAGTGTGGTTGACCCTGTGTGTAACGACTGCAGTGTGGTTGACTCAATGTGTAATTGCAGCACCTTTTTGTCCTCCCTGAATTGTACTTCACTGGTTTCCACATGCACCAGAAGGTGAGGAGCTGAGTTCCTACCTGTGTGTCCTGTAACAGCTAGCTATGGTGCGGTTGACCCACTTTCATGTCCTTCTCTGAATTGCACTTCACCAGCTTCCATGTACATGCTGCTTGAAGTTGAACCTGGGAAGGAGAGCAAATGTTTGTCGTGACCATGTTTTGTAGGGGCCAGGGCTTGACAAGTGGCCTATGGCTCAGGAACAACATGGAACACCATTTGTAGTCATATCCAACCAATCATGATACCCTGATCAGGTCATGTGACCAGATCTGGTGTAGATGAAAACCCAATCACGTTAGCCTCGCTCCCAGGTTGCATGGGAGGAGAGAAAGCGGCCTAGTATAATATATAGCTCACATGCACACATACATGTACATGCGTGATCATAACAATCCTGTTCATGCACACTCACACATGCACACAAACACACACTCACACAAACACACACTCACACACACATACACACACACTTACAGTTGTGCTAATCGGCGACTCAGGTGTGGGTAAATCCAATCTGCTATCACGGTTTACTCGGAATGAGTTTAACCTGGAGTCAAAGTCAACCATTGGGGTGGAGTTTGCCACCAGGAGTATTCAGGTGGACAGCAAGACAATCAAGGCACAGATATGGGACACTGGTGAGTGGGAAGGGGGTGGGGGGTGCTGGTGGGAGTTGGTTTGGGAGGAGAGGGTGCTGGTGGGAGTTAGTGGGGGAGGTGCTTGTGGGAGATGGTGGGGGAGGTGGTAGATGCTGGTGGGGGTGCTGGTATTAGCGGGTGGAGGATGATGATGAGTGGGAACGGCTGTGTGTGGGACACTGGCAAGTGGTGCTGGGTTGGTAGTGGGGATATGGGGATATGGGATGATGTCTGAGTACGTTTAAGGGGTGACTGTGTGGCCAAGTGGTTAAATCACTCGATTGTGGTATGAGAGACCACAGGTTCGAGTCCCACCAGTTGCCCCCTTGGGGAGCATTTCACGTGATTTTCTAGATTCCCTGCCCATGAAGGTGCTTCAAATAACCATTACTTTGCTTTCTGCCTTAGCCTACTCAGCTGGAAGAATTTAGTAAAGGAAAAATTTCCCTGAGTCGCACTTCAAGTGGCTATTTGTGTGCTTCTTGAAGTTGAGTATGGGAAAGACAGCAAGCAACTTCCATGCCCTCGCATGCCACGGAACACTCCACTGTGCTCTGTTGGTGTACGGTAGTGGGAACACAATACATAGCATGCTGAAGATAGCTGGTCATGAACAGTTAACTAGCTTTTTGTCTATCACAGAAAGTGCTGGGTGATTATACAGAGCAGCTTACAACAGGAAGTCACAAAAATGCATGCGACCACATTGAATCTTTAGTAGTCCCACACGTCTCCACAAGAAGACTGGTTGCCATGATGATGGGTATTCGTGGTATTTGTTGTCATGGCAACTGTTTTCTCCCCTCAATGTGACGTGAAGGCACTAGGAGTTCATTAGTCACTCGTTACCATAAATTATTGTGCCAGGCAATCGCCCCATCCCCACATTTGACAGTGTTGTGGTTTTGGGTTTTGTTGGATCCTCCATGTAACCACCCACCCACCTTGACGATTGTGCAGTTACGTACAATCATGTAATACATTGCTGGGCTGTGCAGGAACAAGTCTGCCTTCTTGTATGGCAACTGCGAAGTGGTCATGTGCATTGTCTCACACTTGAACATTGGAGCGCTCTTCTGCAGTATCTTGATGGCAGTCAGATTGACAAGATTCATTGTCGCCATTGCCTGTGATGATGACCCGAAAATGAACCAAAAACTGAAAAGGATGTGGATGGAAGGACGAGACCCGTCCAGTGATTATGGGACATGGACTAACATTACCTGTTGTCTCCTCTGCTATATTGTCCATAGCTGATTCACCCCACTGAGTACATGTAAACCCTGTAGTTGTGGGCAGGTGCTTGCGCGGAGGTTATTTAATCATTCAAGCATTGCTCCATGCAAGTGGCTATCCTGTGAGCGCCCATGGACACTTACTTGGGACAGTACGGTAGTACCCATTGTAGTTAGATGTGTGTGAGTACTTGTATGTACTACCTGTATGTATCGGTTTCTTTGAATTTGTTTCCTTCACCGCAGCTGGACAGGAAAGATACAGAGCAATTACTAGCGCGTAAGTTTGCTGCTTCGCTTACTGTACATGTACATGTAGGCTATTCTTGCCAAGCTGCCACTTTAAGTTATTCTTGCCAAGCTGCCACTTTAAGTTACAGTCTGGTTTCATTGAGGGTGTGCATGAATTTCCTCAATTGTGTTATTGCTGACAAAGTTCTTATGTCAGCACCTGTGTCATGGTGTGGCCTTGTACCTATTAATAGTTACAGGATGTGATGTAACCATCGGAAATACTGCCTAGCAGAAGTACTTTGCATACCAGTTTAGCTTTGAGTTCATATTACGTGTATGGCCTTGTGCTACCACATGCATTTATGTCATTTATGTCTCTACAACCATGTGCCTAATAGCTTCTGGACTATGCAACGTGCACAATGGTGCATTTGCACAAGTCTAAATAGAGCCCACCAAGAACTTTCTTGGGGGGGGGTTGCTAATCGTTTTTGGGCACATGTAGACCTTAGGGTAGTTAGTAAAGCCTCGAAGTTTGAAGCCTAAAGCATATTTAGTTTGACAGTTAGAAGGCACCAAAGATTGCACTTTTCCTATAAGTGGTTGGTTACCCCCAACCATATGTAAGAGCTGAAAAGTAGATGCCCTCTAACAGCCAAACTAGTTATGCTTTAGGCTACAAACGTGGAGGCTTTACTAACTACCCTAAGGCCTGCATGTGCCGAAAACATCAGATTGCCCCCTCAGAATGTTTTTGGTAGACTTATGCCATTCATTACACTCCTGGTAGGGGAAAAATTGTGCCGCGTAAATAATATAATTAATATAATATAATGTTTGAGTACTTAGGATTGGCCTACAGAGATTCTGACTACACCGCCGTGATCGCCATCATGTACTGACCTGAATGTAAAAAGTTGGTGCTGAAACTCACATTGGTGGTGGAGATAGAAGCGCTTTTGTCTCGCCGTGGCTGCCATTGCTCAAGCGCTCTCTTGGACTTCCGGTAGCAGTACCGTTCTTAGGAAAGGCACACGAAGATTCTGACCACACGGCCGTGATCGCTGTCGTTCACTGACGCTTACATGCCCAAACCCACCGTGCTGGCTAAGTTGTGAGTGCTGTAGTAATGTCTTATCTTTCTTTTGTCGCCATTGCTCGCGATCGTGGTTGCACGTGGCATGTGCGTTAATTGGAACGAATTACAATACTTAGCTTGTGCTAGGCTACGGCGAGTCGCAACCGGTTGCATCGCGGCTACCAGGAGTGCGGTTGCCCCTCGAATTGATGGTAGTAAAAGTAGACAAGATGCATACAGCAGCCACCTGTTTGAGAGGGCAAGCAATAACGTAGGATAGCGCCTGCATTCAGGCCTCCCGCAAGGCACTCTACTTCATACAGTCTATGTACACATACGTTGTATCATGCGTACAGTCTACATATTATGTACGCACATTCCTTTGTATTGATATGTGATACTGATATTGATACATGTATGAGCTTTGTAGATAGTACATAACTTGTTAATGAACATGATTGTCAAGGGTCTAACATTCTCCAGACATACCTGTACATGTAGTGACACATACTTTTGCAAGATTATTGTCCGCTACGAATTGCTAACAACTGTGTGAATAGCTAAGAATCTGAGCACCTGTTGCAAGCCTGGATGCAGCCTCTACATGTATGCAGGTGTATTAGGCTATCCTGAGGGTGTCTGGAATATAGAGACATTCCACTGCAAATGTAGGAACATAATTACCCCCTGCGCATGTTCACAGCAGGGGTTAAGTAATCGGTTTATGTCCCGTCTGTCTGTTTGTGGACACAAAAATCAGCATTTTGAGCAGTGAAGGAGGCATAGTTCAGGTTAGCAGTGTCGGAAATCAGAAAATAATGGCGTCTACATACATGTAACTCGCAGACCAGAGGTCCACTTGAGAAGCTGAGAAAAGCTGAGTGAAGGTCGTGTTTCTAATCACATCGTGCATGCTGTATTAATAATCTACCTATATCAATTCAAAGTCTGCTGAGCGCCTCTAGTATATTTGTCCACCCCCTTTCAATATCAAACTTTCCTGTGACAAACTGACATTCAAGTTATGATGCGGTAGACTCCTTGTGGTTGGGCATCAGAATGCTAAGTATCGCTCTGCAGCTGTAATCATGTGCCATGTATTGTTGCAGGTACTACCGTGGAGCAGTGGGGGCCCTGCTAGTGTATGACATTGCGAAACATCTTACCTATGAGAACGTAGAGCGTTGGTTGAAGGAGCTACGGGACCATGCCGACTCCAATATTGTCATCATGCTGGTCGGGAACAAGTGTGACCTCAGGCATCTCAGGGCAGTGCCGACAGAAGAGGCAAAGGGTTATGCAGGTATAATAGCCTTTAAAAGTACGCCCCCTATCCCTGCATTGTGTACATGACATTCCAAGTGACCCGACTTTTGCGGGTCTAGCCTGCATTTGCTATAGCCACCCCGCCATCCCACAACAGTCAACACACCTTAGAGAATCCAACAAGCATGCCTCCTATACAGTGTAACTTCCCATTTCATGTCCTTATGGATACATGTATAAATTCTTCCTACAGAAAAAAATGCTTTGTCATTCATCGAAACTTCAGCTTTGGATTCAACAAATGTGGAGACAGCATTCCAAAATATTTTGACAGGTAGGTCACTCAGCGTCATGTCATTCCCAGGGCCTTCTCATCCCAGTGTTTGTCACTTGAAGTAGTAGTAGCATGGGGAATATCAGTGACGTACCTGGGCGTATAGAGGTATGGCTTCAGACTTCTGGGTGGCTTTTTGAACCTGATAACTGTCACCAAGGCTGCATGCCGGAATTCAACCGCTTATTCACTCCATCATCTGTGGTTGTAATCAGTAATGCACTCATTGTACATACGGTTAACCAGGAATGTGCCACTCCTCCATACACTGTCAACATCTGCCAGGTACATAACTGCACATGACAAGTTTTACCAGCCTTTCCACATGTTAGTATGCTGAGGTGCGAAGGCTGGGATATGAGACTAGATACTAGATGGGTTACACCAGGCCATTCTCTAGGATGTTCGAGGCAATTGGCATAGGGAAAAGCGATGGCGTGCTAGACCCCCCCCCCCCCCCCCCCCCCCCCCCCACCCAGCAGGAGTCTCTTTCCCCCCCACAGCAAGGTTTATAATGGTAACAGTTCTATGTACAAGGCTGTCATCAGAATGTGATTGCTTGAGCATACGGCTCCTGATGCACAACACAGGAACTGCAAGTCAGGCTAGCTGAAGCAGTCTAGCGGCGATATGGCAGATAAAACACAACCTATATTCATGCTGCACACTGGTCCAGTACACCATGTGTTCTGGAGGATGTGTACGGTACAGCTCTGAGGTCGATGCGTAGGTAGGTCCACTAGCAGTGTTCGTCTTTGCTGTCGCCACTGAAGGGGTACAGAGGTAGACTGTTCATGGTTGGCCATCGCTCTATGCCTCTAGCCAATGAATAGGTAGGTCATGAGCAGTGAACGCCCATTGCAATTTGCCGCCAGTTGTCGGCACACATGTTAGCCGAATAAGGTCTATTGTCAGTGGTCAACGTTATTGGTGTCACAATATCTCAACTTGTACTATAAAACTTGACTATAGCATAAACCAAAATGTTCCCCACCCTATACTTCTACTTCTTCTGGGTTTAATGCATACCATTGTCTTTTTCTCACTCAACACACTCACAGAAATCTATCACATAGTGAGTCAGAGCTCGGCAACAAATGAAAACCCGATGGCGCCCGAATTAACAGGAGAACGGAAAACAATTAAGCCTTCCCAAGATGATGAAAAACCCGCCGGAAAGAAGAAATGTTGTGCCGCCAGCCAGTAACTCCAAATGATAATGAACTCCACTTATCATTTGTGTGAATAGCAATACAAATTAGATGTATAGCTAATTATTATGATTAATTAGCAGGCTTTATGCGGGGTATTGTCATTGTTATTGCTGTACGTTTTAGGATGATTGTTTTCATTCCTACATGCATGTAAATATAGCACACCACATTCATGTGTAGTATCCATGAAGATTTTGAAGCAGTAGAGTGAAATTCTGCTGGTGAGAAGGGTGTGTCAACCTCCCTACCAACCACTAGCCTCGTTCCCATTTCGGATGGGGCCTGGGAACGAGGCTAACCCACCACCACCACCACACATGCACACACAATGTCTGCTGGTGGTGCATGGGTGTATTGTATCTGTGGTTTATAGAAGCCTATAGCTAATACTGCATGATGGATTACAAGTTGGGGCTGTGTAAGATTATGGTATTACTTCCTCTGCCCATACAGTCTGCATGTTTATGCATTTGTAATGTTAACTTACTGACACTTATGTAAACCTAGCATCGGTCCCAAGCCTCACATGATATCCTGGACAGCTACATAATATTATTATTGATAAAATCTGGGCCGAGTCCAGGGAATGAGGCTAGTGTTCAGTTGGCATGTGTACTGTTATATAGTGATGCCAACACTGATGACAAACACCGTCATTAATTAACATACAGGTAGTGGACTAATGAAAATGTGCATGGCATTTTGTTGCATTATGTACCTGTATTAACGTTATCAACTTAAAGCTGGGGAGGAGGCTATACTCTCAACAATCATACCCAGAAGATATGTAGCCCCTGGATAACCAGACACGAAGTCGATCTATGCATGCACATGCAATCGTGCAGTCATAATAATATGTTATGATGCATGCAAAGTTATAAGCCCAATGCCCTTCTCCTCAACAATTACGTAGTGTCGAGATCACCAGCTGCAGACCTCTATTATTGTACGAAAAGCTCCAGACTCCAGAGGGCATGAAACCAGGAAACGAAATACATGTACACAGTGAATGAAAGCGATTCACTCGTTATCCTCTTTCCCAGGCCCCATAAAATTGAATGGTTGAAGGCTGGCAATAGCCTAGTTCCCAGACCCCGCCCAGCTTTTCATTGCTTACATGCAGTAGATTCTTGTTCGCGCGTGGGAGAGCCTGGGAACAAGGCTAGTCTGGCAACATGCATGCCCTCAACAATTTGTTGACCGCTATAATAGCGAGTTTATCAAAAACTATCAGTATGCATTTAGATTACAAGAATGACTACCACAATAATTATGCTACTGCACTGCAATAAAATGCTATTAGCGTGTTGTGGTGTATGAAGTGCATCTTGGTCCATTACAAAACTATGTATATAAAAATTAATGCAGTCTTTTGTGTGTTTGGTTCACCCAGCTTGTTGCTCAAAATTTGCGTTTTTTCTTTTTCTTCACTACTTCTTTGGATTCAACGTATTCCACACTCTCCGGTTCTTCCTTAATGCGAACTTGTGAGCCAGGCTTCTTGGATTCTGTAGTTGTGCTCTTCGTCATGGCCAGATTCGCTCGCATCTTGCGCTGCACGCCAAATGCACCCCCACTTGCTGCATATGCTGGATGCATTGCGTAGGGGTATCCCAAACCTGCATGGGCGAGACGCTGTTGTGCCAGAAGTTGGTGTTGGTGTCTCTTCGCCTGATCTTTTGTCATCGCTGACTTGCCTCCTTCAGGTTGATCCGGAGAATCGACATCATCTGTGTCCTCTTTTTCCTTCTTTGGCTTTGGTTTAGGCCTGATGTTAACGTTGAATGGGCTTCCTGGTACATGCTTCCCAGACCACCGAACAGCTACGATGTAATCACCTGGTTCTTTTGGATTGTAGTGACCTACCAGAGTTCGTGGATCAGACTCACTGGCTGGATTGGCTGCAATCTTGAAAGCTCCCTTAACCCCATGGACACGTATTGTGAGCGTTCCGATTCCAGCATTCTTTGTCTCCACTGTGAACTCACCAGGCTCTTCGATTTCAAAGCTGCTTTGTAGACCAGGACCGTAAGCTTTCACCATGCCAGCAATGGGACCCGGGTGGACCCTCATCTTGAATGGACTGCCAGGGATGTGAACTTGCGACCACCAGATATGTGCGTAATAGCGCCCTGCATCAGGAACGTCAAACTTGAGTGAGTATGTTCCTTTATCGTTGGCCGTGTACACCTTCGCTTTCTTATCGTCCGGTCCCTTGATGACTACCTGGAGTTCGCCCGTTCCTGCCTTTTTGGTGTCAACGTACAGGTCTAGTGGAGTACCAGCAATGTGAAGTGAGTTGGGGTGGAGTGCTGGGCCATACGCTCGGCATTTGGAAGCGTTGGGAGCTGGAACAACATCAAGCTTGAATGGGCTTCCAGGGATGTTCTTTTCATAGAATTTCACCATGATCACGTAAGCGCCCGGAGTTGGTGCTGTGTATGAGGCCTTGTAAGAACCATCGTCGTTGTCCACAATCTCAACCGGGACACTCTCTTGGAGTGAGTTAACTTGCACTTCCAAGCCGCCTTTCTTTTCGAGCAACCCTTTTTCAGGTGCAAGGATGGTGAAGCTGGTAAGTTTACCAGCAATGGCCTGCTTCAGCCCCTTCCCGGTAGCACTGCATGTATTGGCATCAGGAGCAGGGATGACATTCATGGAGAATGGGCTCTTCGGCACATGTGCTCGTCCCCACAACACGTCAACCTTGTGAGGCCCCACTTCCCATGGTGTAAAGGAAACGTTATATGTGTCATCGCCGTTGTCCTTTATGTCAGGGGAGTACAATGCACTGGGACCTCTGGGTTTGATGTCTGGTTTGGCATTACCGGCATCTTTAGCGGTTAGGATGAAGGTCACAGGCTCCCCAACTCGACCCTTTCCAGATGTGAGCCCATCACCTGTGACTGAACACTTGCTTGCATCACAGATGTTCACCCGAAAGGGTGCCTGTGAAACAAACTCCCCAGCCCACTTCAGATCGACCACAGTTTCTCCAATGGCCGTTGGGTTGAGTTTGACTTCAAACGTCTCATTCTCTTTCTCTGCAACTTCGCTTGAGATGAGAGGAGTAGACACCTCACCAGAATCACCAAAGGTGCATGTCAGCTTTCCTATTCCTGCTCCTCTTGTCTTCACCACAAACTCCTCAGGCTGCCCAACTTGCAACTTGCTAGGCAGGTCTCCAAATATCTGGCACTTACTTGGGTCGGCAACAGGCAGGGAGAAAGGGCTACCCTGGATGTGCTCCCCTGCATAGGATGCAAATACTTCATAACTTCCAGCCTCAGTGGGAACAAAATTCGCTTGTAGATTGCTACTGCCTCTCTTCACTGACAGAGTAACAGGTATGTCTGAGGAAGGCCCATGTGCCATCACTTTGATCTCATTCGCAAGGTCGGCTGCTTGTTGCGATACCTCCACTTCGAAGTTCACTGGTTCACGTATGATTGCCGATCCCTTTGGCAGGCTGGGAACACGAAGAGAGAACTCTTCCGGAGAAGCTCGGAGCTTGGCATTTCTAAATTGGCTCAGGTAGGTAGCCACCACGATCTCATCAACCTTTGGATCTGCAAGTTCAGCTGCACTGACTGGGCACTCGAGCCCAAGCCTTTCTTTGATGAGCCTGACCAACTTCTGAAGATTCTGGAGGGCATTTTGAGGCTCCATTGTCGTCCACTCTGGGCACACACCAGAGAAACATGCTTCAAGAAGCGCACCGAGATTGATGCCATCGTTCCAGTCGGTGGAGAGATTCTTGACGTTGCGATCGGGGATCTTCTTGCGGATCCATTGCAGCAGTTGCTGGTTGGCCGGGTCAAAGAAGTACGATATGTATGTCATGACACTGAGCTCATCCACCTCAGGATTGTACAGATCTTCCGGACTGAGGACCATCGGGATTTCCAGTTGCTGTTCAGCGAGGTTCATTCCCAGCTTGCAATTTTCCAAGCCATTCTTTCGATCGAGGACGAAATGATTGGGACATGCACCTGGACGGATTCGATCAACCGTGCCACACAGAGCTCGACCATCATTCCAACCCGTTGTGAAATTCTCGATTTTGTACTCAGGAATGACGGTGTTGATCCAGGCAAGCATAGCTTTCTTGGTGGACATACCTTTACCGGAGCTCTTGATCTGGTATCGCAGGATGAGGGTCCAAATTAGACCTAGGATCAGCTTTAGGTTTCCCCCATATATATCTTCTGGGCCTGCAGTGGATGGGAGGGGTGGGGAGGTGTACAGCAACGTCAGTGAGGTGTGGTGACAGTCAAGTAATGGGTGTTATGAATACCTTTAGCTAGTAAAGGATTCTAAAGCCCTATAACCAACTGAAGGCATATCAGAAGTTCAGAAACCTAGGCAGAGAACATCACTTATCCCACAGACTGGATTGAAGTGTGAGGTCAACTGTCCGTATGGTTAAATGCCCGTACATAAAGTGTCATTACGGTCTAGCGTCGTTCCCAGGCCTTCTGCACCTCCACTTTTTGCTATGCAAAAACGGAGGATTCAAACTGGAGGTGTAGAAGGCCTGGGAACGAGGCTAATTATGGTTGTAGCTAACCATGCAGAAGTTTGAACCCAATTGGGGAATGTTGCGTTAAGGTTAACGGTAATGGTTGCCATGATACGTATGCCAGTTCAGATTATTGTAACAAATAGCCGATTCTTGAAGCAGAACAAATTTGATATTCAATAATGCTGGACATCCCACAACCTGCAGCTGCTAGAAATTTATTCACTTGTTGCCTGCGCAGACAAGTGACTACATCTGACGTAGCTAATGATATATTATTCATTACATAATTATAAGGTCAGGTTGCAATTCCCATATGGGTGTGGCATTTATGGGTGTGGCACCAATTAAATTCATTCCACCAGAAGTTTGATGTCACCAGCTTCTACTGAAGTCCAAAGGTATCTCAACACAAATAAATTATGCATGCCTTATGCATACGGCTCCAACAAATCAACTGTGGCCATTTCACGGAACGGAACACTTGGAAAACACGGATCAGCTATATACATAAGTCCTCACTGCAGTGTCTAACTGTATACCCTAGAGAGAGTTCAACAAGCACTGGTACACATACTGCTGGAATGTTAAGTGTTAGAATTATGGCCAGAGTTATATAGAGGTATAGCTGCTTCCCACGTGATTTGTTGGAATGGAACTCAGATCAAATCTTCCTAGCAACAAATATCCAAGCAACAAGGGTACTAGTGGAGTTCGTTGAGCTCTATCCAGTGATGTACAGTTTGTGCCGATTGGATACTGCAGTGAGGACACATAAGTGGTTCCGTGAAATGGCCACGGTCAACAAATCACATCATACTTGCACACTGCTTTGATGCTCTGACCTGGACGGTGGGATCTGCACTAGGCTCAATTAGGCTAGTGTATGATGTGATTTGTGAATGCATTCTACACTGTGCCTAATATATAGCTAGATGACAATTGATGGGTTCTAAAATTGTACCACTCCAACGTTCCCACTCACTCCCCCGACATCAGGGGAAGAAAACTTTAGCACCTTTGAAAGGCATGGAGGTAAATGAGTACATGTAACAAATTTGAACCCAAACTTACCAATATTGACGAGCTTGATGTTCTGTTCCTTGATGAATCGCAGAGCAGTGCCGAGGTTCTCGATGCATTGCACCTTGTTCATGGGCTTCTTGGTGTAACGCCCCACCTTCTTGTTGGCTATCTTCTCAATTAGATCAATCAACAGGAGACCATCTATCAGATCGGTTTCCAAGTCGTCAATTTTCTTCTTGGCCACTTTGAGGTGGCCCCTCATGCGATCGTTGAACCAGTTGGTGAACGTTTTCTGCTGGATCTTCTTCCATTCGTCAGCTTGGCGCTGACGGCGAACTGTTGCTTGTCCTCGAAAACCCTCTTTGCCTTCGGAAGCCATTTTGGGATCAATAATCCACTGTCTCTGTTGAAAATTGCTGTATCCTGTAGAATGATCCAAGCATGATGTTAAAATCAAGATTCTAAACAGACTCATTTGTCATCTTTATCTGCACACAAAGCAAAGTAAAGGGGTTTCATACAAGCTTGGAACGTTATATTAAAGTGTACTCTGTGATGTGCTTGCAGAACAAGAAACAACATGCTTCATTTTCAGACTCACATGCAAAATTCAGGCCACACCAGATTCACAGCATGAAGAAACGGTTTGTAGGTGGAAGCGCGCTCTCACAAATAGGTTCGCTGTAGCTTTAGCCCAAGGCGAGAAGCTGCATTGCGATATTGCAGACACACCCTTCGAAATCTATAAGTGGGTGGGGCTCAACTGGAAATGGCTGTTTCCATGACAACGAAGATAAAGGCGGGTCGTATATTATGTTGATGGTGGGCCTCAAAACGAATAATTTGCGACCAAAAACGAGTTCATGTGGTGTGTGGAGTTCCTTGGTGCGGCGGCTGGATGAGACATGTGAGAGCATTGGAAGCCTGAGAGGATATGGCTGCAGTAACGTTCAACGATGTTAGGCAGACCTTGAAGAGATGGGACAAGGTAGGTAAAATCTAGCCTCGGTCCCAGGCTCTCTCCTCGAAAGGAGAGAGCCTGGGACCGAGGCTAGGTAAAATCCAGTCGACTGGGAAGTGAGATGGTACTTTTCGTCCTGCATAATTGTCAGTTCTGCATGCGCCTGAAGAGTCCCACACTGCGCCCCAGGATATTATTTTTGAGTGCCAAGAATATTGCTGTTATGTTCTTTGAAGATTATGTGTTTGCTAATATCACAAACCGTTAGCGACAGTACGTTAGCATCCGAGTACAGACGCCAGCCCAACCCTAACCACACCTAGCCCATGTAAATTACCATATACATACTGTCGCTAGCGGAACTTCTGACTACCACCCAGGGAGTCTCCTTCATGAGTCGAGTGTGCATTTGCTCTGGCAGTGTGAGATTAGGCAGGCATTAGTCTAACAAGCTAGCCCTTCACTTTCTCCAGCACGCAACCGCTTTCAGCATGCGTGTGCGGAGAAGGAAGATCTGGAAACTGGACCACTTTACTCGGTATGAAAGAATGCAATTAAGCTGAAGGCACGTGCCTTTACGTCGTAATAATTCATTAGTATGACTGCAGTCAGTGGATTCCGTCCCGCTAACCTCGTTCACTGCTTGCAATTGCACCTCGTCTGTTTGGTTACTGTGTACGAGAGCAGCTAACACAGGTGACTCAGGACAGGAGTAAATTGAAAGATCGCACGTGACAGCAGCAATCTGATCAGATCTACCCGATTTCGAGTAGAGTTCAAATAAACTGCCCCAAAGTTTCTAGACCCTCCTTTTCACCGTGTGGTCACGTGAGTCGATCCTTGCAGGGGAAAATTCGAGGGGGCTAGCCCGCTAGACTAGGCAGGCATTAGACTGCTGAATTTAGGCATATTAGTTTCTCATCCTCCCCCACACACTTCTTTTGGGACCCGCCTTGTCTGGCCATTATTGTGCATGCACAGGTAGTTTGTCAGTCTGTGCTGTGACGTGTGTGTATCAATGTAATACTATTAGCCTCTTTCCAGGCCTGATTATAGTAAGCGAGTGGCGTGCTTTGCAACAGCTCTCGATCGTGCTCTCCTATGCCCTCAGGGGGCAAGGCACTCCTGAATTGAGCTAGAACCGCGACCTGCAATTGAAAGATGGGATGTTTTTGTGTGGCTATCGTCGCACCGACCGGCCCACGGGTGGAGTCAGTATGCTATCAGACTTCCGTTTGTTTTGAATAACGAATGTCAGGTAAGTCTGTTGCTGGTGGCAGTGCAATTGTGGCTGTGTTGCCCCTCATCTCGCGGATGGAGGACCAGTGTAGCATCACCACGCTTGACCATGTGACTACGAAGATGTCATTTGCACCCTCCCCCTTATGAATATGTGTTATGGTCGCAGATAATTAAGCGCATGCACAAACAGTGGAAACCAGGCCCTTTTCTCCACCCTCTCTCGGGCCTGGGAACAAGGCTATACTAGTGGTATATACATCGGATCGCTTACCGGTTACTACATAATACGTTCACTCCGTGTTTGAGCTGCAAAGACGAGCAGCAAGAATATTGTCTATCTCATTACATGTATTCTTAACAAATACACTGAGCGAGTCTATACCTGTCATTATTGCTCCCAATACAGGGCTCAAAGAACGTCAGGGAATCCATTCTGTGTGACTTCACCTCACAGTGTGAGGGCATGACAGCGCCAGAGCTGGAGCAGCAGTTCTGTGACTGTGCCAGTCTCTTCCTAGCCAGAGTGACTGCATGGATCAGACTCACGTGAGTTGATCGATCAAGTCACCTCCAATAAAAACTATAAAACTATAACTTGCTAGATGCACCTGACCTTGACAATCAGGTGCAATACATTACAAGGCTCAGGAGCAATATACGAAATGTATTACAAGGCTCTGCGAACTCTCCCCACCCATCCTGCAATAAAAAATCTCCTTGCATCGTCTCAACAAAGTTGTTAACTCCTTTTCATCCTCCGGCTTTCAAAACAACCACCTAACTAATTCCAAAGCAATCTGCAAGCTTGATGCTACTAATGATGTCACAGTTTCCTTTATTACAAGAAGTATTAGACAACTCATGCCTCACCCCTGTTACCTGCTTTGCCATGCTAAGATTCCATCCCTCCTTGAACAACTTTCTAATTGTAACGTTGATGTGTATTGCCTTTCATGCTAAAACTTGCAATATTCAAGGTGTTTTTGCAATCACACCATGGCATGATCTCGAGGTCCTGTCCCACACAGGTACATGGTGGGAACGTGTCTTGGGCTGCAGCTGAGAACCATCGTGATATTCATCTCAGCAGCCTGCGGGTGAGCCAGCCAGTTCCATTTAGACCTTACACAGGAATAGCTGTGTCCACAGAATGTCTGCATTAATTAGCACTGTGGTATGTGTTTCAGTTCCATGTTACAACAGGATCCTGGTTTTAGGAGAGGATCCTATTCAACCCCCCCCCCCCCCCCCCCCCCCCCCCCCCCCCACACACACACACACTCACACGCACTCCATCCACTCTGCCCACCTCCTCCACATGCATATGCACACATTCCACCCACCCCCCACACATCCACATACATGTACACACCTCCATCCACCCACCCATGCACACACACCCACCCACTAAACACTGCCTACTCATCCACATATACACACATTCTGCCCGCCCCCCACACATACATGTACACACCTCAATCCACCCCCCACCCATCTACACACACTTCCCCCACACACATGCACAGTACACTCACTCACCCACATATACATGCTCACCCGCACACATTCCACCCACCCACCAACCCACACATACACACCTCTACCCACCCACCCTTCCACACACACTCCACCCACCCACCCACATGCACACACACAGTACTCCATGCACCGACCCATATCCACCCACCCACACATGTACACTCCACTCACCCACCCATCCACACACATACTCCACCCATGCCACACCCACACGTGCACTCACTCCCACCTATAAAGCCTAAGTTGCCCTAGTGTACCCCTTCATTTTTAAAGATCATTAAAACGTAAACGCATGAAAAAAAAATACCGTGCCAGGCTGGGCTATGCTCAATGTCCTGAGCGTCACTCAGTGTTCTCAACGCTGTTCCCTCTGGGCTTCTAATGTGCCCTTTGTGGTCTGGTCTACAATCACAATGTGCCCTTTGCCAGCCTCTGCATGTATATATAGATACATTGCTTCACAAAGTTACTGATCAGTATGAATCTCATTATGTGCCTCTCTTAAACACATTTCTGGTGAGAACACTGCACGGGGAACTGGATTGGAAATTCGATTGAATGCAGGTTTCGGGTCGAGTTTGCCATTACCAGCCGTTACTCAGGACTGCCCGAAGGAAAAGGTGATGCTTTGGGCATACACCAGTTCAAGACCAATCGAACGATGAGCCTCGGAACAGTTTCCGTGTGGCACCAGAGGTGCAACAGTACACACAGGTACATGTATCACAATTTCAGGGATATGTCCATTTTATTGACAGCTCAAGCATGCTTTTATCTACGACTCAGGAGCAAAACATACTGCTTGGGCGTACACTGGATGAAGGTCGATCCAACGGTACAAGACTCAAGCCTGAGAACATGCAGTCCCTGTGCGGCACCAGAGATACAACAGAAACAAGTGAAACCCACATTCAATCAAAGGCTGTGTTGACACTCCATACGTTAGGAATAGGGCGGCACACGGGTTTCCAATCCAGTTCCCGTGCTCTATTATCCATGCCCACATGCACACAAACTGTACTCCGTGCACCAACCCATATCCATGCACCCACCCACACATGCACATATACACTCCACTCACCCACCCATCCACTCACACATTCCACCCACACCCACACGTGCACTCACTCCCACCATCACATCATGGGTAATAGCTAGAGCACAGTGAACTGGATTGGAAACGGATTGAATGTGGGTTTCGCTTCAAGTATGCCATTGCCTGTCGTTACTCAGGACTGTCAGGAGTGAAAGTTGCCACTTCGGGTATACACCAGTTAGAGACCGATCGAACGATACGAAAGGTAAGCCTCAGAATGGTTCCATGTGGCACCAGAGTACACAGGCATCATGATATGTCCATTTTTTTGGTCAGCCCAAGTATGCTTTTATCTACGACTCAGGAGCAAAACCGCTTTGGGCATATACCGATTGAAGGCCGATCCGACGGTGCAAGATCATCACTAATCACCATGGTTACAAATGTGGTTCTTAACCCCTCAAACTTACATACTGGATAGGAACTGTGAGCGTTGCGCTTATAACCTAGCCTGGTGTCAAGGGTTATCTGCCTCAAAAGGAGGAGAGAGCCTGGTACATTTTGTCCCGGGGGTGTCGAGGTGAGCCACAGAACAGTCCCTGTACTGTGTGGCAACAGAAGTACAACAAAAAACAAGTGAAACCCGCATTCAAAGGCCATGCCGACACTCCATACATTAGGAATAGGGTGACGCACGCGTTTCCAATCCAGTTCCCCGTGCTCTATTATCCATGATCACACATACACACTCCACCCACCCACATGCACACACTCCACCCACCCACATGCACATGCACCCACTCCACCCACCCATCAACACTACCACATGCACTCAATCCCCCCCCCACAGTCACACATACACACTCCACCCACCCCTGCTCCATGCACCCACACATACTGTACACACTAGAGCTGCAACGATATTGTGTTTTACTGTATTGCAGTATTATTGACGTATTGCGATATATTGATATATAGTAAGCTGAAGGACAGGTAAGAGTGAGGAATACATGTATGAAAGCAGTTTCAGAAGGTCAATGATATACCACGATGTCCTTCACGCTACACGATTAGTTGTCTCGCTTCCCACTCGGCAATTATTGTAACTGTCAGTATTGCGATATACTGATAATTTATACAAGTAGCTTCGCTCGCTCAGCTACTCAAGTTCCCCCTCGTTCCCCGATTGCGTCCGCTTCAGCTGCTGCTCACCGCTTGCGTCCGCTTCGAATCAGCTGCTTCTCCCTGGCCCGATTGCATCTGCTTCAACTGCTGCTCCCCGTTTGCGTCCGCTTCCAGCTGCTTCTCCCCGATTGCGCCCGCTTCAGCTGCTGCTGCATGCTCGCCGCTTGCGTCCACTTCAGCTGCTGCTCCCCAATTGCGTCCGCTTCAACTGCTTCCCCCCCGATTGCATGCATCCGCTTGCAGCCCCAGCTGGATTCCAGCCCAATGTTCTCTTCGCGGAGTTCGAGGTTCTGTAAAGTACGAAGGTCGCACGTCACTATAGTCTAGTCCCGCCCCACGAACATCCCACTTCCGTCACTCACAGACACACACACACACACGTTAAAATCTTAATGTATTGATTGTTGCAGCTCTAAAACACACTCACTCCACCCACCCACCAACACACATACATACTCCACACATGTACACACTCCACCCACCCACAAACACACACATACTCCACACATGTACACACTCCACCCACCCACCAACACATACATACTCCACACATGTACACACTCCACCCACACACACACTCTCAGACAGCACTTCCTCACAGAGTTCCTGGAGGTGGGTGGAATGCTGACGGTGCTGGAGATTGTGGGCCTCAAGTCCGCCAGAGAGGAGGACAAGGCGGTGGCCCTCCAGCTGCTTACCACCATTGCCAGCAGAGGGAGACAGTACAAGGAGCTCTTGTGCGAGAGCTATGGTGAGCTTAGCTTTGCAATGTGTTTTGTTTTGTGTTTTGTTTGTTTTGTGTTTTGCTTGTTGTTTTGATTTGTGTAGGGGAAGTACACTTAGCTATAGGACTACCTTTTGTATGACCCCTTCCCTATTGGTAGATGATCTGGCTAGCCAGACAGGCAAAACATAGATAGAAAAAGACAAAGAGATTGGTATAAGGTGATAGATAGAACAGATTGGTACATAGATGGATAGATACATACATATCAGCAGATAGATAGATTGGTAGGTAGATAGATAGATAGTAGATAGATAGATAGATAGATAGATAGATAGATATTCATTCTTCAGCAACGCACACTGGTCTTCTAAAACAAGTACCATAATATAATCGATCATACCTGAGCAGCATTCCAATGTGTTGCCTAGGTGATGGGTACTCCACATCACCATGAGTGCAGCAAGGTTTCTGTTGACTCAGCTTCAGCTCAATCCTTTTGCAGCACAGATGTAGTGAAGCAGTATATTATAACCTTTGGTTAGGGAGGGGCAGAATCCTTGCGCCTATGTGTACCCACAAGCATGTAGTGGAAACCAAAGATCTTTGAACTAACAAAATTTCCAACGGGAAGTAATACCCTGGTTGCCTGGCCCAGGGAGGTGTAATGTACACCTCTGATGGGTCCCAAAGCAAGGAAGGTACCCTTGATAGCGAACAGTGAGCCATTTCATACTGAAACTACACACTGAAGTGGCCACAATTCGTGTAGCCCTATTGTGTAGACCCTCTCTTAGTCCTGGTCTCTTTTTCCAGGAGTGAAGGTGGTGGCCGAGAGTCTTGCCCTGTCGTCTGCCGAGGAGACCCAGGAGTGTGCTAGAAACCTTCTACACCAACTCTCCAATGTAAGTAACCAGTGCTAGCTGTGCACCATTCGTAATGCAGTAATGTTGGCAGTTCAGTTTCAGTGAGAGAGCAAGTATCCAACCAAGGATATCATGTGACGTCACATGATATCCTTGGTTGCATACTGGGCCTATGTACATATATTTATACACAGGTCTCCAGCAGCATGATTTGAGCTTGAAGGATTATAATGCCAAAATCCATTATTTTGAAGATGAACTATATAAGGCAATGCTTCACTGCCACTCCCAGGCCATTCCTGGAGAATGGGAATTGGCCTATGGGCAGTTGTGCCTACATGATGTTGTCCTCATTTACGTAGCAACCAAATTCCTGCCAATTCCACTTACTAATTCTGCCTACAGCCTTCCTGGGAAGGGTTAGCAGCACTCAGAAAGGTGTACGAAGATGATCACCATCATACACTGACTCAAACGTTGTGCACAAGCTCACCTTGGTGGGAAGTTAACCCTTTAAGCCCTATTGACGCATAAATGCGTCATTTAGACCCTATGCACATGTAGGGCTTCTCATCAGTCCAAAAAGAGACCAAAAAGGCTTCAGAGGGCCTAGGGACGACTTTCAGGCACGAACTCAAAAATTTGGTCAGATTTCGGCGCGCCTCCCCCACTAAACGTACACGCGGGGGGGTTTCGAAGGGGGGCGGCAGCCCCCCCTTCGGGCTGTCGTGGGCGTCTTTTGATTTTAATGAGATTCATTGACCCGAGAATTTTTGATTCTAATGATATTCATAGACCCCACCCAGGGCCTCAAGAAAACCTGCAAATTGGTGGTGTAAGGTGTGCCATCAGTCAGATCTGGCCCAAGTTTAGGGAAATGCTGGGCGAAAATCCGGCTGACATCCACCTTTGACCTCCGATTGCTGGGCTTGTGGGGGGTCATGAATATCATTAACGGTATTGCCAGAGAGGTCTCTCCATGTGTGCGGGCCCCACCAAGTTTGGCCGCTGAGGAGCGAATGCTGTGGGAGAGGAGTACCTACGAAAGTGGTGTGCGCTGAATGCATGAAAATGTGTTGTCTTGGTGGGAAGAATTCGGTGGTTAAAGGGTTAAGGGCCAGTGTTCAGTATTGGTGGTGTGGGGGCCAAGCGTTCCACATACGGAGTGAGAAGAAGTCATCGGAAGTCCAAGCTACCTATATACTTGTACATGTACTGTCAGGAACAGTCATGAAATGATGCGACAAGTGCACATTTTGTAGGACGTAGATGAAATGGAATTACATGAAATGGCATATTGCAATTTTGAACGCTGCGTGTTGTTGCTGGTGTCTCTCTGCAGGGCAACCCCCACTACCACAGCCAGGTGTACAAGGCCCTGGTTGCTCTGCTCTCGTCCAGCTCCAGTGAGGCCCAGAGGATGGCCGCCTACACTCTCAGACTGATCCTGGTGTGTGAGCTGTCTCAACAAAGTACCTGTTTGGTTCCTTGGTTCCCAGACCCTTCTAGTGGAGGGAAGAGGGAAGGGTCTGACCCTTCTAAAGATGGAAGGGTCTGACCCTTCTAGTGATGGGGGAGGGAAGGGTCTGACCCTTCTAGTGATGGGGGAGGGAAGGGTCTGACCCTTCTAGTGATGGGGGAGGGAGGGGTCTGACCCTTCTAGTGATGGGGGAGGGAGGGGTCTGACCCTTCTAGTGATGGGGGAGGGAAGGGTCTGACCTGCTAATGGAGGGGCAAGGGAAGGGTCTGCATTGTTCCCTGACCCATCTAGTTGAGGGAAGGGTCTGACCTTTCTAGTGGAGGGAAGATGGAAGGGTCTGACCCATCCAGTGAAGGGGAGAGGCAAGGGTCTGACCCATCTAGTGGATGGGAGAGGCAATGGTCTGACCCACCTAGTGGAGGAGAGGGAGGGGTCTGACCTGTCTAATGGAGGGGCGAGGGAAGGATCTGCATGGTTCCCTGACCCATCTAGGTGAAGGAAGGGTCTGACCCTTCTAGTTGCGGCAAGATGGAAGGGTCTGACCCACCTAGTGATGGGGGAGGGAAGGGTCTGACCCACCTAGTGGAGGGGAGAGGCAATGGTCTGACCCATCTAGTGGAGGAGAGGGAGGGGTCTGGCCTGTCTAATGGAGGGGCGAGGGAAGGGTCTGCATGGTTCCCTGACCCATCTAGGTGAGGGAAGGGTCTGACCCTTCTAGTTGCGGCAAGATGGAAGGGTCTGACCCACCTAGTGATGGGGGAGGGAAGGGTCTGACCCACCTAGTGGAAGGGAGAGGCAATGGTCTGACCCATCTAGTGGAGGAGTGGGAGGGGTCTGGCGTGTCTAATGGAGGGGCGAGGGAAGGGTCTGCATGGTTCCCTGACCCATCTAGTAGAGGGTTAGGGAAGGGTCTGACCCTTCTAGTTGAGGGAAGATGAAAGGGTCTGACCCTTCTAGTTGAGGGAAGATGAAAGGGTCTGACCCTTCTAGTTGAGGGGGGGGGGGGGGGGGGGGGGGGGTCTGACCAACCTAGTGGAGGGAAGATGGAAGGGTCTGACCCATCTAGTGGAGGGGAGAGGGAATGGTCTGACCCGTCTGGTGGTGGGAGAGGGAGGGGTCTGCATGGTTCCCAGACCCATCTAGTAGAACTGCAGCGATGTCGTGTTTGCTGTATCCGACATGTTGCTATACATCGACATACAGTAATCTGAAGGACAGGTCAGAGTGAGGAATGTATGAAAGATGTCGTTACTGTCATTACAACTTAAATTTAAATTTAAGACTTAAATTTGTCAATGGAAAACTGATGTAGTCTACGAGCATCTACACGTTGCCTACGTTGGTCAATGGTTTCTCGTTGCCTTCTTAGTCATCTCCTCTCTCGGTCAGCTTGTAGTCGTTGCTCTCTCTGTTCCAGACTCTCTTGTTCAGGCCTTCTTTGCCGTTGCCTTTCTCAGTCAGCTTGTATAGTCTGTGTTCTTGGCGCTCCTCAGACGATCATTCTCGCATATACCTTGTAATCCAACTTCTTGCTGTTCTAGCCTCTCTTGCTGAAATCTCACATGATCTCGTTTGTGTCTTCAGTTGTGTAGTACAGTAGGGTGCAGCTACATGCACGTTAATTAATAGTTAGTAAAATCCGTCATGCATGCGCTCCAGTGAAACCTGTCTAATGTGGTCACCTGTGGGTGAAGTGGCTGCAGTATAAGTGACCTCTCTAAAGTGGTCCTGTGAAGTTTAGTGGCACGCATGCATGCATTTTACGTGCGTGCATGCATGCACTGACCATTATTCGACTGCATTATGCAATGCGCAGGTGACATACATATAGAACAACAGTATGGTGACTGTGGGCTCAAATTTCAGCTGTCTGCAAAGCCTTATTCAGCTAGTTTGTCACTAAGGCAGGTTGATCATTTTTCCAAACTCGTACTAAGCACAGTACCGGTGACTGAACTGCATTAGATATCATATTGTGACTGTCAGTATTGCAAAATTTGGGGGGGGGTCTGCATGGTTTCCAGACCCGTCTAGTGGAGCAGAGAGGGAAGGGTCTGACTAGTCTCATGTGGTCTGGGCACGAGACTAGGATCTGACCCGTCATGTGGTCTGGGAACGAGACTAGGATCTGACCCGTCTAGTGGAGCAGAGAGGGAAGGGTCTGACTAGTCTCATGTGGTCTGGGCACGAGACTAGGATCTGACCCGTCTAGTGGAGGGGAGAGTCTATGTGGATCACAATTAATTTGTTTTCAGAACATGAATGCAATTGGTCTCCAAATTTCAATAGTTGGTTCTATTCAAGACAGAACAAGCCAATCACTTTAAGAGTGATGATAAAATATTTACTTTCCATTGGTAGAATTTGAAGTGTGGTTGGCCAACATGGCATTCTTTCTCTCACCTCTACTATATATGCTGCCATGGAACATTGCTAGGGCTAGTAGTCTAGTAATATCTCTAGTAATCTCTTGTAAATTCTAGTAATCTCTAGTAATCTCTAGTAAACTCTAGTAAATTCTAGTAATCTCTAGTAATCTCTAGTAAACTCCCCATTCTATAAACATGTTTTTTATCAATACAGCTATAATTTATACACCATAGTTATTGTAAATGTACTTGCAGTATGGCAAAGAGTCTCCATAATACATTGTAAATGACCTGGGGTTGAGCTAAGCTATTCTACAAGTTACTGATGTTGGAGTAGTTGTACTCTTAACAGTGACCAGATATCATGGTAGCCTCCCACTATCACCTCAAATGCAATGAAGTGTCTGCTTGTACTTGCACGAGGTGGAATCATTGTCTATCATGCGCAGCAGAGCTAACGGAAGAGGACAACGATCCACTCTATACAGCCTGGTATCAATTGAAGTGTGGAAGATTAGCATTTTGTGTAGACTACTGTGAAAGTGAAAATGTGTGGCCACTGATCAGTTCCTGCAATGCACTTCACCCTTCAATTGTGTTGCAGTAATATGTGCCAAAGGGTCTTGGAGTACAGTGATCCTAATGCCTATATGGAAGGCAGTCCTCATGTCCGTCTCCATCTCTCTGCAGCCCTCCATGGGCGTGGCAAGTGCCTCCATCGTGGAGCCAGCCCTACAGCTGCTGAGGAGCTTGCATGTTGACGTGCAGCACGAAGGTGAGCCAGAGGGAGAGAACAGATATGGCCTCTTTCCGCTAGTCCAACAGATTGGAATTTAGCGATTACTGTAGTCACCACAGGAAAACGTGCCTGTAATGATGACAGTGCTTGGACAGACTCCGTGATTGCATCGTCCGCTAGCCCGTTCGAGTCCATGCTGGGAACATTTCCTGTGTAGACTGCACCTACTGTCACTCTAAGCAGCAGAATCGCAGAAAAAATGACTTTATAAAATTAATGTTCCCACCATGGGCTCGAACATGCAAGCAGACGGTGTTGACACGGAGCAGCTCTGATGGTTACAGTGCCCATCCAGTCCCGTATATACAAGCAGTTTTTCCCGTGCACTTCCAGTACGTGTTTCATTTTAGAAAATCGTTAAAGGAGACAAAATTGTACTGTGGTAAAGTGAGATAGGAGGTATGAGTTGCCTTGCATACGTAATACTGCTTGGGTATTTATCAACAGGGGTAGCAAAGATTGAAGGGTGGGAACGACCTGAAAAATGAGGCTAGTTGTTGCCCTCATTCTCAGGCCTCTGCAACAGCTTTTCGTTGCTTGCAGTTCGTATTGTGGCGGAGGCCTGGGAACAAGGCTAGCTAATTGTAGCATGGCCGAGGCTACCTCACACATGATATCAATCGTCACTAAAGAGCGAACCACCTTCTTGGAGAGGAAGTACGTAGGTAAAGTATCTTTTACATGAATCTTGGAGAACATGCCTCTAACTATCTGAAGACACGTCACCACTCTTTGTAAATATTGTACATCAAAAAGTCCACATTTATTTAGCAGCTCTGCTAAATAAATATGGATGTTCAGTTGATATTGTATTGTCTGTTACCTTCCAAGAAGGCAGAAGGATATGTACCGTATATCTTCTAAAAATTCGGCATCCCTAATTATTCGGCACCCCTTCACGCAAATGGGAAAAATTGTCTCTAATTTCGGCAAGGGAATTCCCAAATATTTCTGAATTTAATCTCTAATTGTAATACGTTTTCGGCAGCTTGCCGTCCTGATCGTTCGCTTCATACACCGACAATTCGGGCCGACGCAGGTGCTAGTCGAAAGTATGGAGTGTCACAGTCTGTACCAAGAGGAAAGACTACGTACGTCGCCCTGCCGGTATAGCTGCTCGATCTTGAGACTTGAATCTCGAGTGGAAAAAAACCGACCGACCGACCGCGGGTAGCACTTCTAATTATTCGGCACTTTTGCATTTTGGTACAAATTTTGCGATTTTACTTCTAATTATTTTGGCAAAGCTTATGAATAATTAATAAAAACCTGCCGAATTTTTAGAGGATATACAGTACATAACTCATGGCACGATTATGACATCACATGCAAGGCCTCTATCTCCACCGTGATCTTGCTGTTCTCTTCCAACAAAGCATCGGAGCTGCTTCAGGACCTGGTGGGATATGAAGAAGTTCAGCAGCCCATCCTGACGGGGCTGGTTGGCATGGTGAAGACCTCTGATGAGGGTTCTGTACCAAAAGCTATACTTGGTAAGTGGCTCAGCACAATAGAATACGATCAGTTGAGATTCAGTCAATAAGTGGGCTGTCGTTTGGGCCCTATACCTGGAGGATGTCATGAGTATCATCAGAATATGGGTGCCCAGTGTAGGAGTAAAAGCCTTACATTTGTATATATTAATGGTCTGACAACTGGGAAATGGATGCAAGGATCACCAGCTCGTTGTCAAACAACCACTCATAACGAAAGCTGTACAGAACAAGTATTGTGACTCATGACCATGCCAGCATGCACGTGGCAATAGTAGATGCTTCTACGTACATGCAGCCAAGCATTGACATAGGATCATGATACCGTATGACTCCATGACTGGGAAAACGTTTGTGGTTAGTCCAAAAAGCTGGAAATGCTGTGGCTGACACCTGCATGTTTATTCACCCACATCCTGTAATAGTATGTCTACGTATAATAACACACCTACATCACACTTCTGAGCATGTGCATGCAATAGTATCATGGATTACACCTTTTACGTTGCCGTTTCCGTACGTTGAGTGTGAGTTTTGCCATGGGTGGCAACACTACGGTCTGGTGAGCCGATGGAGGTGGTGTGTAGGGCTGGTTGATGTAGTCTCATGGCCAGACCACACCCCCTCATGGGGAGAGACGGTTCTTCCCGTGAGGGGGTGTGGTCTGGGCATGTGACTAGTTGATGGGGGAAGCTTTGAAGGGGGGTTTGATGTTTCCGTCACTAGATACCGCATATTGGGCAGGGCCATGCTAGTCCTTTACTATGTTGTTATGGATTGTCCCAGCTCTATAGTCTTGAACGAAGAGCGCTTTGACCCGGCCAACCTGTTACATAAGACAGTCCAAGTCTGCTGTAGAATCTGCCCAGTCCACCCAGCTTAGAATGGTGGGTCGGCTTATATATATGTACTGCATTGATTAACTAACTGTCTTCTCTCTCTTACATGCAATCATATATCATGCATACGTTTATGTGCGCTGTTCCACATGTACACACAACTGTGGCAGAATCAGAAGCACCCAACCAAGGTACATGTGCAGTCCCTATTTGTTCATTCCAAGCATTATCTTATTCAACACAACTCCTTGTGTCTCCAATGTCCAAATGATCGACAAGCTGTAAATCTCCAGACTGAATAGTGCTCACATAACTGTATTGTAGTAGGCATCAGTGTTACTACAAGTAGTATAATGTGACATACATATGTACATAGTGAGGGGTTTATGACAGCAAACCGACCGAGTCCAAGGTGTGTTGCCCAAGGATGAAGTTTGTTCCCCGTCAATCCCTGTACAAGACATATACTGAGTGGGAAGGCAGTACAGGAGAGTATTAGGTTCAAGGCTGGCAGTATTGGCTTCACCACAAGGAGGGCCAATACAGAGGCCAAGAACCAAATATTCTCCCGTACTGCCAAACCTAAAGAGTGCAATAATTACATGGCTCAATGTCATCCAGTGCTAGCTTCTTCAATCAACAGGGCACAGTATGAGTTTGCAGTTGAATCACACCTCCATTCAAAGGAGTGAGAGGCTGCAGTTGATCAGGATAATAAACCTCCGTAGCCCTCTCTTTCAGTCCACTTCCACTACGTAGCTTGAGCAGAAAAATACTTAGGTAGCTAGCCCATTCCAGTCACGTGAAATCTAAACGGATACACAAAAAGCTGACGGATACAGCTGATGCAGCTGATACAGCTGATGCAGCTGATACAGCTGATGCAGCTGATACAGCTGATGCAGCTGATACAGCTGATGCAGCTGATACAGCTGATGCAGCTGATACAGCTGATGCAGCTGATACAGCTGATGCAGCTGATACAGCTGATACAGCTGATGCAGCTGATACAGCTGATACAGCTGATACAGCGGATACAGTTGATACAGCGGGTGCAGCTGATACAGCAGATACAGCTGATGCAGCTGATACAGCTGATACAGCTGATGCAGCTGATACAGCTGATGCAGCTGATACAGCTGATGCAGCTGATACAGCTGATGCAGCTGATACAGCGGATGCAGCTGATACAGCGGATACAGCTGTTCGACGACACAATGTATCCTATCACATTGCATAGTTCCTGTGTATGACCGTATCCAAGCTGTGGGCGTGACTGATTGCCATAATGTCCACCATAATACATACCTTTTGCCTTCCCACCTATTTCTGATTATCAGGATCCCATAATTTTGTGAACTCGTGACAATCTGTTTCACATTGCATAACGCGACAGCACGATAGAGCTCCGGAGAGAGCCTAACGGTAGCCTACTTGTGGGAACAATCAATCATCAGCCATAACCCACAGTACATGGAACACAAGATGGTGGCAAGATCCAGCAACTGCGTTCCTGCATGGCAATTATCAACATTCATCCATGTGCTGTTTGTTTATCAGCTGCATGGGGTCCATCTGAATCAGCTAGGGAACAGCCTAAACTATACTCCTATCTGGACAATGCCATGCCAGTGGATTGCAGCGTGCAATTTTTCCCCAAATTGCACGGTTTAATATTGTAACCCGAGGGCTGTCAGAAATTGCACGGTTATGAAGCGGCCGTGGCGCGCGCTAACCAATCAGGTGAAGCTCCGCCCTAGCAACGAGCGTCCGCATTATGGCTACGCCTCGTTTTCATTACCAACAGTTGAAAATGGCTGTTCTGTGTGAACGCTCGCACACAGGCTCTGTGCTGCTGTTTTTGGGACCCTGGGTGTCAGTTGCAACACCGCGCTTCCGTCCTAAAGCTTCACTACACAACAGGTCAGTACTCTGAGCAAATAAGATAAGCGGTACTAGTAGCGTGTGCTATGTAGTTCACTCGTGCTCGAGTGCTGGGGTGTGCTTTAATCGCTCAAGCCGCTTGCTTTCGACCATGATGCCATGCCTGGAAGTATATGATTAGTATTTAATTACATGTATTCTCGTGCCATTTGGGAATAATTGCACTCACAACAGTCATAAATTGCACTCGTGCAATTACTTTGCCTGTTGCTCGTGCAATTATTTCCCAAATTGCACTCGAAACCCATGTGATTACCTACACTAATTATGCAGCTAATCATGTGGATTGTAGATAATCATAAGCACGTATATAGTCAGGTCAAACATACACATGCGGCGTGCGCGCGAGGCATTATGCGGATACTTATTCCAAGTACACATTCTTTATGACAGACAGATGGGCATAATATTATAGCTATTTGCTTGTTGTGCATGTATGCTCCTTGTGGATGCAGGCAGTCTCAGCTGAGTCACATCATGCGCATGTGACATACATCATGCACATGTGATATCATGCACGTGACATCATGCACTTTAGTGATGTGATTATCCATTGCTGTAACTGAGTGAACAAGATCTTACATAGCCCTGTCCTGTTATAGAGCATCCAAGGTTAATCACTTTCACAATCATGCCATCCCAGTGCTATAAGTAGCTATATACATGTAGTGGCTATTAATGAGGGTTAACTGGCACAGTTAACAGATCATGCCGTCGTGCCCGCGCAGCGCCGCCTACTGCGAAGTATGGCGGGTTGATTTACGCAGAGCACGTTTTCAGGCCGGTTGCATTGTAGGCAGTTTGTGAGTGATCTGTAGCAGATACGTACGTACATAGTATACGTATAGGATCGGGTACATGTAATATATACTCCAACTGTCTACTACATTGCATTCTAAGGCGCTCAACAATAACGCTCAACAGTGTTCCTACCAGTTCTAACTACTTGTGAAGTTTGTGTTGAGATTTACTTTGTGCATACAGCACACGAGAGTTCATAGTCAGTGCGATATGGTGGGCATGGAACTCCATTACACCTTGCCTCAGTGTGGTAGAACAGAGCTCCGTCAGTGTCAGCAGCACTGCCGGGTATGGACTCCGGGTGCTTATCCACACACTCAAACATTGTGCGGTGATGGCAAGCGCAATTGGACATCAAGTAGCCGTAGTACTCCAGGGTCCATCCAGATGGGCAACTGAACCTTGCTGGAACCATGAGCACTGTTGCTCGGTGTGAAGTGAAGCACAGCACACAGGGAACGTTGTTATCACCCATAAACTGCAGTGGACCAATATCTCCTCCATGACTCGCTTGGTACTCGGCTCCATACAGAAATCCTCGAGCAGGTTGAGCTCCAGCTGTATTGGTTGAATAGTACTGTGGGGTTTCTGGTAGACAGATGTAGTTTGCTGCTCCACCACGTTCATTGTGACTGCTTCCTGCAGCTCTTCCTTCGTACACCAGTTGTGTTCCTGTGGTGTTAGGGCACACAGTTCTCCCCCACCTTGTGTACACCACTCCGACTGCAGCAAGGGGACCGGGGGGACCTGTAGCATGTAGTATCAGCACGATTTCACAGTTACTATTGATACAACAACCAAGCTACGTAGCAATATCTGTTTGTTGCCTTACCCTGTATTCCTGGTGGTCCCTGTGCTCCAGTGTCTCCCTTCTCTCCACTTCTTCCTTGGGACCCATCCCTTCCATCTCGCCCAGACATACCATCACGACCATCCCTACCTAGTTGTGCAACAACGAATGGGAAAGTGGGAAGCCCAGAGGCTGTGTTGTTTACTGTTGGCTGAGCATTGTTTGTATTCCCTGCAACATAACAATAGCAGTGATGAGCTACGTAACTTAGTGCATTGTGGCAATGAAATAAAGCATAATGCTGATGTGAATCATCATGCTGACTGTAGTATTTAGGTCAGTTACACTATAGCAGACTGATATCTAACTCACCAGCAACTGTGTTAAGCCCTACTAGAGCAGCGATCAGAAGGAGCTGCGCTGCATTCACCATCCTTCTTTGTGTTGTGTTCTGCATGTAGTTCTCAGTGTTTACTAGCTGTTTATGATAAGTTTAGTACCCTGATAGTGTTTGTGTCCTTCCTGTACCAGGGTACATTGATTGTGTCCTTGTGTACCAGGAATTATCCAGGTATGATTTTGATTTGGAAGAACAAACTGTAATCATTCGTTGACGTGTGTTTGACGGTGATAGACACGTAATGTCAGGTAGCAGACAGATAGAGTCACTCCTGGAAACTCCAATTGGTCCTCACCTAGATTATGCCAGCTCAGTCTGGGATCCCCACCTCAAGGACATTGAACATGTCCATAAGTTCTTTATGTTGTGTTCTGCTTGGGTAAGCATGTAGTTCTTAGTGTTTATGATGAGTTTAGTACCAGGATAGTGTTTGTGTCCTTCCTGTACCAGGGTACATTGATTGTGTCCTTGTGTGCCAGGAAACAGACGTATTATCACAGGTATTGTTGATGTGTCATGCTATAAGTATACTTATATCTATGCAAGTTCAAAGTGCAGCCTTCGGTTTGAAATCAGTTTGCTTATTCATAAACGGGTAATGTTTTCAGTGCTGGTTTAGGCATGTACAAGTGTACAGGTTGTATCCTAAAAGTTCAAAGTGCAGTAATATGCTAGGTACGTATCTAGGCAGACTGCACCCAGGCCTTCTCACCCCACCGTTTGTCGCTTGCAGTACTGCAGCACAGTGGAAGGCCTGGTAAATGTGTCACGTGACATATCTGTACACAGCCTGATGTTGACCACTCAGTGGCCCATGGCTGCACTCCGGAGTTCCTCAGGCCACACGTCCACCCAAATCCCAATGTGCATGTATGTCACTGCACATGACAAGTTTTACCAGGCCTACCGCAAGCGACAAATGCGGGGCCTGGGTAAAACGGAAGCATGCTACTGGTACTAACCATGTACATGTGATGGAACATATGCATGCGCCAGGTGCTGTCTGAAGGTTGTTGTGGCTCTTGTGCAGTACAAAAGCCACAAAGCACACCTAATCCCACCCTGAGTTAGAAGCTATAGCAGCTTCTAACTCATTTTCTCAGGCCTGGTAAAACTTGTACGTGTATACACATCCTGAGAAAATGAGTGTGTACTGCATGTCATGTGGTGACAAGCCTTTGTTTGTACCATAGTGCATGGCATTTGAAAGGCACCGTCACAGTGGACAAATCCCATGTACACTAAGCATTTGAAGCCAGGGTACTTGGGTACATCCATGTACCCTAGGGTACATGGGGGCTCCATAGCAACTGTGGTTTTCTGTGAAAACACAAGTCAGCTGTAGTGCAGTTTTATGTATTCCCTCAGGCTGCACCTTTGGGAATACATAAAACTGCACTCAGGGTAAGTCCCATACACCCTAGCAAGCCATGGTACAACTATTACGTGTCACAACCATGTTCTTCAAGCTAGCTAGCTAGGTGGAAATCATACAGGCTTGTTACAAGGTAGGTTAGATTACAGTACTGGTATATACCAGGATGTCACAAGGTTGTTCTAGCCTCATCCCCAGGCCTCCGCCCAGATTTTATCTTACAGCTGCGAGATAAAATCTGGGCGGAGGCCTGGGGACAGGGCTAAGGTTGTTCACCAAAGTGGCAGTCTTACAAGGTTGTCGCAAGGTTGGCAAGATAACTGTACCAGGTTGTCACAAGCTTGTTGAAATCATGCAAGGTTGTTACAAGGTTGTCACAAGGCTGGTGGCCTGTTACAACCTTGCCACCAGGTTGTAACAAGCTTGGCATTTCTATATGGGTCATTCAGCGCTTATCCGTTCAGTGTTCAATTATAATTTTGTCCCTCATGATTGATCCAGTATGCATACACACATTACCAAAACAAGTAACACACAAGATACAAAACAAAAACTACAAAATGAGAGAAATTACAACCCTGTTGTCAACCCTGTTGTCATGGATACTATACAGAATTTACATCATCAGTTATACATTGTAGCATATGCAGCATAGCATTCCCATCATGTGCTTCTTCTGCCTGCTGTTGCAGCTCCTCTTCCTGTTTACGTTCAACAAGCCGGGGCAGCCAAGGTCATAGGGTGAGCCATAAATAAGAACGCAATAGCGTTCTCACAAACTTTATAGTCATGGATAGCTTACCAGCTAAAGCAAGTCTTGAGCTAATTTACACTCAGAACAATGTCAATTTTGCCATAGTACTCGGCTCAATCTCTTTTGTTTGCAAATTGGTAGGGGCGGTGGTTTTGACTAGCTATGATACAGAAGAGGTTGGACACGATTGTGTGACAACGTGCATAGGCAAAGTTATATGGAGGTTTCTGTACTGAAGTGTTCAGAATTTCCTCGGTAGTCTTTACAAACAAAATTGACATCATTCGAAATCTCTAGTGGAGTACATTCCAAAAACCATGCCATCAACCTCTGGGACGCTGGGTCGTTGTAGCAGTCACGCTGGATGGCTGAGAAGCAAGTGCTACCAGGATTCCTGGTACTCCACCTGCCCAACCTGAAGCATTTTCAAGGCACTCCTACCTTTCACACTCCCCAAGTGTAGCTTTGCTTCTCGTAACACCGTGAACACAGGAAAGGTCGGTACCATATGTGGAAAACTTGTTCCCCTCTGTGGTATGGTTAACAAGCAGTCAGGCTAACTGTCAGGGATGTCAAGTTGGTTTACCTTTGGTCCCAGGCCATGTTGACGAGGCTGTAGAGTTTAGGATTGTATAACTATTTCCGCTCTAGTGCAATGCACAGTCATGTGCGCAGAAAATGTGTCCAACCTCCCTGGCTACGTGAACACAACACCAGTTTGAGGCAACAAAAGGTCATAGGTTCAAACCTGCCCATTGCGCATGTGCAATTCACACTTCAAATTCAAGCAAACAAGTCTGTTCTTACCTACGCCTGGGTATATGCGCTGGATAAACTACTGCTCCAATGGTGTGAACGCATGGCAAAGATCTTTGACTTGCAATACAATGAAATCATGATCAAATTGTGCAACAGAATTACATTGCGGAGTGGAACACTAGTCATTGCAACTAAATTGTTACTGCTGAGTAACGTCACATTGCTCAGTATTGTTATGATCAGTTGAAACTGTAGCCTCGAACCCAGGCGTGGAGTTCGAGGCTATTGTAACTGAGGACATTGGGTGGAAATGTAAGGAGAGAATGTCCAGACTGACGAAAGAAGGGTGTCACATCTGCAGCAGTAAAACGTTCCAGTTGGTTGGCTAACACTCTGAATAGGAATTAACTTCAAGCTGAGCATAGACGGATTGCTTTTTTGGTCAATAACTGACATAGGAAAGTGTATTGGTAGTCGATATTACGTACGCATCATAATTGATTGGGAATAGGCATCACGAAATGTCCTTTAAGAGCAAGTGTATTCGATAACCTGTTTAAAGGGGTATTCTTATTTGGAATTGATCGCTCTTTCGTTTCGTGCAAGCACCAAGTTCCCAAGCCATTCTTGGACTAAGATATGAAGAAAAGCTTGTCAATAATTGGCGGCTTATGCTAGCCGCAACAAATTTAGGTAAGAAGTCATGCATTTCATGCACTCTAGAAGCTAACAAACACGTTCTCTCCAAAAAATGAAAGTGATGGCGTGTCTTATTCCACCGGTCAAAAAAGCAAAGAAACAATCCTCAGTCCCATTCCATCCCTATTTTATGAATGGGATGGGACTGGGTATTGGTGGTGGCATTTCACCTTGTTTCTTTGCTTTTTCAAGAGGTGGAGTATGACTTTTAATTTCCGGATACTTTCTTGTCCTATGTACAGCATGCTTGCTTCAAGCAGCACAGAGCTATCGGAACGTCTACTTGAGGTATGATGGCTATACTTCCAGTCGTAGTTACATTTTATGCAGTTTGCAATACTATTAACCATTGCTGAGCACATCAGTACAGTATATTAAATTGTGAAGTGTTTGGTGTGGCACCCTGCTTAAGTTTAAGCTCAGACAGCGAGCTAAACAATGGATATTAGGAATCATACAGAATGGGATCACTGTCCAGGACAACATTAGGAGTACCTTTAATCACCCAAAGGAGAGGGGGCGTAGCTAGGTGTGTTTAGGAGGGCTTGGTCATGGTACATATTCTGGGATTTTATATCTTGAACATCCAACAAAAGTACAGTACGTAGCTCTCAATTACTCAAGTGTGTAGTATACCAGGCTCTTCCTCTCTTGTCAAGTTTCATTCCCGTTCCATTCCATGCACTCAAACTGGATGGGAATGAGGCTAGAGACAAGCCAACACATGAGCTTCAGTGGTATAGGAACCATATGGGGGGCAATAGGGCTGGCACCTCGAATTACATTCCTGCACCGTGTGCAAGTCGAGCAGATGCAGAAGGCAAGAATGGATTGATCAGTGCATACAATCATGTTGTTAGTGCAAGACCTGCAATGTAGCGTGTTTTGTTTTTTTTTACGCTTTGCACGGATACATTATCAGTGACTGTATGGCCTCCGTTCCAAGTCCCTCTGTCTTAAAACATCTTCTTATGCCACTGAGCTTGAGATACTACCAGGTACCAGCATGCTTGACTGATGATCTCTTTCTTCAGATGAGGGTGGTTCCGTACCTTCTCTGCTCAATGGGGAACACTTGCTATGCAGATAGCCAGAGGCAGGCCGCAGTGGCCCTGGCGGTGAGTAGTATAGAGATGCTTCTATCTAAAGGAGAGCTGTAAACTCCATTGCTCCACTGGTGGCAACTTAGACAGTGTGCGCACAGAGTCCGACGTGTACTGTTCTGGTGGGAACTACCATAGTTTCAATCGAGAGTAGAAATCAGTCCTAACAGCCCGTTTACACTACAGACCGAGAAGGGCTGATTCGCTGGGCGGTGCGTTTACACTATGCCGCCCGAGTGCTCCATGTACATGTGATTTGGGGTCGAAGTTCATGATTAGTCACGTTCCCAGACCGCATTCTCACGAGACTAGTCATGTTCGATATACAACACCATGACAACCCCTCGTCTCGAAACCGGCCCCTTCGTGATCTGGTTTGGATACTATTGGCAATCGTCACGCCCCCCGTCCATGCCCTACCAATGGGTTCGATTCCGTTTACACTTGGGGTGGGAGCGCTCCGGGTCGAACCAGTTCGATGGAGTTTGGTGGTCCAGTACGGAGCGGTTCGGGGCGGTTCAGTTCGTGTTTACATTACGAGATAATTCGAACCAGTTCAAGCTGGATCGATCCAGAGCGCTAGTGTAAACGGGCTGTTAGATCCTTAACTATATGTCATATCAACTCCATTATGCATGTTGAAGGTACAGAATAAGGACAAATTTCTACTCGCGACTGTCACATACCATGGTTTAATGTTTTGATGTTAGTGATGCTAGTTAGGTAATAATTTAAGGTCTCAGTTTTGCAGTCTGGCAGACAATTATAGCCTCTGTGTGCCTGGTTAAATCCCCTCTTGCTTCCAGGTGTTTGTGAAGGAGTTCACATCTGTGAAGGAACAGGTGAAGTCAACAATGGGACTGGCCTTCTTCCAACAATTTATGGTATGAGAGCCGTGCATGATGTACATTACTATGACCTAGCCACACTTATAATTATACTCAACTGATCTGCGGTTTGGGGAGGAGACCTGAGAGAGTGTAAGGTCTCATGGATCACTTTTGTCTCTGCCTTGCCAGCTGGCAATAACCTGGAGTACTAGGATCATGAGTACTACCGTAGATTGGGACATTTTCGCCGTAATTAATTTTCGTCGATATTGCATTATGATGAAAATTAAAAACACGAAATATTTTCAACGTCGAATAATTTATGATTCTACTTAACGTGTGAGTTTTCGTGAATCGAAGTACAAGTATGGCTCTGCTGCGCTACCAGAAACCTGTCGATGGTGTTCCCGATCCTGGAAGATCGCTGAGCTCTTCTATACCAGCCCAAGCGCGCGATCACGGAAGCAAACTTCTGAAGGCAGTTGGAACCACGGACCGAGACAGATGGGTGAAATGTTTCGAGGTAAGTAGCCGATGGCAGTTCCCTCTCTATCAGTGATACGGCATGGGTGTCTGCTGCATTCCCTCGCTCACGCTGATCCGAGGCTCCAGCTTCTCTCCAATGGCGCGACATGGTATCCGGTCCTGGGAACGTACCCGTGTACGTGCTATGTGTAGCGGAAGCTGCTATAACAGAGCTAGTTTCGAGACACTGTTCGCTAACTGATTATTCAAAGAACCACGATGCAAGTACAGAACAATAGGTATCCATAACAATAGCGCTATATAACATGTACACAGCGTGTGCATAAAGACCTAGCAATGCATGAACAATGGAATGCAACTCAATAGAGAGTTCAGGGTTCACAGTCCTTACACCACACTATGCGTACGCGTGAACAAAATTTTTGCGTGGTTTAATTTTCGTCGGTGTGCTCGAGCGACAAAAATAAAACAATGCGAACGCCGAAATATATTTAACGCGAAAATTTCCGGATCTACGGTAGTTTCTGTGAGTCCATGCACTTGTATATCTGACAGTTAATTCAATCAAGCTTTATGTCTCTTGCTTTGACCTGCAGAATGCTCCAGAAAAGTTGTATCTACTCTTAACTCCTTCTCAAACTGATGTGTTGGTTGCCTCATTAGGACAAGACATTGAACCAACCTAGTCAACACTGTACGTATAGCTGTGGTCATTTTATGTGTTTACATGACATGTGACTGTCATTGATGTCACAATATGTAAAGGAAGATGTGTATTCTGTGCTATGATCAGCTACTATGAGTGATGTAATGGTACGTGCAGTATGCTTATAACTCAAAGTAACTTTTCTCAAAGCAGGGTTTCTCTCAAACTGGTCCCACATGTGGAGGCGAGCCTGAGTGAGTCCCATAGGAGAGTGAAGTCTATTCTCACATGGTTCTCGTCTGTTTTGTGACGCCAATGATTGTACGTCTTACCAAAAATACACTCTTTTGCAAATAGCGGAGATTTCATTACATCATGTGTCAACTCGCAAGTGCCATGTTATACTCAGGCCATTCTTTGTCGGATAATGAAATTGTTAGAAAGTAGGATGATGGGTTAGGCTATTATTATTAGGGCCAGGACCAGTTTTGAATGCACGCGTGTTTCCGGTACCTATACTCAAAGTATTGTACTTCCTGTTGGACCAATGTCCACGTCATTGTGATATATAAATCATGAGCTACTATGCTGAAAGAAAACAGCATCCGAGTGACGAGGAGAGTGGAAGAGTCTCGTTCAACAAGGGAGGCCAGACTGGAAAGACAATGCCATGCAGAGATATCGTCAGACTAAAGCGGCAGAGCCTCCTTCAACAATTGCAAGAAGAGAAGCTATTATTCGATACCTGCAGGAATGATCCACGCTCTGCGCGTCCACTCATGCACTCAGGCTCACTCCACACAATGTCTTGCATTCTTCTACAGAAGATTTGGAAAGCAGTAATTACCCCCAAAACTGCTATAATTATCCTCTATGAATCTAATCGTTCAATTAAGGCTTCTTGCTTGACGGATTAGATTCATAGGGGATAATTGTGTTTTGAGGCAATCTGCTTTCCCTGTTGCAAGGCGGTATTGTTGCTAAGTGAGGATGATAATGGATTCATCAACCTTCCTCAACTTTGCCCAGATGTGCATGGTACTACATCACATATTTTCTTGAGCACCAGAGTGCCAAATGCCCATCTCAGCCACCAGAGTGCCAAATGCCCATCTCAACAATACGGTGGGGTCCAAACACTGAGGTGCCTGCATGCTCAAATACGAACCCTCACCTGGGGGACCCATGCATCCAAATTCATATTTGGCTCCAAATGATGATCTTACTGCAGACTCTACACTGCAGTAGCGACTGTAGCACCTTAAAGGGTTAATTTAATCACCTGCATGGCTCCCAATAATGTACCTTGAGTCTCCTTTCCACTGTCTGTACCTGCGGCAAATATGGTTACAACAGAATCCTGGAAATTCTTAGGCGGGGCGACACTGCATGAATAGTCAATTGTTTCTATGATACAAAGGATACATAGCTACCACCAGTAAAATGTGCATGTCATGGTGAATTTCTCTCCTCCAAATCTGCAGTCATACCATTATGTATATAGCTCAATTGCACCAGACCTGTTGGGAACGCAAGACTTAATTGTGATGAAGTCTGCATGCATGTGCCAGATCAAGGGCATGTTCCCACTGAAGGGTGTGTTCTTAGTTATTTGCATCACCAGGACTACACATTACAAGAAGAGGAACCTGTAAGCTGTAAGGTTGCCTTGTATAGGGAACTGTTTACCACCATCCTTTGAGCTTGGTGGCATGGATTACAAGAACCCATAGTACAGTATTTCAGCAGAGTTTCCATTAAATGCTTGCTCTGCAGTTGTGGAACCAGGCAGTGCATCTACTGTGCACAGCTGTATGTAGTGGAATGCACTGGATCTTCATAGCTGGTGTGGATGCTAGTTGGCTGCAGCAGCAAGCATGCAGTGCAGACTGATCTCCTCCATAGTGGTAAGACAATAACAGTGCTATAATTGTTAGATTGTGTGTTTGCATTGTAGTTAGCTGTAGGCTGACCCATGACTGGGTTTTTGAGTATATTATGCATGTACCTGCAGCATAATTATTCTGCAGACTTATAATGGTTAGTATTATTTTTAGTACTTGGCAACATCAGCCAACTAGTAGAGAGTTGGTAGCTGCTGAAGAAGTACACTACAAGCAATCTACCGGTGGAGATAGAGCAGTCAAACATTTTACCAAACAGAAACCAAACGTTATTAGCTATTCCCACACAAAGGTGCATTCTCCAAGTGCATTGTCCTAGTGCAGGACATTGCACTTGGAGAATGGTACAAGAACATAAGAGCCGGCTTAATAATTATAGCAAACCAATGAACTAATCTGAAATTAGCAGGAAATTACAATAATTAGCGACAAGTAAGTCTGCTTCATTGCATACATCACCTACTACTGCACTGTTATGGTAACTCAAGTAAGTTCAGTGATGATGTCATCACCATCCCCCATTAATGACCTGCATGAAAACCTGCATTGAAGGTGTGGCACAACTGGTTTATCTATTCTAAACTGAACTGATCTTTATCTGAATTTTTCCAGCTACTTATTGCAACAATTGGAATTGGCCAGCAGGCGAATGGATTCCCTTCACAAAGGCCAAGGGTAAGTGTGTATGTACACAATCATGAGACGTCTATTATTTGCATGCCTTTTTGTGTGGAATGTGTTTCTTCACAATTGATACAGTAAGGATTATATTATTGTGACAACACTGTTCCAGGGCATGCATTATAGTAGCTTGTTGATTTTTGTAGGTATCGATTACGTATGAGTAGCCTCAGACAAGTATATGGGCACTGTTAGTTTAGGTAATACGAAGTACAGCCCACTATGTATGTATGCTATGCTGTTAGTAGCCACTTAACATGTGTGTGCACTGCAGGCAAATCCAGTAGCTTTGCACTTACAGCACGTATTGCTATGGCAACCGTTATGTTATGGACTCTAATCACATCATAGCTACAGGTTCAGGTTGTTAATTATTCTGGCAATTATTTTCATCCCTACATATAAGTATTTGTGTATGAAGTAAAAGGGATTTTGAGATCAATGCATGCTTCTCCCCCCAGTTTTATGTGATTTCCTTAACGGAGGTGACCTTTTTCAAGCAACCACCATACATAGTAACTGTTGTATCATACTGGGCTATGCAGTGCATATGTATTGTAAACAGAGAGTGGGAAAAAGCCTGTACATGTTGTAGAGTAACATGTACCAACAGAGGACCTGTGTTCCTGGGCTTCTTGCATGTAGGGATCTTGGGTAAAGGTTGATGCATGAAGCCAAGGTCCAAATATTGTTCTGACTGCTGGTGAAGCAGTAGCCTCGTGAGGGCCTGGGTAGGAGGCTAGTGAAGCAGATGGAACTTTCTTGCACATGGCATGTATCAGATCAGATTTCGTAAGCCATGTGGGGTCAACCACAGCAGATGTGTCCGACACATATGAAGCCTCAGTCAGTGAAGGCACACACAAACATCTGGAAGGAAAAGTTGAAATGTAGCAATCTGGATGCCATTGGTTACAATTTGATCACTAGGCAACCCAACCAGGTTTTGGAGTAGAATTACATGGTCCACCCTCAGAATACCCACACCCAACACATTAATGGCATCATGCCAGGTTACAGAACCATAGTGATACACTATTAAGAAGTTCTCTTCTGACTCACCTATGTACTGATTCAGAGGTAGTCAGCACTCCACTGTTCGAATTGTTACATCTTCCACCTGGGTATGTGCAAGTGAAAGTATACACTTATTCCTGCGTACAGTACAAAATCTCAAAAGTGCATTGTCAATTGAATCGGAAATGTGCAACCACACTGTGATGTGTAATGCTTTGTCTTAACCTATTTAGCATTGTGAAACTACCCTTATTTGTAGGTTAAAAAGCAGACTCCAGGCCCGGTCACATGCTACTCTGATCGATCCTGCTCAGATGGCACTGACCTGCCAGCAGATAGCAGTCGGAGTTGCTGTTTAGGGAGCGGAGCTGCATTTGAGACAGCTGATGGAACCTGCCTGGAGTGTGTGGGTATGTAGTCCGATGTTGACAGTAAATGTCATTGTTAGAGTGCAGCTGCATCCATATCCTTAAGAACAATTTGTGTATCAGACTTGTATAAGTGAAAAGCTCCCACACCGCACAATCTGTCACTGTATGCATAACAAGATTTACCTTGCAGTAGTATCTGATGAATTGTATACAGCTTCAGGATATTATGTTGTTCAGGTAAATAGGTAAGGTGTTTAATTTTTAACTCCAAGTTCTTTCAGCCAATGGCTGATCTCCCAAGCTAGGGGAGGAGGGGTAAAGGAAGCACTTCACCAATGAAGCAACAGGTGGGATTCAAACCAGGGACTTTTGGTCCACAGTGAAATGCTTTAACCACTTGGCCACACGTCACAAAGGTTTATAACCTATGTCCAATTCCTTGGAAAGCAGATTTCCTTTATTGCTACAAAAGGTTTCTTTGTTTTGACACTACTCTAATTGGTCTACAAGTGAAAACCACACTCCTGGTAGTGCATCCGTTGGGTAAATTGGAATGATGCCTCCTCGTGTCTTACTCTCGCATATATGACGGATACTTCAGCAGACTCTGATTGCATCCACCACCTCATGCACACAAGGATTCTGTATTCACCGCTGTGTCGGATCACCATCATGCACTAATGCTGCTGAGTAATCATTAACTGTGACATCCAACGCATGACTGTCTTAATTAGGGTGTTTCCTGAGTGCTCAAAACTAGCCTTATTCCCAGCCTACCCCGTTCTTTGGTTTGCGTTAACAATTGAATTAACACAATCATGGATTTTCATGTGATAATATTACACTTGCAACCTGCAAGATTGCAGTTGCCTTGCAATTACTTTCAGATTCACATAATTTTCTATACTGCTGCTAGACAGACCAATGTAAATTAGCTGATCTATAATAAATGTGTCTATACAGTTATTGGATGGCTAGATGGACCAAGGATTGAGCTTCGCGAGCGGAACACAGAAAGCTACAACATCTCAGTTGGTTCTGTTAAAGGTTCTCCTTCCAGTGAAGTACAGCTCACTATACAGGACACCCCTATAAGTGCGGGTAAGGCATTATTAACATTTTTGAAATTCATGAGTGATACAGCACTGCCGTTCACAATAATGTATTGCCTAACAGATTATACTATGCTACACAACCTATATTGTGTACGTAGGTTTCAGATATTATTGGTGTGAAATATGTGTACTTGTGGATATTTCATACAGAGGGCAACGGCATAGATTACTCAGTATTTACTACAAGAGTTTCTGTGGAGGCCGGGACAAGGGACATTGTGGACTTCACCGTGCTGCAAGACAATCTCGCCCAGGAATTCAATGAGACGTTCAACCTGACACTCGTTCCTGCGAGACGTACTGCATCCAATGTGTTTGGTGACACCATTGAGGTCGTTATCATTGATACAGATGGTATGTCATACCTAGGATATGATATGTGGCCAGGAAACACCTTGCCAAATTTTGTACTATAATACTGCTCTTCAGCTGGTGGTTGTACATAGTAGTCATGGTAACCACGACAGTTGTTGATACGAAAATCCCCAACAACTTTGAATTCCCCCCCCCCCCCCATGACATTGTGGTTTCTTTCTTCAACTACAGGTGTCAGTTTTCTACTATCGGAGTCGGACTACAGGATTAATGAGAATGAGGTATTTATACCTCTGGTGGTGACACGAACGGAGCGCCTTGCTACCAACGTCACTCTGAGAATCACTCCACTCAACCTGACACAGGCCAACACCTCCGACTTTTACCGTCCCCTCGACTTTCCCCCAATACCTCAAACGGACATGAATATTCCAATCACAGCAAAAAGTGAGATTCTTATGTAGCTATGATTGTAGCAATGATAAACCACTGAAGGTCTGGATTGACAGTGCCTCAATTTAAACACGTTCAGTATGGTCGGTTGAGTAAACATACTTCAGAAAAACAATATTGTTGCATAACTCGACAACTGTAACCTATTGTACGTATGGCAGTTCCAATTGATCTGCTGACCAGGAGTTGATTGGACACAGGCAGCTATAGTAGTGACTGCCATAATGTATTACTCACTTCAATAGGAAGCCAAATGCTCTGTAAGAGACTTTTATATCACTACGTACATAAAGATCCTAAATGCATCCACAGTGGTAACGAGTGTAGCTAATTCCATAAACATTAACAGTGTCAACTTTCAGCATCTTCTTTAGGTAATTATACCCATTTCTGATAGGAGATTGCATGAGTAAAACCAAAACTCACAATGATTAGTTTGAGCATTAGAAAGGTTCATTACTTGCTTGCTCAGTATGCGAACAGTGGTAATCTGCATGGATCTGCTGCACCGCAGGGCGAGAGTAAAAGACCAGTGGCATGATTTTGAAAGATGATTTTGCCCAATCAGCTACTTTCACCAGCTGCTGCTGTGTGGTTTCCACAGTATCAAGTTAAGATATTAATTTGTACTGAATGATCATTAATCATCATTATGGAACTGCCTACTGCACTTTGTTCAAACCACCGTTGTCTCTTACGTGCAGTGACAACATCCTGTTGCAACATTATAGCTAGAGGCCATTCTCATCACCTGTATTTGATCGCTTGCAGTATGGAATCTAGTACTGGCAGGGGGAATGGCCTGGGAATGAGGCTAAGATGGTTGCACATCAGGCATGGGCTGAGTGATAATTGTGAATAGCCTCGTGCCACGTTTCGCTGGGAACGAGGCTAAATTGTGACGGTATTGAGGCTAAGATGGTTGCACATCAGGCGTGGGCTGAGTGATTGTGACGGTATTCCCATTGTGATAACTTTCATGATATGAGAATGAAGACTACCCCCCGGTATACAACTGTAAACCACCTACTGTGTTTTACATATGAAGTCTTGCTGGTTTCTACCTCTTTCGCCACAGTTTGCTACATGCTTATTGTGCAAATTTTGATTTTAGCAAACATTCTGAGCAACAAGCAAAATGCCGTGCCTTATGTTAAACTACTAACCCTAACCTTGTTTCTGCAGGCTTTCCAGAAGACAGGAGGGATTTCAGCATAACTCCAGTTGACATTGTCTTTCAGCCAGATGACCAGAGAAACATGGAATTGAACATCCCATTCCGAGTGTTCAATGACGGCATCAATGAACCAGAGGAGGACTTTGTAGTCATCCTGGAGTTGAGGGATGCAATAAATCCTGCTGCAGTGAACCTCACGTTTCGAAACGCAAGTCTGTGCAGGATCATTGACGATGATCGTACGTGAGATGAAAATTGATGTAGTTGATGCCAGCTATGCTATAGTAGAGACAGGCACAATTTAGTCTCCTAGGTTGATGTTCACCCACTAAATTCTCAATATTCACTGCATGTATATCATTTCATGCAGTCTAGGTCTCTGCTATAGGAAAGTCATTGTTGAACTGCAGTCACCTAAACTGCAGAGTATTAGTTTCAGTCCTTTGACAGAGGGAAGCCCTAGGTGATGTTTGTCACCTATTATTCGGTTAAATTCCCAGCTGGATCTGAGAATTTTACAGGAATGTATTTTAATTCCACTGCTGTCTTGCTTACTTCATAGCTATCAGCATTGGTTTTGAGCTGCCATCCTATACCTACCAAGAGAGAGAGCGAACTCAAACCATCTATTTGGTCAAGGAGGAAGGGAGAGTATCTGAGCAGAACTTTGAGGTGGTGCTCCAGCCAGGGCCAACTCAACAAACTGGCTTCCCACTTGCACAAGTTGATGAGGACTATGAAATTGGACAACGCCTGCCAGTTGAGATCCGGTTTGACTCCAACATGCAACGTATACCTATTCTATTTCGCATTCGATTTGACTCACAGTTTGAAGGACTTGAAGTGTTTGGACTCAGCTCAAGTCCAACTCGAGGATCTGAGCCATTTCGCGCAGGGAGATTTCCTGTCACAGTTATTAGCATCATTGATGATGGTGAGAATACTATCAGATATAACCCTGTGATCTATATTGTCTACATAATTATAGTGATCTCCATATATGGAAGTTGATCGCTGTATTAGGGTGTATATGCAACTTTCATTTGAAGGGCTCCAGTCAAAAAGGAGAGTAAAATGCTTCCGGGTGGAAGTTGAGATTTGACTACTAAACGACCGTACATTGACTCACGTTCAGTGGCTGCAAGTAGAAATCACGCAGGTATCTTCGTACAAGCGCATGTAAACATTGTATTTTAAATTCGCAGTACAATTATTTTTCACCGTCCGTATATTTCCGGAAATTAGAAAACGTCTTAATTCCGTTTTTGACCAGAGGCCTTCAATTACATGCTGAATATGCCCATAAGTGGGCAGGGACTCAGATTAACTCTGGGGAAAGTAAATTGTCCCCATCATCCTCAGAGTGTTAAATGCTCTATGATGAATTACTGACTGCAATGTGAGTTTCACTTGTAGCTCACATGAAGGCATGTCAGAAGTAGCATGTCTTTGCTACATATATACCTTTTTCTCGTTATGGTCTCCTATTGTCACAGGAATTAAAATACGTAACTCCACACAAAATGCTGGAATGAAGTTTCCCTAGATACGGTGAAACTGAGTGGCGATGAAATGTAACAGCCACTCTACCACAATTATTCATGGACTGTGCCTGCTGCCTGACTGGCCTGTATGCAGATTTGCAGGAGCCAGCTACTACCACTTTTGTTGGTAGCCCCTTGCCTAACAAGTGACAGGGGTAATGCCATGTCGGTGTTGGGCGATAGTATAGAGGTTGGGCAGAGTTGCATTGTGAGAAATCCAGATGCTAAAATGCTGTTTTAAGTAGCATACACTAGGCGAAAAACTAAATTTTCCTATCTACATGATTTATGGAATTTCCTGCAGATATTGATAGAGGATAGAGCGGAATTTCAAATCTAAAATTCCGCCCTATATCCTCTACCAAACATATGGAGGGAATTCCATATATCTGGCATTAGGAAATTTAGTTTTTTGCCCAGTGATACATTAGCACTTTCAGCTGATTTAATGTAGTTTGTGAACACTCAGCGTTTAGTAGGCCAGTAAGGTGTACTGTGGCAGGTTCATCCAGTTGCAGTATGTGGGTATATACCTTCATCATGGGTGGAACTAACAGCAGGCTCACACAAAAGAAACAACCATTAACCTAAGCACATTTTTATGATTACTCAATTGCAGTCTTGAGAGTTGGGTTTGAGAGGAACTTCACTTCTGTCCCTGAGAACGTCGGAACATTTGAGCTGTGTGTACGTATTTTCAACATGGATGATGTCGCCATTGAGGTCCCATTTTTCCTCAATCTGATAACACAGGAAGGAACTGCAGGTATGCTTGTAACTAAAATACTTTGTATTTTGCATTTTCAAGGTCATCCCTCCAGTAAGTGTGCTGTCAGTCTAGCCGCTAGCCCCTCTCCGCCCGGCCGGTCAAGTGGGCATACGGCAAAGCCGGCGGAGAGGGTCTAGCAAGCATTGCACTAGATCAAGTGCAATGTTTGCCAGACCCTCTCCGCCCTCTTCGCCGCGTGTCTGCTTGACCGGCCGGGCGGAGAGGGGCTAGCTGCTTGGACTTGTGTGCTGTGTGTGTGTGTGTGTGTAATATATACATAATATATTACACATATATGCTAGTAATATGTACAAACAGTACATATTACTGTACTGTTTGAGGCTTGACCACACACGATCCAACTTCCATTGCATCACACATGAATTCAAAATGTACATGTAGGACCTAATGTTATCTACAGAATAGTTGTGCTCATAACTATGTACATGTGATCTTAAAGTGAAAATACACACGTGCAAGAAGATTGACAACTGCATGCTTTGGGACAGTGATGTTAAATTTAAAATGACAGCAAGAAATATTTCCATGCTTTGCTCAGTTCCTCGGTTGCTTTGCAGCCTGTGTAGAGGTGCAATGTGCCTCCAGACACTGCCTCAGCAGTTTTGTTGCAATACTGAAACATTGCTTTCCATAGCTACCCCAGTACCCAGGTGATTTATTTTAGCAAGCTCTAGGATGTCTAAACTCATAACGTTTCCATGTGCTCTCAGATCCTGAAGACTATGCTGAGATCAACCAAAGCAACAACCCCTTGGAAAGCTTCAATGACACAACACGTCGGCAGTGTTTCAATGTCTCCATCAGGGAAGATGCACAGTCAGAAGGGAGAGAGGACTTCAGTTTTGAGCTACGACTGCGGCAGCAAAACCTAGTTATACTAGTCTCTCCTAACGTCTCAGTTGTTGTGATTCAGGATGATGATAGTATGTTAATAATGTGCAGACATCTTTCTCCTACTTATATGCATATATCTACTACCGTCTCTGTAGTGTACTGACTATTGTTGAAGTTCACTGATATAGATATATACTTACCACCTTCTATTTCTTTCACAGCTGTTGTCATTGGATTTGAAAGGGAGGAATACACAGTTTTTGAATCAGATCGACTTGTTACCCTGGTCGTGTCAGTGCTGGAGGGCAGTATAGGGGAAGATATCACTGTAGCACTGTCTACTATCAATGGTTCTGCTTTATGTGAGTCAATGATTATTGTTTGGGAATATCTGCCTTCTAGATTATGCACCCTACCCTCACTTCGGTGATATACTATGATAGCTACCTTCTTTCCTAAATACAGCATCTGATGACTACACTGGAATACTCAGCATGGAGCTGTTGTTTAATCAAAGTACAATGAGAGTGATGGTTAACATTCCCATTACTGATGACACCACTGTTGAAGGTGTTGAGACCTTTCAGGCCTCCCTAACCCTAGTCGACCCACTCCTTCCCAACATCGTTGTTAGCCCCAACCTGACAACTATCAGCATTGTGGATATATTTGGTAAGTCACACTCCCAGCAACCACTCATCATGACTGATCTTTACCAGGGATCTTTACCATAGCATTTGAACTATGAGTAGGTTTGGAGCCTAATGTCACCCAGAAATAATTTGTACTTTCTGTAATTCTCTCCCAGGCTTCTAGAACAATGTGTCTATAGGTATACCTTGGCCCATGCAGACACTGACACACCTGTAATTTCGTAATGATGTCAAGCACACAAATGTATAGCTAATAATGCTGCATGGTAACATTATATTATGCAACAAGAGTTCACTGCAACTAATATTCAGTCACTGCATGTACTTCATGATTCAATCTCTCCATTCTACAGCTGTTGTCCTTGGGTTTGAAATGGAGCAGTATACTGCTTCTGAAACAGATGGAGTTGTGACGCTGATTGTATCAGTGTTTGCAGGTAGCATAGTAACACCCATCACTATAGCGCTGTCTACCATCAATGGCTCTGCCCTTGGTAAGTCCATGATTCTGGAATAGAAGTAATGCACCAGCCATGTCTGGAATGTGTCCAGGTTAAGTGGAGAAGAAATTTTTACAGCTACTGCATCCATTCAGTTTGTATAGTTAATCTGTAGGTTTGCAGCAAGGCCCTATTGCCTATTTGGTAGCGATGTGCCTATAGATTTCGCACTCTTTGTAGTTATCGATTCTCATATCTAATGATCACAAACAGAACCAAATGACTTCACCGGAATATCTGACATGCTGCTGTTGTTTGGTGAAAGCACAGAAAGTGTGTCGGTCAACATTTCCATCGTTGATGATGTGATCTTTGAGGGGACGGAGATCTTTCAGGCCTCACTCACTCTAGTGGACCCATTCATTCCTACCGTCATTATTGTTTCTCCCAGCCTGGCAAACATCAGCATTGAGGATGATGACAGTAAGTCAACAATCACATTTGGTATGGGCTGCAATAATCCTTTGAATGACGGCTGCATAATGTGTTATACTTACACACTTCTTAATCATTAAATTTTCTTATGTGATTCCTTCACAGCTGTTGTCATTGGGTTTGAAATGGAAGAGTATACAGTTTTTGAATCAGACGGAGTTGTGACACTGGCTGTGTCAGTGATGGAGGGGAATATAAGAGCTCCCATTACAGTAGCATTGTCCACCATCAATGGTTCTGCCCTCGGTAAGATCACAGTTCTTGTTGGTGTTCTGAAAGCAATACTGGTGAATTATTGTCATGCAGTCATCCTTTGTAGTTAAATGTCAACCAATCACATTCACAATTTACACAGCATTGTAGTGACAAAATTACGGTGGTTTCATACCCAAATTTCATCTTGCAGAACCAAATGATTTCACCAGAATATCCGACAGATTGCTGTTGTTTGATCAAAGCACAAGAAGAGTGTCAGTTAATGTTTCCATTGTTGATGATATTGTGTTCGAGGGGACAGAGATCTTTCAGGCCTCCCTCACTCTAGTGGACCCCTTCAATCCGACCATAATTACTGTCCGTCCCAGCCTGGCAAACATCAGCATTGAGGATGACGACAGTAAGTCAACACTCACACTTCAATTTGCCATGGTATAGTGCTTTCATTGATGGTTACACAATGTATCCCCTGCACTTCTTCTTCACTTCCTCCAGATGTTGTTATTGGGTTTGAAATGGAGGAGTATGCAGTTTTCGAATCAGATGGAGTTGTGACACTGGTCGTTTCAGTGATGGAGGGCGATATAAGGACGTCCATTACAGTAGCACTGTCTACCATGAATGGTTCTGCCCTTGGTAGGTTCAGTGATCACAAGTCTCGTTGGTGTTCACAAAGCAAGACTGGTGTCCAGATTGACTACAAAAACATGCAGCTGTCAACCAATAGATTTAAAATAGAATTCCAGGCTTCTGTTGCCGTGGCAACAACAACCCCTTGCAATGCTTTGTATCAATTATTGGCCACCATGTAGACAGGGTCCATGTCAGATTTCAGACGTACACTGTCAGAGTTATCACCGTCCCCATACATATCCAATATCTTTCCAGTGGTTTGTACACACTGAAGTTTGAGAGGTATGACTCACCATACATACAATTTGCCTCAAATCAGAAATTTCGTATGGGTTCAAGGGGTAGTTGTTGCCATAGCAATTTTGTTATAGCCAAATAGGGTCTATTCCACTAGCCATTTTGGATACAGTCGTTTCATACCAAAGTTTTCATCTTGCAGAACCAAATGACTTTACCGGAATATCTGACATGCTGCTGTTGTTTGATCAAAGCACACAAAGTGTGTCAGTCAACGTTTCCATTGCTGATGATGTGATCTTTGAAGGGACAGAGGTCTTTCAGGCCTCCCTCACTCTAGTGGACCCCTTCAATCCAACTGTCATCACTGTCAGTCCCAGCCTGGCAAACATCAGCATTGAGGATGACGACAGTAAGTCAAACTCAACAATAATACTATAATGGATTTTATTGTAATATCCGTGCTCCTTCCAACCCTAATTCCTTCACAGACGTTATCATTGGTTTTGAAATGGAAGAGTACACAGTTTTTGAATCAGATGGAGTTGTGACACTGGTTGTGTCAGTGATGGAAGGGAATATTCAGACACCCATTACAGTAGCGCTGTCCACCGTCAATGGTTCAGCCCTCGGTAAGTTCATGGTTCTCATTGGTGTTCAGAATGTAAAGATTGGATATGATGACCCTTGAGTGTCTATTATACCGCTATAGCATGCAGTTAATTTGTAACCTGTTCCATTATCCATTTATACAGCATTGTAGCAATAGGTTGTTATTATGATAGATCTTTTATACCCAAATTTCGATGTGCAGGAACAATCGACTTCACTGGAATATCTGACATGCCGCTGGTATTTGATCAAAGCACACAAAGTGTGTCAGTCAATGTTTCGATTGCTGATGATATGTTCTTTGAGGGGACAGAGATCTTTCAGGCCTCACTCACTCTAGTGGACCCCTTCAATCCTACCATCATCACTGTGAGCCCCAGCCTGGCAAACATCAGCATTGAGGATGGTGACAGTAAGTCAAACTCTGCAATAGACTAGAATCTATTGTAATATGATAATTATGCGCTTCTCCAAACCCAACTCCTTCACAGCTGTTATCGTTGGGTTTGAAATGGAAAGGTATACTGTTTTTGAATCAGATGGAGTTGTGACACTGGTCGTGTCAGTGATGGAGGGGAATATAAGGACACCCATTACAGTAGCACTGTCTACCATCAATGGTTCTGCCCTCGGTAGGTTCACAGTTCTTAATTATTTGTAGTTAGAATTCAAGACTAGATACGATGAACCTTGCAGAGATAGTATCTCGGATGACTTTTAAATGCATGCAGCCATTATAATTGATTTGCAGTTCCATTTATTTACAGTATCAGTGTAATGAGGGTTTTTTCATACCCACATTTTAACTTGCAGAACCAACTGACTTCACTGGAATATCTGATGTGCTGCTGGTATTTGATCAACGGACACAAAGTGTATCAGTTAATGTTTCCATAGCAGATGATATGTTCTTTGAGGGGACAGAGGTATTTCAGGCCTCCCTCACTCTAGTGGACCCCTTCAATCCAACTATCATTACTGTCAGTCCCAGCCTGGCAAACATCAGCATTGAGGATGATGACAGTAAGTCAACACTCTAGCCTCATTCCCAGGCACGAGACGGCCTGGGAATGAGGCTAGCCAACAGGTATGGGCTGCAAGCTGTCTAGCTATGATGACTACATAATGTATCTCCTGCACTTCTTCACTTTTACCATGATTCTTCACAGACATTGTCATTGGGTTTGAAATGGAAGAATATACAGTTTTCGAATCAGATGGAGTTGTGACACTAGTCGTTTCAGTGATGGATGGGGATATAAGGACGTCCATTACAGTAGCGCTGTCTACCATCAATGGTTCTGCCCTTGGTAAGTTCACAGTTTCTCGTTGATTTTCAGTATCTAGGATCTATGACATGCAGTCATAGTTTGTAGTTCATTCTCAACCAATTCCACTAGCCATTGTAGCGATAAGTGTTTGGATAGGGTTTCATATGCTCAAATTTTCATCTTGCAGAACCAGATGATTTCACTGGAATATCGGACAGGCTACTGGTGTTCGATCAAAGCACAAGAAGAGTGTCAGTTAATGCTTCCATTGTTGATGATATTGTGTTCGAGGGGACAGAGATATTTCAGGCCTCCCTCACTCTAGTGGACCCCTTCAATCCAACTGTCATTACTGTTAGCCCCAGCCTGGCAAACATCAGCATTGAAGATGATGGCAGTAAGTCAAACTCTGCAATAGTACAGTGAATAGAATCTATCTTGTAATACGATGTATAAATGTATAATTATGCGCTTCTCCAAACCCGACTCCTTCACAGCTGTTATCGTTGGGTTTGAAATGGAAAGGTATACAATTTTTGAATCAGATGGAGTTGTGACACTGGTCGTGTCAGTGATGGTGGGGAATATACGAGCTCCCATTACAGTAGCACTGTCTACCATCAATGGTTCTGCCCTCGGTAGGTTGACCGTGCATCCAGTTCCATTAGCCATTTACAGCATCCGATTCAGTTTAATGTTTCATACCCAAACTTTAACTTGCAGAACCAACAGACTTTGCTGGAATATCTGACATGTTACTGGTATTTGATCAAAGCACGCAAAGTGTGTCAGTCAATGTTTCAATAGCTGATGATATGATCTTTGAGGGGACGGAGATCTTTCAGGCCTCCCTCACTCTAGTGGACCCCTTCAATCCTGCCATCATCACTGTCCGTCCCAGCCTGGCAAACATCAGCATTGAGGATGATGAAAGTAAGTCAACACTCTAGATTTAACATGAAGTGGTGCTTTTAATGAAGGCTACATCCTGTATCACCTGCGCTTCTTCCTATACCTGCACAGATGTTATCATTGGGTTTGAAATGGAAGAGTATACGGTTTTTGAATCGGATGGAGTTGTGACACTGGTCGTGTTAGTGATGGAGGGGAATATAATGACACCCATTACAGTAGCACTGTCTACCGTCAATGGCTCAGCCCTCGGTAAGTTCACAGTTTCTCGTTAGTATTTACAAAGCAAGACTGTTACATAAGATGATTATTCTCAAGCAAACCCACTCACAATTGACAGCATTGTAGTATCAAGCTTAATGCTAACTGTTGGATGGGTCTTTTCATACCAACATTTGAATTTGCAGAACCAAGTGACTTCACTGGAATATCTGGCATGCTGCTGTCGTTTGATCAAAGCACAAGAAGAGTGTCCATCAATGTTTCCATATCTGATGATATGATCTTTGAGGGGACAGAGATCTTTCAGGCCTCCCTCACTCTAGTGGACCCCTTCATTCCTACCGTCATTACTGTTAGTCCCAGCCTGGCAAACATCAGCATTGAGGATGATGACAGTAAGCCAAATAATACTTTGAATGGAATCTATATATGGAATTATGTATGCGCTTCTTCTTATCCTAATTCCTTCACAGCTGTTGTCATTGGGTTTGAAACGGAAGAGTATACAGTTTTCGAATCAGTTGGAGTTGTGACACTGGTTGTGTCAGTAACGGAGGGGAATATAGGAACACCCATCACTGTAGCACTGTCTACCATCAATGGTTCTGCCCTTGGTAAGTTCTGATTTCGACTTCAGAGTTTGTAATGCACAAATTGCATGAACCAAGTGTGGAAACTAGGTCCAGAAAATGTAGTACCTATCAACAAATTTTGGTTACCGAGTTTTATACCCACACATTGCAGCACCTGATGACTTCACTGGAGTATCCAATGTGTTGCTTATGTTCGATCAAAGCACAAGAACAGTGTCGGTTAACATTTCCATTACTGATGATAACATCGTTGAGGCAGCAGAGATCTTTCAGGCCTCCCTCACTCTAGTGGACCCTCTCAATCCTAATTTCATCACTGTTAGACCTAGCATGGCGAACATCAGCATTGAGGATGATGACAGTAAGTCAGCACATTCAATCCATATTATGGACTGCAATAATGTGGTTAAGTATAATGAAAGCCACAAATCCATTAACATCTTCCTATCTTTGACCCTGTTCCTCACAGTTGTTGTAATCGGGTTTGAAATGGAGGAGTACACTACGTTTGAACCTGAGGGTGTCATTACCCTTTTTGTGTCAGTGATCGAGGGCAATTTAGTATCACCCATCACCATATCACTCTCTACCATAAACGGTTCTGCCCTTGGTAAGTAAGTACACAGCCAAAATGTCTTTGAGGTGAATTACTGATTAGTGACATGTTCTCGTATCAAACTGGCCAGCCTAAATTGCCTGGCTGCAATTTGATGACTGTCTTTATGTCCAGCTCCAGTTATAGGTTATGAAATGACTCTATCCTGCAGCACCTGATGACTTCACAGAAGTATCCAGCTTGTTGCTGGTGTTTGATCAAAGCACAACAACTGTGACAGTTAACATTTCCATTGTTGATGATACCATTGTTGAGGCAACAGAGATGTTTCAGGCCTCCCTCACCCTAGTGGACCCTCTCCTTCCTGGGATCATCACTGTTAGTCCCAGTCTGGCAGATATCGTCATTGAGGACATTGCTGGTACGTATGTCATATGTCATATTTGATTATACTGCTGCCATCAGATGTCATGCATACCTATAGTGGGTGAACTGATGTACATGTAGCTACACTGTATCTCTAGCTACACGGTGGGAGTGTCAACAATATACACTGTACATGTGTAAAGACTGTATGGCTATTCCATATGGCAAAAAAAAAATTGGCATAGGGGCAGCATGATGTAATCTCTCCCAAGCCTTTAGCTATAATATTATAGTTTCACTGGTTCTTTTTTTTCCTGCAGACTTTGCTAATGATACAGTTCTTGGTGATCCTTTTATGACTGTCCCGATTCGTGTGAGAAACCTGACCTCCCTAGGCATTCAACAGCAACTGTCTCTATGCTATGAGGTACATGGAATCGCAGGTCAGCATTTCAACCTCATCAGTGATGAGTGTGTCTCTGTAAATGGACACTATATCTCAGCTGGTCCACTCTTCAATGTCATTGGTAGCATCGCAGTAAGGGCTGTGGATGAGACTGGGCAATGCAGGAATATATCGGTCAGTGCTGAAGGATGCTCTGCTTCCGTAGATGATACCAACATTGACACAATACACAGAGTTGCAGGGATCTCTGTGCGGAGATATCCCAACCGTGTTAGGATTGCTGTACCCAACTGTGCTAATGTAGACCTAGTGATGTGGGTTATATGTCAGAATGGAACTTTCTCCGGCTCTAACGATTCAGAGAGTTACACTGTGCAGATGATCAAATTTGTTATCACTCGAGGGTTCAACTTGCAGGAACGGTCCCATGGCATTATTGGTGAGTATGGTCACAATCCTATTATGATGATGTCGAACTAGAGGGCTGCATATGTGCGGACCATATATATAGGCAGACTGTATCGAGCATAATGTAGCCCTTTGTGGCTTGATGTCTTAATGACATTGTGTGATACGGTCTTTCCATCAGCTTTTCGTTACAGTCACTTTCTTTGCATATACAAGCTGTAGGGACTATATTATATATACAGTAGAAGTCCTATGGCAAGAGGCCAGCAAAAACAAATGCAGGCTGTAACTAAAGACTATGATTCAAGGTCTAACAAAAGGATTTGCAGTACATGTGTCACAGCTTGATGTTAGTGCTCTTTCTGCTTCCCTGATTCTTCTTGCATCCATGGATACATATATACCACTCTGCAGGGCAGTTTTGGAACATCCCTGTTGATGCCGTGCTTTTCAACGGAACACTTCGGGATGGAACTGAACCAACTGACTACTACATTGTTACAGTGTCCCATCCGGACTCGGAGAGCAGAAGATTCCTTGCACCATTTTTGCCCAGAACATGGGAACGCCACTCGAGACGTCCATGTCTGTACGCAGGCAACAGTCAGGCTGGGCAGACTGATGAGCTACAGACTATCAATGACCCTGTCATTGAGGGTAGTTACGTTGACTACCAGGTGGACAGCCCATTTGCAACCGAGTTTGTATATTCCCACTTTGATGAAACAGTGTGTACGTAGTCGGCTATATAATCATAGTCATTCCTTAGACATCAACTAGAATGTGACCCCATGTAGCTATTTTCAGTTTGTAGTTCCGACATGCAATGTAGAATAAAATTTGGGCCATGAATTATGTACGTACTCTTTGATGTCATCCATGGAATGAAGTCTCTGATTGCATTTGTGGTCAGCATTGCAATAGTTTGTAAACACTGGGGTGTGCCGTGTAACTGTTTAAGTTCTTACGCATGGTGACATGCATGGTGACATTCTTTACCGTGCTGGAATGACCACATTTTGAGGTTTTGCTTGGTGGCCAAGTGGTGCTGGACTGTGGGCCTAGACTTAGAGGTCCCACCTACGCCATGTTGATTAGATTATTGTTGCCGCAATGGAGGCCTAGGAGGTTCCCCAGGACCGAAGGCTTAATGTGTCCTCTGAAGGACACAGAGTTCATAATTTTAGGTTAGGGCTGCACACAGTGAAGAGAAAGAAAATTCCTGGTCAGGAAGGGTTGTGCAGATATGTCAGGGGTAGCACGTCCAATATAGTGTGACTTAGCACCTTCGGTTTTCAAGTGGTTTGATCCTTATTCATTATAGCACTATCAGTTCCTTTACAACTTGCTGGTCCATGTCCAATGGTGCTATGTATGCATATTCAGAGTGTGCTTCCAATGGAAGACATGCCAAAAAAATTGGGAAAAGGGACAGTGCCGACTGTGATTGGAAAGACAGTACAAATTGAATACAGAGAAGAGAAATGTCTGCAATTGCCTTAGCTACGAGATCCCTGCTGGCAGGATATTTGAAGCAGAAGAATTCGGCCCATATTCCAACTGGCAATGGTACATAATAATCATAGGCTTCATAGATCACTGGAGGAGTGAAGAATGGTATTTTGGTGTAAGGTGATACTACTCGACTACCAACATGACTTGTGCTACTATAGTATATGAAGATATCATCTGTTGTTGTTTTTTACTGCAAACTGATTGCAAGCCATCCAGTATAAAACTGTACTGTAACTGTACTGTACTGTATTAATATGACACCGCTACGGGTCAATATGCTATGACTAATATACATTATTATTATGTCCTCTATCCCACTGTGTAGAGCAGTGCAGAGGAAACATGCAAAAAGTATGGGAGGGCCGGGGAAGTGCACAGCAATTCGTTGCACTTCCCATAGCTTGTAGATTATATAACCAGATGGAATAGCTACCATCTTTATCATATTAGTTTTATACCCTATAGGAACAATGATCACAAATATACAATTAGAGTCAAATATTAGGGCTATTCCGAGGGTTCTCACCATGCACTCTTACCTCGATCGATCCTGTAAATGTGTATTATAGCTACTTTAGTACCACAATGTCATAGCACCATCCACTGCCCCAATTAGTTGTTGTCTTGTTTTTCATGCCTGCATAAAGCGTAGTCAACTATGACTGTTGAACATGTTTATCTGTATCAAGTGCGGAATGCAACCTGGAGCTCTTCAAAGGTATCTCTTGCTCTGTGATGTTCGAATATTCAGCCATGCATAGTTGCAGGCTGTTACGGACCAGTTACAATATTTTTAGCAAGTGACTCATGTTTTTAGTAGAAACTAGAAAGAGCGCTAGCTGATGCAAAGGTAAAGAGTTACCATAGCTTATTAGCAAGGGAGAACAATGGAGACTACCTGGAAAGAATTCTGTCCGAATTGCCCCACTTTACATTACATTTACGTTTCAAAGTAGCTAGCTATGTTGAAAAGGGTACAGCAAGAGGCAACCAAATGCATATATTGACTGGTAGTTGGTCATACTCTCTCAAGCCCGTAGCCAGGGGGTTCCATGGAACCCTCCTACACTCTGGGACCTATAACAGTGGGAGTGGCTATCTCATTTGGAACACCCCCTAGACCAGATATCAAGCAGTTGAACCCCACTAGACTGGTGACTGGCTACGGGCCTGCTCTCTTGTATAGGTGTAAGGAGGCATATCTGTAAGAAGGCTGCTTGCATGCATAAACAAAACACAGCTGTTAATTGTGCCTCGGTGCACTGCAGCAATTAATTAACTCAATTAATTAAGGTTGGAATGCGCGATTTCTGTACAACAGCGCTGAAGTTTCGAGCGCTCTGCACGTCGATCGAGCTACGCGAGACTTATACCTCTCTCAGGGCGTCTATGAAGGTCAAGACTCAAAATGAGTGGACTACACATGCAGTGACGGTGGACTGAGTTGTTTCATCCTTCATGAAGGGTCTGGTCACTTAGCTGTAACTAATGCTAGTGCCGCCGCATGCAGGCGCCAGTCCCTGCAGGGAATAATAGTACACATTTGGCTACTAAAGCAACAGATCGATTTGCGTCCTATGATGTGATACTTCCTACTAATAGTTATAATATATACCTATAATATATACCTATAATTATGATGGTATATAAGCGGCAAGTAAGCATGTAATGAGTGTGGAAATTGTCATGTTAACGATGTAATACTATACGATAGTATAACACAGCAAGCAGCGATAGTATGCACAGCACGTAAGCAGCAACACTGAGACCACCCACTAATATAATTATAGTAATGCCATAAACAATACATGGATTAGAAATACTCCATTGTGTCTTCTACAGATTTCACAGTTTGTTAGGTGCTATAGTTTGTGGTCTACAAACTATCTACATTCAAATTCATTAGCATAATATTACGTGTGGCCTTTTTCACCAAATTCTGATGATGTCTGCTGGCTAGCCAGTGTCTTGACTTCATCATCGGTGGTTGGTGTGGCAGTGTGTGGTGATCTGTGATGGAGTCTTGGACCAAAAACAATGTCTCAAACTCTGCAGTTAATCACGGTTACTTAAAACAGCCCACAAGTTCTCACCACAGTGAGTGCATAAGGAAATGGATACCTTTGAAGCTGTGAATGTGTCTCTATAGTAACAGAATTGCGTGGTTAATTTGTTCCTACTATGGTATGTGTAAGTGCATAATTAACTATAAAGATAAAAGAGCCCATACCAACTGATATTGTGTTCTGTCCAGAATGTTAGCTACATGTTTACTAACGGTAATCAACAATTCACTATAGTATGTACCAACTTGTTATTATTGTCTCCATCTGTGAGCTAATGTTAAACCACTCTCTATTAACCATGCACTCTGTGGGCTGTTTTGACTTTCAGCTTGTCTCCAGATGACAGCACTCTGAGCATATGGAGAAGGAACTAGCTATTCCAACTACTAAAATCCGCAACATTGGAAAGATCGACAGTAAAGTTGCATGATTACCGATATCACTTGAGGACTTGACAAGTACACAGTCATGCCAGTACAATGACAACCAGCACCAGTATGTCAATTAATGATGGGCAACTAGTGGCAGGCACCACTTAAGTAACACTAACGGATGACAGTCAATGTGGAGTGTCTAGCCCTCCTGTGAACACTGTCAGACGATCGGTTTCAGCAGTAGACTCCATAATGCTAGACGATATTGACGTTAAAGATATAATTATGGTGATGTCATGGTTGTCTGATACATGTTCTGACACTCAATGAAGTAAGGATATGCTAGACCTCTCACCTACAGCACTGGAAGATGAGAGAGGTTCCCATGACTTGCCTGGTATCTCGTCCAGTAGTAATTGAAGTCTTACAAAAAAGACTTCACTGACTCAGTGACATCATCATATACAAGTAGCACCATCTGCTCTGTGCCAGAGCTTGGTGCAAATGGTATTTCCTGTTGACCATGCATTGTAGCACATGTCATATACTCTAGCATCTTATCAAACGTTAAGATGTATGCATGGTACACAACTAATATTTTGCAGAGGTAGATCGATAAATTCACAGCCACATGAGAGGATGAATCATTGACTGTTATAAATTTACTTGGTGCACATGTTGTATTGAATGAAATGGCAACAGGTATTGCAGCACTTACGGTCTTCACCACGGTTTTACTCGCAACACAGTCCACTTCAGAACCACTGCACAATGATGCACGTGGTTGAATGGATACTGATCAGTGGAATGTCATGTTTTAGTGTAGTAGTATACGATTACTATACAGAAAGTGCAAACTGCATTCATACAAAACCCATTATTATTCTTATTGGGTCAAGACTGGACATATTGATGTTGAGGTGGGCTATATAATATATGCCCACTATTGGCACTTACTGGTGATGCCATGGTAACAGTTGTACTGTTATTTTGAATAATCATGAGTAGAGATCTGACTCTGTTTTTTTACCTGACAGTAAATCACTCTGATAACTGTGTAGATACGTTAGTATCAGCTCTCCTTGAACTGTGATGTAGTCATTAAGAGCTGACAGTGCACACACAGGTAGGTTGTCTGATCATTGGACATAATAATTGTAAATGCACATTTACATAATTATGGCCGACAATCCATTAGTTGACCTGCAAAGTCCATAAGCCATCAAGTGCTGACTAGAAAGTCTATTTTAGGTGCATCAACAACTAATACTATTACTACTGAAGAGTCAGATCTGCATGGTGAGAGAATTGTATACTTGATTAAAATTCCCGTAGATGACTTTACCGGAATATCTGACATGCTGCTGTTGTTTGGTGAAAGCACACAAAGTGTGTCAGTCAACATTTCCATTGCTGACGATACGATCTTTGAGGGGACAGAGATCTTTCAGGCCTCCCTCACTCTAGTGGACCCATTCAATCCTACCGTCATTACTGTGAGCCCCAGCCTGGCAAACATCAGCATTGAGGATGATGACAGTAAGTCAACACTTACACTTCAATATGACATGGTACTGGCTGAAATAGCATTGAAGGCTGCATAATATCTCTGTACCCTAACTCCTTCACAGCTGTTATCGTTGGGTTTGAAATGGAAGAGTATACAGTGTTTGAATCAGATGGAGTTGTGACACTGGTCGTTTCAGTGATGGACGGGGATATTAGGACATCCATTACTGTAGCACTGTCTACCACCAATGCTTCTGCCATAGGTAAGGTCACAGTTCCCATGGTATTCAGAATGCAAGACTGGATACGATTAACCTTGTCTAGAATTAAATATAATTATCTATGTTGACAGGTACAGTCAGATACTGCAGATGCACAATCAGTTCCACTAGCCATTATATAATGATACGTTTAATGGATACCCAAATTATCATTTTGCAGAGCCAAATGACTTTACCGGAATATCTGACGTGCTGCTGTCATTGGATCAAAGCACAAGAAGAGTGTCGGTTAACATTTCCATTGCTGATGATATTGTGTTTGAGGGATCAGAAACCTTTCAGGCCTCCCTTACTCTAGTGAACCCCTTCAATCCTACCATTATCACTGTCAGTCCCAGCCTGGCAAACATCAGCATTGAGGATGATGACAGTAAGTCAAACTCTGCAACAAATACTTTGTGGAAGCTATACGTAACACTATGTATGCACTATTTGCAAACCCGACTCCTTCACAGCTGTTGTCATTGGGTTTGAAATGGAAGAGTACACTCTTTTCGAATCAGATGGAGTTGTGGCACTTGTCGTATCAGTCATGGAAGGGACTATAAGGACACCCATTACTGTAGTATTGTCTACCATCAATGCTTCTGCCCTCGGTGAGTTCACGATTCTCTTTGATATTCAGACTGCAAGATAGTACCTTGTCTGGAAAGTATCTAGGATGATCATCCAATTGAGCAGTCATAGTATATGAATGATGCTGTAGATTCAGAACTAGTTCCACCAGCCTGTGAGAGAGCATTGTGGTTATGACCTATTGTACGGTCCTTTCATATTCAAATTTAATCTTGCAGAACTATATGACTTCAATGGAATATCTACTATGCTGCTGTTGTTTGATCAAAGCACGCAAAGTGTGTCAGTCAATGTTTCAATAGCTGATGATATGATCTTTGAGGGGACGGAGATCTTTCAGGCCTCCCTCACTCTAGTGGGCCCCTTCAATCCGACCATAATTACTGTCCGTCCCAGCCTGGCAAACATCAGCATTGAGGATGATGACAGTAAGTTAGTCAACACTCACACTTCAATATGCCATTGTATGGGCTACAGTATTGATGAAAGCTGCACAATTCCTTCACAGCTGTTGTCATTGGGTTTGAAATGCAAGATCATAAAGTTTCCGAATCAGATGGAGTTGTGACTCTGGTTGTGTCAGTGATGGAGGGGAATATAGGAACACCTATTTCTGTAGCACTGTCTACTGTGAATGGTTCTGCCCTCGGTAGGTTCACAGTTCTGTTTGGTGTTCAGCATACAAGACCGGACATGGTGCACCTTGTCAGTAGTAAATGTGCACCATCATAGTATGTAGACTCACAACCACTTTTACTAGCCTTTCACAGCATTTTAGTGGTCCTTCATGAATATCAAAATTCCATCTTGCAGAGCCGAATGACTTTACTGGAATATCTGACATGCTGCTGTTGTTTGATCAAAGCACAAGAAGACTGTCAGTTAACATTTCCATTGTTGATGATATTGTGTTTGAGGGGACAGAGATCTTTGAGGCTTCCCTCACTCTGGTGGACCCCTTCAACCCGAGCATCATCACTGTCAGTCCCAGTGTGGTGAATATCAGCATTGAGGATGATGACAGTAAGTCAACACTGAAAACTCACACTTCAATATGCCATGGGACGGGCTGCATGCAAATAGTGTAGGCTACATAACGTATTTGCATTACCTGCACTTCCTCGTCATGATTCATTCACAGCTGTTGTTATTGGGTTTGAAACTGAAGAGTACACAGTTTTGGAATCGGATGGAGTTGTTACACTGATTGTGTCAGTGATGGAGGGGACTACAAGAACGTCCATTACAGTAGCTCTGTCTACCATCAACAGTTCTGCCCTTGGTAGGTTTAGAATTATTATAAGAGTTTGAAATTCACAAGGAAACGGTAACAGTGAACCTTGTGTGAAAGTGTGAGAATCTATTCCCTAAACGTAGATTGATTTCATACTCGTACTTTGCAGCACCTGATGACTTCACTGGAGTATCCAATACACTGCTGTTGTTCGATTGGAGCACAAGAAGAGTATCAGTTACCATTTTCATTTCTGACAATAAAGTCGTTGAGACAGCAGAGATCTTTCAGGCCTCCCTCACTCTAGTGGACCCTCTCAATCCTAATATCATCACTGTTAGACCTAGCATGGCGAACATCAGCATTGAGGATGATGACAGTAAGTCAGCACATTCAATCCATATTATGGGCTACAACAATAATTATAATGAAAGCCACAAATCCATTAACGTCTTCCTATCTTTGACCCTGTTCCTCACAGTTGTTGTAATCGGGTTTGAAATGGAGAAGTACACTACATTTGAACCTGAGGGTGTCATTACACTTTTTGTGTCAGTGATTGAGGGCAATGTAGTATCACCCATCACCATATCACTCTCTACCATTAACAGTTCTGCCTCCGGTAAGTGCACAGTATGACATGAATTCAGTTTCTGAGTTAGAAGTTGAGTGGCTGCCCATATCAAGCTGGCCAGCCTTGTATATGAATCTACAAACCATGTTGACGGCTAAAGGACCAACATTAACGTCTCCTTTCATCAAACCAAACTGCTCCCTGTGCTTATAATGCTGATTATTCTGTTTTGAGGCTTCACTAAACTGAAAATTAGCAAGGCCCCACAAAACAGGTCATGTATGGAGTTACCATGGAATCACTTCAAAGGAAAATCCTGTTCTGTTAAAAAGCAAGGATTTCGCTATCTTTGGCTTCGGTAGATCCATTTTGTGCATATTGGCACCAGGATAGAGCCAGTGAGAGGGAGTAGAATTGGAGCCAAACATAGAGCCCCGCAAACATTCCTACACGTACACTCTTGCTAGTTATTCACATCAATTAACCCATCACAACATTTAATTCAATCTAAGTAACAGTACATGAGTGACATCATCTCATTAATTTTTCAAATTGTGCACTTATACCGATAGGTGGAATGTTATACCTTAATGTTCAGCTCCAGTACTGTGGTAAGATTCTATTATGATTGCATTGAAATCGCTTGATCTTGCAGCACCTAATGACTTCATGGAAGTATCAAGCTTGTTGCTGGTGTTTGATCAAAGCAGAACAACTGTGACCGTCAACATTTCGATTGAGGTTGATACCATTGTTGAGGCAACAGAGACGTTTCAGGCCTCCCTCACCCTAGTGGACCCTCTCGTTCCCAACATCATCACTGTTAGTCCCAGTCTGGCAGATATCTTCATTGAGGATAGTATTGGTACGTACAAGCATGATCATTATCAATAACGTATCCAATAGGCTTATACTTCTACCAGTGAATAATGATGAGAAAGGCAATTCAAATTCATGGTAGATCTCATAATTTATAAGTATCCCAAGTTGTTGAGAAATGATATTGCTAGCTAGGCTGTACCTCATTTAGAGTGGTTACTTGGTTGGATTATACATTATGTGGTGGTTACAGTCTGAGCATGTTCTATCATCATTTCATGCAGACTTTGCTAATGACACAGTTGTTCTTGGTGATCCTCGTATGACCGTTCCAATTCGAGTGAGAAACCTAACCTCCCTAGGCATTGAACAGCGACTGTCTCTATGCTATCAGGTACACGGAATCGCAGGTCAGTACTTCAACCTCATCAGTGACGACTGTGTCTCTGTGAATGGACACCATGTTTCAGCTGGTGTGTTATTCAATGTCATTGGTAGCATCACAGTAAGGGCTGTGGATATGACTGGGCAATGCAGGAACATATCTGTGAGCGCCAAAGGATGTTCTGCTTCCGTAGATGATATCAACATTAACACAATATACAGAGCTAGAGGGATCTCCGTGCGGAGATATCCCAACCGTGTTAGGATTGCTGTACCCAACTGTGCGAATGTGGACCTAGTGATGTGGGTTATTTGCCAGAATGAAACTTTCTTTGGCTCTAATGATGCAGAGAGTTTTACTGTGCAGGCGATCAAGTTTGTTATCACTCGAGGGTTCAACTTGCAGGAGCGGTCCCATGGCATTATTGGTGAGTACGACCAGGCTGGTTATAATATTATCATGTATGGTATAGCTACTGTATACAGAAGCTAATCTTGTTCCACAACTGTTTCTTACATTCCATAATTATGTGGCATAACTGGCATTGATTAATATCATCACCGTATTTGTTAGTAGCTAGTTGCACACCACATGACAGCATGTCACCCTAAATTTTACCATCACAGAAACACAATAAGTTATTAACTCTTTATTATAGTATAAATTATTAGCTCATATTATTGGGGGTTGAGCTATTAATAGCTATACATGTAGGCCTCTTGACTTCGCATGGTTGGTAGCTGCATGACCCATTCACTGGTAATGGGACAGAGCTGTCCCTTTAATTACACTTTGTGCATCCAATAATAAGTAAACACTAACTTGATGTTTTATTGATTGAGCAGGTGAACAAGTAGATTTTTTTTGTAATCGATTAGGCGTTAGCTACGGGCTATATCTCTCAACTGCTTGGGAATTCTTAACAGTGAATGGGTTGAAGTGTTGAAGCAGGGAACAGGACTTGGGGAACGGGAATGCCCATGCATATTGATTCTGGTAGTATAGGGTTCAAGTTATTGTCACAGCTAAGGTAGTGTGCCCTGCACTTGGATATTATCAACACCATCTGACTTTACATGCAGATGGTAGCTATAGCTCTAGTGAAACTGACTTTACAGCATACACGGTCACACAACAGTCACACATTGTCAGTATAATCAGTTCGAGGCCTCCAGGCTCATAAAACAAGATGCAGCTTAGCTAGGTAGCCTAGAATTTTGTTCACGTGTGGGAGAGCCTGGGAACGAGGATAGGTAGCCGATAGACCCTCCCTGCCAGGACCCACAGTCAGCCTTGATCTGTGATCACATTAGTGTCTCTGCTGTCTGGTGGCCGTGGTCGTTGATGACAATCCCTAAATGATGCAACAGAATGTTATTGATAGCTATACACATCATTGATCCAAAAAGACACACACTTTCATTCCCAGCTTCAAGTGCCAGTTGCCCAATTTCATGTAACCATGCATTTCACCATTACACTCCACAGGACAGTTTTGGAACATCCCTGTTCATGCAGAACCATTCAGTGGAACACTTCGGGATGGCTCTAAACCATTAGACTACTACAGCGTTACAGTTTCCCATCCTGACTCTGAGAGCAGAAAATTCCTTGCGCAACTCTTGCCCAGAACATGGGAGCCTGGCTCAAAGCATCCATGCCTGTACACAGGCAACAGTCAGGCAGGCCAGGGTGATGAACTACTGACTATCAACGACCCTGTCATTGAGGGCAGTTACATTGACTATCAGGTGGACAGCCCATTTGCAACCGAGTTTGAATACTCCCACTTTGATGAAACAATGTGTATGTAGTGCAGTATAATTATGTGGCAATGTAGTCTCCTTCAGAAATGGAATGTGCTACTGTGTACTAGCATTATGGTACTTAGCTACACCGAGATAATTTTTTATACTGTGTTATCCTTGTTGTCTTAGCATGGATGAAGTCTGGAGACGAGGCAATCGCTTCGTGTTGTGGGTGGGTCTGTGGGTGGGTAGTAGGAGTGTCGGTCATGTGACTCCACTAATCCAAAATGGCAAACTGGACTCGACTATTCGCAGCGCTTTTCGCAGTACTCCAGCTCCCGTTTATAGCTCTGGCGAGCTCGTTTACCATTGACTACGAGAAGGACACCTTTATGAAGGATGGAGAACCTTTCAGGTATGCCCAGTAACCCACAGTGTAATTTGTACTGGCCCGCAGTGTAGGGGGTTCTAGTGCTTGATTGGGGGGTTCTATTGAAACTGAGGGACCCATCCCACTTTTGTATATACATTTAGAGGAATGGGTATCCACCTCGTGCCTCACACTACATAAGAAAGGCGATTTTCCGTTTGTCATAGCATCCGTAATAATTATGCTATACACTGTGGGTTTAATAAGGTCTGTATAAATACTTACACATCTGAACTTGAACAGTGAATGTAGTCAACATATCTTGATAGCACAGCTGCACACACTGCAGGCCACAAAAAGCTGGGCGGGGGGCTGGGAACAAGTTGAGCATACGTATGTGGGTTTGCAGGGCTAGGATGAGCATAGCTGACATCTTTATGGCTCAGACTTGCAAGAACGTTGCCAGGCCTCCAGCTCTGCAATCCCGTATGCTCGAACCCTAGCCTCGTTCCCAGCTTTCATTGCCTGCAGTGTGTGGAGGTGTGATATCAAGATGTTGACTACGCTCACTGTTCAACTTCACAAGTGTAGTTGCTCTAGCTCTGCAAGCCCTGAATGCTCATGTACTCTTCCCTCAGTCAGAAAACACTTCCCCTTCCATTTCAGAGTTACGAGTATAATATGCTACACAGTAACCCAGGCCTTCTCACCCCTGCGTTTGTCGCTTGCCGCATTAGTACTGCAAGTGACAAACACTGGATGAAAAGACCTGGGAAGTTGGGAACTAGGCAATAGAATATGACAAAGTCAAATGTGGGTCGTACCAGATGCTCCGCAAATCCCTTTTGTGCTGGTGGGCAATTGTTTCCGTCAAACTTTGACAATCGTTGAAACCCTACATCCCTGGCAGTAGTACGCAAGGATTCCACAGTAAGAATACACCATGATTGCACTACTGTAGCTGTGGTCCTCTTAGTAGCTGTAGTTTCCGTGGAAGCTGACTAAGCTGTATCTGTAGTGTAGTGTAAAAAGTGGAATGCGGATGTAAGTGTCATAATCAGTCCAAAGTGGACATTAATATGAGCCCTGTTCCCAGGTCCACAAGCGTAATCGTATACCGTAGTGTCCCGTTAACACGCCCCCCTATTTTGTACACTACATCCAGCCCAAAGAGGGGTGGGGGCGTATTTTCGAGTACGCAAATTAGTCCCGATTATACGCCCCCTCAAAAAGTTTTGCTACGTTTATGACACTGCCACGGTTCATGTTCACAGTTACAAAAGTACAAACTATCGCCAGTACTAGTTGTGGTCATCATGCGTGGTCTCCCTGCATCGGCGAGAAGAGCTGCACTTCAACTCGAGGGCCAGAACATTCACGACGACTTTGCTAGCGCGCTGTAGCCATCCTCAAGAACAGCAATACTGTCGGTCATGTACCTTGGGACATTCCTGGTATTTCCTGCGGAAGAGTGGCAGCGAGATGACTTGTACCGCTGGCGTCAACGGTGACTCTGAGAGACGATCTGCAAAGTTTGCGCACGTGTAGGTTAGATATTCCATGATCCAGAAGACGCTCACCAGGGGGGTGTTATAACGAGTCAAACTACCCTTTGCAGGAACTTGGGCGAAAAAGAGGGGGAGGGCGTATTTTCGAAGGGAGCATATTAGCGGGACACTACGGTACATGTAAAAGGGCCTGATGACACTTGCAGGTTTCCTGAGGCAGGAGTGTTCTCCCTAGCCCTCTACCCAGATACACTGTGCCTCTTGGCTTCAAATGTGCCCTTTGTGGTCTGGTCTGAACAGCAAAATGCCCATTGAATACTTTTAGCAGCCACTTGAAATTCTTGACTGAACAGCAAAATGCCCATTGAATACTTTTAGCAGCCACTTGAAATTCTTGACTGAACAGCAAAATGCCCATTGAATACTTTTAGCAGCCACTTGAAATTCTTGACTGAACAACAAAAAGCCCATTGAATACTTTTAGATTCTTGACTTAGCAAGGCTTCACAAGGTTTCTGAACGGTATGAATCTCATTATGTACCCTCTTCCATACAAGCTAATGGCTTGATGTGATGCCTAGATGAGAAGTCTTTTGCCAAGCAGCAATCAGAGGCAAGTCTTGGAGCACAATCAAGTGCTACAATAGCCTCGTACCCAGGCCTTCAAATCGCGGGGGGAAGGCCTGGTATACATTGTTCGCACATGCACTTAATTTCCCCCAAAATCTTGGAAAATAGGATATCTCGGTATTCTTCCGTGAAACAATGACGTCGAATGACGTCTACGTTTACATTCCTAGAAGAACCGCAAGGAACGACGAGTAGCAATCATGGCGTGCAAAAGTTCTGGTGGTAGCAGTTTCTCTGAGGCTCTTTCCTATGCTTTGCGAAGGCTGAAAATGACACGGATGACTGTGAAAGAAGAGCAGCGCTCCTCCATGAGAGCTGTGTACGAAGGCAGTGACGTGTTCGTGTGGCTAGCTACCTACTGGCTATGGCAAGAGCCTGTGCTACCAAGCGCTCCCTTTTCTCATGGACTAGCTACAAGAAGGGACTTGTAGACAGTGGAAAGAGCTGTGGTGTGCTTGTTGTGAGCCCTTTGATCGCTCTCATGCACACGTACGCGGGTGTGTTTACACAAAAGTCATCGGTTAAGCCCAACCCATTCGCAAACGTCACAATTAAAATTGACGTAATATTCACATTTAAATTAAACGCATGCTCAAACAGTGTATACCAGGCCTTCCCCCCGCGATTTGAAGGCCTGGGTACGAGGCTAGTGCTACAAGCGATGAAAAGCTGAGCGGGGTCCTTGGAACAAGCCTAGTATGATGTCTGAAAGTGTAATGTTTCACACACTATCTTGCTTGTGTCAGATTTACAGTCTGGATGCGGTCATCATCATCCATTCTACAACTAATGTGGGGCTCACTCGTACTCACCCATTTGGAGCTCATTTTGTATGGAAGGTTCAGAGTGTTGAAGACATTTCTGTGCTCATTTACTGTAAGCTATATAATAACATGGTTGTCACACATACGTTGCACTTCTGAGTATGTGCAGTGTATCACTGACCACGCCCTTAACATTGCCATTTCCATAAGTGTGTGTGCGATCATCTGCCATATATAGCATGCAGTACATAGTGCCACGGGTTGCAACACTACAGTATAATGAGCAGGAGGTGGAGCATACTGGTGGTTGGCGGGAGTGGGTAGGCCAGGCCGGACATTTCCACTGTTAGATACCACTCATAGGGTGGGCTGCTGCTAGGTGCACTTCAGTGTGGCTTCTATACGCCAAAATGGTTATATACTCAGGGGCGGAGATATGGGGGGGGGGGGGGGGGGGGGGGGGCAAGGGGGCTTGAGCCCTCCACCACCACCACCACCACCACCACTTTCAAAAGCAGGGGGGCTGGCCCCCCCCCCCCCCCCCCCCCCCCCCCCCCCCAAAACAACAGGCTGGATGGATACTATCCCACGAAATCTAGCACAAACTTATAGCTATGTCACCTCGTTTCTTGGGGGCCGGTGTCTCTAACTTGCAGTGCAAAGTACGAGGGTGCCACAAGAGCCCATCCTGATAACTGGAAAATGAAGGCGAAAAATATTCTGCGCTTCACGTGGACCAATCAACACTATGCGCCTCTATGCACTGCCTTCGGCAGCATGCAATTGTGCTCCCACTTCTTGGTAGCTGTCTCCGCCCCTGATACTTTAGCGGGCTCCCTATAAAGGACGGTTGCTAAGATCTCAATGTGTCATTTATAGAGAGGTTCAACTGTAGATGGCCACTGAATTATGCCAAGTCCTAGAGTGGAATGTGATTGTTATGTAAGCTATTATCAGTCATGAGTCATCCTTGTTTTGCACATCTAGGTATATATCGGGAAGTATCCACTACGCCAGAGTGCCTTCAGCCTACTGGAAGGACCGGCTGGAAAGGATGTATGGTGCCGGTCTGAATACCATACAGACGTACGTCCCTTGGAACTTCCACGAAACAGTGCCAGGTGTGTTTGATTTTGAGGGAGACAAAGATCTTGAGTACTTTCTCAAGACAGCACAGGATACAGGTCTTCTGGTCGTGTTGAGACCTGGGCCCTATATTGATGCCGAATGGGATATGGGTGGTCTTCCAAGCTGGCTGCTGACAGAGAACGTTACACTTCGTACCTCTGATCCAGTTTACCTGAAATACGTTGATCGTTGGATGTCGGTTCTGTTGCCAAAGATCTATGCTCTCTTGTATGAAAACGGAGGCCCAATCATAACCGTACAAGTTGAAAATGAATATGGAAGTTACTTTGCTTGTGACAAGGACTACATGCAACACTTGGAGGGTGTATTTCGACAGCACCTTGGCAACGACGTTGTTTTGTTTACAACTGATGGCGCGGCTGAAAACTACCTGAAATGTGGAACTCTTCCTTCCCTCTACTCTACTGTTGATTTTGGAATAACGTCAACTCCCCAAAAGTTATTTGCTATCCAACGAGAGTACGAGCCTCATGGCCCTCTTGTAAACTCCGAGTTCTACCCTGGATGGTTTGATTTCTGGGGTGGGACTCACCAGACACGTGACACTACTTCCGTTGCTGAATCGCTTGACGCAATTCTGAGCCTGAATGCAAGTGTTAACATGTACATGTTTGAAGGCGGTACAAATTTTGCCTTTTGGAATGGAGCTGATATAGTGAACGATTTATACTCACCTGTAACCACCAGCTATGATTATAATGCTCCCCTGACCGAGTACGGTGACCCATGGGATAAATACACTGCCATTCGAAAGGTCATAAGCAACCACAGGACAATACCGTCCAATTATCCTCCTCCATTAGAGAAACGTAGTTACGGAGACGTGTATATGACTGCCTATTCCTCACTTTTCAGCAGTCCAGAGCTAGTGGTGAAGGAAGTAACAGCAGATGATCCAGTGAGCATGGAGACGTTAGGCCAAAGCTTTGGATTTGTTGTCTATAGTGCAATACCATCAGAAATCCTCACAGGTGGTGGAGAACTTACACTTCATGGAATGTACGATCGAGCTGTAGTGTTTGTGAATGGCACAGTGCATGGTTCGGCCATGCGGAAAAACGTATCCATTGCTGATTCAACTGTTAATATATCTCTACCTACAGCATCTGGGAAAACTGCATTGGACATTGTAGTTGAGAATTTGGGGCGAATATGCTATGGTACATTGATAAATGACAGCAAGGGGATTCTCGATGGAATCAGTTTCAACAACAAACCTGTGAAACAATGGACTTCCAAGTCTGTTCCATTAAATGATACCTCCAAAATTTCTTTTGCAAGTTTAGATTCAACAACTAAGCCTGCGACTTCAATGGTCTTTTTCAAAGGAACCTTTGTCTTTGATGGAACGTCATATGACACATTTCTGAATGTTAGTGGATGGTCCAAAGGTCAAGCGTTTGTGAATGGTTTTAATGTTGGACGTTACTGGCCTACAGCGGGACCCCAGAAGATGCTGTATGTGCCTGCTCACCTTTTGAGGTCTACTCCGAAGTCAAATGAGCTCATTCTGTTTGAAACTGATGCAGCACCTTGTGTTGGTCCTGACTTCACTGAGTGTGTTGCCTCGCTCGTGTCCACACCTGACATTGGCTGATTACGGATAACTATTTGAACTGCAAGTTCCTAGTTTGTATTCGTTCACTTACAGTCATGACTGTGCAATTTTGCATACAGGATGTCATTAACTTTCTATTATTAACAACTACAATTATGTATCAATAATATTATATCATAACAGTCCGCATAATCAATGCCCCTAGCTCCTCCACCCACATGTCATGCAATTTGGAATTCATGGTCTGGTATTCCCCTTGTCATTGGTGCATGTATACTCCAAGTACAGCTGGCGGACACAGTGAAGCATTGCTTGCCACATGCATAATAGTCAATTATTTCTTGCACACCTCAGGTTATGGGTAGAATAATAGGTGGCTATATAAAAGAATTTATGTCTAACGATTGTACAGTTGTAGGTGCATGGTCTCAGCCCTGGTCTACAGAAGCCAGACTGTATGTCATACATCTTCGTGATCAGTCTGGGGACAATTCAATATCCAGAAACTGCGATGCCACTGTGACCATGGTTGTGCAGCCTAGGGCTTTTAGCAACCTTGTTCCAAGTTCTGAAAAAAAAAAAATTTGTATAGCGAGCATAATTGAGAATAATTGGTGAGGTAACACAGCAAGAAAGGTGCAAGTGCACAATTTGTGGACAAGTGGCTGGTGCACAAGCCAGGAAATGCACATTGTGACCATGCACATTTGTGCACTGCTAGCACACTGCAGTGCACAAGCAGTGCACAGGCAGGGACATGAGACATACATTTTCTGGCTTGTGCACCACTTGCCAACTATAAGATAGTGCACAATTATTTGCAACTCTTGGTACGTGTGCACTTGCACTTCTCTTGCTGCGTAATAGGTGCCAATCTAAGAAGAATAGGGTCTCTTCCTATAGGAAAACAAAGTTGCATGGTTAAAGCAATAATTGAAGGGCTGAGAACCAGAGTGGCCTAACCCACAAACATTGAACTAGCCCCAGAATACTGTTAAAATGTGTTTCAGGAGCTGCTGAAATTCAAAATTTCGGTCATATGCTCATACCCATCATATTTTTTACTCCATTTTTCATGCAGTTTCCAGTATTTGATTTGGGGTTAGGCCACTCTGGTTCTCAGCCCTTCAATTATTGCAAAGCATTTGTATGCCTCCTGAATGGAAGGGGTGAGAAAAAGCGGGCTAATTAGCTCACAAACGTTGAATTTGTCCCCTGGTTTCAGGAGCTGCTGAAAATAGCATTTTCATCGTACTTGTTATAATATAACTAGCAAATAGCAATTATTGCTTCTCATAATCCTTACTTGAGATCTAGAGGTACACTGTAGACTCTATAATTATAATTCACAGCAAGACAAAGTACCTCTGCACAAGCATTCATCCGTGGTCTTCAATTCATAACACAATGTGTATAGGGAACGGCATGAACGTTTTAGGAATGTCACAGCCACGATTACCCACCCAGTACACACTTTGCAACAAGCTGAATGCAGTGCACAATCGTATATATACTTCCAAGAGCACCTCATTATGCGCTCCTGATACTTCACTTTGGGTGACATCACGATCTATCTTATGACTACCGGTATGTTAATAACCTGAGTATTAAATACCGGTGGAAATTGTCATGTTATGGTTATGATATAAAACTAATACTTTCCTGAGAACAGTTACGCAGTAAGCAGCAACACCGAGACCATAAACTAATATATATATATATTGCCATAAACTATTATGTGCATGGATTAAAAATCTCCATTGTATATCATAACTCTGTTTACTCTAATTAGATTTCACAGTTTAGTAATCCGGTCAAGTTGGTCTACAAACTGTCCACTTTCTGGGTCCTTTTCACTTTCAAGTTGATCCCCAGCAGCACCTAGATCTTCTTTCTCTGGACTCTGTTCATCAATTCCTGACGATGTTTTCTGGGTAGCCAGTGTCTTGGCTTCACTCAGTGTAGCAGGTGGGGTGGTGAATGTTGGAGTCTCAGCCTCGTATACAATATTCATCACGCCAAGAGGAAGGTCGTTAACCTTGCTTCCAGACGGTTCCTCTCCAAGCACTCTAAGCATTGGGAAAGGTGTATAATTTTTACTGCAATCAGCGCAAGAAAAGTGCAAGTGCACAAGAAAGTTGCCAAATTGTGCACTATCTTAGTGGGCAAGTGGTGCACAAGCCAGAAAATGCACGTCATGTCCCTGCCTGTGCACTGCAGTGTGCACTGCAGTGTGTAAGCAGTGCACAAGCATGCATGTGCATTTCCTGGCTTGTGTACCGGCCACTTGTCCACTATGATAGTGCACAAATTGTGCACTTGCACCTTTCTTGCTGTGAATGGATTATAGTGATAAGGATGGCAGTCTGCAGTATGTAAATATCACTCACTTTGGAGGTTTGAGGAATTGGATCTGAACATTTCGTCGCTTCTTTGCGAGCACACATGCCAGTACAATGACAACTAGCACCAGTATGACAATGATGGCTACTAGCGCAACAAATACTGCAGTGACCACACTAACAGAGCCAAAAGCACGACAGTCACCCAAGCCGCCAGTTTGCACTGTAAACACTGTCAGGGGATCCATTGTAGTAGTAGACTCCGTCGACGTTGAGGTTGAAGGCATCGACGTAGAAGATGATGCCATTGCTGTCTCATCAACAATGCCAGTGGTACCAGTTGGTGGCTGTGTGGGACCTATTGCGTGCAGTTGTGTACAATGTAAAAACAAGAACAATAACCCACAGCAAATTGAGCGTCACAAAGCACTAATGAGAAAATCAGGAATGAGAATGCCCAATAAACAGGTAATACTGTTTCTACTGAACATGCAGAGTTGCCAACCTGTATAATTATATACACTTGTAATCCTTGATTGTGCAGGACAAGCAGAATTGTTATAAGGACACTGATAGTAAACTTTAGCTAATACAACGTTCAATTCCGTTTCAGAATACACTTTCATAGTTGAGATGTCTTTATATAGCTTCCAATCTAAATTCCCAACTGTCGAGGAATAAGGTTTGTCATTCCAGTTTTACAGTAAATCATGCATGCTGCGTAGCTACATAGCAGCAAAAAAGCAGGGCAATGAACAGTAGGACAATAACAGGACAATTCTACAAAGGGAGGATGGTTGGCAACTGATAGATATAAGTATGCTACATACACTTTCTATTATGCTAGACCTCTCACAGTACAGAGAATTTCCCTACTGTTGGAGCTCACATGATTGGGTCACATTGTCGTCATCGTTGATGGTGATGGAAGCCATGTCCTGTAGGAGTGCAACTCTAGCCTGGCTACCAGGAAGTAATTGAAGTGTTGCACGAAATGACTCCACTGACTCATTGGCGGCATCATTTACAAGTACAACCTGCACCATCTGTTCTGTGTCAGATGGTGCAAACGATATTTCCCGTTGGGCCACACCAACATAGTCTTCGAGTGCTGCAGTGGTACATTCAACTCTTTAATGAACATCTATAATTATCTTCACACAATCAGAGGAAAGATTGTTAGTCATATGTATGCCTCACAATAATTGAATCAGACCATACCAAGTACTCAGCTATTACTACGGGAGAGGAATGAATCATTGCTGTTAGAGGTTTACCCAATGCAGTGTCGTTTTCAGTATTGAATGAAATGACAACAGGTATTGCAGCACTTCCGGTCTTCACCACAGTAATACTCACGACACAGTCTGCTTCAGAAACAGTATACATGGCTGGTTGAAATCCAACTTGGATACCTGTGATATGCAGAAGTCACTTTTCAGAGTAAAGGAAGGAGTTCTCAGTCAGCATGCAACCATTCAATGAAAGGTTATTCACTTCCGACCATAAAGCCGTGAGGAACATCCGCTGATCAATAGAGCCCTCACTATGTAGTAAACTATGAGGCTATCACATGACAGCCCTATGTTCAGAATTGATCCTTTGCTGAGTATTCCCATTCATGTCTTCACTATCATAATGCATACAGTATGAGAGGAGTAACACAAAACTGCATTCATATAACATAATTATTCAACCCAATAATATTCCTATTAGGTGAATCCCGCATGCGATGCCATATTGATGTTGAACTTGCATGCATCTATGCATGAGTGACACTTACTGTCGTTGTCGGTGATTGTAACAGTTGTTCTATTAAATTGACTGAGTTGTAATCCCATTGAATACGCTGAGATTTGAAGTTCCACTGCAAACGATTCCGATAACTCAAGCACTACATCATTCTGAATTGGAATGCTAACTGTTTGCGCAGAGACATCAGGATCAAACCGCAGCTCCCTTTGAATTGCAATGTAGTCACTAGGAGCTGTCAGGGCCAAAAGGTAAGGTGGCTGAGAGATATGCATACATAATATAGTCAGACTACTGTATTTCCACAATCAAACGTCACACTTGATTAGTGGCTGCCCTTGAACAATAACCGCACCTCCAGAAGGGCTGAACGAAATAAATGCCGCCTTTGTTTATTAGCCGCGGCTAGTACTCAAATGGTCGGCAATCCATCAAAGCACTTTGTCTAGCCCTTGAGGACCATGACTGTTTCGCTGTGAGTGTGAAGAGAGGATAACAGATTGTTGGTCATGTTCCCCGAGAGCTGTCTAAGAACATTTTGCGTTTCCTTAGGTCGAGGCACAGGGGCGAGCGACATGTGACCTGGAAATCTTTTGCGACAGTAATGGCTTTGGCGTTTTCTACCGTTTTGTCGGGATGATTATGATGGTAATGCACAGCCCAGGGCTGAAACAAAATTAGTGGCTGCCCTCAAATAATAGCCGCAGTAAATCGTGTGATGAAATAAATAGTAGCCACAGAGTTTGATCGCGGAAATACGGTATAGACTCTCTACTGTTTAATTGAATTGCCTGCCAAGTTAACAACAAAGGCATAGATTATCTATTCCACCACCCTCCATCCACTTTCTCTTCTTGCACTGCCAACCATCATCTCGATCCATGGACCCATAAGAGACAGTGACACAGATCAATGCATATGTGTACCAATAATGCACTGTACTATTGGAAAACTACTTTACTACGCATGAGCTAACCTACTGCATCTCCATCGGTGGTGGCAAGTGATACGCTAATGGGAATGGCAGATGCTCCAATTCTCATCACTGTAACACTAACAAACCCATCGCTCTCGGATGCAGTGTACTCTGAACTCGTGAAACCAACCATGACATCTGGAAAAGAAAGGAGTGTACATAAAACCGTTGCAGTAGTCCTATGCAGCAGTAGAGAAGTATACGGTAGCACTTGTAGTGTGATTTACCAAGTGATCTACCACAAGAGAAAACGCTATTCCAGATAATAGGTGTACACCGGGGGGGGGGGGGGGGGGGGGGGGGGGGGGGGGGGGGGGGGAGTGCATTTTAATGATGTCTGGAGGGGCCAAACCAGATTTTAACGATGTCCTGGGGGTAACAAATGTTAATGATGCCTTGAGGGATAAATTCACCTAATTGGGAAAATGGAAAAGTACTCCTCAATGGGGGTGTACACCTATTATCTGGAATAGCCCAATGTAGGGAAGTACTGTTTCATTGAATGAATGCATGATTGTACGTACAATTATACAGACACATCATGTTGCAAAGGAAACACCAGCTAGGTGTAGTATACCTCGCATATATACATCATCGGGAATCAGCATGGTATAGTATATAAACCGTGGCCAGTTTGTGGAAATACCCACCTGCTGGTTAATGAGGATATTCCCTAGCCTCCTAGCCTCGCACCCAGACCCCCTCACCCCAGCGTTCGTCACTTGCAGTATTAGGGTTAATAATGCAAGTGAGAAGGCCTGGGTATATATGTGGCCCAAGGGCTGCAATTTATCATGCAATATTCATATGCATTGTCAAATTTGTTTGCGTGTTGATATCCACAGTAAATTATTACCCCGTGCGCATGCGCAGCAGTGATCGGTTTGTCTGTCAGTCTGTCTGTCCATCCACAAGCAATTTGAGCAGTGAAGGCCTTGTTGAAGGCTTATTTCAGTCAGAATTCAGCGTCTACATAACCCACAGACCAGAGATCTACTCGAGAGGCTGAAAAAAGTTGTGGGAATTTCAACAATTAGCTGTGTTCTAATTTATACAACTTGACCACACCCTGTTTCGTTACTTCCACAACTTACGGTATCTCATTCGGCATGCATTCTGTATTAACAATCAGAAGGCCCTAGCTATCTCATTGTGCATGCTGTTTTACAATGCATGAATGATCGGCAGTTAAAAGTTGCACACGGGGTACAAGCTCTGCTGAGCACCTCTAGTTTGATGGAATGAGATCCAGGTGCTTTTATAGCACATAATATCAATGTGAAACTTCCAGCATCATGATGTCACTTTTTCCAATGTCCTTGGGAGATAGTTTGTCAATGAGCACAGACAGGATACACCAGAAGAGTGCAACAGCATGGCTGTCTGGGCGTGGTTGGCAATATATTATGTCTGAAAATCCGAGACTGTGTACTTTGAATTCATGCATTCTAAGTCTGACTTACTGTCATCATCAGTGATCACAATCGATGTAGAATTAAGACCACCAAGTGCCACTCGCGGGCTGATTGGCAGGGAGAGCACCGCCATGAACTCCTCTGCAGATTCAAGCACGTCATCATCCACGATCAGTACCACCACAGTCTTCTCAGTTTCACCAGCTTGGAATGTGAGCGTGATCTGTGTCGAGTTGTAATCCTCTGGAGCTGGGGAGGTAAAAATTACAGTTAGTTGGAAATATTACACAATCAATATGTGCACGAGAAAAGTACATTGTGTAGCTGGAAATTTTGTTATATCCTATTTCATGCATGTGTCAGTACAACAGCTATTTGTCCTCAATTACAACAGTACAGTCTTACCTGATGCACTGACGTCTGTTGTAGAAAACTCAACAATGATGGCACTGGTAGTGGAGCCACGTTTGGCTACCACAATATTTACAGAGCCACTTCCCTCAGAAACTGAGTACACCGCAGACTGAAACTCAATTGTAACAACTGCATAAAGAAACAAGGGAAGGTACCATAGTACACAGCACATCCGATACAAATATGCAATGTGATTCCGTGCATGTAGTAAACCTGTTCTCACATACACAGCAACTATTGTACCATTTCTTCTTCATTTTTCATGCAGATGGATCTGAAAAGCTTTGGGTCATGAATGTTTCTTACCATCATCATCCTCAATAGTCACAGTCGTAGCATCTGGGTCGAGCAGTACTCCAGTCTGTCCAGCAGGGAGGCTGAGCCTTGCAAGGAAAGACTCTGTTGATTCATGCAATTCATCATTGAGAATTGGGATCACCACGGTCTGCTCAGTTGTTCCAGGTGAGAAGCAGATCTCAGTTGTAACAGGGCTGAAGTCGTTTTGCGCTATAATGAAGAGACAGAAGACCACATAGCTACATATTAATTGTTCATCAAGCAGAAAAACATACCTGTTGCTGTTTGGTCCACTGTGTTGAACAGCACTGTTACCGCAACAGCACTTGCCTCCATTTTGATTACTCTAACACTGACCGAACCACCAGCTTCAGAAACATTGTACTCTGCCATTTCTAGTCCTAGTGTGGTAGCTATAGAATGAAGGGAAACAGTATAGTTTCATCAGGAGGAATACGGGCCACAACAACTCCTTCATCATGTGACAAACAATGGAGATAACAAACTACAACCAAAAACTCAGTCACTTACTGTCATCATCAGTAATGAGGACAGTTGCCAAATTCTGGCCCAGGAGCACTCCAGAGTGGTTGCACGAGAGACCAATTGCCACAGAAAATGATTCCAAAAATTCATGCGTACTGTCATTGACAAGTGGAATCATCACCGCCAGTTCACTCGTCCCAGAACTGAGGGTAACTATGTCATTCACTGATGCAGTGTAGTCATCAGGAGCTGAGGAGAGAGAGGCACAACAGATGGAGCATGAGATCCAACAAATAATTTTATTTGTAGATTATAAGAGGAGCATGGTTAAGTATACAGGCTTTGTTACATCTTGGTGGCAGTGGTGGGATACCCTTGTCAAGTCAATTCTGCATCTCAGTGCCTATCGCATTCCATACTCAAGGAGGGAAGTGGTCAAGAAAGAGCTGGACGAAATGCTGAAGCAAATATCATCCAACCATCCAATAGCCCTTGGGCTTCACCCATTGTATTGGTCGACAAGAAAGATGGCACCGACCGCTTTTGCGTTGACTATTGGAAGCTGAACAAAGTGTCAAAGTTCGATGCCTATCCGATGCCAAGGGTAAGAGATATTCGAGAGCATTGGCCCAGCAAAATTTCTACACTTGATTTCTACACTTGACCTGCATGGCCAAAGGCTATTAGCAGATCCCTATGGCCCCGGGGTCAAAGGAAAAGACCACCTTCACCACCGCTTTCGGGTTATACGAGTTTGAAGTGATGCTATTTGGCCTACACAATGCACCAGCAACCTATCAGTGAACGATGAACTTTGTGCTCCGAGACTGCCAAGATTATGCAAGAGCGTATATTGACGACGTAGTGGTATTCAGTGAGTCCTGGGAAGAACATCTGCAGAATGTGTTCAGTCATTGGAAACAGGTGGGACTGACTGTCAAACTGAAGAAGTGCCAGTTCGGATCACAGGAGGCTGATTACCTGGGGCATATCATAGGAGGGGAACAGGTGCATCCAAACCCAATGAAATCCAAGCCATCAAGAACTACCCAGTCCCAGCTACGAAGGTGGTGTGAGCATGATTGGGGTTAACAGGATACTAACGCCGATTTGTACCAGAGGTTGCAACCATTGCAGCCCCACTCACTTGTCTCCTCAACAAAGGGTTGCCTGACACAGTGAAGTGGTCTCCTCAAACCAATGATGCATTTGAGCAGTTGAAAGCTGCTCTTCTAGGACCGACTATCCTAGAGGTGGCTGAACCCGAGAAACCATTCATATTGCAAACTGATGCATCTGACCTAGGGTTGGGAGCAGTATTGAGCCAAAAGGGAGACAATAGAGTGGAACACCCCGTCCCGTCACTTATGCAAGTCTAAATTATTGCCCAGAGAAACCCGGCATTCAGTGATTGAGAAAGAGTGTTCGGCCATAGTATGGGCACTCAAGTGTTTCCACACTTACTTGTTTGGGCAAAGTTTCACCATCCATCGTCCACTTGCCTGGCTAGATCGAATGAAGAATGCCAATGCACGCTTGACTCGATGGACGCCGATGCTACAGCTGTATCGGTTCAGTATTGGGCATCGAAAGGGAAACCAGAATGGGAATGTTGATGGTCTATCTCTAGGGCCTTGTGACAATGAAAAGGAAGAACCCAGTCATCCTCCTCATTGTCTTAAGGGAGGAGGAATGTGACGAAGTCACTGATGATGTGCTGTCGTAAAGATGACTGAACAGTAGTGTAACTTGTTGGTGGGCAATGATGTTACGTTTATATTTTTGCAGTCATGTTTTGAACTCCTTCCTGTAAGAATATGCCCATGTTTAGTATTATAGGTCTGTGCAGGACGTTTCTTTGGGTTATAGGTGTTATGTACAATATTCTGCTTAGGTCATTTTAATTTCATGAATGCACAGGTCATTGGTATAATTTCTGTACAGGACGTTGCTCAACTTCCTGCTGAGTTATATCATATAAGATGTGGTTTCTCTTGATTTTCAGTTGGCTAGTATAAGAGTGTTTCATTTTTGTAATATAGTCAGTCATCGGAAGATATATCCAAAGACCTTAAACCCAACTCTTCAAGCCAATTCTGCATCTCAGCACGGTTAGCACCGAACACCGCACCGGCTTTGTTACACAATCTGTGTAGCCATCATAAAATTTAATGACAACGGTAAACATAGAAATCTACGTGTGCTGTATACATTCACTATACCAATTTCGCAAAAACACAAAGATGCCCCCTCAGAGTGAAGAGCCTGAGACATTGCAGGTGCAATCAGAACCAGACAATGAGTCCGAAGAGCAGGAGGAACCACCTCCACCAAGGAGACAGTCAGAACACACCAGACAGCCTCCTGTCTGATTTGGAAGAGACGAGTATGTGGCTGCTACTAGTGTTCAACATGTGGCTTATGCTGCTTGTCAAATCACTGAACCACAAACGATGGAAGAAGCACGATCGGGTGAACACTCCGACAAATGGAAGCAAGCCGCAGACTCCGAGTACGACTCACTTCTTCAGAACGAGACATGGGACCTTGTACCACTACCGAGTGGAAAGAAGCCCATAGGAAGTAGGTGGGTCTTCAAGGTCAAGTATGGAGCCAATGGAAAGGTAGAGCGATTCAAGGCCAGACTCGTTGCTAAAGGCTACGCTCAGAAACCTGGTATCGACTATGAGGAAACGTTCTCTCCTGTTGTCAAGCATCAGTCCATCAGGACACTGCTTGCTTTCGTTGTCCAGAATGACATGCTCCTTCATCAAATGGATGTAGTGACTGCATTCCTCAACGGAACCTTGGAGGAAGACATCTAGATGGAGCAGCCAGACGGCTACGTTGAACAAGGGAAGGAAGACCTTGTCTGCAAGCTGAGAAAGTCCTTATAGCAATCCCCAAGATGCTGGAACAAGGCTTTCACCGAGTTCATGAAGTCGATCGGCTTCAACCAGGGTACAGCCGATCCCTGCATTTATGTTCGAGACAGGCTGCGTATGTGGATGATTTGATCATCGCTACGAAAACACCTGAGGAAATGCAGGAAGTGAAGCAACTGCTGAGTTTACAGTTCCAAATGAAGGACATGGGTGAACTCCACTACTGTCTGGGAATCACTATCGAGCAAGACAAAGCTGAGAAATCGATCCATCTACACCAGAAGCAGTATCACCTGAAGATGCTGAAACTCGAGGATGCCAAACCCGTGTCTACACCAGCTGATCCAAATGTGAAGCTCCGTAAAGATGATGGTGTCAGTAAAGCTGTTGACTTGACGTACAGAAAGTCAGACAAAGATGAGGTACTTGGCTATTCTGATGCAGACTACACAGGTGATGTGGATGATCGACACTCTACTACAGTAACTGGGAACTTGTTTCTCATGAGCGGAGGCCCTATCAGCTGGCTTAGTAAGAAGCAGCCGATTGTCCACACTCTCTGCTACAGAAGCAGAGTATATCACCTTGAGCACAGCAACAACAGAAGCTGTATGAATCAGGAAGCTCCTTTTAGACTTTGGTGTGTCACAAAGTCAAGCAACCACTCATGGAAGACAATCACTGAGCTATCTGTCTTGCCAGAAATCCAGTGACGCACTCAAGATCGAAACATATCGACGTCCACTATCACTACATACGAGAGGCTCTGAATTATCAAGCTGCAATATTGCCCGACACACACGATATGCTTGCAAACACTCTAACCAAACCACTACCGAAAGGAAGATTCATGATGATTCGGAACAATATGGGACTAGTGAAGCCTCCCCACACATGATAAGTAAGTGGGAGTGTTGAAGTACATGTACATGAGTACTAATCACATGAAGTTGTAGCTATGACTATTAACAAGTGCTATATATAGACCTACTATTCTTAGTCCTTGAGCTGACCTTTAAAGCTGCCCCATGCTTTGTGCAGTTAGTTGTTGCTATTATTATGCTGTCAGTCTATTTTGAGTGCGCAAAAAGTCATTGAGTCATTGAGGCTAGCAAGCGCGACTCTACTCTAAGCGTTTTATCCAACAGTATGAGCTAAACAATTAACTGTATACGTTAATTCAGATATGAGTTAGTGCTCAACTTTATGCACACCATGATCATTATGCATCTCACCTACTGCACTTCCATCTATTGTAGTGAGTGTAACGCTGATGGGAATTGCTGCCAAAGCACTCGTCCTGATGGTGATGGTAGCAGACCCCTCCGCTTCTGAAATGTTATACTGAGTCGCTGCAATCTCAACAGTGGTAGCTAGAGTTGAGAGTAGAAAGATTTGTGTATCATACACATGTTGAACCAGAGGAATACATAGGCTGTTGTTTGGTACTGCTACATGTAGGTTACATTATACTGGGATGACTACAAGATGGGTATTAAATTTTAAACAGCAATCAGTTTCAGTGTGATTTTTCAATCTAAGTGGAAATTAACCATTGAGAAACCTGTCAGTACCCACTTAGGGAAATGCTACTACATAGTGGTTCAGTGCTCAAAGGGAGTTGAATCAGCAGTAACAATTACTAACCAGCTTCCAAGTGGTGCTTAATTGGATGGCATTGCCATCCAAGTGGTGCTGCACCATCCAAAAAGGCCTAGCGAGAACACTACGGATTCAGTTTGTAGGCATGCTGTACTTGTCCAGTAGAGTTTCAGTGATGACATAATTACACAATAAGCTAACACCTGCTGCATGGGAGTGGGAGCAGACTTACCATCATCATCAATGACCGTCACAGAAACAGAGTCTTCACCAAGCTGAACCCTTGGCTGATTGGTTAGTAACGTGAGTATCCCAGTAAATGACTCTGTAGACTCGACCGTGGCATCATTGACAAGTTGAACGATGACGGACCTCTCACTTTCACCGGGCTGGATAGCAATCTGTGTCTGAGTTGCAACAAAGTCTCCAGGAGCTGTTGGCGGTCAAGATGACAAGAAAGGTAATGTTGCCCAGCTAATACACCAGCAACAAGTGCAAGCTTACCCATCGCAGTTCCACTGACTGTGGTGAAGTTAACAGTGATGATGGCGGTAGTAGAACCTTGCTTGACAATTGTAATGTTTACAGACACATCACTTTCGGTGACGGAGTATGCTGCAGGCAGCTGGAATCCAACAGTTACAACTGGAAAACAATACATGTGCAGTATATTAACCAGGACATTGTGTGGCAATTCAAGCTGCATGCATTTTAACACCGAGGAGAAATTGAATTAAGTTCCTGAGTGACAACAATGTACCCAGACCACAGAATACAACACAAAAAAAGATGGCATGAACAGACGAAAGGACTATCGCCATATTGAGGAGGTCAGTGCACACACATGATGAGTGACTTCAACACTGGCACAATTATGAGACAGGGAATACCACAAATAACGATATCGACAGATCAAAAGGAAACCATTATTGTCATGCAGTAGGCTCTGGGAGCTGAGCATGGGACTAGCTAGCTCATTCAGCCATCTCAGCCCTTGTATTTGCGATTGAGCCAAAGCAGACACACATTTGGTGTCTCAAACGAAGTTGTTTGTGACCAGTTTTATGCATGATGCAAAAATAAGAGCTGCAAGTGATGTACAGCATGAATAGGACAGGTATATGTCATTGATCTTATAGTCCAGGAAAATAAAGTCGTATATATGTGGGGTTTACTCATGCTCGCCCGATTGCAAAGTTGTATAATTCCAGCCTCTCTCACTTTGTGCATTCCATGTATCAAGTAGATAATTAATTAGCTTATCAATGTAGAGGTCTTACCATCATCATCCTCAATGGACACAGTTGTGGTATCCCGGTCAAACAGTACTCCTGTCTGTCCAGCAGGGAGGGTGAGCCTTGCAAGGAAAGACTCTGTGGGTTCATTTAAGTTGTCATTGAGAACTGGGACCACCACAGTCTGCTCAGTTGTGCCAGGTGGGAAGCAGATCTCAGTTGTCACAGGGCTGTAGTCATTTTGTGCTATGATGAAGAGAAAGAGATCACACAGTTATATAATATGTACGCATAATTTTTATCTAGTTGAATAACAAACCTGTTGCTGTTTGGTCCACTGTGCTGAAGAGCACCGTTACTGCAACGGCACTTGCCTCCATTTTGATTACCCTAACACTGACTGAGCCATCAGCTTCAGAAACATTGTATTCTGCCATTCCCAGTCCTAGTGTGGTAGCTACAGAATGAGGAGAAACAAAACGAACCATTATCAACTATAAATCCCTCACCATGTGACAAGCAGCAGGGCTAGCAAACTGCAACAAACAACTCAGTCACTTACTGTCATCGTCAGATATTAGGACAGTTGCCAAACTCTGGCCTAGCAGCACTCCAGAGTGATTGCACGAGAGACCGATTGCCACAGAAAATGATTCTAGAAATTCATGCGTATTGTCATTGACAAGTGGAATCATCACTGCCAGTTCACTCGTCCCAGCACTGAGGGTAACTACATCATTGACTGATGCAGTGTAGTCATCAGGAGCTGAGGAGAGAGAGGCACCACAACAGATTGAACATGAGATCTGACAAAAGTAGCTACATACATTATGTAACAACAGCATGGTTCAATATGGTTCAATATACAGGCTGCATATAGCATTTGTATGTACAGGAGCTTATGAGCGGCGAAGCCGCGAAGGAGCATGCAACTACCGAGTGCCGTCGAAATCCAAATTATTAGCTAGCGAACTTCCAAATATGGAAACCTGTTCTTCAATCTAGCGTCATAATGATGACATAAAAACCCACGTGTTCTGTGGTAGCGATGTGAGAAGTTTGACACTCGCTCAGTGGAGCGCCTTTGACCTAGCCGCAGTGAAATGGCCAAGCGAACGGGTGACAGTGAAAGCGATTTGCCACAAAAACGTGGTAGATTTGAAGATCCCGGGACCCCTCACCGTTTGGAGACGCCTTCTTCTTCGTTTCCAAAACGGAAATACGTAAGTAATTAGGATTTGGATGGAACCGGAGTTACACGCTCCTTCGCGGCTTCGCCACTCATAAGCTCCTGGTATGTACAAGTAGCTTCGCTCGCTCAGCTACTTCCCCCTCGTTCAGTGAGTAATTCGGCGCCAGACAGCTCTCTGTGCAGAGCTGCTGCTCCCCGATTGCGTCTGCTTCAGCTGCTGCTCACCGCGAGACTGCCGCTCAATCCGCTTCAACTGCTGCTCCCTGTTTGCATCCGCTTCAGCTGCTGCTCGCTGCTTGCGTCCGCTTCAGCTGCTGCTCCCCAATTGCGTCCGCTTCAACTCCTGCTCCCCGATTGCGTCCGATTCAACTGCAGCCCCCCCGATTGCATCCACTTTGACTGCTGCTCCCCGCCGGCTGTTCTGGAAGGTTCCAGCCCATGCTCGAGCGCTCAATGTTCTCGAACATTCACAGAGACACACACACAAACACATGGTTAAAATGTTAATATATTGATACTGCTGACATGATGAGTCATACATATCTATGCACCTTGTACCAGGATGTTGTATGTGTCTCACCTAGTGCACTTCCATCTATGGTGGTGAGTGTAATGCTGATGGGAATTGCTGCCAAACCGTTCTTTCTGATGGTGATGGTAGCAGACCCCTCCGCTTCTGAAACATTATACTGAGTCGCTGCAATCTCAACTGTGATAGCTGCAGTTGTGAGTTAGAAGATATTCATATCATTATGTAAAGCATTGCTACCTGAGATGTAAAATGATGTCAATAAAGATTCCCTCTGCACCTGCTTGGCAGACGTACTTAGTTATTCAATGCTTTAGACTGCATTATCTGTACTACAAAATGCAGAGTACAGGCGGACAAGAACAACATGGCTACTAATCTGAATGCTGTTAGTTGTGCTTTAGAATTGGTCAGTATATAGAACGTCAATATGGGCTAGTATGAAGAACCTTTGCTTACAGTGGCTTGGTATCACGTTCGCTTTTCAAATTGTGTACTTCTTATCTGAGACCATGTAATTTGAATTCATGCATTCTAAGTCTGACTTACTGTCATCATCAGTGATCACAATAGATGTAGAGTTAAGACTGCCAAGTGCCACTCGTGGGCTGGTTGGCAGGGAGAGCACCGCCATGAACTCCTCTGCAGATTCAAGCACATCATCATCCACGATCGGTACCACCACAGTCTTCTCAGTTTCACCAGCTTGGAATGTGAGCGTGATCTGTGTCGAGTTGTAATCCTCTGGAGCTGGGGAAAATCACAGTAGTTGAACTTCCCATTACACATCATTCATGGTAATTCATGGTAGAGAAAGAGAAAAATGTGCAGCTAGAAATTCAACTTCATGGATCATTACAAATCGCAAAACAGACACTTCCTTGAGCAAGTTGATCTACTCAAGTGGCTGCTCTCTCTAAGTCTCTGACATAACAATTTATCCAAAACTGCCGCACAAAATTCATGAAACTATGCATCAGCGGAAAATTCTGGCTATGCTGTAACAGATGTAGCTACCTATTATATCATAACATAATATTATGAATCCCAGTACAAAGTGAAATGGTACACATTCCAGAGTTAAACTTTCATTGCTGTAGACGTTTGCTACACATAGAAACAGCTTACATCTGAACTCAACGAACACGAATCGACCCCACGAAAGTACAGTCTTACCTGATGCACTGACGTCTGTAGTAGATAACTCAACAATGATGGCACTGGTAGTGGAGCCACGTTTGGCTACCACAATATCTACAGAGCCACTTCCCTCAGAAACTGAGTACACCGCAGACTGAAACTCAATTGTAACAACTGTATAAAGAAACAAGGGAAGTACCATAATAAATATAATTACAGTATAAGATTATGTACATCATACAATCAGTGTAATTTTGGTGCCATAATGATAGCAAATGCAGCTCTCCAGATTAGACATAACTTGTGTAGAGGGATCTGTAAAGCTTTGGGACACAAATGAGTCTTACGTACGTACCATCATCATCCTCAATGGTCACAGTTGTGGTATCCCGGTCGAGCAGTACTCCTGCCTGTCCAGCAGGGAGGCTCAGCCTTGCAAGGAAAGATTCTGTTGGTTCATGCAAGTTATCATTGCGAATTGGCACCACCACGGTCTGCTCAGTTGTGCCAGGTGGGAAGCAGATCTCAGCTGCAATTGAGCCGTAGTCACCTGCATGGAGTTTCAGTTAGACTGTAAAATGCCACATATACGTAGCAATAGTCCGTGACAACATACGATTGGTAACCAACATTGTCCAAAAGGGGTTTGTGTTATTAATCTTAATACGTACTACTTCTGGACAGTTCTTACCAGTTGCATTTATGTTCTCAATGCTCAACAGCGTAATGATAGATTCAGTACTGGAGCCATCCCTAGTCACTGTTATATTAGCAAGTCCATCCCCTTCTCTTGTAACATAGTTGGGAGCTCCAAATCCAACTCGAACCTCTGAAAGATAGAGAAAGACAAGAAATTGAATATTGAGATTTAATGTGTACCTAAACATAGTTTTAGTAGGTAGGAGTAGTCAGAATCTGCCCAAGTTCGTGACCGAGATGCAATAATTTTAATCACACAATGTTTCGACCAGGGTAGGTCTTCCTCAAGGTGTACTATTTTGTTGCAACTGAGAATGTACTCACCATCATCGTCAGTAATGGAAATAATAGTGGCATCACGGTCCAGCAGAACAGTTCCCTGACTGGAGGCTGATGGTGCAATTGTTCCGTAGAAGAACTTTGTAGGCTCAAGTACACTGTCGTTCACAATCGAGACTGTCCACATCTTGATGTCTTCACTAGGCTCAAAGCTTAGTTCAGTTTCAGTTCTGATGTAATCAGATGGTGCTGTACAAAAAATATACATTCAATTCATACTAGATATACTTCTGTAGGCCATGCAGGCTTCAATTGTACAGCAGAAACTTCGGTCATTTTTTCCTGCATTCAAATCGCTATGACAGCCATATGGCGGCATCCAACTGCTCATCATTGTGGAGCTAGTATTATGACATGTGTATCAAGTGTATAATTCTTTCACCTGTTGCACTTCCATCCATGGTTGTGAGCTGCACACTTGTTGCAATGCCAGCTGAAGTTTGCTTAACAACAGCAATAGCAACAGATCCACTGCCTTCAGAAACATTGTACACTCCATTTCCAAATCCAAACGTGACACCTGGAAAAAAAAAGATGTTCAAAATTATCCGGCATGGATCGGGCATATGGCAGATTAGGCAGGCATTAATTTTCGTACATTTTTTAATCATTGCAGGTATAGTAGCAACGGATTCTCGCAATCCGTTCAAGTGACAACTGATGTGCTAGTGCAACAGGTAGCTAGGTTGAATTCACTTTCCACAATGATGCCTCATGCATGCAGGTCTACTTTCATGTCGTGGATAGACTCCCAGGCTGCGTATGTGATGTCGCATACAACCAAAAATATTTCTTGCGGGTTCAAAATTAGCACCAGCAAAAAGTGATCTTAAGGTACTAGCTATTTTATGCATAGGTACTTAGTTCATATACTTCACAACTCACGGTCATCATCAGTTATGTTCACGGATATCATGGTTTGGCCGAGCAACACTTGCATACTGCTTGACATGATCGTCCCAAAGAAATACTCAGTGCTCTCCAGGACCTCATCGTTTACGACTTCAACATCCACAGTCTGAAGTGAACTTCCTGGCTCAAAGGTTACTTGTCGGTTAGACTGTGCAATGAAGTCATCTGAAGCTGGAACAGAGAGAACCGCATGTAAAAACCATGGTCAGAGAATGATTTGCAAAAAATCGTATTCTATAGCAAGAGATGTGTACAGTATGCAGCATGCACCCTACAATCAAACTGCATGTTCATGTTCATCACATAGCTGCTATACTGGATAGCGTTGTTCCCAGGCTCCCCAGCTTTTTGTTGCATACTGTACATTTATGTAGTTAATGTACGGTATGCGACAAAAAAGCTGGGGAGGAGCCTGGGAACAAGGCTAATACTGGATGCAATACAGGAGCCCATTACACATCAACCAACCTGTTGCTGTTCCATTGGCAGTGCTAAACCAGACACTGACAGGGATTGTGCTGGATCCATTCTTCACCAGGGTGAACCTTGCCAGGCCACCACTCTCATCCACAGTGCCACACCCAGCAGATTCAAAACTTATGATAACACCTGGAAGGGAAATATAACATCTATTAAGCGAGATTTTACAACATACCGTATAGCAGGAAAGTTTTGTAGATACAAATTTTCGCGAATCTTTGAAAAACCGGCTCTAACAAATTTTCGCAATTTTTAGTTTCAAAACAAAGGTCATGCATGACCTATGACCACATCCTCTACTCTTCACATGCACTGGGTGTGCAGTTCAGCATGGAAGCGAAGGTAAGAGGCTACCATTGGCGGAGTGCATTGCCATGAGGGAAGCCTATTTGGCGATCAGTGCTCCTGTTCGGCGTATTCGCTCGAGATCTTGCTATGATGGTTACGGTCCTCTCGAATGTGTTCACGATGATGTGTTATGCGCGTAATATGTAGCTACTGTCTGGCTCACTTTGTTGGCAACTGTGAGACTGGTGGTGGTCGATAAGGATCCCTTGTAGATGGCAGTACTTGTACAGGTTCAGAAGTAGCGCTAGAGAGACATAGCTAGCTACTCCAGGTAGCAAAATATGCTCGTGGAACAAATTTTTGCGGGGTTCAAATTTTCGCGAGTAGGCATCCAATCACAAAAAAACGCGAAAATGTGTTCCTCACAAAACGTTCCCGCTATACAGTATGTACACCAATGGCATTTGCTATAGCACACATACAATTCATTGTCAGCTGGTGCAAAGACATGCACTTACTGTTATCATCTGTAACCACAACAGTGGCTGATGCTCGCCCCAGCACCACTCCACTCTCAGTGGTAGGTAAACTGAGTTGGACAGCAAAGTTCTCTTCTGCTTCCAACACATCATCTCTTACAATCGGAATCTGATACACTATGCGGTCGGTAGTGGGCCCAAATGTAAGTTCTGCTTCGTTTGTTCTCAAGTAGTCACCTGGAGCTGGAGAAACATACACACATTGTGAAATATACTGTTCTAGGTATGCAGATCATGCAGTGGTTTCTCTTCTATCTCCTTTCCTCCTTTTTCCCAGGAAGGAAGGATCTCCCAAATGATACTTACCTATGGCTGTTCCATCTACAGTACTCAGAAGGACGGTGACATTCACATCACTCGAGCCTTGCTTCACAACTGTCACTTCAACATACGGGCTGCTTTCTGACACATTGTACGAAACAAGCTCAAACTCTACTGTAACACCTGCAGGGTTGGATACATGTCAAGTGAAACGTAAGGTACGTAAAGGTCATCCATGAGGACAAAATGCTAGGTGGATGAACGGAAATATATGCTTTGGATCTTGAGGCTTACTGTCATCATCAGTGATAGTAACTACGGCCATTCCAGGTTCACCAATCTGCAATCCAATTTGGTCAACGGAGGGCAGTGCCAGTGAAACCGTAAATGTTTCTGCAGACTCAAGCCTGCTGTCATCTGAAATGGAGATGTTCACTGTCTTCAGGTAGTCGTTGGGAGCAAACGTGATTTGTTCTCCGCCTGTTGGACGTGTGTAATCCCCAGGAGCTGTGAGGGTTGTAGCAGTACGTCACTGAGTAGCTAAATACACCTCAGCTACAGAATTCCTCCTATATGTACAAACTGTACCAGACAAACAAAGTTGATATGCAGACATTGTAGTGTCCTAGTTTCCACTCGGGTGAGTAGTACGTACGAGTCTCTTGGCCTAGTAGTACAAATGCTGTACAACAACTACGTACAAAGGCACTTTGCATTTGCACTCAACTTAACATAGCTAGTATACAGCTGGTATACACACAGTATAAGGAAACTGTTACAACAAGATAATATGTTCAACCATCTTCCACTGTACCTGTTGCACTGCCATCAACAGTGAGGAGGAGGACACTATAGGATGCAACCGTCTGGCCACTCTTTTCAACTTGGACCGCAACAGAGCTACTTCCCTCAGCCACTGTGAAGTCTGACCCCGCCAGCTGCACAGTAACAACTTGACAAAGAGAGAGAGAGAGCACGGCTATCAAGTGTTTAATGGCAGCGTAGCTCTAGCTTTTGTTACTGGCAAGTGCTCATACATATCCCTCCCCCCACCCCCTTCCCCAAAGAAAAACTGGAATGGGGGTGTTGATGATGTGCCCTGTAATTAATTTACTAACCATGCAACTGTACAAAAATTAACCACTAATTAGCTGACCAATAATTAGTAACTGACTGTTCAAGTGCCTACCATCATCGTCCATCACAGTGAGTGTTGCTGTGTCTCCTCCAAGCTGTGCTCCAGGCTGACCAGGTGGTAGCATCAGAGTCACAATGAAACTCTCTGTGGGCTCATTCACTTGGTCATTCATGAGTGGGACTAACACTGTCTGGGTGTCATCCTCGGGAGCAAAGTTCAGCTCAACTTCAGTGTAGACATAGTCTTCTCCAGCTAGAGAGTTGATATCAGAAAATGGTTCATAGGTTGGTTATTTAGACTGGGTTTTTTGTAATGTGACCTTTCATAACTTGACAGTTTAGAATTCATGCCCTAGTGGCATACGTATATACTTGTAGCAAACAGTATTACTGCCGAAATAGACCGATACAACTTCACTGCACACATGGCATACACTGCCATACATGGTGATTTGATCGAGCAAACTCCCTTTACCTGTTGCAGTACCAGCTCCTGTTGTCATGGTAACTCGGACACTGCTTGTTGTAGACCCAAGTTTCACAACAGTCACATTGGCGTAGCAGTCAGACTCACTAACATTGAGTGCTGATGAACCAAATTCCACAGTGACAACTGCAGTGGGACAAGAAATGGTCATTGTCCCTGTGTTTCTAAACAGTACATTGCTGTAGTCGAAATGTCAGCAAATTTTGACAAAAGTTCGTTGACATTCAGGCTGGAAGTAGGACTTCTAGGTTTAGCATTCCAGCATGTAGAGTAACTTGAGTAGGTGTATAACTCCCATGCACCTAGTTGTGGGACAGAAAACTATACTAGCTGCAGATCAGTGACAAAACCTCTCGCCGCAAAGTTTGAGAACTGAACCGTAATACCAGACATGTAGTTCACTGAATTGCAATAGCAGGAATACGGTTGTTACTTCATTTAAGGATCACGAAAGATGCTGAGGAACCAAGGGAAGCTGAGGAACCAGGAGGAACCTGAGGAACCAAGGGAACCCGAGGAACCACAGGAACCAGGAGAACCTGAGGAACCACAGGAACCAAGGAACCAGGGGAACCTGAGGAACCACAGGAACCACAGGAACCAGGGGAACCTGAAGAACCACAGGAACCAAGGGAACCTGAGGAACTAGGGGAACCTGAGGAACCACAGGAACCAGGGGAACCTGAGGAACCACAGGAACCAATTGTGATTACTACAGAGTTTACACAGCCTATGTACATGTTGACCACACTCTTTGCCATGTAATACTGCCTACTGCGGAGATGGTGGTATATAGTGGATACCATATGGCAGTTGCACACTCTTATTTGTTATGAACTCTTGACCACAGGAATGATTGTAACATGAGAAATTGCTAAGTCGCATCTTAAAATGAAGTGATTCACAGATCAGAATCAGTTGAGTTATTGCTGCGTGTGCAGTTCTGTGAGCTACATAATATTATGTTGCAGTGTCTTTATGAGTAGCCAGCCAATCCACAAATCTTATATACACTGTCTCACCATCATCATCATCAATGACAACTTCAGCCTCGTTCCGAGTGATTGTGACTCCACCCACCCTTGCATCCATCAGCCTCACAACAAACACCTCATCCCCCTCATAGGTGCTATCATCCTGGATCCCAATGCTAATTACAGATTCGTTTTGACCAGCAGAAAAGTTAACCGGTTCATTCCTCAGCACATAGTCAGTACCAGCTGTGGGAAATGAGAAGTCACATTAAATACAGCCAAAGGCGCATCGACCCTAACGGGAAGAGGGCATGCAACTCTCGTATTGACTCTGCAAACGGCAAAATCCAAATGCGGCCACCGGATATACTATTTTTAGACATTGGTATGTAACCGTATATGTGAATGAATGCAATTATCCGATTACGTGGAATATCGCAGAGCAGGCCAGAGAGCTAGATCAAGCGCGTAGAGTGGATGAATGGACGCCATCCACGTTTTGACGACTGAAAACAACGTGCCCGTCCGTCCTACATGCGGCAGCTATTGCACGCAGGTGCCGTTGGCTTCGCTCGGGACCGTCTCCACTGAATGACACGGTTCGTTGGCGAAACTGAGGCAAGGAGAAGGCAGTGGTAAGCGCCGTCCAGGGTAACAGCAGTGAGTTTAGATAGAAGTTCATTGACTTACTAGAGAATGGATATTTTCAGGAACTGTGGCTGTGACTAGCGCGGTTGGCGTGCCAGAGCTGCGCGTGCCACGGATATAAAATAAACAATGTAGCACGTGATTTCTAAAAATAGAATCGATTTGGATTATGCCGTTTGCGGAGTTACATCCCCTCTCGCCGCCTTCGGCGGCTCGATACGCCCTTGATACAGCAAACCTCATAACAGGAAGTTGGACAAGGTAAAGGACTCAATAATTGTCCAACCCCCCTTAGACAACGAAAGAGGGTTAAAATTAATGCTGAATAATGATCGATGGGTGGGGAGAGTTGGCATGCATTCAATCATTTTTGAATCTCAAGGTGAGGCATCCAGCAGGCTTTTAAGATTTTAGTTTTGAGTATAGGGGGTAGTTACATAGATGAATGAACAGTTTCTTATCAAAAGTGAAGTGAGGCTACTCTGATATTGGAGAGTTAAAATACTATTCGTTTATTCAGCTGCTCACCAGTGGCATTGCCATTTTCAGTCTGTAGTGTCACGTATCCTGACAGTCCAGGTGTGGTTGCTGTGACAACCACATTCACTGACCCGGCACCTTCAGCCACTCGGTAAGATGAAGCACTTAGTCCAATTTCTGGGTCTGTAAAGTAAAAAGGAAATTGAGTGGATGCTATGAAATAGCTACTGAAGGTTGCTTTACCATAGCAGTTGCATAACACAGAAGGTAGTAAATTCAACTTACAGTCACACACGGATGGCACTAGACCAGTATGAATGTTCTGATTCAGACTGAGGAAGGAAGAGAGCATACACCATCCACACGTATACGTAGTTCATTGTCTGCAACTTCTTTAGAATTACATCAGGCACTCCCCACATTTACTGAAGCACATACGCACCCAAATACATACAGCGTAGCATAAGAGTCCAAATGCATTATGCAAAGCACAACCAGCATACAGTGTACCAAAACAAGCATGTCGCATGCATGATTCACCTCAAAGGCGTATTATAGGGAATACACCAGTATGTGTAAACGTACTCTGCCGAGACTATTCCAGTCATGTCGTCCATGGCACTGAGAGGACTTTCCTCACAGGAGAGACCAGTACTGTTCCACACACAGTAGGGATCACGTGATCCAATACACTCACTAGAAAACAGTAAAAAATAGGATTTGTACATTAACTGTATCAGTAATGGTACAGAACGGTAAATGTACTGCCATAATGATTTATTTCTACTGTATACATTATTTTTGTTAAGCAAGTATATTCTACACACTGACAAACATCAGGTATTATTAGCCATGGACGTGACATCACCTACCTGCAGTCAGTATGCCTACTGCACCTCTGCAAGGGTAATCTGTAAATCCTTGATGAAGTGGTGACAAACAGGTACTTGGTAGAATTAACCTCCTGTAGATACGTACGTTGAAACGCATGTTATGTGATATGGTTTGTTTCCACTGATAATGTATTGGAGGTCAGTAGATGATAATGTCATTACGATGCACACAAAAGACTAAAACGTTCCCACTGTAGTCCATTACTATTTTAGCGTGCACATATGTATCGTTGTGTTTCCATGATGTCATCATGTGAAATCTTTACAGGCTATCCAAGACCTCTCCAAAGCTAGCCTCATTCCCAGTCCCATGCCCAGCTTTTCGTCGCTTTACCGTACTGCAAGCGATGAAAAGCTGGGCGTGGGAATGGGAACGAGGCTACTCCAAAGCTGTAAGTCAAAATGTGGGGGAAGGTGCCTGGGAAGGAGGCTGCGTATACTGCCAACATAAGACTTTTAGCAACCCTTCTTGACAATTACTACCTCACCTCAATATTCATTCTGTTGATGGTGCTATTGTCTTCAAGCTGAAAGAAAAGCAAAATATAATTATCCATGCAGGTGAATGTTGGTATTGCAGACTTTAGCATACTTACAGCAATTTCTTCAGCAATCACTGGAAATATGCCACTGCTTCCATCCGATCCAAACACCACCTTCATCACCTTCCCAGTGTCTGGCCAGACAAGAACCATGAAACCCACATGAGTATAAGGGCTTGGTTTAAGTTCCAAGGTTGTCTATCAGAGTATAGTGTGCATGTGGTTACCTACCAGTTCCAAGAAAGAGCACATCCTGGTTGACGCACTGGGTCATGCTCTGCCTTCTCACGACACACACTCTATCCAGTGTCATCTGAACAATGCTACAGATAGAAGACAGCCAATCAATCGTGTGTAGCTGTTTGCTATACCGAGAGATACATTGACGTAAGAGTAATATGTACTGTTTCACGTGGCAATAATTTTGTAGTGTAGGGACTAAAATCAGTTGGGGGGGAATTCACCACCATGACTATCTCAAATCAGTGATATCTATTGATATGTGTGAGTGACGGAGAAAGAGTTGGCGATTTGATTGTGTTTGCATGACTACTATTGGAAAGCTCTTTTCTTTTCAATTGTCAATGAGCATGCACCACTGAGAAAAGAAGTTCGAAAAGACCGGGAATCCACATGACTGAGAGTGTTTTAGGAACATCAGGAAGAAGGTTAAAAAGGAATTGAAGGCTGCAAAGGCACTGCACTATGAGCAGATTTGTCATGATGCTGGACGCCAACCTAGGAAGATGTGGAGAGCAGTGAACAAGACCCTTGGTCGCTGTCAGGATGGGGAAATATCAATATCAAGTATCAAGTCAGATGAAGCAGAGCTGAGTGATGCAGCGGATGTAGTAGAGGAATTCAACCGTTACTTCTCTACTATTACAAGCATTGTTAGCCGGGATGGACCCATAAGTGATTGTGAACCAGACTTGACATGTGATGAGCAGAGGCCTACATACTTTCATATTCACCAACGTTGAGGATGACATGGTCCTGAAATGATTATGCGAGTTGAACGTGCGAAAGGCCACAGGAAGTGATGGCATTCCTGCCAGGTTGTTAAAATTGACTGGCCCAGTAATCGCAAAGAGCTTGACTCATCTATTCAATTGTAACTTGGAGATGGGGGGGGGGGGGGGGCATTACCTGAGGAATGGAAGGCAGCACATGTAACACCAGTGAAGTATACTATCATGTAATTGGGTGATCATGTGCGTATGTGATTGAGTTTGCAATTGATGAATGGCGGCACTATAATATTATAGTGGCAACGAGGACAAGAGTATAGAAAGAAAAGGATGGTCCACTCTCAGGGGACCGACTACTTCGATCGCAAAAATGAACGCATTGAAGAGTACAAAGAAAAATTTGACTTCTACTGTACAGCCCACGACATAGCTGGAGAAAGGCAGAAGGTCCTGTTCCTAACGTGAATCGGCCAGGCAGCCTATTCCAAGTTGAAAACGTTGGTAAGCACGACTCCGATGGCTGATCTTACTGGAGCAAATTGTTAGCAACTATGAACCCGACACCGTCGAGATAGCAGAGTGCTTCAAGCTCTTCAAGCGACTACAGGGAGAGAAGGAAGGCGTTACCGAGTATATGGCAGGGCTACGACAGGTAACGAAGAACTGTAACGTTGGTCGCTACATGGACATGGCCCTACGCGATCAACTGGTATGTGGTCTGAGGGATACTGTGATACAATGAGAACTGTTGTGCATCCAAAAACGCACGCTGGGTAAGGACTTGGAACGTGCACATGCAATCGAAGCGGTGGCAAAGGAGGCGCGGAACCTACGTGCTGATCCCCACCTGGAAGATGCAGGGGGTGGAAGTTCACATCAAATAAGGAAGGATGACAGTTCAGGACCACCGAAATGCTATCGATGTGGGAGTGCTGGACCCTTGGCGTCAGGTTGCCCACATACGCTGAAACGTTGCAACACCTGTAAAAAGATTATACATTTTGGCTAGGTATGCCGAAGCAAGCAGCCAAAGGAGATGAATAGCCAGAGTAGCAGGAAGAAGGACGCAAGGAAGACACACTTGCTAGAGGCTGATTATGGAAGCAGCGGACTCAGCAGTGATGAGGATGAGCTCTTCAGCCAGGTCCACAAGGTGGGACAGACAAGCAACAGGTATCAAAAAGTGATCACCCAATTACAATCACAATGATAATATACTACAACCAGTGAGATAGAGAGTTTGTGAGAAACTACAGACCAGTGTCAGTCTTAAGACGCAACTCATGGTGCTGTCTAGGAACAAGAAGAGAATTCGAGGGTAACAATATCACTATTGGCCACAGAGGAGTGAGCATTGTTAGGCAGGGGAGTGTCCAATACCTCGGAGGAGCGGCTGATTGCAGGTTGAAGGAGCATTCCTGTTACAAAATGAAAATTATCTATCTATATAATTATTATATCTACTACCGCATTTATGACAACATATGGGAAGTAGCTACATATAATTATGCATGTAAGTGTGCATGAATCCAGGAACAAGAAGGACAGTAACTGTGTGAAAGGACAGCATAGTGGTGTTCAATAGCTAGTGAAGGAAGAACAGATCGAAGACAGAGCACCCTCTGGATTTGAAGATCTCCATTCCACACTGCAGTAGAACTGTCTTTACAACTACACTAGCACTGTCACACCTGCACATGCGTGCACTCTCTCTAATATTTTGCGGTTATACTCCACAAATACTGCAAAATTTCTCCACCTCGAAATTAACTACAACTATGGTACGCACATACTACTTTCAATGTAAGATCAACTAGGTTTACTGGGAAGAGGTGGAAAAAGCAGCTACTCAGAGGTATGCTTACTAGAAGTCTTCAAACACAAGTAAGGGGTCCTCTCCTATCTGATTGACATCTTGGACAATCAACACCTTCTCAGAGTCAACTGCATTTCTCCCAGCAGGATCACACTACCAAAGAGATAGAGTGTACGTGTGAGAGAGAGAAAATTCTTATACGTACGAACCTTATCAGAAAGCAAGTGACTATGTATCACTTTCTTAATTGCCTACTTACTCTGCATTAGAGCTGCTTATGCTCAGATTGTACAGGCGTTCACACCTGAAAACTCCCGTGCCACAACACCAAATATTGGTGTCAGTCAGGCACTGGCATTGCTTGCTGTAGCTAATCTGGGATGCCCACCCAATGGTGGCCTGATGAGTCATCAGAAGGAAGTAATTACATCACTTCCTGTCACTTCAAACTTATTACAGCTGCTCATGCTCAGACTGTATAGCTAGGCTTTCACACATTAGTTGGATAGGCCATTGTTGTACAGCTCCACTGTATAGAGTTCTTGGATTGCAGGTACATGAACAGCACAGTGAAGAGTTTATGATCAATGTCATGCATGCAGGTCTTCCAGGGACAACAACCGTTCGCTTCAACTTCGGTTTTGCATGTACGAATAAAAACTACCGTATACTGGGAAATTTTGGCGGCCATAAATTTGGTGAAATGGCCTGAAATGGCTCGGTATAAAATTTGGCGATTTTAAAATTGTGGCATATGACGTCACTATGCGTGCTGCGGACGCAACGTGAGATCGGGAAGCAGGACGAAGACGTACGAAACGGAGAGCAGTGTCGTGGCCATCACTTTTTCAGCGGCATCTGGAGGCCCACGATCGGCAAACAGCAATTACCCTGTGGCAGTGATGCACGACCCAGGATAGGTACATAGTCGGCCATGACCGCATGTTCAGCAGTCTGTAGTCTGTCTACGCTTTTAGTTCGGTGCACCGTCTGTGAAGTAGTAGGCTCTGCTCCGCAGAACTCTCTCAGCAGGTAGTACATTGGGTCTTGCCATCTCATTGAGAACTTGCTTCCCACGTGCGCCGACAGTCGATCTAGCTGGCCAGCCAATATTAATATTGGCGATTTTCTTAATTTGGCGATGGGCTTCCGAATCGCCAAATCGCCAAACTAAAACGTTCGCCAAAATTTCCCAGTATACGGTATTTCTTTTAATCGTTTAGTCTGTGGAGTTGTACTGTAGGTTACTACTGTATGAGCAGTAGCAGTATGCAGATTTATGTGCTGAGCATATTATTTTTGTACGTATGTAAGCGTAAAGGACAGCATCACAAGCACATACAATACCTCACCTCAACAAACGTATTCTGTTCCTCAGAGGTACCAACTTGAACATCTGCCCGGAAGATGTCAAAGATCCCTCGGTTGAACCCCCCTGCTCCAGTGGCTGGCACGAAACTGTTGTCTGCCCGATAGGCACACACTGCTGACCCAGCAGGGCCAATCCTGCAGTAGTACAAGCATCCAGAATTACTACACGTGGTATGCGTCTTTAAAATTGATGCCGAGATTCAGCGACGTGTTTGCGACGCAGGTTCGCCACGGACTGGAAGGCTTCTTCGGATAACCAGAAGGCTTCTTATGAGAATCAGCAAGTTTGCTGGATTTGTATGCACCTAAGTTTCCAAAAACAGGTGCAGCTTTGCTGATGGATCTTCCACAGAGCAGCATTTGCAAGGGAAACCCAAACCAGCAATGGAACGTTTCTGAATCTCAGCCTCAATGTATGGTGTGCGTACAAAATAGTGAGAGCACGTAATTGTGCAGTATGGTCTCGGTCCAAGAGCTACCCCAAACTTCTGTCAGGTTGTCATGGTACCATTGTCGATGAAACCTATGCTGTTAATACATGTAGCTAGAGGAGAAGTGGGTCTAAGGTCAGAACGTTTTATCACTATTTCTGCGAAATTCCACTACTCTTACGTATGTTGGTACGCTCATCATATAGTATTTGCAGTACATGCGCATTCTTGGAATTGAGATGAAGTGGGCAATCAATCATGGAGTAATTGCTAGTTAACTTACTCTGGCCCAGAAAAGGCTCCATACATTGTCGTCAACCACTCCCCATTTTCATGGTAGCGTCCATCTTCATTGAACACCATGCTCCCTGGAGCAATAACACACCAATCAGAATAAATGCTCAAGCAAAGTTATTTGATGAAATATATCATGCAGCTCCAAGCCTAGAGAAATCTGGAAAGATGACACATTGGAAAGACAGCCACATGCAATCAACTCTGCAGTTGAGTGAACTGACTTCATGCTAGGGACTGTAGACAAGTAGAGCTCATCCTTATTCCAAGCATTCAGAAAGCCCTGTATGTGTAGGCGCTCCAGTCCAACCATGTTCCCTCCTCAGGGACAGACTTGGTTGGGTAAGCACACATGGAGAGCTCCCTTAGGCAATATCTGATGATATTCAGAACCCAAGTTATTGGGGGTCAAACGTTGAGATCGCCCAATTTTCATGCATGGTCTCGATCCCTGATTTCGGACTGGATTTGAACGGCAGCACATCCCACACTACTAATGTGCCTGTTGTCTTGAAGACCAGCGTGCCAAAAGCCCTTCCAGGGCCCTCGGTGGATCAATTCAGTGTGAGCGAACACATTGAAGGACATGCAGATATGCTGTAGCTGTGTAAAAGGACAGCACAGTGGTGTTCAATAGCTAGTGAAAGAGGGAAGAACGGAAGACAGAGCACCCTTGGCAGTGACATAGCCAAACCCGGGCATAGGCCATGCAGGCGTCAGTATGATAAATCAACATTGAGAAAAGGGTTAATATCATATAAAAATTGTCACATGTACATTACGAAATCTCAAAGGTTTCTACTTGAGTGCTCTGAGTAGACTGAAGAAGTCAGTGAAGGAACGAGTCCGCAAATTTGCCACAGGCCAGCCTGTTACAGTATAGGTAGCACTGTTGATACTAGTACCGTGGGCCACCAGCTTATTTCCTTTCCAAGCCGAGAGTGAGACGGTCACCGTTTGCACGGAAACCAGAAAGCAGTAGTGCAAAAGCAGTGAAGGTGCTATGAGAGCCCATCTAGGTAACTGCAAAAAAAGAGACTATTCCATTCCTTTATTGGTGTGCAGTCAACCAGTTACATTTACAGACATAATAGAGTGGCTGCATTGACGTAACAAAACCACGTGACTGAGTACTTCCGCATGGCAAAAGAACATGGAGTTCAATGGCAGCTGGACGGAAACTACTAACTCACTTGTACTCGAGGTCGCGTAGCTGCTCGATCTAATTGGCATGGTAACTGCACTACAGCGACAGTTGACACAGTAGTACTTCGTAAGTTCCGAGCTGCTTGCGTTTCTAAGATCACTGTAGAAATTGCTGCTTCTTGCCATGCAGTCTTATGAGAGAAACGGAGTATAACGGAGGGCGTTTCGGTTGTTTTACGGCCGGTGACGTCAAACGCAGCCGCTCTATACGTACAGAGGGAAGGGTCTGGACTTTTCCCAAACAAGAGCTTATCGAAACCTTTATCTGGGAAGGGAAAAAAGGAGAAGAACCCTTCTTTCATGGTGGCAGCTAGTGAGACTCAAACCTGTGATGTCTCACACCATAGTTGAGTGCTACAAGTCATGTATAACTGCTTGGCTACACAGTCATCCCTATGTAAATGGCTACAATCGTGTGCTTACTTATGTCGTTGTACCGGTAGTCGAGTGCCCCAACAAACTCCCTCCCAGTGGGCACCTCCCGCTCACAGTAGATTCTAGCCTTCAAATATGTCGTGAAGTGACTGGCCCCTGATTGGTCAGGGGTGGAGCCTGGGTCATTCTGTAGAGAATAGTAACAGAAGAGTGTGTGAATGCCCATTTCATGAGCTGTTACAGTCATTGGACCTACATGTATGTATGTCTGTACTGCTACATACAGACATGTACCGTATTTCCGCGATCAAACGCCGCACTCGATTAGTGGCCACCCTCGAAAAATAGCCGCACCTCCAGAAGGGCTGGACGAAATAAACGCCGCCCTCGATTAGTAGCCGCGGCTAGTATTCGAACGGTCAATGATCGATCGATGCGCTTTGTCTAGCCCTCCTGGACCGTGACTATTTCGCTGTGAGCGTGAAGAGAGGAGAACTGAGAGCTGTCTAAGACTCTAAGCGTTTGGCGTTTTCTGTGGTCGAGACACGAGGGGCGATCGACATGTGACCGGCGAAATCTTTCGTGACAGTAATGGCTTTGGCGTTTCCTACTGCTTTGTCGGGATGATTATGACAGTACCACACAGCCCAGGGCTGAAACAAAAGTTCTTCTTTGTTCATACACGGTGCTCCAATCCGTTTCCTCGCTTCCGTGTTTATGCTGAGTTTAATAAACGCCACCTTCGATTAGTGGCCGCCCTCGAATAGTAGCCGCAGTAAATCGCGTGATGAAATAAATAGTAGCCGCGGCGGCGTTTGATCGCGGAAATACGGTACCTTCCTAAATATTCATGATACAACGTAAAAAAGCATCTCTATGTCACTATGACATCATACGTATGTCACGACTATAGCGGCATCTAATACTACAGTCATCACTGAAGATTCCAACATTTTGCCCGTCACAATACAAAGCAACACTTACCCGGCAGATCCGGACAACACGGCTGTAGATTGTCTGGGTAGAAAGAGAAACATTTGGTGTAAAACTGCGTGAGCCTGCATGGCTCACATAGCAACACATACCGTTAATAGTACCATAACTACAGTTACAAGTGTATGTAGCCTAAATGGTTTCCAGGCCCCATCACAGATTGCAGTACGATAACAGGCACATATCCTCACATGAGCTTCATGTAACAAATGGCAAACAAACAGGTGCTGTTTAACGTGTTGTTCAACCGACACACACAAAGGCTTAGTGCATGCCAATCACTTGTAAGTAGATGCATGGCAGTGGTAAGCATGTGGTACCTTCACTCTTCTTTCTGCTCTGAGCCCTAGTGTGCCAATGCACGATCAATTAACCCTTTCTTCCATTGTTTCTACGTATATAGTTATGTACCTACATCACTCGTGTAAGATTCTCTGCACGCTTTTCTGTACTGCAAGTGAAAAAAAACCCGGGGCAGCTGCCTGGGTGCAAGGCTAACAGTTATACAGATCCTACCCATATAGATCCTCTGGAAACTGATTACAAATATAGCTGACAGGAAGGGGGAAACGACCATGAAACCTAATGCATTCCCACATCAAAAGAAATTCAAGGAATGTACGTAGGTCTTCAAATACCTTCGCAATACTATAACAAACTCTTCCCACACAGGCCCTTCCACTTACATCTGAAGAGGAAGTACTGGTGTCGAAGAGGTTCTCTCTCAAGAAGACGAAGTAGAACTGGTAGTGTTCCGTCAGTGTAGCCGGAGACACGACAGGATAGTCAGCCTTGTAATAGTCCACAAAGGTCACGGGAACTGTGTGGATTAAGATGAGTACAAAAGACCTAACAAAGTGGATCGAAGGAATAGTCCACAAAGGTCACGGGAACTGTGTGGATTAAGATGAGTACAAAAGACCTAACAAAGTGGATCGAAGGAATAGTCCACAAAGGTCACGGGAACTGTGTGCATTAAATAGTGTGTATCATAATAAGGTATTTCTACAAAATAATGAATTGGGAACTTCAAAATTACGTATGGGATGACACAGAACGTGTTGGTGGTAGTCGCATGAGACACACTGGTGTAACTAAACTTATGTTTAAAGTGGTACTTACGTGAGAACGTGCTGGTGCAACCACACTGGTACTCACGTGAGAACGTGCTGGTGTAACCACACTGGTACTCACGTGAGCTGGTGTAACCACACTGGTACTCACGTGAGAACGTGCTGGTGTAACCACACTGGTACTCACGTGAGCTGGTGTAACCACACTGGTACTCACGTGAGCTGGTGTAACCACACTGGTACTCACGTGAGAACGTGCTGGTGTAACCACACTGGTACTCACGTGAGAACGTGCTGGTGTAACCACACTGGTACTCACGTGAGAACGTGCTGACACTGGTACTCACGTGAGAACGTGCTGGTGTAACCACACTGGTACTCACGTGAGAACGTGCTGACACTGGTACTCACGTGAGAACGTGCTGGTGTAACCACACTGGTACTCACGTGAGAACGTGCTGACACTGGTACTCACGTGAGAACGTGCTGGTGTAACCACACTGGTACTCACGTGACAACGTGCTGGTGTAACCACGCTGGTACTCACGTGAGAACGTGCTGGTGTAACCACACTGGTACTCATGCGAGAACGTGCTGGTGTAACTACACTGGTACTCACGTGAGAACGTGCTGGTGTAACCAAATTAACTGGTGCGTAGTCACATGAGAACATGCTGGTGTAACTAAATTGGTACCCCTGCGAGAACGTTCTGGTGTAACCACACTGAGAACGTTCTTGTGTAATCTAATTTCTCTGCCTGGGTACAGTAACTCACATCTCAGCCAGAAGTTGTTGTTGGTGATGGTTCTGAACCGCTCATTGGTTTGAAGGGAGTTGGGGTCATTGAGCATGCCAAAGCTTATGTTCTGGTACGAGAGACTGAAGTGTCTCCCTGGGCCATTACTGCCGTCAAAGAACCCAGCCGTGAAGTAGGTGGAGTCTGAGTTGCTACCTGCATGTGTGTGTGGTATTGTATGAGCATGCAGTGTGATGTATGTACAGTGTATACAGGAAACTGTCAGAGGAGGTTGGACACGTACGTGTGCATGTGACTACGTGCTGCGCTTGAACGGAGATAATTGAGTGTTTTGCGTTCCTAACCTCACCAGCCTCGTTCCCAAGTCAATATGGCCTGGGACCGAGGGAAACGTAAATTGCCAACGAGAAGTGAATCTACAGTTAGGGAGTTTGAAAGGCACATTTGTAGGAATATGTTGAAGACGCTTCAGGTTGGGAAGGCTTCTAGTTGGAGTACAGGGAGTGTGGCTTCTCCACCATCCCACACGGCCAATCCTTCAAAAGGCCGTACAGCCTAAGCGTCCCAGGGGTTGAATGGGGTTGATGGCATATTTGGAATCCACTCTACTGGAGCTATCGTTTGATGTCACGTTTGTCGAGATACTCGTAAAGACTACAGAGAACACAATTCGGTATAGTTAACCTCCATATAACTTCGCTTACACTCATAGGTCACATGACCATGTCCAACCTCCTCTGCAGGGTACGTATGTGTGTACATATGTACATGCATGCTGGGTTGTGAGCATGTGTGTGTGTGGTATTGTATGAGCATGCAGTGTGCATATGTACCGTGTGGTGTATACATGTGTGTATGATGTACCGTAGTCGCACGTTATTAGGCGCATCTCACTTATAGGCGCATATTCGCTGTTAGGCGCAGGTTCAACTCTCGTCCCAGGTAAGCGCTGCAGTCTTCTTCCAGCCTTTTTCAATCCTTTGGAGTGGAAAACAGCTATATTCGAATTGAAGCGCACTTCCTATTCGAGGAATGTCATTTATTATTACATGCGTTATTAGGCGCATCTCGCTTATAGGCGCATATTTCCTTCCTGTGGAGTTATAGGCGCATGCGCCTAATAACGCGCGACTACGGTACATGCGGTTTTAGGGTTGTATTTTTAATTGTGTGCATGTACGTACATGTACACATGTATGTGCAAATGTGGTGTGGTGCATGAACGTGAATACACAGTGGTGAATGGGTGCATGTGTGCATATAAAATTTTGAAACCCCTTTCTAACAAGCAATTTAGAGACTATAAGATTATCATATATCCCGTGGCCGGCTGCGCGAGCATACTGTAAGCGATCGCGTGCACGAGAAAGCGAAGAGCTAGCTTTGACGTTAGTCTAGCCGAGGGCTCGTGCCTTTACCGCTGCCTCAGTCAAGTATCACGGATGCCTCTGCCACTGATCGGTGAGTGCCTACACCACAGTATCTATGTCAACACAGTGTACTCACCTTAGCATAGTATAAGTTAGTTGTATCCCTGACCAGTGGGATGTAAGACCTGTTACATCCCTTGGGAGAGGCCAGTGCTTTCCTTCCGCCTCGGAAGTGCCTCGGGCTTCGCCCTCGGCACTTCCTCGGCTCCACTCAAGCACTGACCTCTCCCATGGGATATAACAGGTCTTATATCCCGCTGGCCAGGGATATAACCTATACATAAACATGCAATAGCGAACACAGCTGTCTTTGAACCAGAGAGAAGTCAAGACGGTTCGTTCTAGATAATACATGGAGCATATAGGCCAGCACACACACTACGTGATGCATGATGTGTTATGGAGTGTGTAGGTAGATGTGTCAACTATCGTGGGTGGATTCTTCATGAACACAAACCAGCAGTGATGTGTTACGTTGACGACTGACACAGCCTTAGCTATTTTCCCAGTGCTCACTTGCTCTGAACTCCCCGAATCCTGGAAACTCAGGGTAGTACGATACAATGCCATCGGAAGACGTGACAGGTGTCGAGAAATCTCCGAGAGTACCTCCGGCGATCTGTGGAATCAAACAGGAGAAGTATTTTCAGTTCTACAGTGAGGGTGCTCACATTCCTATGCTAAAGAGACAGGATAATCTAACAACTGGATAGACATGTACATGCTCTGCTGAGCACCTCTAGTTTAAACCCACATGTACATACGTACCTACAGAAAGAACATAACTTTCAGAGAGGCCAGTGATTAAATTTAAATAGGCTCTGCCTAGCCTTCAGGGGTTAGTCTTGTCTCCAGACACCTCGACCCTCGTTGAAGAGGGGCAGCGTCCGGGCACAAGAGCATCACAGGTTAGCAAGAGCGTAACACGTGCCCCAGCAACTCACATCTAGCCTCATTCCCAGGCTGCGTCCTGGGAACGAGGCTAACTCACATCAGCAGTCCTGCACTGTGGCCTCACTGTCGCCTGCGTCCCGCACACCAGCAGTCGGTTCTGGTCCTCTGGGATCCTCTCGTAAACACGGATGTGGTTCCTGCAGGCATACCCCTAATGAGCATGAGAGAAAACTTAACATTAAGGTAGTAAACATGGGTACCGCGATCTCCGAAACCAAGTTGATGGATAAATGGGCAGCATCAAAGCGTACACAAGTTTCAGCAATACTTTGCATCAAACTGCTCCCTCTGCTTGAAAATGCCCTAAAACTCAATTTTAAGGCCCTCTACGAAACTGAAAATTTGGACCCTCTCCAAGGCCCCACCCACACTCTGACCCCATCATCAATACACACACAAAACAGGCCCCAAAACTACGGATGGATTTACCACCTGCTCTCCTCACTTGCAGGCTACAGCCCAAAACTCACTGCCACCCTCAAAAACAGAGGTTTGGCTACCCTAGGCTTTCGAAAAAAATTCCATGCACACCGACTAAAACCGACTCAAGCCAAGGGCTCTCTTCAAAAGGTCAACCTACCCCCTGCAAAACTAGGGATGCTTTTCCACGTTCACCTCTCGGTTACAGAGTTTTGGCCACACATCTACTCCCTCTCGCCAGCCCAGTCCAGCTACCAAACCAGCCAAATTCGCCCTAACACAAAAATGGGCAGGGCCTGTAATGCCGAAAGGTCAACTCTCTAGAGTACCTTGGCCAGGGAGCTGTCGGAGGCTGTTCACTTTCCAGGCTGTTCTTCGGCCACTTCAGCAGACCCACAAACATTCCTGCTCACTCCACCTAGCTATTCACACTCAGATAGCCCATCGCTACATTCAATAAGCCAGAATAGCTCTTTACTTAAAAAAAAAAAGAAAAAAAAAGAAGAGTGTTCAAACAAATCTTCAAAGTACCGCACAGCCACATCAGAGTGCCGATTTGAAACTTGAAAGGGCCGCTAGCCGCATCAAAGAGAAAACCCCCCCTTGTTTATTCCGGTTGCCGCCATGGGAAAACGTAAACAGATGAATAACTCTAAATAACCGTGTGCGAGTGACGTCATCTCATTAATTATTCATGAGCAAAATTGCGCGATTTCGCCGATGCCGTGCTTCCTACCTTAACCATGAAATTGGATAACTCTCAGAATTGCTACAAAGAGGCTGCAGATCCTCAACCGAGTAGTTGGTCAGCCAGTAGTTTGTATTCAGTGGTCCATTTGTTAGCTTGTATTACCCTCAACAGGTTTGGCTATTGAGAAGCGGACCATATTAAACTGGGATCGGCGGCTATACAGGCTTTCCAAGGATGCAGTGTGTATACACATTGGTACCTAGCCATGCACATCTCCTCAGTTGGCTTGTAGGCGAAAAACATACGGCATGATGGGACTTGGACCTGCACCTAAAAAAGTGTGCTTTAACAACTTGGTCACCAGAGTCACCCATTGTTCCTAGCTTTGCTGAGTTTATATCCCGTTTGATGCTAACCTCTCGGCTGCTTCCCTACCACTACTGCAGTGGTAGGGAAGCAGCCGAGAAGTTAACACTGAATATTTAAGTGTGTGTGTGTGTGGTACGTAACCTTTCAAGTTTCAAATCGGCACTCTGATGTGGCTGTGCGGTACTTTGAAGATTTGTTTGAACACTCTTCTTTTTTTTTCTTTTTTTTTTTAAGTAAAGAGCTATTCTGGCTTATTGTACGTTCTTTGGCTAGGTTTACTAGTGAGCTGGTGTACATAACAACACATGCAGAGTCATGCACAGTATCAATTGGTTGGCATGGACCATAAAAAAGGACCAAGCAGATTCTTTGCTGGTATCAGAGCAGATATCAGTTGATTGGCAGTACGCACAGTGGATACTCGAGCATGTCACTTGTAGCATGTGGCCTCAGACGCTGATCTAGCTAGCAAAAGCCATAAGGTGTACGTTGTACACATGACTGGTGGACACTAGAGATGGTGCACCTGGGAAGCCTCTGATTCCAACGGACATTAGTGTCAGTACCAGACTCCCATACCAAGAGTTCATAACAAGAGTGTGCAACTGCCATATGGTACCCACTACCAGTAGACAATCAGTGGTGAAGTAGTAAGCCTGTATGCTCCTAAGTGTGCATGAAATTGTGATTACTACCTGAGTTTACACAGCCTGTTGACCACACTGTTTGCCTCATCTTACTGCTGAGATGGATACCATATATGGCAGTTGCACACCCTTATTGTTATGAACTCTTGCCCCCATACCTAAAGGGGGAGTCCCATTGGGTTGGGAGGAGGCTGGTTCGGGAGACTAAATGCTTCACTGACTCATTTGGCAGGATCTAACCTTCAGGATTGGTCACATCAGTAAAATACAGTACACTTCAGGTTTACAGGTGTATATACCACCAGAAGTATGTTTTGCATAATGAGATTCACACGTTCTAACTCAACCATAAATTGTGTGATGAGCCTGCTCAAGTACTTCAAGTGCTCACTAAAATAACCAAAGGGCAAGAGGCTAATTCCAGACCACTTAGAGCACATGAGAAGCCTATATACTGTACATGTATGCATTGAATCAGGTGGGGTGGGACTAGCCTTGTTCCCAGGACATCTCCCTCTCCACTTTTAGCTGCATACATGTACATGTCAGTTCAAAGGTCATGTGTACAGTTGAAAGGTCACGTACACAGCTAAAAGTGGAGCAGGAGACGGCCTGCGAATGACGCTATGCAGACTAACAACAGCTCTAGTGCTGTATGTACGACAAGCATGGATACACTGGTTTAAACCAGCTTGGAGAAACCTTTTGAGTGTTATACTGCCCTATATACGCCTCATCAGGAAAATGATGGCAGAAATCACTCTCAAGCCATTCCAAGCTGTGAGGAACAGGGTGTACTCAGCTCTAGGCTGCAGAGCATGAACACTTTCAATCAGTTTTAACTAGTGTACGTGAGTGCAGGGTATTGGGGCAATTGTGAGCACACTGAATGCATTTTAGCTGCTGTGGATGACTGACTTGTTTCAGAGAACAAGGTACTCAAACTAAACTTAAGGTACGACACCTGAAAACGTAATGAATGAAATGTCTTGTACATGCGCCAGATCTATAGTTTTGGCAGCAACTGTCGTCATCCACTCTACAACCATTGGGGTACTCATATGCATGCACTCACTGTACAAGCATTGATACAGGGTGTAGACATCCTTACATGGATTAGGTATGTAGTGACAGACGCAAGAATGCTGGATTCCCATGTCGATGCTTGTAGCACAGTGAATACAAGGTGATGCACACAGTATATGGGTCATGTTAACCAGTGTACGACAACACACTCACAGTGTAGGCATACAACATGCACCCACACTTTCCCACTGTAAATGATAGCCTGTCAAAGAATTCAATAAACATTTCAGATCCAATAACATTCATACAGCCCACCTCTTTGAACAGACACAACGGTGTAAATGCTTTGCCCAAATATGGCTAATAGCACTACAGTACTCACAGTGCTATCTGAACACATAGATAGCAGGGATCCATCGGTCTCCCATGTGAGGTTACGCCGCAGACGCAACTCCGTGTCCAGTAAATAGAGTGTATCCCTGTAGATAGAGGAAGAAGATACACCATCACAGTCACTGACTACACAGAATGGTGACTTTGCACAGGGCGTTGCTGCTTGCAGTACTAATGCAGGGTTAGGGTTAGGGTTAGTAGCTAGCTACTGCAAGCGGGGGTGAGAAGGCCTGGGAACGAGGCTATATGAACTCTGCATGTGCGTTTAAGTAACAATTTGAGGCAGTAAGGTGTTCCTTGCTGAGTGGAATAACCTGGCTGATTATTTATGATTCGACAAGCTCAATACGTCATTCCAGTTGCCTGTATCTGTGACTGTCTGCATGCCATTCCAAACAGTTCAATATGTGAGACCAATTCATCACAGCGAGGATATCACAATGTAACATGGACAGCTGCAACCCGCGACACTTCAATAACAAACAACATCTGTCAAAACATGGTATTTCCCTCCCCCAGATAACCCTAAACATATTATGTACATGTACTAAAGATACAGAAAGTCCACAATTGTTGTTATGACAACATGCAGAGCTGATTTCACAGACCAGTAGTTAAATCTACAGTGGGAGCCTAGGCCAAGGCCTCGATCTTCCATATGAATAGGGCCTGGTCAACACACTAGTCTCGTGCCAAGCCCCCACCCACAAGGGGAGAGGGTACAAGACTATGGCAATGCTCCCGTATGTGCTGAGTCAGCAGTCTGGGTAGATGAATCGGATTTGTTCACAACCTTAATGCACGAAAGATTCTAGCTGCCTGATAAAGCTGCTACTCTAGCCTCCCAGGACTCGCCTCTGGTTGCTCCGTGGCCAGGACAGTCAGCTATGCACTACTACTACCAAGAGTGTATAATAATAAGAAGAGAGTATCGAACTCGCTATAGGCTACGTTGAATGTATGCGGAAAGTAACGTGACATCCAGTATGGTGCACGTGATCCACACGGACTCGTCAACTATTGTACTCCCCGATATGGCCGAGTTTACTTGCTGCACGCACGCCTTGATCGTCGAGTCAAAGAGCTATCGATAGCTAGCTGTGGTACGGTAGCCATGGCGTCTATGTCAGGTAAGATTGTGTTTTTGACATTAGCACTATACCGGATGTCACGTTACTTTCCGCATACATTCAACGTTAGCCTATAGCGAGTTCGATATTCTCTTCTTATTATTATACACTCTTGCTACTACTTGATGCATCCCACAAAGTGTTTACCTAACACATGACCTCACGTGTGTATGTCAGCAGACTTATATGCACACTCAATCATACTCACTACTGACAGCTGATCCTGCATGCATTATAATGTCAGCACATTCAGTCACTGTTCCTGGAGTACACAACAAAGCACTCAAACACTGAATCATACCCACATGCAAGAGATGGGAGCTTTTGCATCATTCCACCAGGAGGGTGTGTTATAACACTACATGTACAACTTAACACAAGACATAATAATTCTTATTGGTGCAGCTACATAGCATCATGGGACACTTGTCAACAGCCCATCAAAGGACAATCCAGCAGATTGTTACCCACACGCGCACAGGTGTCTCCTATCCATATGATAGTCAGTTGATCAGAGAGTTCGGATTGCCATTGCAAGTGTTTTGGCTAAAGATTTCATACTCAAAATATTGGGATGCTTGTGTACCTGATACAAACCAAGGCGATTCATTTCATCATCATTTTCACTTACATACGTTCTGTTATCAGTTTATTGGCTACACCTCTTCTGAATTCACATCACTGTCGTAGTTAGCACATACAATGTACTTAGCTTTCCTTTCTTATTTTTGAAGGGTTATACCTAGTCTTGTGGCCAGAACAAAACCCCCAAAAATGGTCAGATAATGTTCAGCAGAATCATAGGCCTTCATCCAAAAATCTGAGATAATCAGACAAACTAATGAAAGTGCAATTTGCTGCACAACAATGTTCACATACATGTAATATCAACGGTGTTTATTACTTCCACAGTTCACTGTGCATTAGTGCTCCACAATCATGCATGAAACCGTGGGGATTCTGCTGATGAAATTGCCAGGCAATCTTTAGCCTCGTTCCCAGGCCTGGGAATGAGGCTAGGCAATCTTCAGCAGGGAGAAGGTGGGGGTGGGTCTGTGCATGAGGCTAGGTTGTAGCCTCGTACCCAGGCCCTCACGCGGAACACGGAAGAGGGCCTGGTGACACATGGCAAAATTCCCGTATGTGCACAGTCAGCATAATCGATTACATTCCTTACTTGGATGCATTCGAAATCACGCGGAAGGTAGCTGTTGGTGATGGCTAAGTAGAAAGACCTTGCCAAGGAGCGACCAGAGGTGAGTCTTGAAGGCTAGAACAGCAGTTTTATGAAACGGCTACACTTTTCACGGGGTAAAGAATGTAATTACTACGCAGTAATTGGCAATGGACGAACGTGATTCGCCTACTCGAAATCAAGACTGCTGAGCTCAGCACATACGGGAATTTTGCCAAGTGTCACCACTGGTCCAGGCCCTCTTCCGCGTTCCGCGTGAGGGCCTGGGTACGAGGCTAGCTAGGTTGTACAATGAAGGTGCAGTATAAAGGCTTCATGGCAGCTGTCAGTATTGGTCTAATGGTTCCTGTTGTGGCAAGTGATCACACACAGATACCACACTGGAGATGTGATGGCCTGGGAACAAGCATATCAGCTGTCAGATATTCCAGCTGTGTATCACAAACACTCTAACAGTTAATTGCTCCAAGTTATGTGTATATTAGACCTTGGGGAAAAATAAGAGCATAATTAAATAGAAGTGCAGTAGTTAGTAAAATAGTTTTTAGTTTACAATTTCATTTTCGAGAAACCACCATGTTGAATGGCTAACGTATAATGGGGTGACCAGAAACTGGCAACTGAATGCTAATAGCAGCGCAGTAGCAAAACTTTTACTATTTCATTTTCAAGGAACCACCATGTTGAATGGCTACCACTAATGAGGTGACTAATGAGGTGACTAACGAGGTGACTAATGAGGTATTCCCACAACCAGTGGTTTACATCCCCTCTGCTGGATGAGGTGTAAACTATATCAGGTGAAACACCTTCAAGATTACACCTGTTAGGACAGAACTGCTGGGAGAGGAAGAAAATCTCCTACAGCATGGTGGAGTCAAAGCAGCTAGCCACCCCCTACTATTTGTAGATAAAAGTTGAGTGTAACAACTACAGTGAGCATGCAACTACATTATTGCATGGTAAAGAGATGAATAGTGCAGCATAATATAATATTATATGATTCTTGAGGTACGTACGTACGTCTGCATAGTAGGACAATTCCAGAGCAATAAGGCCTATGTATACTTCCTGCACACCCACAAATTCCAGCTGAACTCAGCAAGTGAATGGTCACACCTGCTATCCATCATGCCAGTAAACATTGTTCTGATGGACATTCATGCCTTACGTCTGATAAATTAGACGCCCACAGCACCATGACTATCATCAACTTACATACACAAAAATGGAAGAGGTGTGTATTGTAGTAAATTGCCAGTCTGCTGTGAGTGCACATTATGTGATGCAGCATATGTACATAATTAATCCAGTAACACAATGCATTAACTATGCAATCAAAACTAGTCCTGTGGTATAATCATAGCATGGCCCAAGCCTCATACTCAGGTGGTGTGCATGTGACAGGAAAGAGCCCGGCCCGGGTACGAGGCTAGAATGGCCTATCTACAGCATATAGCAGCAGTGGTTCCCACGTTCCATAAACTTCACAATCAGTTAGGGCTACCATATATGGCTAAGTAGTAGCACTATGGTAGTACTTGACAACCACAACTCCCTCTCCTTGACAACACACAGATGATACATCTCAATCTGTGACCATGCAGGTAGGTACATGCATGGCTCTGGCTATGCAACTGCTCCGCAATAGTGAAAGCACTTTTGATAGCTGGAGCACAGAGCACACATGGACAGCATGAAAGTATCATTACTTACGCTGCTCCAGTAACAATGCTTCCACTGATGGCATCAAAGTTGAGTTCACTGAGGAAGTAGTCCGACTGTGCGATCTGGCTGGAGTCTGGAAACCATTTGTAGTCTCCAGTTGCTATCAGACGGCAGGGTCAAGGGGGAAATATTAATGGTCGAAGTAAGGTTCCTGAGCACATAGTCCACTCATGCCAACACAAGGATTAGCATATGCACAGTTCTAGTGAGGTCCTTCCAGACTGGAGGTGGGAACGAGGCTAGCCAGGTCACTCGGTTTGCTTTTCCTTGCCATGAGAAACTCTGGGATTATAAAACCTGGCTACTATAGCATCACTGGCAGCAAAAATGGACTGTGCTCACTACACAGTAGTAAGCCAATGGCGCTAAATTAATAGACTAATTAGCACTGCTCAAAAGCCATGGACAATTAAGCAACTCCACACACTGGGCCAAGAATACTCTTAGCTACCTACAAACTCGTCAAGGAATAGGAACTAAGTCCCCTAAACGGCGCTGGCAATGTCTGGCATAAGGTAGGCCCTATATGCCAGACCCTTGTGTGAGTGACAAAGAGCTTGAATACTACAGTATAGTAGCTACGGACATACCGTTGAAGGAAATTCGCGACCGATTCACGTACTGTGGCTCGTAGGAGCATGAGGTCTGCCTAATCAGGGTTGCAAGCGAGCAACTTAGCAGTAGCAGGCCAATGTGCCGCCCACTGAAGCTCGCCATGGCTAGGCTAGGGGCTAGAGGTGCGTTTGGCCAAATTGTATTGGGTGGGGCTCCTGCACGTGATCCGTAGCAGGCCAGGCTAGTTCCGATTTTTGGTTCTATCATGAGCTTCAGGTCTGGTTCTGAGACTATAAATAGACTAACTTCCTGTGTTGAGACTTGAGATGACACTGGTTGAGGTGATACAGATATTCCACGATTTCTGAAGACTAGTCCAGGTATAATAACCTTTAGCTATGCACTAAGATGTCTAGTACGGTAGTCTCCCGCTAATACGCCACCTAGATGTCTACAAACTTTGGTTATCAAGCCTAGCCGCTCGTAGTCTCGCGTGGCCCAGACCCTTCCCGCGGTGATCGCGCGGGAAGGGTCTGGGCCACGCGAGATTAAGCCGCTCGCTAGTATAGGGCAGTACATGACCATGACATGAAACTTGGCCATGGACATTGGTCATGTACCGCCCTATACTAGCGGCTAGCGCAAAGGGGTGACACTCCCATAGTCAGAGCTTATCAGCAAATCTTGACCCGTATACTAAGGAAGGGGTGGAGTTGCCACGCGTTCTTCTGTATACCATCGGCGGTCAATGAAAGAGCGCAGTCAAACGGTCAGGAGTCTTTTTGCGATGCGGTCAAGTGGTCAAGCAGCAAAAATGGCGGTCAGGATTTCGATTTCTTGACCCTGGTCACAGCTCTGACTATGGCGTCAATGGGAGTGTCACCCCCTTGTAGCGGGAGACTACAGTAGATTATACTTCAAGGTGTAGACTCACAGACCTCATAATTATACTTTATCTTACAACAGTAGTCAAAGAGCATAGTATGTTGTAGTCTTGTGGGCCAGCCTCTTTTTCCAAATAGGGGGCGGTAGCCGCAGGGGAGAAAGGAGTAGTCTCGCGGACCAGACGTTTGTGGTGCACGGGGGAGGAGAAAAGAATGTCTGGTCACTATACGTTCCGTGGTACGAAAGAATTTGACGTCATATCAAATGTCACAGGGAAGAAACAACTACAGTGTCTGCACCGCCGTATTTTGACGAATGTTGGTGACACCAATCAGATTGAAGAAGGTTCAATTTACTTCCGTATTGGTCACATGATCCGTACATATTCAAGCGAGAACAAGAACAGATTTTCGAGCTAGAGCTAGATGTCCTTGATAGTTGCAAACGAACAGCACGAACAGCACATAACCATCACCGACCGACGACTTCCACGAAAACTTGTCCATAGTGACCAGACGTTCTTTTCCTCCTTCCCGCGTGCCGCCTTTCCCCCGAGCGCCGCGAACGTCTAGCCCACGAGACTGGTGACTTAAGCCAGTGTTTCATTTCCCAATGGAATGCAACTACAAATGAAAACACATGGTAGGTATACATACATATAGCTATTGCCCACAACGATTATTGTTTTCAAATGTGCTACTTGTGAGGCTCTTTCTTGTACTGTTGCACAATGGGTCAGTGGCGAAGTCCCAATGATGTTCCCCATGGTGTGCGGTTGGTCTGAGGTTGCATCCTGAATCTATGATTGAAACAGTTCTTCCGGAAGATACATGTACATGTAGTTTGAATGACAGGGTTGTGTCAGGAAGTTGGATAAGCTCACGATGGTCAGAACAGTATAGTAACTGAACCTAGGGAAAAGCCTTCAACAGCATATCGCATATCCAGTAACATAATTTCCACTACCTGTTGGAAGAATCACGAGTACATGTACATCCCGTCAGCTGAGGGAGTTTTCATTGCTCAATCTTGCTTAGAGTGCACCCCTGGATAGCCAACAGAGTAGTTGCTCCTTGTAGCAGTGAGAATTGCACACACCGTGTCTCTGTGAATTACGCTATGGAAGTCATGTGATGGCTGCAATCTCATTGGCTCTGCCTACATTCCAACAATGGAATGTTGGCTTAAAGTCATCAGACTCTTTTTCCCATCTTCCCTTCTGGCCACGGCCCTACTACCACGAGACTAAGTACAATGTATGTTGCCAGAGAAGGTTAGACACTGTCATGTGACACGTGCGTAGGCAAATGTACTTGTTGTAAAGACCAATGAGATTGCGAAACACAATGTACATGTATGTAACACTTGCTTTCAATACTCACAAGATGGAGAAGACAAGAGCCTTTGTCATGCCAGTTGCCCTTAGCACTTGAATGGATAAGGCAACGCTACATTGTGGTGACACTTCTGAAGACTTTTTGTGCTCAATTGTGCCCTGTGACATCGTTTATGAATGATCAAATTGAAAGCTTTTGGAAGCGCACGAGGTCAGTAATGGGAAGGAAGGGCCCCCTCAGATTCGGTGGACAGTGAATAGCCTTCTGTCGGTCAGCGGCAAAATGTTAGTACATCTTCTCTCCCAAAATGAGTAGCGATGATCGTGCTTGGTTGACACGGGAGCCTTAGCGGACATGTTCACAGGTACTTAACACCATGGAAGTAACGCAATGACTACACATTCCATAGTGTGCTTCAAGTCCGACTTGGTTCACAAGACCATTTCTAAACATGTATATGGAGTACTGAAGTGTGTTCTTGATAGTCTTTATGAGTACATGTATCTCAATATCATTCGAAAGTTCTAGTCAAGTAGATTCCAAATATGCCATCAACCCTGTTCAACATCTGGGTCGCTTCAACTGTAGGGCCTTTTGAAGGAGCAGCCACGTGGGATGGCAGAGAAGCCAGTGCTACATGGCGCTCCTGGTATATACTCCAATTGGAAGTGCCTGCCCAACCTGAAGCATCTTCAAGCCACTCCCACCTTTCAAACTCCCCAAGTGTAGCTTCACTTCTAATTGGTACTTTAGGTTTACGTTCGGTCCCAGACCATGTTGACGTGGGAACGGGGCTGTTGAGGTTAGGAATCTAAAACACGCAGTTGTTTCCACTCGAGCGTAGCTATAGTCACGTGTGCAGGAAATGCATCCAACCCCCTCTGGTATGTTACAGCAGGTACCTGTACATAGCGTACAGTCCATAGAGCCCTGACGATGTTGAAAGCACTGGTTTCTACTGCCCTCAGACCAACAATTTTACAATCCTGAGCGAAATGAGAGGCGAAAATGCAACTACCTGGTACGCTCTGTTTTCCACCTTTACAGCACTACCCAACACTTTCACATGAAATTGGCGGGTGCTCATATGTACATGTATTTGCAACTAAGCCTGTTTAACCGGTAAGAAATATTATGCAAAAGGGATAATAGTTACACAATTTTATTCCCACATTTTGACATGCCCTAACTGCAGGACCGATGATCACCGGTGGTATGAACTACACATCTGAAGTTTCACTGGAACTGAACTACGCCAGGTGCTGCTCTATCAACATGGTTCAAACCTTGGGAGGATTCCTGGAGCACGACGTCATCACCGCGCGGCTGTTGTCCACCACAGTAGCGTGGTGTCAGAATGCTGAGAGCGGAGGAAAGCATCCTGTGACACGCAGTGTGGTGGATGCGCTGCGTAACCCTGCCATAATGGTTTCTCGAATTTGTGGACACACTTTTGAACAGAGTGCTGCAGGCGCATTTTCTGGGAAGCTGCAGACTAACTTGGAAATAGGAGTCGGTCAAGATGACCTTCCCGTCAAGACCTCCTGGAACATTAGGTCAACTTTCACGGGGGATAGAACTTCCAGTTCGCCTCTGAAAGAAGGTATGCTACTAGAGCACAGAAGACTCCACTGTGGGGTGGAGCGGCAGAGAAGGAACTCTGCCGCTAGAACCAGATCGTCTGCAACCGATACAAGACAGGGCATGAAGTACTCATCCTCAGAGATCTCGATACAAGCAGGAACGCTTCAACAGGGGGATAGAACTTCCAGTTCGCCTCTGAAAGAAGGTATACTACTAGAGCACAGAAGACTCCACTGTGGGGTGGAGCGGCAGAGAAGGAACTCTGCCGCTAGAACCAGATCGTCTGCAACCGATACAAGACAGGGCATGAAGTACTCATCCTCAGAGATCTCGATACAAGCAGGAACGCTTCAACAGGGGGATAGAACTTCCAGTTCGCCTCTGAAAGAAGGTATGCTACTAGAGCACAGAAGACTCCACTGTGGGGTGGAGCGGCAGAGAGGGAACTCTGCCGCTAGAACCAGATCGTCTGCAACCGATACAAGACAGGGCATGAGGTACTCCTCCTCAGAGATCTCGATACAAGCAGGAACGCTTCAACAGTTCCTCATGCAGGTAAACTTTGACCCTAGACACAAGAAATAGACAGACAGAAGGTACATGTACATTGTACCTGCTACTCACCATGTTATAAGGACTGTCTTCCTACTAGTAGCAATCCTTTGATTGCTTGCAGTATGGAGGGGGAGGGCCTGGGGATTGAGGTCTGGTCGGGAGGGTCTGGGGATTGAGGTCTGGTCGTGTGCAGTCAGACGCACACAGGGGATAGTGCCCAGTGAGGGACATTGAAGCCCTTTCTTGTAATGCCTGTCCAAGGGCTGGAGGCCCAAGCATTCGCATGGCAACAGCAATACTGCTCATGTTTCAGGATGCCAGGGATTGGTCGACATTGTAAATGTATGGTTGGGCACGACCAAGCCTCGTTTCCAGGCTCGTGTTTTGAGGAGTGCCTGGGACCAAGGCTAGGCACTTCCCCATGTGTCTACTGTATACCTTAAGGTCACTATTATTTGTGGGTACTAATTTTACGGAATTTGCTAAATTTTGCACCCATAAACAATAGTACTAGCAATATGTGATGTCACATACACTGTATGTACATGTACATGTGCATTAATTGGAACGAGCAGCACCTACATGTATGAGCTAGTCTTGTGCCCGGCTGGAAATACCTATGGAAAATTCGTGTGGTAACAATTGGCAGTTTCTTGGTATAGTAGCGTAGCGTGGAATGTAGTCAGGGCATTACATGAGACTTAATTATTACATGTACATCACTTGCAACAATCGCTAGCACACCACTACAGTCTCATGCCCAGCAGCAACACCGTTTTCATAATTGACAATACAGCATTTCTATTGGCATGTTCAAATTCCTCCGTGAAGGTGTTGAATTTTTTTATCAAGTACATGTACCAAGAAAACTGCCAATGGACCATTTTCCGCTGATGTCACTTCCTGTGTACTAATTAATCAACAATGTTGCACTGCCCTGATTTTCACTTAGAATGTACTGTATGAGATACGTAGATGATATCTCAAGTTTGAGTGCATTAGCTCGTTGGGTACAGGAGTTATGAGCCAGCAAAATTTGTCCATTTCCCATAGAGAATGTATTAGGGGGGGCAAAAGTTGCCCCCCCTAATACATTCTCTATGGGAAATGGACAAACTTCACTGGTACGTAACTCTGGAAAACAACAAGCTAATGCACTCAAACTTGAGATATCATCTAAGCATCTTGTAAAGTATATTCTAGGTGAAAATCAGGGCAATCCAGCAATGCAGATTAATTAGTACACAGGAAGTGACATCACGTGGAAAATGGTCTATTGTTACCAGATGACTTTCCGAAGGGTGCTTCCAGCTGGTACGAGACTACCTACGAAGTGACCTACTCTAGCGGGCTACGTGTAGCCTGCATGAAGCTGTATCAGATGAAAGTGCTGATGTGTGCTTTGATTGCACTCCAGTCAGAATTTCAAGGCAAATGTGACTATAATATATGGCACTCAACGTCTCCCTGTGCGAGGGTTGTCCAATGGTGCCATGTTCAGTCCCTACCACCTTTAGTCAGTCCCAAGTTACTTGGGCACTCCCTTGACTACATGGGATTATCCTAGGATGTACCTCTTACTAGCACCCTACCTACACCATACTAACACACAGGCCGTCCCGGGATTATCCGGGGACTACCTAAGGCCCCCCACCACCACTGCGTCAGAGTACCCCAGAACGTCAGAGTTACACCAGCAGTCCCAGGATTGTCCTGGGATGACTACCCAACCCTGGGGACCCCTCTGGCAGAGTATCCCAGAACACCGGAGTTACACCGGCAGTCCCAGGATTGTCCCGGGATGACTACCCAACCCCTGGGACCCCTCTGTCAGAGTATCCCAGAACGCCGGAGTTACACCGGCAGTCCCGGGATTGTCCCGGGATGACTACCCAACCCCTGGGACCCCTCTGTCAGAGTATCCCCGAACGCCGGAGTTACACCGGCAGTCCCGGGATTGTCCCGGGATGACTACCCAACCCCCTGGGACCCCTCTGTCAGAGTATCCCAGAACGCCGGAGTTACACCGGCAGTCCCGGGATTGTCCCGGGATGGCTACCCAACCCTGGGGACCCCTCTGGCAGAGTATCCCAGAACGCCGGAGTTACACCGGCAGTCCCAGGATTGTCCCGGGATGACTACCCAATCCCCTGGGACCCCTCTGTCAGAGTATCCCCGAACGCCGGAGTTACACCGGCAGTCCCGGGATGACTACCCAATCCCCTGGGACCCCCTGTCAGAGTATCCCCGAACGCCGGAGTTACACCGGCAGTCCCGGGATGACTACCCAACCCCCTGGGACCCCTCTGTCAGAGTATCCCAGAATGCCGGAGTTACACCGGCAGTCCCGGGATTGTTCCGGGATGGCTACCCAACCCTGGGGACCCATCTGGCAGAGTATCCCAGAACACCAGAGTTGCACCGGCAGTCCCAGGATTGTCCTGGGATGGCTACCCGACCTGTCTGCCAGAGTATCTCAGAACGCCGGAGTTACACCGGCAGTCCCAGGATGACTACCCAACCCTGGGACCCCCCTGTCAGAGTATCCCAGAACACCGGAGTTACACCAGCAGTCCTGGGATTGTCCTGGGATGGCTACCAAACCCCTGGGACCTGTCTGCCAGAGTATCCCAGTTACACCGGCAGTCCCGGGATTGTCCCGGGATGACAGAGGAGTTGGGTAGTCATCCCGGGACAATCCTGGGACTGCCGGTGTACATGTAACTCTGGCGTTCTGGGATACTCTGACAGAGGGGTTGGGTAGTCATCCCGGGACAATCCCTGGACTGCCAGAGTAACTCCGACGTTCTGGGATACTCTGACAGAGGGGCCCAGGGGTTGGGTAGTCATCCCGGGACAATCCCAGGACAGCTGGTGTAACTCCGGTGTTCTGGGATACTCTGACTGAGGGGTTGGGTATAGTCATCCTGGGACAATCCCGGGACTGCCGGTGTAACTCCGGCGTTCTGGGATACTCTGCCAGAGAGGTCCCTGGGGCTGGGTAGCCTTCCCAGGACAATCCCAGGACTGCTGGTGTAACTCCAGTGTTCTGGGATACCTTGACAGAGGGGTTGGGTAGTCATCCCGGGACAATCCCGGGACTGCCGGTGTAACTCTGGCGTTCTGGGATACTCTGCCAGCCAGAGAGGTCCCAGGGGTTGGGTAGCCATCCCAGGACTGCTGGTGTAACTCCGGTGTTCTGGGATAGAATGTCCCAGGGGTTGGGTAGTCATCCGATCCCGGGACAATCCCAGGGCAGCCGGTGTAACTCTGGCGTTCTGACAGAGTGGTTGGGTAGCCATCCCGGGACAATCCTGGGACTGCCGGTGTAACTCTGGCATTCTGGGATACTCTGCCAGAGAGGTCCCAGGGGTTGGGTAGCCATCCCAGGACAATCCCAGGACTGCTGGTGTAACTCCGGTGTTCTGGGATACTCTGACAGGGGGGTCCCAGGGGTTGGGTAGTCATCCCGGGACAATCCTAAGACTGCTGGTGTAACTCTGGCGTTCTGACAGAGTGGTTGGGTAGCCATCCCGGGACAATCCCGGGACTGCCGGTGTAACTCTGGTATTCTGGGATACTCTGCCAGAGGGATCCCAGGGGTTGGGTAGTCATCCCAGGATAATCCCGGGACTGCCGGTGTAACTCTGGCAGTCTGGGATACTCTGATAACAAGGGTGAAACTGTCCTGGGATAATCCCGGGACTGCTGGAGTTACTCTGCCATACCAAAAGGTGGTTGGTACTGTACGTGGCACCATTGGACATGTGTGCCCTGTGCTGTGTATATGTCCCCTCATGCTTGTAGTGCACTCTGTATGGTGTCGGTATTATTGAAGGGCTTGACCACATCTATCTCCACATGTCAACAGGATGCAGAGCTGCTGCACTGGCAGAGAGCGCAGCAAGCATACAGAACACGGCACAAACTGGCTGGCAATGTCATCCCGAATGGCACTGATCCATTTCAATACGGCACCTCATCATTCACGACCGATAGGCCCGCTGCAAATACATGTATTGCAAATACGGAGCACATGTCCGAAAGTAAATCAGACAATGTTAATCACAGAACTCTGGCAGTTGAGTTGGTGATGGTGCTCAAATCGGCCGCATCAGACTTCCACATTGGTTGAACGTCTTGGGACAGAACTCATACAGGAATGGTTTCTCTCCTGTGTGGACACGCACACCATGGCTAAAGAGAGCACAAACCGGCCGGCAGTGTCGTCCCAAATGGCACTAATCATGATCCGTTCAATGCAGCACCTCAACCAAGAACCCTTGATAGGCCCCCGCTGGACAGTGATACGTACGTATTATGAAGGATACATCACAAGCTAGTATGGAGCAACATACTAGACAGCACATGTTCGCTTAACGGAGCTACCGAACTCTGTCAGTTCAGTTGGTGATGGTGCTCAAACCACATGATGGAAATCGGCCGCATCAGACTTCCACGTTGTTTGAACCTCTAGGGACAGAACTCATACAGGAATGGTTTCTCTCCTGTGTGGACACGCACACCATGGCTAAAGAGAGCACAAACCGGCCGGCAGTGTCGTCCCAAATGGCACTAATCATGATCCGTTCAATGCGGCACCTCATCGTTCACAACCAAGAACCCTTGATAGGCCCGCTGGACAGTGATACGTACGTATTGGATGCATCAAGTATGGAGCAATGTACAACAATAAATCAACACTGATGAACATACTAGACAACTATACAGTCATATTCGCTTAACGGAGCTACCGAACTCTGTCAGTCCAGTTGGTGATGGTGCTCGGGTTCTCTTTGAAAGTGGGTCTGCCCTGTGGTGCAGAACATACCAGAGATATGATGCATGCCATGTGTACGCAGCTAGCATGGTTGACTGTACGAATACCATAGCCTTGTTCCCAGGCCTTAATTCTCACTCCAGCGTTTGTCGCTTGCAGTGCTAGCGCCTTACGTAGTACTGCAAGCGACAAACACTGGGGTGAGAAGGCCTGGGAATGATCCTACAAATACCACACAGCGTGTATCAAGTGCCCACCATGCGCGCTAGAGATGCAACAATACCATAGTACTGTGTATTGCAACTGTGTATTGCAACTGTATTGCCATCATCATTAATTTTATTGACACCATCTTTTCATGCCACACGAGACCTATATCAGAAATTGTGGTAGTCCCCAGACCCCACTCAGAAAAACAAGAAAGGGTCTGGCCTTATTGTCCCAGAGGAATTCAATGGGTTGCACAATCGCATGATTGTGAATGTTTACACACCTGCATGGTGATAATTGGAGGTGTGTGCTGTTAGCTACATGTAGCTGCATGCATCTACTGTACCAATGTCGGACACTGGATCAAGCCATTTCTACACTCAGCACGTGTATACATGATTGCATGTATATAGCTCCATAGGCTGGAGAAGTACAGCACATGCAATAATGGCACATGCATTCACACTTCCACTTCCATCATGGGATTTCCTTCCCACTGAGAATGACATCAATCCATCACAGAGTGTGTGCACTGTAGCTAGAGAATTTTTTTTGCTCACTAGCTACTAGTCTCAGCCCCAGACCCCAGTGTGGATAGTGATACTGGAAGCGATCCGCACTGGGGTTGTTTGGGTCCTACTAGCCGATACTAGCTACTGGCTGAGACTAGCTACGTGTCCTGTACCATGCAATACACAGTTTCCCTCCATGCACTGGCACTCAATCAGGCATGGCTGGTTCAGTACAGTTCATTTATGTTTTTGATTTGATAACCCAGGAATGCCGCATCTTCGATACAGAAGGTTTTCATGTGGGTCCTGGGCCCCCATTAACAGGATGTGGTGATATGACATCATCAATGGTCCCACGTCACAGCACAAACCATAACAGTACCGATGTAGTCTGTGGTGGCGCTAGTCATTGTGCCATACTAGTACTGCAGCCGTACTGCTCATGGCTGTTATGCGCATACAGGCTCCGTGTAGTCTCGGTAAGAGACTATTCGCGCATGGCAGAATATGTAGTCTGGTAGACTGCCCTTAATATGACTGGTTCTGACATCAAGTATCTGCAAGCCACAGCACTTCCATATACGGCACGTTAGTTCTTAAGCATACCCGCAAGCAGTAGCCTCGTTCCCAGTCCCACGCCCAGCTTTCCGTCGCTGCTTCAGCGACGGAAAGCTGGGCGTGGGACTGGGAACGAGGCTACGCAAGCAGTATACCTAATAAACGTGCCATATATGGAGCTGCTGTAGTTCACACCTACTTATCGCCACCCCATATATGGGGTGGGTGTCCAAACCATGTAGTCATATATGGGCTGTCTTCCAGACTATTAATTCCACCATGCGCGAATAGTCGGGTACCACTCTATGCTGCTGTTTTGCTGTTTTGGGACCTGGGTGTCAGTTGCAACACCGTGTTTCCATCCTAAAGCACAACAGGTCAGTACTGTAGGCAAATAAGATAACACGGTACTAGTAACGTGTTGTTCACTCGCGCTCGTTTTGTGGCTGGGGCATGGCTTATCACTCAAGTTCCTTCCTTTTGACCATGCCATGCCGGGAAGTATAATGATTAGTATTCCATCACATGATTGTATTCTCGTGCCATTTGGGATCAGAACAGTCATAAATTGCACCCACTTACCCTTTCTTACTTGACAGTTGGATCTTGGATTGCAGAATTAATGTTCTTCTATAATAAAAAGATAACAGATGCTTGCATGACATTGTGTGTCATTGAGGTGCATGTGCATTACACACAGAATGTGCAGGTGTGAGGCTAGCAATATTCCCATGCAGGTGTAGTATGCAAGGGACAAAAAGCTGGGTGGGGGCTTGGCTAACCAAAATACTGGAATCAGCTGTAGCCAATTAGGTTACCATAGTAACACTGTTACAATTTAATAATAGTTCAAGTATGTAGTGCCTTCCTAAGGCAAGGAAAAGGCTAGGTGAAAGTTCAACAGCATTTCATATTAAATTTTTTGTGTCATTCTTGCTCTATGCATTTAGTCTTGTTCCCAGGCCCCGCCCAGCTTTTCGTCACTTGCAGTACAGAAAAGAGGGAGAGGGCCTGCTATCATGAGCATGACATGATCGAGAAACAGCAGAATGAAAATGCGAAGTTTCGTGTATTATTCAACCAACTACATATTCACCACTTGGTGTGTATACGTATGACAGTTGCCCCTGCTAGCTAGATACACGCTGTAAAGTTACTAGCTTTTCTCACTGTTCTGAGCCCCAGTCCGCCCATGTTCAACAGAACCGGTTCTACCATCGATTCTGTCCTAATGTCACACATGTAAGGAAAGTTACCGGGCCATCTACCACTTTTCCGTATTGCGAAAGCTGGGCGGGGCCTGGGAACAAGGCCACTTGCATTCACACCTGTGCTTAACATGTAATGGGTAGGACCCTCAATAATGAGCTGCACTTAACTACCAGCACCTATGGCTATACACAGGGAACCCATACTAAATTAATCCATTCTTTCACTCCTTACGTCAGTCATGTGAGATTATGTACCAAACCCTCTTACTACAAGCAAGCTAGGGGTGGTCACTCCTGTACTTAGAACTGCGACCAGAGTCACAATCCTGTATATGGTCACATGATCAGGAGCAAGCCTGTATATGGTCACATGATCAGGAGCAAGTTTAGAGGTATGGTCACATGGACACAGGCAGTTTTTGACGGTCACATACAGGCTGTGACCCGGGCAGTAGCAGCTCGATCTAAGTATGTACTGGAGTGACCACCCCTTGTACAACCAATGAAACATTGGGGAGCGGGACGTATTATCAAAATCTGGCCAGAATGGAATGGAACAACTGAACAGTAACCTTCTGTGAGAACTAACTTAACTTTGGAGGCTACTTTCACGGTGCCATCAGGCAGTGCTAAGACAGCTAGAAAGAAAGTTGTATACCTTGGTCTCACAATGCTGGCGCTCCGATCTCTTCCTCACCGCCTCTGTGCACTGTGGTTGTCTGCAGTGTGGAGACACTTTATGGTTCCGTGCAGCACATAATATTATGACAAGTAATAAAAAACATTTGGAAATGTAACAGGATGTAGGGATACCAGAACGGCAAAAAGTAAGGAAACAAGGCAGGGATGATCGCACAAAACAGTGAAGTATACAACCCCCCTACAAAGATCTTTTTCCATATACGTGTATAATGAAAAAAGATATGTAGGGGGATTGTATACTTCACTGTTTTGTGCGATCATCCCTGCCTTGTTTCCTTACTTTTTGCCGTTCTGGTATCCCTACATCCTGTTACATTTCCAAATGTTTTTTATTACTTGTTTATGTCCTTTTTTTTTTAGCAGCAGCGCATGCAATTTGCCATCACAGAGCAGAAGTCGGTGTCCTCACAAGTAGTAGGAGCCCTTGCTTTGGTATATGGACAATATTGACTCCGGTATTCATGCACATTGGCTGAAGAATCAGACCCAAGTCAACCCTTTTCTGGATGGATACTAAGGCAGTAATCCCTGTCTGAACTCTGAAGACCATAATATTATTGGGGCGAGCGTGAGCGAGCCCCACATAGACGAGTTCAATGTGAATTTTCTTTATTTCTATATTTCTATATATATTTCGAGGGGCAACCGCACTCCTGGTAGCCGCGGTTAAACGGTAGCACAAGATAAGTGTGACAGTTTGTTCCAATTATCACACATCACGAGAGTACCATGATAGCTACAATTACACTCCTGGTATAGGAAAAATTGTGCCGCGTAATTACACTCCTGGTAGGGGAAAAATTGTGCCGCGTAAATATTACACTCCTGGTAGGGGAAAAATTGTGCCGCGTAAATAATCCAATATAATCCAATATAAATAATATAAATAATGTTTGAGTACTTAGGATTGGCCTACAGAGATTCTGACTACACCGCCGTGATCGCTATCATGCACTGACCTGAATGATAAAAGTTGGTGCTGAAACTCAACTTGGTGGTGGAGATATGAGCGCTTTTGTCTCGCCGTTGGCCGCCATTGCTCGAGCGCTCCATCGACTTCCGGTGGCCGTACCGTACTTAGGAAGGCACACGAAGATTCTGACCACACGGCCGTGATCGCTGTCGTTCATTGACGCTTTCATGCCAAACTCACCGTGCTGGCTAAGTTGTGAGTGCTGTAATAATGTCTTGTCTTCCTTTTGGTCGCCATTGCTCGCGATCGACTGAGCGTGGTTGCCACGTGGCATGTGCGTTAATTGGAACGAATTGCAATACTTAGCTTGCGCTACGGCGAGTCCCAACCGGGGTTGCAACGCGGCTACCAGGAGTGCGGTTGCCCCTCGTATAATTAATCCAATATAATATATATAATGTTTGAGTACTTAGGCTTGGCCTACAGAAATTCTGCCTACACCGCCGTGATCACTATCATGCCCTGACCTGAATGTAAAAAGTTGGTGCTGAAACTCACCTTGGTGGTGGAGATATGAGCTCTTTTGTCTCGCCGTGGTCGCCATTGCTCCCGCGCTCTCTTCGACTTCCGGTGTCAGTACCGTTCTTAGGAAAGGCACACGAAGATTCTGACCACACGGCCGTGATAGCTGTCGTTCACTGACGCTTACATGCCCAAACTCACCGTGCTGGCTAAGTTGTGAGTGCTGTAGTAATGTCTTATCTTCCTTTTGTCGCCATTGCTCGCGATCGTGGTTGCCACGTGGCATGTGCGTTAATTGGAACGAATTACAATACTTAGCTTACGCTACGGCGAGTCGCAACCGGTTGCATCGCGGCTACCAGGAGTGCGGTTGCCCCTCGTATTATATATAATCATTTAGAGTGCTCTCAAGTACCGAATAAGCCGCGTCGCGACTCGCCGTAGCGCAAGCTAAGTATCGCAATTCGTTCCAATTAACGCACATGCCACGTGGCTCAGTCGATCGCGAGCAATGGCGACCAAAAGGAAGACAAGACAGCACTCACAACTTAGCCAGCACGGTGAGTTTTGGCATGTAAGCGTCAGTTAACGACAGCGATCACGGCTGTGTGGTCAGAATCTTCGTGCGCCTTTCCTAAGAACGGTACTGCCTCCGGAAGTCGGAGAGAGCGCTCGAGCAATGGCGGCCACGGCGAGGCAAAAGCGCTCATATCTCCACCACCAAGGTGAGTTTCAGCACCAAAATTGTACGGTTGGGACAGTGCATGATAGCGATCACGACGGTGTAGTCAGAATCTTTGTGCGCCATTCCTGTCACTCGAACGAGTTATTGGGGCGAGCCTGAGCGAGCCCCACATAGACGAGTTTGCTGTGAATTTTCCATATATTTATTTATTTATTTCTTTACGAGGGGCAACCGCACTCCTGGTAGCCGTTGCAACGCCACGGTTGCCTCGCCGTAGCAAAGCTAAATTATTGCAATTCGTTCCAATTAACGCACATGCCACGCGGCTCAGTCGATCGCGAGCAATGGCGACCAAAAGGAAGACAAGACAGCACTCACAACTTAGCCAGCACGGTGAGTTTTGGCATGTAAGCGTCAGTTAACGACAGCGATCACGGCTGTGTGGTCAGAATCTTCGTGCGCCTTTCCTAAGAACGGTACTGCCACCGGAAGTCGGAGAGAGCGCTTGAGCAATGGCCGCCACGGCGAGACAAAAGCGCTCATATCTCCACCACCAAGGTGAGTTTCAGCACCAAAATTGTACGGTTGGGACAGTGCATGATAGCGATCACGACGGTGTAGTCAGAATCTTTGTGCGCCATTCCTGTCACTCGAACGAGTTATTGGGGCGAGCCTGAGCGAGCCCCACATAGACGAGTTTGCTGTGAATTTTCCATATATTTATTTATTTATTTATATATATCTATCGTACGTCGTGCCGTAAATCACTTCCTGCTCGTATTTTGCGTGTCATTGCGTCATGCGTTAATTCCAACCACAAACGAACTCACCATTGCAACGTCAACGACATAGCTAGACACGAACCATGAACGGTCTACCTCAACAAGGATGGAGACTATAGCGCGCGGTGAGGGGCTATATAAAGCATTTCATGAAGACGGGGAGAGTGCTTCAAGCGATCTCATGTCCCGGCTACAAATGCAGAGCACATCATGGTGTGCATTAGCTAGCTAGCTAGCATGCATGCAGGCTTTAATAGCTATAAACCATCACGGTGTGTTAGACTGCTACTTCAGCTATTGCCAGAGGATGGGAACTTGACTGGCCTGCGCTCGGTAACACTTACCTCACTGTGACATGCAGTCAAGACACAGATCTGGCATCAGCAGAGAATGAGAAAGTCGCCTCCGGTGGCGACAACAAAGACAGAGAGCTCTCCTGGACCTACCTACCAGACTGCTTCGGCTAACGTGATTCGCAGTTGCTGTGAAGTGCATGAGTGTACTTTTAGTGTCATAACTTCTGTGTCCTCAATTAAGTCATGCTATGCTCTCCGTCACATTCAGATGACATGCACTGACAGTCATGCACATGCATCTGCTCCATGTAGGAACACATGCGCATGCAACTGCTCCATGCACATTCGACAACTGTACTCGCTCAGGCTCGCCCCACAATGTTCTGCATTCGTCTAGTTTATATTAATTGGGGCGAGCCTGAGCGAGCCCCACATAGACGAGTTTGCTGTGAATTTTCCATATATATCTATCTATCGTACGTCGTGCCGTAAATCACTTCCTGCTCGTATTTTGCGTGTCATTGCATCATGCGTTAATTCAAACCACAAACGAACTCACCATTGCAACGTCAACGACTGAGACACGAACTATGAACGGTCTACCTCAACAAGGATGGAGACTATAGCGCACGGTAAGGGGCTAAAGCATTTCATGAAGACGGGGAGAGTGCTTCAAGCGATCTCATGTCCTGCATGCAGAGCACATCATGGTGTGCAGCATACAGCTAGCTAGCATGCTTGAATAGCTATAAACCATCACGGTGTGTTAGACTGCTGCTTCAGCTATTGCCAGAGGATGGGAACTTGACTGGCCTGCGCTCAGTAACACTTAAACTCACTGTGACATACAGTCATACCCCAGATCTGGCCGCAGCAGAGAATGATAATGTCGCCCTCTGGTTGTGATAACAAAGACAGAGAGCTCTCCTGGACCTACCTACCCGACTGCTTCGGCTAACCGGATTCGCAGTTGCTGTGAAGTGCACGGGTGTATTTTTAGTGTCATAACTTCTGGTGTGATGCATGTGTCCTTAAGTTGTGCTATTACAGATGACATGCACTGACAGTCATGCACATGCATCTGTTCCATGTAGGCCTAGGAACACATGCGCATGCAACTGCTCCATGCACATTCGACAACTGTACTCGCTCAGGCTCGCCCCACAATGTTCTGCATTCGTCTAGTTTATATTAATTGGGGCGAGCCTGAGCGAGCCCCACATAGACGAGTTTGCTGTGAATTTTCCATATATATCTATCTATCGTACGTCGTGCCGTAAATCACTTCCTGCTCGTATTTTGCGTGTCATTGCATCATGCGTTAATTCAAACCACAAACGAACTCACCATTGCAACGTCAACGACTGAGACACGAACTATGAACGGTCTACCTCAACAAGGATGGAGACTATAGCGCACGGTAAGGGGCTAAAGCATTTCATGAAGACGGGGAGAGTGCTTCAAGCGATCTCATGTCCTGCATGCAGAGCACATCATGGTGTGCAGCATACAGCTAGCTAGCATGCTTTAATAGCTATAAACCATCACGGTGTGTTAGACTGCTGCTTCAGCTATTGCCAGAGGATGGGAACTTGACTGGCCTGCGCTCAGTAACACTTAAACTCACTGTGACATACTGTCATACCCCAGATCTGGCCGCAGCAGAGAATGAGAATGTCGCCCTCTGGTTGTGATAACAAAGACAGAGAGCTCTCCTGGACCTACCTACCAGACTGCTTCGGCTAACCGGATTCGCAGTTGCTGTGAAGTGCACGGGTGTATTTTTAGTGTCATAACTTCTGGTGTGATGTGTCCTTAAGTTGTGCTATTACATTCGGATGACATGCACTGACAGTCATGCACATGCATCTGTTCCATGTAGTCCTAGGAACACATGCACATGCAACTGCTCCATGCACATTCGACAACTGTACTCGCTCAGGCTCGCCCCACAATGTTCTGCATTCGTCTAGTTATTGGGGCGAGCGTGAGCGAGCCCCACATAGACGAGTTTGCTGTGAATTTTCCATATATTTCTATATATCTATCTATCGTACGTCGTGCCGTAAATCACTTCCTGCTCGTATTTTGCGCGTCATTGCGTCATGCATTAATTCAAGCCACAAAACGAACTCACCATTGCAACGTCAACGACATTGCCACGAACGGCTACCTCAACAAGGATGGAGACTATAGCGCACGGTGAGGGGCTATATAAAGCATTTCATGAAGATGGGGAGAGTGCTTCAAACGATCTCATGTCCTGCATGCAGAGCACATCATGGTGTGCATTAGCTAGCTAGCTAGCTAGCATGCATGCAGGCTTTAATAGCTATAAACCATCACGGTGTGTTAGACTGCTGCTTCAGCTATTGCCAGAGGATGGGAACTTGACTGGTCTGCGCTCGGTAACACTTACCTCACTGTGACATGCAGTCAAGACACAGATCTGGCATCAGCAGAGAATGAGAAAGTCGCCCTCCGGTGGCGACAACAAAGACAGAGAGCTCTCCTGGACCTACCTACCAGACTGCTTCGGCTAACCTGATTCGCAGTTGCTGCATGGGTGTACTTTTAGTGTCATAACTCCTGTGTCCTTAAGTCGTGCTATGCTCTCCGTCACATTCAGATGACATGCACTGACAGTCATGCACATGCATCTGCTCTAGCCTCGTTCCCAGTCCCACGCCCAGCTTTCCGTCGCTGCTTAGTACGATTTACCGTACCATAGATAATAAACTACGAAACGTAGTTTATTATCTATGACCGTACTAAGCAGCGACGGAAAGCTGGGCGTGGGACTGGGAACGAGGCTACATCTGCTCCATGTAGGAACACATGCTCATGCAACTGCTCCATGCGTGACATTCGACAACTGTACTCGCTCAGGCTCGCCCCACAATGTTCTGCATTCGTCTAGTTTATATTACGCGGCACAATTTTTCCCCTATCGTACGTCGTGCCGTAAATCACTTCCTGCTCGTATTTTGCGTGTCATTGCGTCATGCGTTAATTCAAACCACAAGCGAACTCACCATTGCAACGTCCGAAACGACTGAGACACGAACTGAACGGTCTACCTCAACAAGGATGGAGACTATAGCGCGCGGTGAGGGGCTAAAGCATTTCATGAAGACGGGGAGAGTGCTTCAAGCGATCTCATGTCCTGCATGCAGAGCACATCATGGTGCATGTGGTGCTAGCTAGCTAGCATGCATGCAGGCTTTACTGCATGCATAGCTATATTAAAACCATCACGGTGTGTTAGACTGCTGCTTCAGCTATTGCCAGAGGATGGGAACTTGACTGGCCAGTCATGACAGATCTGGCATCAGCAGAGAATGAGAAAGTCGCCCTCCGGTGGCGACAACAAAGACAGAGAGCTCTCCTGGACCTACCTAGCTACCAGAGTACTGCTTCGGCTAACCTGATTCACAGTTGCTGTGAAGTGCACGGGTGTATTTTTAGTGTCACAACTTCTGGTGTGATCTGTGTCCTTAAGTTGTACTATGCTCTGCGTCACACTCGGATGACATGCACTGACAGTCATGCACATGCATCCGCTCCATGTAGGAACACATGCGCATGCAAGTGCTCCATGCACATTTGACAACTGTACTCGCTCAGGCTCGCCCCACAATGTTCTGCATTCGTCTAGTTTATATTAATTATTTATTGGGGCGAGCCTGAGCGAGCCCCACATAGACGAGTTTGCTGTAAATTTTCCATTTATTTATTTATTTCTTTATATCTATCTATCGTACGTCGTGCCGTAAATCACTTCCTGCTCGTATTTTGCGTGTCATTGCGTCATGCGTTAATTCAAACCACAAGCGTTGCAACGTCCGAAACGACTGAGACGCGAACTGAACGGTCTACCTCAACAAGGATGGAGACTATAGCGCGCGGTGAGGGGCTAAAGCATTTCATGAAGACGGGGAGAGTGCTTCAAGCGATCTCATGTCCTGCATGCAGAGCACATCATGGTGTGTAGCAGCTAACAAGCAAGCATGCATGCAGGCTTTAATACTGCATGCATTATAAAAACCATCACGGTGTGTTAGACTGCTGCTTCAGCTATTGCCAGAGGATGGGAACTTGACTGGCCTGCGCTTGGTTAACACGTAACCCACTGGCTGACTGTGACCAGTCATGACAGAATAAGAAAGTCGCCCTCCGGTGGCGACAACAAAGACAGAGAGCTCTCCTGGACCTACCTAGCTACCAGACTGCTTCAGCTAACCTGATTCACAGTTGCTGTGAAGTGCACGGGTGTATTTTTAGTGTCATAACTTCTGGTGTGATCTGTGTCCTTAAGTTGTACTATGCTCTTCTGATGACATGCACTGACAGTCATGCTGCACCATGGATAATTAAGACTTTACGTAGTCTTAATTATCCATGGCTGCACATGCATAATGCGCATGCAAGTGCTCCATGCACATTCGACAACTGTACTCGCTCAGGCTCGCCCCACAATGTTCTGCATTCGTCTAGTATAACGCGGCACAATTTTTCCCCTACCAGGAGTGTAACTAATATCGTACGTCGTGCCGTAAATCACTTCCTGCTCGTATTTTGCGTGTTCTTGCGTCATGCGTTATTTCCAAACTGAGTTCACTTCCTGATATCGTCCAACTGAGACGCGAACTATGAACAGTCTACCTCAACAAGGCCTTGCAAGGATGGAGACTATAGTGGGGCGGTGAGTGGCTAAAGCATTTCATGAAGACGGGGAGAGCGCTTCAGTGAGACCAAGGGAGGTGATCCTCCTTGAACTCACAATCCCCTATAACTCGCCGGACGGTCCCTTTCAAATGCTAAGCCATGCAACTGCTCAGAGGATGGGAAGTTGACTGCCCTGCACACGGTAACACTAAACTCACTGTGACCAGTCATGACAGATCTGGCATCAGCAGAGAACGAGGAAGTCATCCTCGGTGGCAACAACAGAGACAGAGACCGCTCCTGGACCTACCTGCCAGACTGCTTCAACGCTGTGAAGTGCATGCACGAGTGTCATAACTTCTGGTGTGATCTGTGTCGTTAAGTTGTGTTATGCTCCCCGTCAGACTCACATTCTGATGACATGCACATGCAACTGCTCCATGCACATTCAGCACAATGTCATGCAACTGTTCCATGCAAATTCAGCACCTGCATGTACTCGCTCACGCTCGCCCCACAATGTCCTGCATTCCCCTAGTTAGCTATACCAGAAGTAGCAAGATTTATAAAGTCTTTAGATAGGCATTCAGCCCTCTCACAGAACACAGTAGGTAGTAACATAAATTATACGCACGACACTTCTAATTCAGCGATCTTGAGTAATAATTACGTTTGTTGCTAAGTGATCGCGCATGCGTACAAACGAGAAAATGGCGTGACTAAAGAAGCCATAGTTATTGAGTGGGCAGCTGCAGCCGCCTGGTGAAAACTTGGAGGTTGCGAAAAAGCGATGGCAAGGTGCACTACTCGGTGTGAAATGCTGCTGTTTCGTGCGAAAACCATCATGAGAGATTGAGGCGACGTAGAGCTAGCCCGTCTGAAGAAGAAGAAGAAAGAAAGAAAGAAGAAAGAAAAACAATTTGCCCGTTTTGCGCGTACCTGGTGTGGTACTTTCGCGACGGTTTTTCGCGACGCGAGGAGTCTTGTTGGTCATGAAAACACTCGAAGATGAACGGTATGTGGTTATAAAGGCTTATAAGTGTACCGTTTCTGAGATTTGGAGAGATTTTTTTGTATTGGCATGTATTGCGTGTACGTCGTATCCCTACATACAGAGTCTACCGACTCTGTGATACACATTGGTGGATACTGTAGTAGTTGTTCATCATTTGATGTAGTTGCCGTGCATACCTGTTGCCTTGGTTATTGTACTGCCCCTTTTGTGGTTAATGCTTTCATGTAATTAGTGTTTTGTGCAGTCATATACAGCAGTTTGCACAATCTTTGCACTTTGCAGGCTACCAACAGCAGACGGAAGTGATTAATTAGAGACCGCAAATACTACGCAGAAAATGCTGACTCGTGCAGACTGAGCACTTAAAGTTAACCACAAATTCAATTAGATAGCAGCCGTTTGTAACTGGCAAAGTGCAAAGATTGTGCAAACAGCTGTATGTGTATTTAGGGTACTTCTTGCACATATTCAGATGACCATTTTGGCTAGTAACTGATGGCAGTGCCAGCTAGCCCTAGTGTAGCTGGTATACCTATGCCTATGGATACCACATCTGGTGACAAGGATGGGATTGGCTCAAGTATTTCCAGCTGGATTGGCAGAACTTGCCAAGGTCACTGGAACCAAGGACCTACCAGTTATACTTGACAAGTACAAGGAAGTGTTCTCTGATGAGTTGGGCACGATCCACCCGTACGAAGCCCACTTGTCAGTGCGAGAGGATGCAAAGCCGAAATTCTGCAAGTACAGGACAGTTCCTTTTGCAGTTCGAGAGGTTGTAGAGCAGGAGCTAGATCGTCTGGAGGCAGAAGGAGTGGTTTAAAGTATAGTGACTGGGCAGCCCCAATAGTTGCAGTGCCGAAGAAAGATGGCAAGATAAGAATATGCGGGGGTCACAGTGAATCAGTGTCTGGAAGTGGATCACTACCCACTCCCCGCCCAGAAGACCTGTTCGCTACCCGGAAACACTTTACGACCTTGGATCTCTCTCATGCATACAATCAGCTGCCCTTGCAAAAAGATTCTCGAAAGTACGTGACGGTGAATACGCACAAGGGTTTGGTTTGTAGCAATACACACGCCTTCTGTTCGGAATCGCATCTTCACCAGCAATATTTCAAAAGACGATGGACAGTATTCTGCAAGGTCTTGATCTGCTACTTGGACGACATCCTGATCACTGGTGCCACTACAGAGGAGCATGCACTTGACCAGACTGGAGACCTCAAGAGACTACAGGAACATGGAATCCGACTTCGAAAAGAGAAATGGAATGATAGTGTTGAGTATCTAGGCCAGAGGATTGATGCCGAGGGATTGCACGCCACAGAGAGCAAGTTACAGGCGATTACGGAAGCACCTGCCCCTTGTAACTTGCAAGAGTTACGTTCCTTCCTAGGTCTGTTGATGGATGTTTCATCCCCAATCTCTCATCTATTTTGCACCCTCTTCACACACTACTTCGACAGGACACCAAATGGAAGTGGTCCGCAGACTGTGAGAAGCCGTTTCAAGCTGCAAAGGCTCAGTTGTCTTCCTGTAGCGTCCTCACTCATTATGATTCCGCTCTATCCCTCAGGTTGGTAGGAGACGCCTCCGCTTATGGGATTGGGGTGGTGATTTCACATGACTCATGCCTGAAGGGTAGGAACGGCCCACTGCCTTCGCCTCTTGCACCCTAAGCTCAAGCAAAAAGAACTATGCACAGGTGGAGAAAGAGGCGTTGTCCTTAGTGTTCAGGATCAAACGGTTCCACACTTATCTCTACGGCCGTTTGTTTACGATCATCACCGACCACAGACCCCTTACTGCAATTCTGGGTATCCCACCCTTGGCCGCTGCGCCTGCAGCGATGGGCCATCTTGTTGTCAGCCTACAGATACAAGATCGCGTTTCGTCCCACGAAGGCCCGGATGGGTTGTCACGACTTCCCCTCAATGTGAACGATACTCATCTCTGAAGTTGAAGCCTACAATTTGTCTCAGCTGGCCAGTTTGCCCGTCACTGCTTCACAGTTGAAAACTGCAACTGCCGCTGACACGGAGTTGAGCAGGGTGCTACTGTTTGTGCAGAAGGGATGGCCATGGAACGTGGAGGCCAAGTTCAAACTTTTATTGGATTCAGAGGGAAGAACTTTCCAGGTTGCTTCCTGCGTGGTATCCGAGCAGTGATACCCAAGAAGCTGAGATCAAAATTGTTAGCACAACTCCATGTTAATCATCCAGGAATGTCGAAAGTGAAAGCTGTGGCCAGAGTATATTTCTGGTGGCCTGGACTGGATGGAGATATTGAGCGGATAGCCAAGAAGTGTCTAGAATGTCAGTCAGTGAAACGAGCTCCTCCAGTGTCGACACTTCACCCCTGGGTGTGGCCCACTAGGCCATGGCAAAGACTTTGCGGGGGCCTTTTCAAGGCTCTATGTTTCATATGCTGGTGGATGCCCACTCAAAGTGGCCAGAGGTGTTCATCATGGCAAGCACTACTGCCAGTAGAACTATCGCACTACTGAGACAGACAGACATTCTCATCCTACCGTCTCCCCGAGCAAGCGGTTACAGACAATGGTCCCCAGTTTCTCTCAGAGGAATTTGCAACCTTCTTACGGTTGAATTGAGTGAAGCATGTGAAGAGTGCTCCATATCATCCTACGACCCAAGTGTTGAATCTCAAGTAATGGAGAAACAAGCTTCCCAGAAGGCTTGTAGCTTACGGCCTGGACCAGACTGGGTGCCAGCTACGATTATTGAGGAACTGGGTCCAGTCACATACATTGTTGAAAGACGGGATCAGGATCGTCGGAAAAGACATGCTGATCAACTCAACGAGTTTGAATTTGTGAGTAGATAGACTACTTCAGTTGTCGAGCCTGCAAGTAGTGACGATGGAACTGCCGAGCTGGACATCCCTGGTGCTGCAGAGACAGACACTACTCCGGCCAGAGGAGGACACTCGGACTTCCGTTGATGGCGGAGATCTGCCTCTCACTCCTCCCCCAGTTGTTGAGCCAGCACCTCCTCCCCCTATGGATCGAGCTCACCAGGGCTTGTCACTCTTCCACACCAACTTTTCAAACCCCGATTGGACTGCAACCGAGACGGTATCCTCTACGAAACCGGATTCATCGAGAACCTGATCAGTAATGCATGTTCACTTTGCTTTTTTGGGTATCATCCTCATTATGTGTGTGGTTTTGGTTTTGTTTGGGAGGAGTGTAGTAGTTGTTCATCATTTGTGCAGTTGCCAGTTGCCATGCATACCTGTTGCCTTGGTTATTGTACTGCCCCTTTTGTGGTTAATGCTTTCATGTAATTAGTGTTTTGTGCAGTCATATATTTAGGGTACTTCCTGTACATATTCAGATGACCATTTTGGCTAGTAACTGAGGCAGTGCCGGTTAGCCATAGTGTAGCTGATATACCTATACCCACGGATACCACATATACTATTACAGCACAACACTTGCAGCACTAGGCAGAAAGAAGGTCGTACCATGGTCTAATAATAGTGACAAAGATCTACGTACTATTCTATTCCATTCCTCTTTGTTCCAGCATTTTATATACTAGTACCAGTTGGGAGTATAATTATGTTTTCACCTTGTTTGCACCCCATCAACAGTCGGAGGAGCAGGTGGTTCACTGTCCAGGTCTTTGTCATCTCCTGGTGATACCTGCAGAAGAGAACAGATGTTCCAATAACGTCAGTACAGAACTAAAGCATTATCCTTTAGAATAGGAGCATATTTTTACAAAAGTGATAACCATATTGGGTTGACTGCCAAACCACTGTCCTGATTCTAGTTGTCCGTCTGTTGTATTAGCAGTGCCTACTTTACTTTCCTCTTGAAATAGTCGTCATCACAGTCCAGAACTGAAGTGCTCCTCCCATGTAGTCGATGTCGTGCTACCACTGACTCCTCTGCGTGCCCGTTTGTGAGCAAAGTGGTTCGGTTCATTCGATCTGTTCACAGGGTACTCTCAAATCGAAGTGCTAGATCACAGCATTTGTGTCACCTTACGGTCTCTTCCAGTACAGATGCATGCCATTTGGTCTCAGCAATGCACCTTCTACATTTCAGAGAGAAACATCTGGCTGGAATTCAGTGAGTGTTGGAGATGTGCCGGGCTAAGTTAGCACACCACACAGGTGCCAGTTGGCAAGAAAAGAGATCAGTGTTTTGGCTAAAGCCACAACAGCAAAAGGCGGATGACATCACAAATAATTGACCTCTGCTGAGAACAAGGACGAGCTCTCACGATTCCTTTGTGTGGCTATTATCTTCCGTCCTTTGCTGACATCACATCGTCTTTGTTCGATGCAATCAGGAAAGGTTTCCAGTGGACCCAGGATGATTTCAGCAGGCTGAAGAAAGCAATAACTGAACAGGTCACACTCCCACACGAGACCTTTTTGGTCACTTGAAATTTGACAGCAGTGAAAATTCGGTCACTTGTGATGCCTCTAAGGTGGCTGTTGGGTATGTCCTAGAACAAGAGGAAGATGGAGAGTTGCTCCCCACATGGTTTTGCAGCCGGAAGGCGAGACGTACATGAGTACCGTTGGGGGAAATGCCCCTAGCAACTCAACCATTTGAGCATGTGCAGTTGGATCTGAAAGGACATTTCGACGACCTACACAGCACAGAGCTCCACCAGACAGATAATAATTATTATGGATTTCATTGAACCATGTGACATCATTGTACGGAGGGGGAGATGATGGAATACGGTATCCTGTGTGTTTCTAGCCTCCTCGTTCTTGAAAGTGAGAAGAGACTCTGGTAACATTGGGGGGGGGGGGGGGGGGGGGGTCAAACCACAGTGAACAGCAAGCTCAGACCAGCGGGTTGTCTTACACACCTACACCTGCCTTTGTGAGGGGTACTGTTCTACAATGTGATTGGTTCCGCCAGAATCCTGGCAGCGGAAGTCCACAGTTTACCCCCCCATGTGGGGAGCAACTCTCCATCTTCCTCTTGTTCTAGGACATACCCAACAGCCACCACAGTTTACCCCCCCCCCCCCCTCCCAATGTTACTAGGCTCTCTTCTCCCTTTCGAGAATGAGAGCCTGGGAACGAGGCCAGTGTGTTCATGTCTGGTTGAGTTTCATCACGGTTTGATTGCCAAAAGGAAGCGAAGTAGGGATGAGGATACACATGAAATGGCCCTACCTTGTCATACTGTCAAACACAGCTGTTTGAACGACTGCAGATGACACCACTTTCATCCTGGAGTTGCGTTCTACTCAAGTCTGGAATGAGATCGAGAAAGAAAACAAAACCGTACATAACATGTTCTCCCTACATTTAGCAGATATCAAAGTCACAAGACACTCTACCAATTTGTGTCTCATGTTCGGCCATGCATGCTGTGGGTGTAGGTAGTTTTGTGCTCTATTCCACAACAGACGGTTACAAGTAGATGTATACAGTGACCAGTACCAGTTCGTGTGTGGCATCTAACTACAATTTAGACAATAAATGCATTGCCAATTTCTTCACTGGTCGACTGAATTAGTACTTGAATAATAACCATGCAGTAGACAGTCTCGGCCCGAGACCCCAGTGCAGATCACTTCCCTGTGTGTGATATTGGAAGCGATCCATGCTGGGGTTGGTTTGGGAGTTGGGACAAGACCAACCAGTAAAGAACGTCTTCCCTACTTGGAAGGATCCAGTGTAAGAGGACTATTAAACACAAACACTAGTCTCAGGCTCAGCTTTGGCCACATTGTCACTCAGCTTTGAACGACAGCAGAGATTCAGCTGTACAAAGTACCTCCTAGTTCACCTAGTCAAAAATTAATGCCAAATGTAAATCCAACACCGTTACCGTTCGTGGATTGCCTATGAGCACATACAAAATGTCTACCTTCCTGTCCTCTGTGTCGTTCAACAAGTGTGTATTATCCATGAACAACACTCTGTGTCATCTTGATCTTCTGCACAATTATAGTGACCTTACTGAACTATTAGCGAACTTTGAACTCTTCACACCATGAGAGGTTGCTGTAGTACCCCCATGCTCCCACCCAGCCCCGCCCCCTTGCTCTCACCCAACCCCGCGCGCCCCCCATGCTCTCACCCAGCCCCGCGCGCCCCCCATGCTCCCACGCGGCCCCGCGCGCCCCTTATGCTCCCACCCCAGCCCCGCGCGCCCCCTATGCTCCCACCCCAGCCCCGCGCGCCCCCATGCTCCCACCCCAGCCCCGCCCCCCATGCTTCCCACCCTCCATGCTCCCACCCTCCCATGCTCCCACCCTCCCATGCTCCCACCCTCCCATGCTCCCACCCCACCCTGGCGGTGAAAGGATTCAGCAAGGGTAAGGTTAGGGTGAGGGCTCACCTCACCTTAACCTCACCCGAGCTAAAACCGAGCCCGAATGGCTTCCGCAGAACTGGACACCCTTTTTATACTCGCAGAAGCCGGCCGGCATTGCGCGCGCCGGTACCGTTCTAGCTCTAATTTGATTGGCCAGAATCGCGGTAGCCAAATTTTGGCGGCAAACGCCAGGTGCACGCGTAAGCTGTGGATGGTGAGGAGTGTGTCTCTGTCTCTGTCGTTTTTCACTGATGGCGTTGGCCTCCTCCAGTAGACCCTCTGCCATTGGCGCTCCCTCCGTTGGCGCCACAGTTGTTGAGTCCGAATGTTGTTCCGTAGGCTGGTGCCCAGACCACATGGCGCTTGGGAACCAGTTCCGAACGACATCATGTTGACAAGGCTTGACATCTTGGAACGCCTGAGGCCGCCGAGGTTGAAGTCGGGCTTGAGACTCCACTTCTGTAAGTAGGCCGTCTCTGGTCGAAAGTAGTGAAGAGAGAGAATTGGGAGGGAGGGAAAACAGAGAAAGAAGTAGCTATAGGAGGAGGATGTCAACTGTCCTGTATGCAGCATTGTTGAGGGATTTCATGAAGAAACCCCTCCAGAGATAGCCACCATGGTCATGGTCATTCTAGCTAGTTACAAATCTATTCAGTGCAGTGTTGTGACCCATCTACTGTGGAATGTAGAAAGTGTAAGTGTGATAAACATGATCCTGCATGGACCTCTGCAGAGATCCAAGAAGCTTTATTGTGCAGAGGTCCAAGAAGCTTTGTTGTGCAGGGTTTGCTACTTGAAGTACTTGACACAGCCACAGCAAATGGTGCACTGTGTCTGATGATCCTAGGCTTACAGTGCTGCTTCTCATTACTCTAGAAGGAGAGGAAGAGATGAGGCAGTTGGCAGATAATGCGAAGATGACTTCCTTGGATAACGAAGTAAACAGTGAGTGGTGTGTGGGAGGATAGGGAGAGGGGAGAACTAGTGGTATAGGTAGTGAAGAGTGCATGGATGAGGCTCCCAAATAATAATTATTGTGGGTACTAATTTTAGTGCATTGCATGTAGCAGCTTTGGTGGGTTACTCTGGAAAGTACAGCCAGCTTTGAGACGGAGAAGTTGGCATGTGTGAGGCTGACCCAACATCACTGTAGGAAGACCACTTAACTGTATCTGTATAGCTCTGATCACTCAGTCCAAGATCAGGGTCCTCCCCACAAGTGTCTTCCCCTCTGTCTACCTGGCGTCACGCATGTGACTAGTAGCCTTGTTCCCAGACTGTTCCCACCTCTAGTCTTGATCACTTGTCGCATGCAAATACAGAGGGGGAATGCCTCGGAGATATGGTCACATACGGTGACATCGGGTGGACACATGGGGGGCGGTGCCTGATGATCAGTCTCCTCGTAATGTCAGTCTGAGGGCTAGAGGCCAGACTATTCACAAGGCAGCATCAATATTATTCGTTGTTCACGATGACGTGGGCGGGTTGACATGGGAGGGGAATTATTAGTCAGCCACTACCCCCCATGTGACTACTTGATACCACCACTCATGGCCATATCCTTCCCTCTCTGTACTTGCATACTGCATGTGATCAAAGACTGGAGGTGGGAGTGAGACTACGGTGAGGCTGGTGAATGAGGTTGAATTTCATGGGCTTGAAGCATGCTATGGGATGTGTATAATCCCATGGTGTTAAGTATCTGCGAAAGTGTCACCAGAAGGCCAATATCGACCAAGCGCAATCACAGCTACACATATCGGAAGAGAAGATGTACTAACCTTTTGCTGCTCACCCACGTCCCATACAAGGTTTTTGAAGCATCCTTCGTCGTCCATCGAATCTGCTTCCCGTTTGTTTGGCAGTCCTTTCAGGCACTTGATTGGGGTCAATTAGGAAGAACGGCCCCTTAGGGCTAGGGACAGCATTAGCTTGCACCTAGATGGGGCCCTTCATTGTACTTGATCCCTTTGCTGACCTCACTTCCAAAGCTCTCAACTGGATCATAAGCGATGTCACAGGGCTCACAACTAGCACAATTGAGCATGAGTCTTCAGAATTGTCGCCACGACATAGCATATTGCCTTATACTGTCAAGCACCAAGGGCAAACTGGCATGGCAAAGGCCCTTGGCCGTTGTCTTTCTAGCTTGTGAGTATTCAAAGCGATACTACGACTCGTAATAATTAACAATCTCACAATCTCATTGGTCCTAACCACATTCCAGTAATAAGCCCAAGAAATTTGACTTTGTTCACTATACCGTTTCTGGGGGTGTGACTGGGCACGAGACTACTACAAAATGATCTAGACTGGAGGTAGGGGAGCAAGGCTACAGGAATGGCCTGGCCACCAGCCTCTTGTGGAATCTGATTGCTTACTGTGGCATGCAAACTATGCTAAAAAGGTGGAATGTGCTACACATTCTGCAAATTGACTGCCATCCTGATTCAGTGTAAGCATGTTTCTAGTTGCTCACGCTGATGGCTGGCTACACCAAGCTGTAGAAGGGAAAGTTGAGACCCCCCAACACCCAACCTAAACGTCCCTTTATGCAAAGTTTACTGAGAGGACCAGTGGACCACTAAAACCTTCCTTCTTGTTAAGAATGGGTCTAGCTATAAATAGCCGAGTTTCAGTAACATAATCATATATTTATTCACCACTCTGCACTTTACTTAGCTGGGACAGCTACCAGAAACACACCCCCACCCTCATCCTTCTTCTCCACCCCCTCACCTTTCTCTGAATGGCATTGGACTATCAACTCAAGCACGCAACTATCAATTATACTTCCCTGATGGCGCTACTCCTTTCGACCATGATGAGTATGAGCACGGAAGCAGTCCCATCAATCCCCATCTTGGCTCCTTTGGACCACAGTGAGTTGCTTCGCTGGGTACACTCCATGCATTAGTCAGTAAAACTTATACTCCAGTACCATGTTTCCAGTCTGGTAATGTTCCATCCTTACCGACATTCTTAACTGTCACAGGTACAATGGAGATGGCATCTCTCACCAGTCTTAGCCAAACACATAAATCCCCCTCCCTCACCTTTCTCTGAATGGCTGTGCTGATCGAAGGTGGATGACAGCAAAGTGTGGTGTGCCAGCCACCCCTGTGATCCTTCTCTGAATGGCATTGGAATATCAACTCAGGCACGCAACTATGAAGTATAGTTCCTGATGGCACTACTCCTTCCGACCATGAACACAAAAGTATGCAGTCCTGTCAATCCCCATCTTGGCTCCTTCGGACCACAGTGAGTTTATTCGCTGGTACACTCCATGCATTAGTCAGTACAACCTATCTTCCAGTACCATGTTTCCAGGCCAACGCATTCAGTCTGGTAATGTTCCATCCTTACCGACATTGTACGACATGGATGGACTCAGATGTCCATTGTACGACATGGATGGACTCAGATGTCCATTGTACGACATGGATGGACTCAGATGAGAAGGGCGAGGAGAGGGAAGGGAATTGGATTGGGGGAGATCAAGGGAGCCTGTGTTCACTGTGAGCAAAGATGGTATAGATGTACATTTGGTTCAATAGTGAATAAGACGTGTTCACAGACCCCATCACATACGTAATTATGGAAAGGAGGATGTGTAGGGTCTGGTAACTTGGGTAGGGTTCACTTGGATCTGTGCCTGGGATGCATGCATGCAGGCATCTGTGGCTGGAATGCATGCAGGCATAGTAACTGTCAGAAGTTTTAGAAGCAGAGCTAAAGTGCCCCCCCCCCCCCCCCTCCCCACGTGAAGGAAAGAGACAAGGATGTGGTTGTCTCGAAACTTGCTCATGTCAATCCTTGGAATGTTGATAGTTTCACTGTACATCAAAGTACATGCAGCTCTCCGTTGCTCCAAGAGCATTCAATATCTAATCCTACGTCTATAGAACCTAAAATACTGTATGGTCATGCATCATTAAGCGCAGCTCACTTATAGGTGCATATTTGCTGTTACAGCCTGTTTACACTAGCGCTCTGGATCGATCCAGCTCGAACTGGTTCGAATTATCTCTTAATGTAAACACGAACCGAACCGCACCGATCCGCTCCATACTGGACCACCAAACTCCATCGAACTGGTTCGATCCAGAGCGCTCCCGCCTCAAGTGTAAACGGAATCGAACCCGTTGGTAGGGCGTGGACGGGGGGCGTGACGGTTGCCGAACCAGATCACGAAGGGTCCGGTTTCGAGACGAGGGGTTGTCATGGTGTCGTATATCGAATTCCCGAACATGACAGAATGCGGCCTGGGCATGTGACTAATCATGAACTTTGACCCCGAATCACACGTACATGGAGCGCTCGGGCGGCGTAGTGTAAACGCACCTCCCAGATCGATCTGCGTCGAACCGGAGCGAATCCGCCCTTCTCGGTCTGTAGTGTAAACGGGCTGTTAGATGCAGGTTCGACTCTTGTCCCAGCTATACTCGTTATTAATCGCTGATGTCTTCTTCCAGAAACTCTGCCATTTTCGATCCTGCGGAGTGGAAAAAGCTATAATTATAAATGATGCGCACTTCCGGATCCTATTCGAGGAATGCCAAGTGCATCTCACATATTTCCTTCCTGTGGAGGTATAGGTGCCTGCACCTAACTAATGAGTGACTATATATGGTATGAGATTTCTACAACTACATGTGTACATGGTACACATTAATCCGAGATACTGCTTTGATTGACGAGTCAGCACTCAAAGTCCTCTGTAATTGAAGGCTGATTGGTTATTGTTCACTTAGTACCAATATCTGGTTGCTAGGCAGCCTACAGCTTAGTTACCTTCAGTTGTAGGGATGAACGAGGGAGTATGGCTGAAGCAGAGAAAGTATAGCCTCGTTCCCAGGCTCCTCCCAGCTTTCTGTTGGTTAAGCTTTCCGTACTGCAAGCGACGAATGAGGCAGAGAAACCATCTGCCTGTTTGCCCTTCTGATGCATGATTCATGAGCGGACATACCAAACATGCATGAACTGGAGGCACGTGCAGCAGGTATAGGTGCCTGTTGCTGTCGATGCGTGTACATTGTGGTTACAAACCTGTACCAGACCATGACCCACAACCACTGCCATGGGCATGTCTATTGCATGAGGCGCCATCCACTGTACTTGTTCTGTGTCAAGTGACACTTTTGATGTGGTCACCAATTAAACATCCAACAACAGTAAGAAACCCACTAAGCCATGACTGGTCTACTGTGGTATTTTTAGTACTCTCAATGCATACTGTGGTATTTTTAGTACTCTCGATGCATACTGTGGTATTTTTAGTACTCTCAATGCATACTGTGGTATTTATTAATACTCTCAATGCAGTCAGATCCGGTTAGTAAATTGCACTTGGCCACACCTCTTGCACCACTTGACCATTGCTTGTGCTACCATAATCCCTCCATGTGATTGTTATTATGATGTTGGAACTTCATTCTTCTCCACTGCAGCTTCACCACCATGCAGGCAAGACCTATCATATGACCATCTGGACACAATTAAGTTTGTAGAACCATAGCTTAGTGTACTTATACCTTTGGTGTGACCCATTTAACTTGTACGGATTATGTGATTTTTACTTCACACTGTATTGTTGTTGTATATTGTATCCTGTGGCTGCACACTATATCATGTAACTCAATACACCATTACAGGTTAAAATGATTCGATGTGATCACACGCACGATAACTGATCTCATGGTATAAAAAAAAGCAAGCACAACGGACTATAATGATATCATTCACTGGGATTGCTTTCCCCTTTGTCAGCCGAAGGTGCCGCTGTAGGATGAACTCTGGAGCAAATGGTTGCCTGAGAATGGCCAGTGCAGCCACTGGAGCTTGGAAGGGCTGTGGTCAGGAAGGAGTGGGCTGTGCTGATCGAGGGTGGATGACAGCAAAGTGTGCAGTGTGCCAGTTCACCCCCTTGATCCTTCTCTCCCTTGGCTGGTATTAGCCAGGGGAAGGGGATAGGGTTCCATGGCCACGCATGGGGCGTCCAGTCAGCATCCTCTGGAGGTTGTAATCACAGCAGGCACTGTACGAGGGACAGCAGCGGTAGCAGTTGGCAGCCTTGGCATTGGACTCTGCTGTGGCCTAATAAGGTAAGTAAAAAGTAGTGAAGCTAAACAAAATTTAATGAACTCTCAAACCGACTTGTGATGGTTGTACGCTGCATCTAACTCTTGCAGAAAGTTACGTACGGTCATGTATACCATACTCTCTTACTGCATGTGTGGACCAGTTTTTCACTTATTACAAGAAACAAGAGGTGCAATGGGGAGGATATGAGACATCCAACAATGAAGTTAACACAGGTAGTCTGTCCTCATTCCCAGGTCAGCCTCAGTAAATTTGTCACACACAGTGATGTACTAGCCTTGTTCCTAGGCTCATCCTGTTTACGTCACTTACCAAATTTTTTGTTGGGAGAACCTTGGAACAAGGCTAGTGACATACATGGTTGTAAGATGGTCAGGTGGATGATTAGCACACTGAGCAAGAGGAGGAAACATTTAGATGTTTGAATGAGTTGGTGGTCAGGGAATGAGGCTGGCGGGGGGCCTGAGAACAGCTGGCGGTCTGGGAATGAGGCTGGTGAGGCCTGAGAACAGCTGCCAGGCTGTAGAGGCCTGAGAACAGCTGGCGGTCTGGGAATGAGGCTGGTGAGGCCTGAGAACAAGGCTGCCAGGCTGGCAGTGGTCTGGGATGGCCTGGGAATGGGGAAACCTACTTTTGTGTGACCCACTTTGACTTGTATGGATTATGCATTGATTTTCAAGTTTTAATCCTCCGGCTGCACTATAAATATGTTCCGGCAATGAGACTGGGATGGTCTGGGAACGAGGCTACCCTAGCCTCGTTCCCAGGCTCTGCCCAGCTTGTCGTCACTTGCAGTATGGAAATGCGGAAGAGGGCCTGGTGTATATTATCATTCCTCACATCGATAAGGAATCACAAAGCCAAGTTTCACGTCTTGTTCAACTAACTACAGGTTCAATGCTTGGTGTGTATGACAGTCGCCCCACGCTAGCTAGATATGTGTGGTAAGGGACTGGTACCTTAGCTCTTCTTGCTGTTCTGAACCCCAGTACGCTCAATGTTCAATCAAACTCTTTCTACCATCCAGTCTATCCTGACGTCACTCACGTGAGGAATCATACCAGGTCTTCTCCCGCTTTTCCGTACTGCAAGTAATGAACTGCTGGGCGGGGCCTGGGAATGAGGCTAGGAGTTACCCAACACTGCCGGTCTGTGCTACCTTGCAGCTTGCCGAGTTTGGTAGTTTTGTCCCGGTGCACTGTGGATGGCCTTCCAGTCCTGCTGGAACCCCTTGAGGGCATAGTACTTCTCGATGTCCATCAATCCGATGTCCATCAATCCGGGAGGGATTCATGCTTGAAGAAAGCTAGGTGGGAAGGAGGGAACAGTCCAGTAACATGGGGGTTGGTCCTGCTAAGGTTTGACCAACTGGACTGCCATATTCATCATCTACTGTCTAGACAGAAAGTGCACAATTAGCCACTACTGTCTTGGCTAAGTGCTGCATCCATATTGCTGGGATTTTCTGGGGCAGAAAAGTTCACTCACTAGGCAAAAACTAAAGGCCCACTGTCAGCCCACTCCACTGTGAAACCTTCATCAGGAAGCATTGTCTATATAGCCTAGAAACAGCTGAAGTACCAGGACATCTCTCAGGTATTGACACTGAATACTGCAGCTATACCGGACTGCCATGATCTTGAGATTGCACAACCTCATATCACAGCATATATGCACATCCTACGTAGTTCCAGACACCCCTCACATTTGTGGGTAGGTACGTGGCCATGTGTCTTTCAGACTTCCACAAAGCAGGGTCACTGAAGTGTGGAAGGGCTCTGGTCAGGATGGAGTGGGCTGTGCTGATCGAGGGTGGATGACAGCAAAGTGTGCAGTGTGCCAGTTCACCCCCTTGATCCTTCTCTCCCTTGGCTGGTATTAGCCAGGGGAAGGGGGTAGGGTTGGCCATGCATGGGGCGTCCAGTCAGCATCCTCTGAAGGTTGTAATCACAGCAGGCACTGTACGAGGGACAGCAGTGGTAGCAGTCGGCAGCCTTGGCATTGGACTCTGCTGTGGCCTAATAAGGTAAGTGTAACGTATACGGACAATGGACATTGTAATTTGTACACCTGTTTCTGCCTACCTGCCTGTATGTCTGTCTCCATTGTTGTATTGTTGTACTTTGCCTGTTTTGACCAGTATGACCAGTGTATACCTGTTTCGGTTCTGTGCCTATATAAAAACCTGTACTGTGTGCTATTATTGGCGGATTACTATTTGAACTGAGCTAGCTATGTCATTGTGATTTCCAAGTTGTCGGACGCTGCGCGTTACAGTGGTGTCAGGAGTGCGATGGCAGACGATGAAGAAGGCGAACATGCCGAACCTACGCGCTTCGTCCGAGTAAGCCGCCGTCCTCCTCCGAGATATACAGCATCCTCTGACCTGGAACTATGGCTGAAGCGGTTCGAGCTGTATGTGCGGCAGATTGGACTTCCAGAGGACCAATGGGCAGCAGAGTTACTTCCTCTGCTAGATGATACAGCCTTCCGTGTTATAATGCAACTTGGGCTAGCCGAATCGACGGACTTTGGTGTTGTTACGGAAAATCTCATGCGGCAATTTTCACCGAAGGGGAACGAGTTGCAATGGCAACGTCGGCTGCAAACCCGTAGGCAGCAGCCAGGGGAACAGTTGGTGGAATTTGCGGGAGCCCTGAGGGTGTTAGCAGACAAAGCGTACCCAAACTGGACATCAGGGCAGCGCGGTGAAGTTCTCCGGAATCAATTCATCCAAGGAGTGTCGTCGCCCTCGGTGCAACTCAGGCTGATGCGCGAGATGCCGGATACGCTCGAGGGTGCTCTCAGTCTCGCCGTCCAACAGCAGTCAGTTGAGACTGCGCAGCAACACCTGTACAAGGAGATGCACCGTGGGGAAGCTGCAGCGATGGCTCTACAGCAGCGCAGTGACGAGGAGGACACACGAACTGAATCGGCCTCGAATGCAATGTCAAGGGACTCGGCTCGTGAAACGTTTGACCCAAGATTTGTTGAAATGTCAAAGGAATTGCGCCGCCTTTCTTCTGAGTTATCTCAGCTTCGGGGTGGTCCAAGCAGAAGAGGATCACAGTGGCAGCATGGACAGCGAGGGAGAGGTCGCCCAACATGTTGGAATTGTGGAGAGCGTGGCCACATTCGTCGGAACTGTCCTCGCCCTCTGAAAGAAGGCCGCACAGAAGGAGGTCAGCGCAGTTACAGGTCCATCACGGCGACAAATAACTCCACCCTGGTTGTTGATGGATTTGTGGAAGGACAACCTACCAAGATGTTAATTGATTCTGGATCTGCTGTGACCATACTGCGTGAAGATATCTGGAAAGCAGCCTGCATCGAGCCACGTCGCTTGGACCTTCCGGGTTCACCAGTAGTGGTGGCAAATGGAGGATCTCTAAACCTTCTGGGGCAAACCACAGTATCCCTGCAAGTGGCTGGCGTGAAGGTCAAGTACCCGTGTTTGGTGACAAGTGAACTAACCCAAGGGTGTATCATTGGAGCTGATTTCCTGCTGGAGAACAAATGCATTATTGACCTACAGAACCGGACCTTGCAAGCCGGTGGAAAGATTGCAGAATTTCTGGTCCATGGGAGCTCTGTCCCTCATGCTGTCTGTCATGTCTTTTTCTCAGAGACCACGGTACTTCCAGGCAACACGGAGGTGCAACTTCCTCTCTCCCTGTCAGCTACTGCTGATCACGGTGTGGCCATGTTGGAGCCTGCTCCGAAATTTATTGAAAAACATGGTGTTCTCACTGCACACTCTTTGACCCTTACAGGTACTCAAAAGACCTTGGTTCGCATTCTCAACCCTTCCCCAAGTCCTGTGGTGATCTACCAGAATGAGAGAGTAGGGGAACTCCTACCCCTAGACCAGCCTGACTCTTTGTGCACACTTGACCAAGTGTCTCTGGGACCGAAGCCACAGCAACCTAAGACTGCAGAAGTGGAGCGCGCCATTGGACAGCTGTTGACCAATACAGCGGAGTTGCAGCATCCAGAAAGAGAGAGGCTTGAAGCATTACTTCATGAGTTCTCTGACGTGCTATCCGTCAGTGATGAAGATTTGGGGCGTACTACCATCATCCAGCACCAGATTGACGTGGGAAGTGCTGCACCTGTGCGTCAGCCTCCAAGGAGACTACCTTTCCAGCAACGAGAAGTAGTTCAACAACATGTTGACAAGATGCTGGACAATGGAATCATTGAACCGTCTAAAGGGCCATGGTCTTCACCAATCGTCTTGGTCAAGAAAAAGGATGGCAGTACGAGATTTTGCATTGATTTCAGGAAACTGAATGACCTTACAAAGAAGGATGCACACCCCCTTCCCAGGATTGACGACACGTTGGACACCCTGGGGGAAGCCCAGTGGTTCTCGACACTCGATTTGGCAAGTGGATATTGGCAGGTGGAAGTCGACCCAGCTGACCGAGAGAAAACTGCCTTTGCCACTCCTGATGCCCTCTACCAGTTCCGTGTCATGCCCTTTGGGCTTTGTAATGCACCAGGAACTTTTCAACGGTTAATGGAACACGTTCTGAGAGGCCTTCATTGGTCCACATGCTTGGTCTACCTTGATGACATCATCATCTTCAGTAAGACCATTGAAGAGCACTTGACTAGACTTCGAGAGGTGCTCTCAAGGCTGCGTACAGCTGGGTTAAAACTAAAACCCAGGAAATGTCATTTGTTGAAGCAGAGTGTACACTATTTGGGGCATGTGTTGTCGAGTGAAGGAGTCAAGACCGATTCAGCGAAAATCAAGTGCATCACTGAGTGGCCTACTCCCTCAGATGCAAAGGAGTTGAGGCAGTTCCTTGGGTTAGCTTCATATTACCGAAGATTTGTCAGGGGTTTTGCAAGGATGGCATCACCCCTTCACAGCCTCTCTGAAAAGAGCAAAGGTTGGGCTTGGTCTGATGAGTGTGAGCAAGCGTTCAACTCCTTGAAACACTACTTGAGTTCTGCCCCAGTCTTGATGCTCCCGAACTTCAACCACGATTTCATCCTTGATGTTGATGCCAGTGGAAATGGCCTGGGGGCAATCCTCTCACAAGAAGTTAATGGCTGTGAGCAGGTCGTTGCATATGCAAGCAGAGCACTGACAAAAGCTGAGAGGAGGTACTGTGCAACTAGGAGAGAACTGCTTGCACTGGTTTGGGGTATCCGTCACTTCCGCCCATACCTGTTTGGTCGTACGTTCATTGCCAGAACAGACCACAACTCCCTGAAATGGCTCCGCAACTTCCGGGACCCTGAGGGACAAGTTGCCCGTTGGTTGGAAATCCTTGCTGAGTACGATTTCAAGGTCCTCCATCGACCTGGTTCACAACATGCTAATGCAGATGCCCTGTCCCGCTTACCCTGCCGACAGTGTGGCTGGGATGAACCCGAGGAGGGTAAAGCAGCGGTTGGCTTGGACTCTCATCATCAATCTGAAGGAGAAGAAGTTGTAGCAGAAGTGTCAGCCGTTTTACAATCAGAAGAGGGGGCAGCACCAAGTACTTCCTGGTCCCCAAGCTGGAGTATGGAGGAATTGATTTCCTCACAACACTCTGACACAGCACTGCACCAGGTGATCATCTGGCTCTCCACAAAATCTCTGCCATCTCACCTCCCGAGAAACAGTAGCACTCAGCTGCAATCTCTGTGGACACAGCGACACTACTTGCTACTGAAAGATGGCATTCTCTATCGTCGTTGGGAGGATGTTCCTGGCAGGGGACTTAATAAGAAGTTGCAGTTTGTTCTCCCTCCGCAGCTTGTGACTGAAGTTCTGACAAAACTGCATAATTCTGCTACTGCCGGCCACCTGGGTGTGAAGAAGACCCTTGAAAAAGTGCGTTCCAGATTCTACTGGGTTGGACAAAGGCGAGACATTGAGGAGTGGTGCAAAGCTTGTCAGAAATGTGCATCTCGGAAGCCTGAACCCCAGAAACGCAAGGCTCCCTTGCAAATTGAGCCAGCCAAGTTCCCTCTTGAGCGGATTGCAATGGATATCATGGGCCCATTGCCAGAGACAGAACGAGGGAATAAGTACATCCTGGTCATTGGTGACTATTTCACCAAATGGATGGAGGCGTATCCAATGAGAAACATGGAAGCTGCTACCGTTGGCAAAATTCTGGTCCAAGAATTCATCTCCCGCTTTGGAGTTCCCAAGCATTTGCACACTGATCAAGGACGGAATTTTGAATCAGGACTAATCAAGGAAATGTGCTCACTTCTGGGTATCACAAAGACCAGGACCACCCCTTATCATCCTCAATCTGATGGGATGATTGAAAGGTTCAACAGAACCCTCCTAAACATGCTCAGTACAGCAGTCAATAATGATGACAAAAGTTGGGACCTGCAGATACCAATGCTGATGCTGGCCTATAGAACCAGCGCACAAGAGACAACCAAAGCAAGTCCATTTTCCCTCATGTTTGGTCGCTCCGCTCAGTTACCAATTGATCTTGAGTTCAATCTTCCCACTGAAACTTACAACAGTCCCAGTCAATATCAAAAGCACTTGCGTGAGCAACTTCAGCAAGCATATACGACAGTTCGTCACCACTCATTGGTGGAACAAAGCCGGCAAAAGGATGTATATGATCAACATGCGCATGGTACCACATATAATGTTGGAGATGAAGTATGGCTGCATTGTCCAGCTATCCCAAGAGGACGCTGCAGGAAATTTCATCGGCCCTGGCAGGGACCGTTTACCATTGTAAAAATCATTGGGAACACCGTATACCGCATTCAAAGCAACCAGTCATCCCGCAAACGGTTAGTCGTTCATTACAATCGACTCAAGCCATACTTCCCACCCTTTAATAAAGATGTGTTTGGGAGCAGTCAAGTCCAAGCACAAAGCCAGAATGATCTGGTTGACAACCCAGTTGAGAACTTGGAGCAATCCTCGAATGCTGAATCGGAGCAATCCTCTAATGCTGAATCGCATGTTACATCTCCTACAGTACCTCCAGTGAACCCGATACCCACTGTCCCCGAACGTAATCCTCCACCTCGTCGATCCGGCCGGACACGACAGCCTCCAGACCGATACGGAACAGTGATCAGTTATCCTGACTGTTACCCTTCGGATTCTGACAGTACTTGATGCGAGGACGCATCACACTAGAAGGGGGAGTAGTGTAACGTATACGGACAATGGACATTGTAATTTGTACACCTGTTTCTGCCTACCTGCCTGTATGTCTGTCTCCATTGTTGTATTGTTGTACTTTGCCTGTTTTGACCAGTATGACCAGTGTATACCTGTTTCGGTTCTGTGCCTATATAAAAACCTGTACTGTGTGCTATTATTGGCGGATTACTATTTGAACTGAGCTAGCTATGTCATTGTGATTTCCAAGTTGTCGGACGCTGCGCGTTACAGTAAGTAAAAAGTAGTGAAGCTAAACAAATGAACTCTCAAACCGACTTGTGATGGTTGTACGCTGCATCTAACTCTTGCAGAAAGTTACGTACGGTCATGTATACCATACTCTCTTACTGCATGTGTGGACCAGTTTTTCACTTATTACAAGAAACAAGAGGTGCAATGGGGAGGATATGAGACATCCAACACTGAAGTTAACACAGGTAGTCTGTCCTCATTCCCAGGCCATCGGAAACTCATTCCCAGGTCAGCCTCAGTAAATTTGTCACACACAGTTCCTAGGCTCGTCCTGTTTACGTCACTTACCAAAATTTTTGTTTAAGTGTGGGAGAGCCTTGGAACAAGGCTAGTGACATACATGGTTGTAAGATGGTCAGGTGGATGATTAGCACACTGAGCAAGAGGAGGAAACATTTAGATGTTTGAATGAGTTGGTGGTCTGAGAATGAGGCTGGGGAGGCCTGAGAACAGCTGGCATGCAGGCAGTGGTCTGGGATTGAGGCTGGTGAGGCCGGCTGGGCAGGCTGGCAGTGGTCTGGGAATGAGGCTGGGATGGCCTGGGTATGGGGAACCTACTTTTGTGTGACCCACTTTGACTTGTATGGATTATGCATTGTTTTAATCCTCCGGCCGCACTATAAATATGTTCCGGCAATGAGACTGGGATGGTCTGGGAATGAGGCTACCCCAGCCTCGTTCCCAGGCTCTGCCCAGCTTGTCGTCACTTGCAGTATGGAAATGCGGAAGAGGGCCTGGTGTATACCGTATAGCGCTTAAATTTCGTGGGTCTAAATTTTCGCGAATTTCGCGAATTACAGGTCATTCGCAAAATTATTTCAACGAAAATTTTGACAAGTGGTGTGCGCCTACAGCTACGCGGACAGTATTCCAGCGTACGCGCGCAACACTGGTCACAGTTAGCTTGATGGCTCTGTCCTTGAAGTGTAAGCTTCCGGATCCACATGGAGAGTTCTCCCAAGAGGTACCATCTGACATGTGCGGTATCTGCCAATACTGAAGCTGCCAGCTTGATCCGGCAAAGGTTAGGGGAACGCCCAAGTATCTGAAAACGAACTCTGAGAGCGTCGAAGTGGGAAGAGAGTGTCGCAGAATACAACGTACCGACGAAGTGGTCTGTGGTATCTAGTTGAGTCATAGATTTACGCTCTATTATCTATGGTTGAGTTCAGCGTGCACGGAAGTCTTCAAGTGCAGTATCAGGTGAGTATAGTACACCATGCACATTGTGTGGGCGTGGCGTTTACCGCGAATTCACGAAATTTTTTCAACAAAATGTTCTCGTAGAGCAATTCGCGAAAATTTAGACCCACGAAATATAAGCGCCATACGGTATTATCATTCCTCACATGAGCATGATCGATGAGAAATCACAAAGCAAAGTTTCACGTATTGTTCAACCAACTACAGGTTCAACGCAAGTGACTGGTACCTTAGCTCTTCTTGCTGTTCTGAGCCTCAGTACACCTATGTTCAATCAAACCCTTTCTACCATTCTTTCTATCCTGATGTCACTCACGTGAGGAATCATACCAGACTGTCTCCCACTTTTTTCGTACTGCAAGTGATGAAACGCTGGATGGGGCCTGGGAATGAGGCTAGGAGGTAGCTACCCAACACTGCTGGTCTGTGCTACCTTGCAGCTTGCTGAATTCGGTAGTTCTGTCCCGGTGCACTGTGGAACGCCTTAAGCTTTCAGTCCTGCTGGAACCCCTGGAGGGCATAGTACTTCTCAATGTCAATCTCTTGTCCGTACTGACCTACTGACGTACTGACCTACTGACCTACTGACCGGGAGGGATTCATGCTTGAAGGAAGCTAGGTGGGAAGGAGGGAACAGTCCAGTAACATGGGGGTTGGTCCTGCTAAGGTTTGACCAACTGGACTGCCATATTCATCATCTATTGTCTAGACAAAAAGTACACATTCATTACGATTTAATTAGCCATTACTGTCTTGGCTAATGGCTATCCATGGGATTTCTGGAAAAAAAAGTTCACTCTCTTGGCAAAAAATTAAGCAAGACCTAAAGGCCCACTGTCAGCCCACTCCACTGTGAAACCTTCATCAGGAAACTTTGTCTATATAGTGGGCTGGCCTAGAACAGCTGAACTACCAGGACGTCTCTCACGTATTGACACTGAATACTATACTGCAGCTACTGGACTGCCATCTTGCAATTGCACAATCTCATATCACAGCATATATATACGCACATCCCTAGTTCTTGACACCCCTCACTTTTGTGGGTAGGAGGCCATGTGTCTTTCAGACTTCCACGAAATAGGGTAACTGAAGTGGAACTTTTGAGAATGCAGAGAGATCAGGAGGGGCAGAGAGAGGGAACTGTATGTGTGTGTATGTGTGTGCATGTGTGTGCGTGTTTGTGGTGTGGTTTGCGTGTGTGGTATGTGTGTGCATGTGTGTGTGGTGTGTGTGGTATGTGCATGCGTGTATGAGTGGTGTGTGTGTGCATGTTGTGAGTGGTGGTGGTGGTGGTGTGTGTGTGTGTGTGTGTGTGTGTGTGTGTGTGTGTGTGTGTGTGTGTGTGTGTGTGGAGGGGATGAGAAGAGGATGACCACATTTACATTTTATTGGCACAGAAAACCAACTGTAATATATCTGTATGCATCTATGTATCTATCCCTAGCCAGCATGCAGCTGCCTGGGAAACCCAAAGCTCACTGATAGGTCCTTCTATCCAACAGATATGGATCACATTCGCCTGGTAAAAACAGCAAACCAAAGCAGCACATCAAGCAATGGGAAGACAATGGGCAATCCAAGTTCTTTTGGCCATTCGTATCATATGTCACAAGCAACCACCTACCCCAAGTATGCACAACGATAACAAATTAAACCTTCCTGATCAGCCTGCTTTGATGGCAATGACAGTGTGCTTCAGGAATCATCTTCTCAGATGCTCCTATTGGTTCTACAGGAAGAGAGGCAAAAAGGGCGGTGTTGGTGAGATACAATTTCCCAAACTGATGCCACCTACAAGACAACCCATAACATTAAGGTACCACATACCCCTTTACGTTAGGTTATACCTTTAGCCGTCGGGGGCCCCCGACGGTTAAAGGTAACCTAACGTAAAGGGGTATGTGCTAAGTGCACTATGTTACCCTGCTTCGAAACCCCTTCAAAATGCAACAACAACAATTCCGACCTCTCTTTCTGCATTGTCCTCCTTGATCAGTCATGAACCAGATGACTCTGCGCAGAGCACAATAATTTAGGTAGCCTACATGCACTGTCGAGTTCTCCTCACACCATCCGTTGCCACACAAGACCTTCGCTGGTCGGGACACTGTACACCAGTGTGGTTTCCTTTCCTTCATCCCTTGTCAAACATACCAAAGTAGAGTTCCATATACCGTATTTCTGCAATCAAATGCTGCGGTTACTATTTATTTCATCACATGATTTACTGCATGCGGCTACAATTCGAGGGCAGCCACTAATCAAAGGTGGCGTATATTAAACTCAGCATAAACAAGGAAGCGAGGAAACAGATTTGGAGCACGGTGTACTGTATGCACAAAGAAGTTTTGTCTCAGCCCTGGGCCATGCGGTACCATCATACTCATCCCGACAAAATGGTAGGAAATGCCAAAGCCATTTCTGTCACAAAGGTTTCGCCGGTCACACGTTGCTCGCCCCCGTGCATTGACCTGGGGAATATGACCAACAATCAGTTCTCCCCTCTTCACCCTCACAGCAAACAGTCACGGTCCTCGACATAGTGCTTCGATCGATCACCGAACATTCGAATACCAACCGTGGCTACTAAACAAGGGCGGTGTTTATTCGTTCAGCCCTTCTGGAGGTGCGGCTATTATTCAAGGGTGACCACTAATCAAGTGCGGCGTTTAATCGTGGAAATACGGCAATCAGTGGTCACAAACAATGAACAGTTAGCCCACCCTGCTCATCTGATCTATGGCAAATATGAGTAATGTGTAGTCAGTTAACCCAACCATATGGGGTCTTCGCGTCTCTGGTGAGGAGTTAGCAGACTATAGATTGACTGAAAGTTCTTGTGCACACTAAGGAAGGGTAACATTCGCATTTGTTGAAGCCTGGACTGGGTGGTAGGTAGCCTAGCCTGTTAGTTACTTTCCTCTCAACCTCAGAGAGAGTCCCTCATAAAGGTAGGCCACCCCATTGCTAGTAGTCTCCACCAGAGTCTGGGTGAGGGAGGGGAAGCGAGCAGCCTGTACTCAAAGGTTTTAAGTTTTACAACGTTCTTACACTGGCACACAATTGACGTCATGTGATTGAACACAGTTGTGATCCAGCATGATCCCATGTGAGGTCATGTGATCCAATGTGAAGTCATGTGATGCTCATAAAGCAGGAGCTATCCCGGAGTAGGTATCAAAGCTTCAATTCTATTGGCTATATAACAATATAAACCACACCCTAACCTGCCATAATATACCCTAAGTATGCACTGTATGACGTAAGTGACCTAAGTGAACCAATCAGAAGTGAGCTTAGAAAACTACTCCGGTACTGTAGTAAAGCAGACCTACCTTGTCCCTGATGTGCTTGAGGTCTTCCTCTGCACAGTGCAGGTCGGCTGCACAGGTGAGCAAGTCCATGCACGGCTGTCAGCCTGGTCTGCTTGTGAGAGGGAACGAACACAATGACTGGCAGTTTGGGGGTGTGCTTGCGGACGGCGTGGTGAACCGGCTTCATCGAGAGGGAGTGTGAGCGACATACAACCCCTGCACATTTGGGAAGGCAAGTAACACAATCATAATACAGTATAAATTAACACATAGTAATAATTATGTCACAGTCAAGGAGCAGGCCTGGTCTGGTGTTCAACCTAGTCTCATTCCCAGACCTCGAAGACCATAATATTAGCTATACCAGATAGTAGCAAGTGGTAGCGACATTTATATATTGTCGAGTCTTTAGACAGGCATGCATTCACCCCTCTCACAGAACACAGTAGGTATAAATTATACACACAGAGAATTTACCTCAGTTATGAAGTATGCAAGGCAATCCTAGTTCAGCGAATTACGTACCGTTGCTAAGTGATCGCTTAAGTGCGCATGTGTACAAAGAGCAGCCACTTGGTGAAGACTTAGTAATGTAGAGGGATGGGTTGCAAATTGTTGCACTGTTTAGTTGAAAACGTTGCTGTTTCATGCGACAACCATTGTGAGAGATTGAGGCAAAGACCCAACAAGACAATTTGCTCGTTTTGCGAGTGCCTGGTTTGGTATTTCGTGCTGGTTTTTTGCGACACTGGGAGTCTTGTTGGTCATGAAGACACTCGAAGACGAATGGTACATGGTTATAAAGGCTTACAAGTTTGCCGTTTTTGAGATTTTGAGAGAATTTTTGTATTGGCATGTATTGCGAGTACGTCATATCCATCCCTACATATAAAGTCTACCGACCCTATGATTAAGCGCTATTTCAGTCAAGAAAAATAAAACCGTGTGATCCAACTTGGACTTGGAAGACCGTATTGAAATAATAGGGCCAGATGAAGTGTTTTTGTAAATACTGATGACCGTTCCAAAGTTATACAGCGCTGTAGTCCAAAGAGGGGAGTCAAGATGGTGGTTATTCACACTCAAGGGTCGTTCTTTCGAGGACTGTTCAGCCTACAGCGAAACCTGCCTTAATGGTCACCTGAATGAAGCGGTCAGCTCCGCTTTGTGGTCAGCTTGGGAAAGTCCCGGAATTTGAGCCCACAGTCTCCATACTTTACTGTCGTTATATAGCAGTCACCTGCGTAATGCATAATTTGTTGCTCCACCCCAAGCACACTACAGCAAGCTATAATACACTGCCAATAATGGGCAGCGAGTGTACGTGTGCACTGTGTATGTACGTACGCGTGCGTGTTGAACCTTTTGTAATGAGGTCAATCACACTATAAAACTTCACATGACCGCTATAGAGAGGCCACCTATATTTGGCCCTCAGGTGACCGCATCAGACAGGTTCCACTGCAGTAAAACGCTTCTGTCACGCACTCTGGTGTGTCTCCAAGCAGTAGAATCGAGTTGCTGGCATGCAGTCTTAACACTGGAGATTTTTGGTGAATAATTTGCTTGAATTGATTTAAGCAGCAGAGCTACAACAGCTACACTGTGAGCTACTAAAATAATCTTACGAGGGGCAACCACACTCCTTGTAGCCGCGGTTAAACAGTAGCACAAGCTAAGTGTGACAGTTCGTTCCAATTATCACACATCACGTGAGTACCATGATAGCTATATAATTATATACAGGGAAGATCAGAAATTATAGAGTGCTCTCAAGTACTGAATAAGCTGCGTCGCAACCCCGGTTGCGACTCGCCGTAGCGCAAGCTAAGTATTGCAATTTGTTCCAATTAACACATATGCCACGTGCAACCAAGCTCAGTCGATCGCGAGCAATGGCGACCAAAAGTAAGAAAAGACATTATTACAGCACTCACAACTTAGCAAGCACGGTGAGTTTCGGCATGTAAGCGTCAGTGGACGACAGCGATCACGGCCGTGTGGTCAGAATCTTGGGGCCTTCGTAAGACTGTACTGACAACCAACGTCGAAGAGAGCGATCGAGCAATGGCGGCCGACAGCACAACAAAAGCGCTTGTATCTCCACCACCAAGGTGAGTTTCAGCACCAAAATTGTACGGTTGGAACAGTGCATGAATAGCGATCATGAAGGTGTAGTCAGAATCTTCGTACGCCATTCCTATCTCTCGAACAAATTATTTACATAATATTACGCGGCACAATTTTTCCCCTACCAGGAGTGTAACCAGGATTCGGAGCAAACTATATAACCTACATGAATGGCGGTGACCATATGCAGCTCATGTGATCCTGACCTTACCAAGACCACAACTGCCTCACAATCTTCCCAAAGGAGCTGATGGGAATCAACCCAGGAGACCAACATGTCTTCTGCAACATTTAGCAGCTAGATGAACACTGCATCATTTAACACGTAGCTTCTGAATACTGCAGCATTCAACAACTATATATACCGTAGTTTGAGACAGATGCGGCCGCTTCCAGAATAAGAAGTTGGAATCATTCCCACACAAAAGGGCTTCAATTCCACACTGGGCTCCACCTTACTTCCCGTATGTGTTTTCTACATGTTTGATGCCAGACACATACGACGACATGGTGGCATGTGAGGAGTGTGAAGAGTGGTTCCACTTGAAGTGCATGGGTCTGACACAGGTCCCCACTGAACTTGAAGGCTGCACTGGCGATCAGTACACCCAGGGATGTGGCTGGGGGGCAGCTTGAGCATCAAACATGACCGGCAGGAAGATTCTCGCCTACAGGTGATGGCGGAGGAGCAGAATGCAGTGATTAAAGTCTGCTTCGATGATGTCATCACCGTAGCTGACTACGGTCAGACCTACAACCCTCTGCGAAAGGGGTAAGTCATGGAAAGTCACTGCCGGAGATAAGGGAGCCAATAGCCCATCTGTGCTAATGACATTGAGCTATGACTAAAACTGCTCTTAATATGAGGTCCAATCCTCAACTCAACTGAGAAAATAGTTATAATGTTAAACTGTGCCTTATTTGTACAACGACCTCAGGAATGATGACTGTATTCTACTTCTATGCAGATGTGCTGTGGTGAGGCGTTTACTGACACGATGGCTCTCCACAAGCACTGCAATGATCCCAGGGGTCATATTAACGTACTAAATCCTACCCAGACAGGGATGTGGTTGGGCGGCAGCGTGCACTTGTTTGTTAAAGTTATTAAAGGTTAAAGGTATAGGACAACCACCTGCACCTTGGAGTGATCAGGAGCATGTTATGGCATGAAGAGTGGAAGGAAGGGAAGGAGCGTGCAATGACAATGCATGACAGGCAGAGTCATGGTAAGGACCTGGTCCTAGATTACATTAAATGGGGAGTCAGTGAGCGACTTGCGTAGTACTAACCTTGTAGACTTGTGGACATGCTAACTCTACACAAGCACTGCAACCATCTAAGAGACCACACTAATATTATCTTGACACCAACCCAAACAGGGATGTGGCTGAGGGGCAGCTTGAGCATCAAACATGACCGGCAGGAAGATTCTCGCCTACTGGTGATGGCGGAGGAGCAGAATGCAGTGATTAAAGTCTGCTTCGATGATGTCATCACCGTAGCCGACTACGGTCAGACATATAACCCTCTGAGAAAGGGGTAAGTCATGGAAAGTCACTGCCGCAGATAAGGAAGCCAATAGCCCATCTGTGCTAATGACATTGAGCTATGACTAAAACTGCTCTTCATATGAAGTCCAATCTTCAACTCAACTGAGAAAATAGTTATAATGTTAACTGTGCGTTATTAAAGGTTAAAGGTATAGGACAACCACCTGCACCTTGGAGTGATCAGGAGCATGTTATGGCATGAAGAGTGAAAGGAAGGGAAGGAGCGTGCAATGACAATGCATAAAAGGCTCATTGACTTACAGACAGAGTCATGGTAAGGACCTGGTCCTAGAATACATCAAGTGGGGAGTCAGTGAGCGACTTGCATAGTACTAACCTTGTAACCTCTTTATACCCTGCTTGTGAGATTGGAGCTACATCAATTGCTCCCTCCATTGCTCACCACCCCTGTCCCAGCACAACGACTTCAGGAATGATGTACTCTACTTCTATGCAGATGTGCCGTGGTGAAGCGTTCACTGACATGATGGCTCTCCACAAGCACTGCAACCATCTAAGAGACCACACTAATATTATCTTGACACCAACCCAAACAGGGATGTGGCTGGGGGGCAGCTTGAGCATCGAACATGACCGGCAGGAAGATTCTCGCCTACTGGTGATGGCAGAGGAGCAGAATGCAGTGATTAAAGTCTGCTTCGATGATGTTGTCACCGTAGCCGACTACGGTCAGACATACAACCCTCTGCGAAAGGGGTAGAAAGGGGTAAGTTGTACATTCAGTAGCTGCTAAAAAGTCTTGTAACTACGTTCATGGGAAGTCCTTGGGAGTTGTAGATTATTTTGGTGGCATTCTCCTGCTGATTCGTGCATTCTATAATTTCCTACAGTTATTTTTCTTATTCTTGACCAGAATTCATGTGTCCCAAATTGGGAGTCCGTAGATTCTATATGTAGGGATGGAGTGGACAAAAAGTATTCTCAAAACCTGGTGAGAGTCTTGGTAGTGTCGTTGCCAATTATGCAGTCCTACAGGATGAACAGAGTATAGATACTGTTACCGACACTGAGGTAAAGAGTCAATTAATTGGTGTAAGTTCCCAGATAAAAACGTTTAATTTCCTATTTGGTACCTTGCTTGGAGAACTTGTTCTAAACACAGTGACAATCTAAGGCGTACTTTGCAACATGTTGACATTTCAGCTGCTGAAGGTCAAGAGCTAGCAGCATTGACTGTTTCTACGCTGCAGTCTATTCGGTCTGATGAAATGTTCGATCTCTTTTGGGTGAAAATTGAGTGATTGAGAGTGGCTAATGGTGTTGATATAGATCCACCTGTTTGCCACGAAGAAGAAAAGCTCCAAACAGACTTGAGGTTGGATGCGGTGAACCTTCTCATCCTGAGTCGCCTAAAGGTCTGTATCGCAGGTTATATTTTGAAACTCTTGACCTTGTAATCAGTGCTATAATCAATCGGTTTGATCAGCCTGGTTATCAGACCTACAAGAATCTACAGGAGTTGCTATCCACAGGAGTTGCTTCTTCGGGCAGCACGTGGTCAAGGCTACCACAAAGAGTTTGACTGTGGTAGACTTTTATTGTGGTAGACTTTTATGGATCTGACTTTGAATCTTCACAGATGGACATCCACTCTCTTCAAAGCTGTGTTAATCAGTCAGCTGTTTCTTTTAAGGATGTTTGTGACTACCTGAAGCAAAGCTTTTACTCCCAGGAATTTTGTTAGCGAGGCTAACAAAATTCATGTCTTTTCCTACTCCAACAAAGTTTCCAAGTTGAAAAGGGTCATTCTTTCCTGTGGTACCTCAATCGTTATAATTGTGTATACTCGCATGCATGTCTTGGGTTCTATTAGTCTGGATCCTCAACGACCATCATATTAAGATTGATCACGCAACCGTGTTGACACATTGTTGTTGCTTCTCCAATGCAGCTCACTGTGAGTATAATTGCCGACTGCCTCCTGGAACCCTGTACTAGGGGGAAGGGAGGAGTCAAGGCGATGTTCTCACATAATTTCTAGGTAGCAACAGTCGGTGTGTCCCGTCGACGTACATCCTATCACTTCAAGATGACAACTCTGCTGTCCACTGGGCATTGCCATAATAAATTACATAGTCATACGTACTTCTTTAGATTAATTTATTTTTTTTAGAACAGTTTGCAGCTTGACAACGGGATAGATTATGCATGTTCTCTTCACCTGGCATAATTATTGCTGCAGAAATTCCATAATAATCACTGTCAATTCCAACCGCTTTTCTTTTGTTCTGCATTTCTACTATGCAGATACAGAGGAACCTGCCTCAGATTGCTGTGGTGAGGCCTATTGCCCACCCACTTGGCACTCTGAAGGTGACCTAGCTATACCTATATAATCTCATGTCTACCATTGGAAGCGGTAGCTATTTTTTTTAGAACAGTTTGCAGCTTGACAACGGGATAGATTATGCATGTTCTCTTCACCTGGCATAATTATTGCTGCAGAAATTCCATAATAATCACTGTCAATTCCAACCGCTTTTCTCTTGTTCTGCATTTCTACTATGCAGATACAGAGGAACCTGCCTCAGATTGCTGTGGTGAGGCCTATCACCCACTCTGAAGGTGACCTAGCTATACCTATATAATCTCATGACTACCATTGGAAGCGGTAGCTACATGCTCCATAGAATTTGATGATGCAGTTCAGAGTCCATGTTTGACTTGCGATATAATAGTTTGCTAATTGTAGCTGTGCGAGCACAACATGTAATTGGGAGGAGTGTGAACAAGCCCCACATAGACAAAAACCTTCCACATCAGATAATTTCTTTTACCGAAGCTGGGTCGGTGTGTTTGTGAAAGAACTGCAAGTATACAGCAAGGTCAGATGTGTTAAAGAAAAGTCGCTTCGATCAGTACAGTTCGCGAAACTTTTAGCAACACAAATAGTTGTCACAAAAACAAAATTTCCCCAAATACGGTGTACAGGTTGTGTCTCACACAGGATATTAAAGTTCTGGTAGGGGTACAGCATGACACATGCCTCAGGTAATGCAGACCTAGTGTGTCATGCTATTATGTTATGCATGTTCTCTTCACCTGGCATAATTATTGCTGCAGAAATTCCATAATAATCACTGTCAATTCCAACCGCTTTTCTCTTGTTCTGCATTTCTACTATGCAGATACAGAGGAACCTGCCTCAGATTGCTGTGGTGAGGCCTATCGCCCACTCTGAAGGTGACCTAGCTATACCTATATAATCTCATGTCTACCATTGGAAGCGGTAGCTACATGCTCCATAGAATATGATGATGTGGTTCAGAGTCCATGTTTGACTTGCAATATAATAGTTTGCTAATTGTAGCTGTGCGAGCACAATATGTAATTGGGATGAGTGTAAACAAGCCCCACATAGACAAAAACTTTCCACATCAGATAATTTCTTTTACCGAAGCTGGGTCGGTGTGTTTGTGAAAGAACTGCAAGTATACAGCAAGGTCAGATGTGTTAAAGAAAAGTCGCTTCGATCAGTGCAGTTCGCGAAACTTTTAGCAACACAAATAGTTGTCACAAAAACAAAATTTCCCCAAATACGGTGTACAGGTTGTGTCTCACACAGGATATTAAAGTTCTGGTAGGGGTACAGCATGACACGTGCCTCAGGTAATGCAGACCTAGTGTGTCATGCTATTATGTTATGCATGTTCTCTTCACCTGGCATAATTATTGCTGCAGAAATTCCATAATAATCACTGTCAATTCCAACCGCTTTTCTCTTGTTCTGCATTTCTGCTATGCAGATACAGAGGAACCTGCCTCAGATTGCTGTGGTGAGGCCTATCGCCCACTCTGAAGGTGACCTAGCTATACCTATATAATCTCATGACTACCATTGGAAGCGGTAGCTACATGCTCCATAGAATTTGATGATGCAGTTCAGAGTCCATGTTTGACTTGCGATATAATAGTTTGCTAATTGTAGCTGTGCGAGCACAACATGTAATTGGGAGGAGTGTGAACAAGCCCCACATAGACAAAAACTTTCCACATCAGATAATTTTTACCGAAGCTGGGTCGGTGTGTTTGTGAAAGAACTGCAAGTATACAGCAAGGTCAGATGTGTTAAAGAAAAGTCGCTTCGATCAGTGCAGTTCGCGAAACTTTTAGCAACACAAATAGTTGTCACAAAAACAAAATTTCCCAAAATACGGTGTACAGGTTGTGTCTCACACAGGATATTAAAGTTCTGGTAGGGGTACAGCATGACACGTGCCTCAGGTAATGCAGACCTACGTAGTGTGTCATGCTATTATGTTATGCATGTTTAATTATTGCTGCAGAAATTCCGTAATAATCACTGTCAATTCCAACCGCTTTTCTCTTGTTCTGCATTTCTATGCAGATACAGAGGAACCTGCCTCAGATTGCTGTGGTGAGGCCTATAGCCCATCCACTTGGCACTCTGAAGGTGACCTAGCTATACCTATATAATCTCGTGTCTACCATTGGAAGCGGTAGCTACATGCTCCATAGAATTTGATGATGCAGTTCAGAGTCCATGTTTGACTTGCGATATAATAGTTTGCTAATTGTAGCTGTGCGAGCACAATATGTAATTGGGATGAGTGTGAACAAGCCCCACATAGACAAAAACTTTCCACATTAGATTATTTCTTTTACCGAAGCTGGGTCAGTGTGTTTGTGAAAGAACTGCAAGTATACAGCAAGGTCAGATGTGTTAAAGAAAAGTCGCTTCGATCAGTACAGTTCGCGAAACTTTTATATAGCAACACAAATAGTTGTCACAAAAACAAAATTTCCCAAAATACGGTGTACAGGTTGTGTCTCACACAGGATAATAAAGTTCTGGTAGGGGTACAGCATGACACGTGCCTCAGGTAATGCAGATCTAGTGTGTCATGCTATCCCATCCTGTCAGTTAATGTCGATATCCTGTGTGATACAGGCATCATCCTGCTGAGAGATTTATGTGACATTTATGTGACCAATGAATGTGTGAGTGTACGTTGTATACATTATTGATGTAGCGTGCTCGGTGATCCTGTAAATCGTACGTATACGTGGTTGTTGTGCATACAATAACCTTTAGCAATCGACAGCGAATCGGTCGCTCAAAACATACCATCTTATGAAATCGTACGAGGTTGCTGTGCATACAAGAACCTTTAGCAATCGACAGCGAATCGGTTACTCAAAACATACCATCATATTAACATTGATGAAATCGTACGAGGTTGCTGTGCATACAAGAACCTTTAGCATAACATATGGGTGGCCGAGTGGTTAAAGCATTTGACATACAGCTAATTAATACTGCTGCTAGCTGTATTAGAACATACAGTTACACAGATTTGCAAGGAATTTTGTAGTTGGTTCTCAGATTAACGTCTTTTGTTATACCACTTGCTAGGTCCAGGAACTCTGAAGGGAGGTCGCCCTGTTAAAACGGGTAAACCGGGAGCACTCCGCTGAGGAGAGACAGGATACAGTTGCGAAACTGTAGGTGGCTGGTGGCCGAGTGGTTAATGCATTTGACGTACAGCTAATTAATTAATACTCCTGCTAGCTGTATTAGAACATACAATTACACAGTTTTGGATGGAACTTTGTAGTTGGTTCTCAGAAATTCGAAACTGCACTCATATTTAAGGTACCCTCGCAATTTAAATCGTTCTTCTCAGGTTCAAGCTCGTTGGAAGCTCGTTGGTTTGTTCAAGGTTCAAGCTCGTTGGATCGAGATCTTTCTTTCAACGTCAAGGTACAGCTCTATAAGGTGTCTCTAGCTTTAGCTATATACCAGTCATGTTGTGATGTTCAGTGCATGCATGCATATCATGTCTCAAGAAGTTCATCGTTTCTTTCTGCCATTCAGAGTAGAATCTCCATGAGCTAGCATAGCACCTAAGACAAGCGAACTAAGAATAGTGCACAAACTTCATCAACATACACGGAAAGTTTCGACCCTGAGGGCCTTCGCCAGGCAAGAATAGCAAAACTGCCCTCATATTTAAGATACCCTCGCAATTTAAATCGTTCTTCTCAGTAGATCTACACGATATTGTCGAATTGCTCTCGTCAAGGTGCGATTGTTCTCATCAAGGAAACAGTGCGTCAAGGTGGGATTGTTCTCGTCAAGGTGCAATTGTTCTCGTCAAGGCACAAACAGTGCGTCAAGGTGCGATTATTGTCGTCAAGATTGTTCTCGTCAAGATTGTTCTGTCAAGGTATCTCGTCAAGGTGCGATTGTTCTCATCAAGGCACAAACAGTGCGTCAAGGTGCGATTGTTCCCGTCAAGGTATCTCGTCAAGGTGTGATTGTTCTCGTCAAGACACAAACAGTGCGTCAAGGTGCGATTGCAATTAAATTGTTCTTCTCAGTATACGATTGTTCGTCGGTGAACCGTTCAACGTGAAGAAGACCAGTGACTAAAAGGTGTCTCTAGCTTTAGTCATGTTGTGATGCTCTGCATTCATGTCTCAAAATTCACAAGAGGTTCATCCCGCAGTGGACTCAGTGTGCTTGGATTCAGCATGCACATACCGTGTATCATCTTGCAGTGGACTCAGCGTGCTTGGATTCAGCGTGCACATACCGTGCATGATGATACACGGTACACGCTGAGTTCAGGCACGCTGAGTCCACTGCATGAAGCAAGCAACGATTTGAGAATGATTTGATACACGGTACACGCTGAATCCAAGCACGCTGAGTCCACTGCAAGATGATACACGGTATGTGCACGCTGAATCCAAGCACACTGAGTCCACTGCAAGATGATGGACTCAGCGTGCTTGGATTCAGCGTGTACCGTGTATCATCTTGCAGTGGAATCGACACCAGTTCTCAAGACCAGACGACAAAAGGTGTCTAGCAGCCACCTCCACCCACCACCCCCAAACACAGCAGCCACCTCCACCCCCACCCCCAAACACAGCAGCCACCTCCACCCTCACCCCCAACACAGCAGCCACCTCCACCCTCACCCCCAACACAGCAGCCACCTCCACCACCACCCCCAACACAGCAGCCACCTCCACCCCCACCCCCAAACACAGCAGCCACCTCCACCACCACCCCCAACACAGCAGCCACCTCCACCCCCACTCCCAAACACAGCAGCCACCGGACCCCCAACACAGCAGCCACCTCCACCCTCACCCCCAACACAGCAGCCACCTCCACCCCCAACACAGCAGCCACCTCCACCCTCACCCCCAACACAGCAGCCACCTCCACCACCACCCCCAACACAGCAGCCACCTCCACCCCCACCCCCAACACAGCAGCCACCTCCACCCCCACCCCCAACACAGCAGCCACCTCCACCCCCACCCCCAACACAGCAGCCACCTCCACCACCACCCCCAACACAGCAGCCACCTCCACCCCCACCCCCAACACAGCAGCCACCTCCACCCCCACCCCCAACACAGCAGCCACCTCCACCCCCACCCCCAACACAGCAGCCACCTCCACCACCACCCCCAACACAGCAGCCACCTCCACCACCACCCCCAACACAGCAGCCACCTCCACCTCCACCCCCAACACAGCAGCCACCTCCACCCCCACCCCCAACACAGCAGCCACCTCCACCACCACCCCCAACACAGCAGCCACCTCCACCCCCACCCCCAACACAGCAGCCACCTCCACCCCCACCCCCAACACAGCAGCCACCTCCACCCCCAACACAGCAGCCACCTCCACCCCCACCCCCAACACAGCAGCCACCTCCACCCCCAACACAGCAGCCACCTCCACCCCCACCCCCAACACAGCAGCCACCTCCACCCCCACCCCCAACACAGCAGCCACCTCCACCACCACCCCCAACACAGCAGCCACCTCCACCACCACCCCCAACACAGCAGCCACCTCCACCTCCACCCCCACCCCCAACACAGCAGCCACCTCCACCCCCACCCCCAACACAGCAGCCACCTCCACCCCCACCCCCAACACAGCAGCCACCTCCACCACCACCCCCAACACAGCAGCCACCTCCACCACCACCCCCAACACAGCAGCCACCTCCACCCCCACCCCCAACACAGCAGCCACCTCCACCACCACCCCCAACACAGCAGCCACCTCCACCCCCACCCCCAACACAGCAGCCACCTCCACCCCCACCCCCAACACAGCAGCCACCTCCACCCCCAACACAGCAGCCACCTCCACCCCCACACCCAACACAGCAGCCACCTCCACCCCCAACACAGCAGCCACCTCCACCCCCACCCCCAACACAGCAGCCACCTCCACCACCACCCCCAACACAGCAGCCACCTCCACCACCACCCCCAACACAGCAGCCACCTCCACCCCCACCCCCAACACAGCAGCCACCTCCACCACCACCCCCAACACAGCAGCCACCTCCACCCCCACCCCCAACACAGCAGCCACCTCCACCCCCACCCCCAACACAGCAGCCACCTCCACCCCCAACACAGCAGCCACCTCCACCCCCACCCCCAACACAGCAGCCACCTCCACCCCCAACACAGCAGCCACCTCCACCCCCACCCCCAACACAGCAGCCACCTCCACCCCCACCCCCAACACAGCAGCCACCTCCACCCCCAACACAATGTTCTTCTCAGTATACGATTCTTCTCGTCAAGGCACAAACAGTGCGTCAAGGTGCGATTGTTCTCGTCAAGGTGCGAAGAATTGATGACCCACATGTGCTTGACTGGATCAAGAGGAAACGTAACAGGGAATCGGTCACTCAAAACATACCATCATGATGAAATCGTACGAGGTTGCTGTGCATACAAGAACCTTTAGCAATCGACAGCGAATCAGTCGCTCAAAACATACCATCATATTAACATTGATCATGCAACTGTGTTGACATGCAACTGTGTTGACACATTGTTGTTGCTTCTCCAATGCAGCTAACTGTGAGTATGATATCTGATACTCTGATGGAGCCCTACAATAGGGGGGAGGGTGGTGTAAAAGCTGTGTACAGCTGCCCACACTGTGTGAGGGTAAGTATACGTACAGTACGTAGCAGTGAGTCTAGTCGGGGACACCCTGATGGAGCCGTACAATAGGGGGAAGGAAGGGTATGCTTCTCAAATGAGATGTTAATGTGTCCCTGAGCATCTTGAGAGAAGTAGCCAGAAACTTACAGATTACCTTGCTTTATAGCTACAATCATGGTTGATGAAGCAACAGACCGTTCAAACAAAGAGCAAGTGGTTCTGGCTCTATGATGGGTTGATGACACCTTGACAGTCCATGAAGACTTCGTGCCATCAGTCAGTGCACACACTCTCACTTGTGTTATCAAAGACCCCTTGCAACATCTCAATCTAACTGCTACGACAGCGCTTTGAACATGAGCGGAGTGAAGACTGGTGTTGCGTGATGAAGAAAAACGAGCCATCTTTACTCACTGTTACGGCCATGCACTAAATTTGGCCTGCGATGATGATGCAGAGTTGAAACTACATGAGAGATTACGAAGCTTATTAATTTCGAGCAGGAAATAGCTCCTGATGTGCCTGGTATTAGGGTCTTATGCCCAACACGCTGGACAGTACGTGGTGAGAGTCTTGGTAGTGTCATTGCCAATTATGCAGTCCTACAGGAAATATTTGAACAGAGTATAGATACTGTTACCGACACTGAGGTAAAGAGTCAATTAATTGGTGTAAGTGCCCAGATAAAAATGTTTACTTTCTTATTTGGTACCTTGCTTGGAGAACTGATTCTAAAACACAGTAAGGCATACTTTGCAACATGTTGACATTTCAGCTGCTGAAGGTCAAGAGGTAGCAGCATTGACTGTTTCTACGCTGCAGTCTATTCGGTCTGATGAAATGTTCGATCTCTTTTGGGTGAAAATTCAGCGATTGAGAGTGGCTAATGGTGTTGATATAGATCCACCTGTTTGCCACGAAGAAGAAAAGCTCCAAAGAGACTTGAGGTTGGAGGTGGTGAAACTTCTCATCCTGAGTCGCCTAAAGATCATGTATCGCAGGTTATATTTTGAAGCTCTTGTCCTCGCAATCAATGTTCTCTTCACCTGGCATATTGCTGCAGAAATTCCTTGGAAACATAATAATCACTGTCAATTCCAACTGCTTTTCTCTTGTTCTGCATTTCTACTACACAGATACAGAGGAACCTGCCTAAGATTGCTGTGGTGAGGCCTATCGCCCACCCACCATGTCCTTGCCCTATAATCAATCGGTTTGATCAGCCTGGTTATCAGACCTACAAGAATCTACAGGAGTTGCTTCTTCGGGCAGCACGTGGTCAAGACTACCACAAAAAATTTGACTATGTGGTAGACTTTTATGCAGTGCTTTAATGGATCTGACTTTGAATCTTCACAGCTGGACACTCAGTTGCAGAATTTATCCACTCACTTCAAAAGCTGTGTTGATCAGTCGGCCGTTTCTTTTAAGGATGTTTGTGACTACCTGAAGGTGCTATCCAAAGCTCAGCAAAGCTTTTACTCCCAAGTAGTTGTGCTTGTCACATTGATACTGGTCATGCCTGCTACCAAAGCAAGCAGTGAACGCTCCTTTTCTGCTCTTCGTCGAATAAAATCGTACCTGAGATCTACCATGGCACAGCTTTGACTGAATAGCTTTATGGTCCTCCATGTGCACAAAGAGTTAACTGACAGAGGCGTAGCTAAGGGCGGGCCTGGTGCCTGGCCAGGCACGTGCCCGGCCAATCCTATCTTGTTCTTCGCACGCACAGTGGGAGATCACACAGTGAACACAGACAGCATAAGCCTATGTTACGTATTCATAGTCCTGATTATGTTTTCACAGCATAGTAAGTCAATATTCATGAATCTAAAACCCATAATCAGTTTTGTAGAGCAAACTCAGCGCTATTAATAAGGCTTCTCAGTTAACTCTTTTTTGACTGCATCTCAGGATCGGAAGTGGATCAGAGCGAGAGCTACACCATGACTGCAGAAATCACTGACAGACGTGCTGTCGATAGATGGTGACCAACCTTCACCAGAACGTCTCTCTGCAGCATCAATCCTCATACATCTGGAACGCGCAGTGCAAAGCACAAAGGCGCCACGAGAGCCCATCCTGATAAGTGAAAAATTAAGGCGAAAATTTTTTTGGGCGCTTCGCGCAGACCGATCAACACTACGCACCTCTATGCACTGCCTTCAGCAGCATGTATATCCACCCCTATAGTGCCCGCCCAATTCTACATTTCTGGCTACGCCACTCATTGCGCTGAAACTCACCTCGGTGGTGGAGATACAAGCGCTCTTGTTGTGACGTTGGATGCCATTGCTCGATCGCTCTCTTCAAAATTTGTTGCCAGTACAGCCTGACGAAGGCCCCACAAAGAATCTGACCACACAGCCGTGATCGCTATCGTTCACTGACACTTACATGCCAAAACTCACCGTGCTGGCGAAGTTGTTAGCACCGTAATAAACTCTTGTCGTATTTTTGGACGCCATTGCTGACTCGATATCATGATGGATTGACTGAGCATGGTCCTCACGTGACATGTGTGTTAATTGGAATGATCTACAATTTCTAGGTTGCGCGTCCAGCAATTGCAACCGGTTGCAGCACGGCTACCAGGAGTGCGGTTGCCCCTCGTAAACACAGACTGAATATCCTTGGAAAGTTCACAGAAAGAGACATTACCACAGTGACTGTTGGTACATGCCAAAGTTCAACTCTTAGTTGATAATATGTATGCCTGTGTATTATAGCTAGCTACTTCTTGAAAGAGGAGTTTGGGTTAAAATTTATTCAAACCTTACACAGAAAGCATGTTTTATACAACGCATTTGGAACAAAACATGCTGGTGCTCTACAATGTCTGAGCAGAGACTCATTGATCTTGCAATGCTGTCCTTTCAATTGAAAGAGAACTTGAAGGCTCTGGCTGCCACCTGATGCACTGAGACCTGTCAACAGCTAGCCATGTACATATATATACCTCTGAACCGACCTCCTCAAAAGGTGGAAATTTTTCCTGGGGGGCATGCCCCCAGATCCCCTTGCTAAACATTTTGAGTGCCACTTCACGCCACAACATCTAAATTTTGTGTGGTGCTTCCGCACTACAACGTACACCAAACCCATGGCCTGACCACTCTGCAACTGCTTCCGACAGGCCTGAATGGTACATTTAAGGTTTACGGGATCACCGCACGGTGGGAGTGGCCAGACAACTTGTTCAAGCCCATTTTTCTCCCACAAAAATGAAGCTAGTGAAATCAAACTTACTCAACACAAAGCAGGGAGGGTAGTCAACAGGCAGACTAATCATGATTACAGTAGCTCACACTGTAGCTGTTGTATGAAGGTTAAATCAGTTCCAGCAAATTATTCGCCAAAAATCTCCAGTGCGAAGACCGCGAGCAACTCGATTGTACTGTTGGGAGACACGCTATAGGAAGCTCTAGGGCGGGACGTAAGCGTTTTGTGGCTAGGTTGAGCAGTCCTCGAAAGAACGACTCTTGAGTGTGAATAACCGCCACCTTGACTCCCCTCTTTGGAATACAGTGTCGTATAACTTTGGAACGGTCATCAGTATTTACAAAAACACTTCGTCCGGCCCTTTCTATACAGTTTGTACCTATTTCAATATGGTCTTCCAAGTCCAGGTCGGATCACACGGCTTTATTTTTGGCGACAAAAGAACTTATGGAATAGCGCTTAATTAAGTATACGGTGCGCGTATCCGTGCACAGGAATCCCGTAAACTTAAACCTACATGATACCATACAAAACAGCTATATATAAGGAGGCTGTGTGAAGCTTAGTTTTCCGAGATGGGTTATTGTAACTACCAGACTTGTGTTTCTATTTGATTATTCAGTTTTACTATAATTAGCCAACATTAGTTTTAAATTTAATGCACATAGTTCACCTACCGTGGCAACTCAGCAGGTGGTTCCAATAACCCCGGGCACCAACTCGTGAGCGCTTCCGGGCTTCAAGTTGTGACGAGTTGGTACCCAGGGTTCTGTCCGACTTCCCCTGGTAGGTCATCTGGAATACCCGCGGCTGAGGAGAGGAAAGTTACGATGAGCACTACAATGGTAAGTTCATGACAAGAGTTAGTGCAGTGTACCAACCGTGCCAGAGTGGTTGACACATTCCGAGACCATTGGATTGCAAAAGAACATGAGGCCTGGTCTAAAAGACCACGGGACCAATATTAGTGGATGGTCGATCAAGAAGGCAGAGTGAGGAGGTGGGGGGATGCAATATTAATTGTGTAGCTTACTTCCTACCCCATTGTCATGTGCTAGGCTCAAGAACTCCATGCGCTCATACCAGTATATTAGGTTTGAGTGCTCTTTATCCAAATGTTACATCGGTTGGTAAGGCTCTGTACATTGTCGGGATGACTCGTTGAATGCACAAAATTTAATGATGTGTGAACAGCTACGTACTGTACGTACATATACTTAGCCTCACACAGTGTGGGCACGAGAACACAGCTTTTACACACCACCCCTCCCCCGATGGTAAGGCTCCATCAGCGTGTTGCTGATAATAGTCACAGTGAGCTGCATTGGAGAAGCAACAACAATGTGTCAACACGGTTGCATGATCAATCTTAATATGATGGTATGTTTTGAGCGACCAATGAATGTGTGAGTCGATTGCTAAAGGTTCTTGTATGCACAACAACCACGTACGATTTCGTCAATGTTAATATGATGGCATGTTTTGAACGACCGATTCGCTGTCGATTGCTAAAGGTTCTTGTATGCACAACAACCTCGTACGATTTCATCAAAGTTAATATGATGGTATGTTTTGAGCGACCGATTCACTGTCGATTGCTAAAGGTTCTTGTATGCACAGCAACCTCGTATACGTACGATTTACAGGATCACCGAGCACACATGCATAGCTACATCCATAATGTACACAACGTACAGGAATACACTCACACATTCATTGGTCACATAAATCTCTCACAGGATATCGACATTCAGGATGGGATAGCATGACACACTAGGTCTGTATTACCTGAGGCATGTGTCATGCTGTACCCCTACCAGAACTTTAATATCCTGTGTGAGACACAACCTGTACACCTTATTTTGTTTTTGTGACAACTATTTGTGTTGCTATATAAAAGTATCGCGAACTGCACTGATCGAAGCGACTTTTCTTTAACACATCTGACCTTGCTGTATACTTGCAGTTCTTTCACAAACACACCAACTCAGCTTCGGTAAAAGAAATAATCTGATGTGGAAAGTTTTTGTCTATGTGGGGCTTGTTCACACTCCTCCCAATTACATACTGTGCTCGCACAGCTACAATTAGCAAACTACTATATTGCAAGTCAAACATGGACTCTGAACCACATCATCATATTCTATGGAGCACGTAGCTACCGCTTCCAATGGTAGACATGAGATTATATAGGTATAGCTAGGTCACCTTCAGAGTGCCAAGTGGGTGGGCGATAGGCCTCACCACAGCAATCTGAGGCAGGTTCCTCTGTATCTGCATAGTAGAAGTGCAGAACAAGAGAAAAGTGGTTGGAATTGACAGTGATTATTATACTTCCAATGAATTTCTGCAGCAATATTTATGCCAGGTGAAGAGAACATATCCCGTTGTCAAGCTGCAAGCTGTTCTAAAAAAAATAAATTAATCTAAAGTAGTACGTATGACTATGTAATTTATTATGGCAATGCCCAGTGGACAGCGGAGTTGTCATCTTGAAGTGATAGGATGTACGTCGACGGGACACACCGACTGTTGCTACCTAGAAATTATGTGTGTGCCCCCCCACTCTGGGGTCAGTACTGTACAAGCCCACAAGGCTATCTGATTCAGAGGATGATATAAACTCTCTTAATTCTGTGTACAGAGGGATCTAGCCTCGTTCCCAGGTGCTCAGTAATTGGGGAGAAGAGCGTCTGGTATCCATTGTTAGCGTGAGCACGGCTCCCAAGTTTTTTTTTGCGGGACACTTGGTAACTACTGTTATACTAGTCTGTGTTGCATGACCACACATTAGTGAAACACGGGAGTACAAGACACAGCTCTGTTCAACCAAGCCATGCCGTACGCCCTCGGTAAGGACGGAAAGCCATGAATGGTGCTGAAGACAAACAACTGACAGCAATACAGCATATACATAGTGACAAGAATGTGTTTGTATGGTTACGTACGGCCAAGTCAAATTTTCGTAGGGTCTTACTGGGTCTGCATCGTGCTTCGCATCCACTATGGAAAAGCAGAAGCAGCGTATCGCCATCCACAGACTTCAAAACCATGGTGTTGCATGATGCTGGAGTCGGATATTTTACAATTTATCTTGATGATACAAAAATGTAACGGAACTGCTCGCACATGCGTGAACAGTGGATACCAGGCGCTCTTCTCCCCAATTATCGAGAGCCTGGGAATGAGGCTAAACAGAGCTTTTTGCTATGGGAAGTGGAGGGCATTATATAGCCATGCTATGAGGAAACCGTGCAGGTCTTGATTGATATTGATCCATCCCATGTACTTATGGTCATCCCAGTGATTCTCACTTCAGGTGTCTGTGACATATTTTCTAAATCTGGATCTAAACATTTCGTCACAACCTGTACACGTAGCTATTTAGGAAATTAGTACCACAAATTATCCTCTAGAAACTAATGCCACTGTAAGCTAGACACGAAACAATGTCAAAAAACTTACAGACATTCTTCAAATCCGCAAACAATCAGTGGGACTGGAGGAAGCAGGAAGTGAAGAATAAATGATAGACAATCTGGGGGATGTGTTAGTGAACACTTGACAAAAAATGAATTTCCTACTATGTGTCCATCCATAACATAATTTTATCTATCAGGTGCAGGGTAGAGCCGAATTTTTGGAAATTTGGCTCTATAGTATCCTCTGCTTGATAGGTGTATGAAGCAGCACCTCCGCTCAAGTAGGACACATAATATAGGAAATTCAATTTTTCGTCCAGTGGAAGATATAGTTACATAGAACATGCTTGAGGAGCATGGAAGAGTTGGGTCATGGGAACAGGTATCTAATTAGTACTAATATAAGCAGACATGAGCTAACAGCAGAACAGGAATTAAAAATAATGTTGATAGGACTGGAAGTCCTTGTTGAAGTTGCGTGATATATAACAAGCACGATTCTGGGTTCAACATTCCCGTGGCACAGAAAGCTGCAGGCCGCATGGTTTAGGTTAAGGCAGTCACATTGGTGACCTGACAGAGATAATAGGGATGCAGATAATAGTCACCAATGTGCTTGATTCCTGCACAATGTATGCGTCCGATTGCAATCTTCTCCGGATAACTGCTAGCCTCGTTCCAAGGCCCGAGAGACGGAGGAGAACCTCTCTTCTCCTCGCCGTCTCGGGCCTGGGAAAGAGGCTAGATATAACTGCATGCTATAGTGATGATGACTAGCAAAACAGTTGCTAGTATAGCTAGATGGTGCCAGAGACAGATTATTACAAAATTCTAGCCTCGTTCCCAGGCCTACCCCGTTCTTTGGTTTGCGTTGACAATAACTAGTACTAGTACACGGATGCGAAAGAGCGGCGAAGAACCCTCTTCCGCATCTGTCAACGCATCCTCAAAGGAAGACTATGTGGCTCTTCAATCTGACATTGATGCCTTGAGTAATTGGACCACTCGAAATTTCATGACGTTTAACACCACTAAGTGCAAGTTCATGCTAATCTCCAGAAAGAGAAGTCACTATGTTCCAACCACTCCACTCTCTCTCAATGGATGCATCCTTGAAAAAGTACCATCTTTCAAATATCTGGGAATGATGATATCCTCTGACCTATCCTGGTCAGAACACATTCAGCGTGCATGTGGCAAGGCAAGAAAGATCATTGGCCTTCTTTACAGGCGATACTACCATCATGCGGATAGCAGAACCCTACTCCAGCTGTATGTTTCCCTGGTCCGGCCCCATGTTGAATACGCTGCACCAGTGTGGGACCCACACTTGGCACAGGACATAAATATGCTCGAGAATGTGCAAAAGTTTGGTCTACGTGTCTGTTCAAAACAGTGGGACACTGGCTACAGTGAGCTCTTAAACATGTGTAATCTCTCAACCCTGGAAAATCGTCGACTCTACCTAAAGCTCTGCCATCTTTTCAAAATTGTCAATGGACTGTGTTACTTTCCCTCTGGTGTTATAGTTCCCAGGCATAATCCTTCACATGCAATGCGTCCGCTTATGCTTGAGCAACCCTTTGCCAGGACAAATTGCTTTCAGCATTCATTCATCCCGGACTCTGTGCGGAAATGGAACTACCTACCAGATTACGTGGTATGTGCTGCTAACTACCCTAATTTTAAACATTTACTTAGACCATTCACTTAGTTTAATCGTGTATGAATACCATAAGAGTACATTAGAATCAGTGTTGTAACCATGCTTATCCTTTTGTGTTTGTGTATCATTGCTTATTGATACTCCTGGGTGCAATAACATTAGCTTTATGCTATTTTGTATACCCTGTGCTTCTTTGGCATAAACTTTCATAGAAAAAAAAAAAAAAAAAAAAAAAACACAAACCGAATACAGAAAAACTGAACGGGGTAGGCCGGGGAACGAGCGAGGCTAACAAAATTCATGTCTTTTCCTATAATTATACTCCAACAAAGTTTCCAGTATCAAACAAGTTGAAAAGGGTCATTCTTTCCTGTGGTACCTCAATCGTTATAATTGCGTATACTCGCATGCATGTCTTGGGTTCTATTAGTCTGGATCCTCAACGCCCAGTCTCTTCGGCTAAAACTGTTCGGGTCTGTAATAGTTAGCTAGCCTAGCAGTCTTTGTCTGCACACATAAACATACATTGCGACGTTTCGACCCCGAGGGATCTTCGTCAGGCAAAGTAGAGCAAAATGGAAGTGCATTTTGCTATACGTACCTGTCTTGCATTTGCTATTCTTGCCTGGAGAAGATCCCTCGGGGCCGAAAGTCGCACCGTGCATGTTGATGAAGTTTGTGCACTATTCTTAGTTCGCTTGTCTTAGGTGCTATGCTAGCTCTTGGAGATTATAGAAAGAAACGATGAACCTCTTGAGACACGATATGCATGCATGCACTCAACACCACAACATGACTGGTATATAGCTAAAGCTAGAGACACCTTATAGTCGCTGGCTGCTGCACCAGGTCCTTCGAGAACGTATCGTATACTGAGAAGGAGGATTTAAATTCATGAAATTGCGAGGGTATCTTAAATATGAGTGCAGTTTCCGGTGCATGCGTGTATGCGAGATGCGCGAGCTGACCGTTTCCGCGTACGTTTCCGGCTGGGCACGAGACTAACCGGGTTTTTTGGTCTGTCGCGAGTTTCAACGACGTACCTTAGCTGATATCTACTCGCCTTATCACCATTGAGCAGTTCTCCGGGAGGGAAACCTGCGGCGCGGACGTCAAGCTTGCTATGTTTACTTTCAGGCCGTTGTTTTACATAGCTAAGTTCACTAGCTAGCTACATCGCCATGCAAGCACTTCTGCAGGTTTACCAATTAAATTTACCGGCATGTCATGACAATCCTCCACCAGAAGTCAGTCCTAGGCGCTATCTTAGGCCTATAGTGCAAGTGACTAGCCTCAAGCTCTTCTCTTCTTTGTCAACGCAACAAGCACGTCACAGAAAATCACCCTTGCTCTAATTGCTCGGCCCTCCTCGTGTCCTCTGGTACTTGTGTGATGTGGTAAGCTACGAGTACCACCATAAAATTGTACACACAGCTTACGCTGTACACTCTCTTCCCCTGGATCCACTTTATTATGCATATGCGCTGAACTCTTTGTAGCTACGTATACATGTATAGAGACTGGACGTCACCCCCGCGTTAGTAGCTACTGCAAGCGACAAACGCTGGGGTGAGAAGGCGTGGGAACGAGAATCACGATTGTAGAAAATATGTAGATGTAACAAGTCATACTAAGCGGCATCCACCAGGTGAAGTTCAAGTGGTTCTTCAAGGATTGGTACATGTAGACAATCTTTTATGGATCTGCCTGATACACATTAATTAACGAGATAGTCAGCAAAGCACTTCCTGTAGTGGACATATCTTTTCTTGCTCATGTACTATCCTACACAGCTATGCACAGCTGGTCAAGTGACAATGTAATGACGGAATAATTATACGCCCAAACAGCCTTGTATACAAAGATTTTTTAATAGAATTCAGGGCTATACACAAGATCAGAGATAACTCACAAAAATCAGGGGAATGAGAAAGATAAGACAATACACATCATTGCTCGTTGCATAATGTCAAGTTCCATTGCTTATAGCTCCTGGTCGCTACATCCAGAAATGATGCCAGCTGTTTAGAATACTGGGATGGCTCTAGCTCTGTTCATTCCACCTACAGCAAAAAAGGAACATCCAATATGTGATATACGACTCTCATGACTTGCCAAATTCCAGCAACAAGAAGTTTGATGACATTATAGAACCATAACCTCTATGATTTGTGATGCACAGAGGGGACCAGCTAGGCCAATGGCCTTCTGAATACTTACCTAGTTACTACCACTAAGCCACAGTTTTCTGTGGATTCAATTCAATTTCTTTGTCTCTGCATCACTGACATCACAGTGAATATCAGCAAGCCTGGGGGTTTCTCTTGCTGAGGTTGCCAACCAGAAATCAGGTGTTGCTGTGGTGATGCCTATTTTTGTCACGGCACCGATGTGCTGAGACATGCACGCGCGCGTAGGTATATACCTCAAAGTGATTATGGGTTTTGCTTGGCTGCTCATGAATCCACTTACCAAGATTGCTCTACGTAATCAGGACAATGAGTACTGTACACACTCCTCCATACACAGTGTGCTGCACTCAGCCATCCCAAGTGCATAGCTTGCTAGATAGATAATTGCTGAAAGAATTGGCCAAGGTGGGCCATTTATGAATTAAAATGGCCCACCTGGCATGGCTCTGACTAAACATCAAGCCCAGACACGACCATACTGCTTTCACCCTTTGGGTGAACATTCCCACATTCCCACCTCCCCTAGCCTCGTTCTCAGGCCGTTTTGGGAGGGACAAATGGCCTGGCAACTTCTGCCAGTTCAAACTGTTTACAGACGTAACGTCACGGCTATTGCATACCTCACTCAATCAGTGAAGTCCACGTGATACTTCCGATATTTTCACTGGCTGAGAATGGTCCTTTCCTGCTCGTGGAAGCAACTGTTTGTGCAGGTTCTGCGACGAAGGCAAGCAGAAGACGAACAAACAAAAGTCGTCGTGCAGAGCACCTACACTAGCGCGATCGAGCGATCAACTATTGTGATGAATGGGCGTGACTGCAACGGTTCAACGCATGATGCAATTCGGTTTACTGTAGTCATGTGACAGCGAGCTGAAATCTGATTGGGACTTCCAACTCTCTGGCAGCGGAAGTAACAGTTTGAACTGGCGGAAGTCGCCAGACCGTTTCTCCCTCCTAAAACGGCCTGGGAACGAGGCTACACCTCTCCCTGACCCACCCCTTGCTCACACAGAACCTCCAAGGATATTGACGCTGACTTAAGCTGAAAGTCTCATGGCTAACAGGTTTTGCAGTCATAAGGGTAAAACAGCCGCCATGTCCTCTGCATGATTCTATCTGATACCAAGTCGTGCCGAGACACATCAAGTCTTTTTAAAGACTCACTTGCTACTAGACAGACAAGAGTCAGCTATAGCTGTGAACAACTGTTTTAACCACTCTACTTATGAGGGGCAACCACACTCCTGGTAGCTGTTGCAACCCCGGTAGCCTCGCTGTAGCGCAAGCTACGTAATGCACTTTGTTCCAATTAACATATATGCCACATGGCTACACACTCGGTCGATCACTAGCCATGGCGGCCAAAGGGAAGACAAGAAATCATTACAGCGCACCAACTTCACCAGCACAGTGAGTTTTGGCACGTAAGTGTCGTGAACAACAGCGATCATGGCTGTGCGGTCAGAACTTTTGTGGGCCCTTCGTAATAGCTGTACTGGCAACAAACGTCGAAGAGAGTGCTCGAGCAATGGTGGCCGCTTGTATCTCCACCACCGAGGTGAGTTTCAGCACTACTATTGTGCGTTTGTGTCACTGCATCAAAGCAATGCAATGGTATCTTCAGAATCTCTGTAGACCTTTCTGTGAGGTAATTAGTTGCCTGGGATAATTTTCCCCCTATCAGGAGTGTAATGTGATCAGCATGTACCACATTATGTACTCACTAGTACAAGCACCATGGCTTCTTCACAAGTATATCCAAACTGAATTTCTGCTAGTAAAATCTACACACATTCTACACAGTTAGACTCCAGTCTGGGTCTCTCATCCTGTGCCCCTTCACATATGTGCATTAGTCTCATGGGAACATCACTCAGTACACAAATGTGTGTGAGGCCATAGCTATGTCATTGAGCATGTTGGGATGTAAATTTTGGCAGCAGAAGAACTCGTATTCTCAGCAGATGTAGTTAGCGTACGGTGCATGCGAGTCTCTACCAGTGCTTCCCTAAAGCTGACCCGGGATGCCAAACACATTACAGAAGTGAGTGCATTCTGATCACCAGATCACCAGACCTGCCTGTGAACCCAGCGCAAAATCAGTACAAGAAGTAGTATGCATGCATTGAACAGTTCACGTCTGGTAAATTCATGTGCTCAACGGTACGGTGAATGTGGCTAGCTTTGGCTTAGTTCTGTCTCCATCTGCAGAGTTTACCTCCAGCCACGGCTGAGGGACAAAAATCAGGGTCCATATTTTTCATTGCCACAATGGTGCAAGGGGGGGGGGGGGGGGGGGGGGGGAGCCTGGGAACAAGGCTAACAAGTGCATACATAGTTTTGTCTGGCAAAATAATATTATCCAAACAAGCTTGTAAGTCCCCATTAGAGGTGTTGTAAGTCCTGTAGTCATGCAGCCCATCCAATGCAGGTCACACACTAGTGCAGGTCACACACTAGTGCAGGTCACACACTAGTGCAGGTCATGCACACTAGTCTCGGAACCAGACTCCCAACCCAAAGGAGGAAGGGGAGTCTGGTACAGTTGCATACATGGCAATTTGCAGTTGTGGAAATTTTGTGTGGAAATTTTGTGTGGAAATTTTGTGGAAATTTCAGTGGCATGACAGATTGGCTGATTGCTATGTAATTGGGTTGTGAGGTGTCACAGGTGGCTAAGTGTGGAGACAGTGAATTGATAGTAACTCATCTAGCACCTCCTTGAGAGCCACATATCACCTTTAATTTAGGAATCCTCATGGAGCTGTAGCCCATAATGGCATTCTGTAAGCAACTGTACCAGACTCTCCCTCCCCTTTGGGTATTGCAGTCTGGTTCCGAGACTAGTCACACACATGCTGCAAGTGTATAGGCTTAAGGTCAGAACAGACGATCCAACATCCAGACTGCATGGGCAATGCTACTGGAAATCCAAAAATGACCAGAGTGATCGACTCTCACAGGTACCGGTCCACCCAGCAGCTTTCCTAAATTGAATATCAGCCCGGACCCCAGGAGTAGTGTGCTTTGCCAATTGGGTTGACTGTCCACCACCAATTGCAGATCAGCCAAAAACTAACAAAGAATGATCAGCAAAGTCAAATCCTAACTAAATTCAAGTCATGAGACACGTCCGTATTAAATCGCCAGCAACCAGCATGACATGAACGTCATGAAGGCTCCTCAAATGCCACACAAGAATGATCATATGAAGACTGTTACGCTGCCACAATGCAAGGGACAACTGTTCAAATGCCACCCATAGCTTTACTCGAGGTTCTGTCTGTGGTTAGGTTGGGGCCTCCCCTACTAATTAAGTGGTTTCCTTTGGAGGCTCTCAAAGGGCAGAGCTTGGTGTGGCTAAAAGCCAAAACCAACCTATTGACCACATAGCAGCTAGGCCTCAGGGCAATTTGTGGTTAGTCACCAAAATTAGCCCTGTACCGAAGTTGACATTGGCATACACAAACTAAAAGCACTGACAAAGTCAGAAATTTCCATTATTATGCTCTTCAAGTACTACTCTTCAATATGCCAGCATATGCTCTTATGCTTCCACCCTACTATTATGCTCGAGCATAATTCGCCAAGGCCTATATAGCAGCAGCACAACACTACTTGGAGGTACAACAGATCAAGACAGTTCTAGGGCTGCATCTTGCTGTCAATGGGAAAGCCAAAGATGGCACACACAGCAAGTAGTGGTAAGCTTTCTGCCAAAGATGGCACACACAGCAAGTAGTGGTAAGCTTTCTGCATAAGCTGTACCGCAATGCTTCTGAAGAACAGTCATACGTAAGTTTATATTACAGCGCAGAGCTTTTCTCTATCCCTTGTTCAATCTGTAGAACTCTGACTTCTCAGAAGCTTATAGAACACAGTAATAGCCTGTATAAAGATACCCATCACGTAAGGTTAAGTGTTTCCGCGTTCAGGGATAATTGCATTCCATTAAATTTAGAGTATAATTGATTAAGGGAGCAATACCTTTTTCCCGCCATTTTTAGCTTAAGCTTGCCCTTGGGTAATTAATTTTATTGTTTTATGCATTGATGATGGTAGCTGTATAGCTACCGAAACGTCTGTTTTTTGAATCAGATATTTTTGACTAGTGAACTAAACAAACTCAACCTAGTCACACAGAACTGTTCGCAATATACTAGATTTTGTTTCCATCCATAACTTCATCATGCTGCCCCTAGTCTATCGAGCCAGACCAATTCTCGGGGGCGGGACAGACTGTTCTCAGATGGCGATACAACTCCGTTGGCCCACCTCCTTTCTGTACCCCTCCCGTAATCGATAGTGCTCTTTGGGCAGATTACAATCTTTACATACGTAGCGCACAAACAACAGCCATCTTCACTACACCATGGGCTCCTATCCTCACTGCACTGCACTACGATCAATTTCTAGTACATGGCGATACTGTGGTGCAGGTTAAGTGACTGCTAAGTAGTTCTACGTCAGCACTTCATGCATACTAATAACATCTGCTAGATCCTCTCTCGCTTTTCCCTCCGCCCCGCCCCAACTTCCGGAAAGCGAGAGAATTGGTCTAGCTCATAGACTATGCTGCCCCCTGCCCACTTGATCAAGCTTTCCAATGGTGAACCCCCCATATAAGGATGTCAGACATGACCTCACTGGTTAAAGTATTCATGACTGACCACATACTTGTACCAGGGCTTTGATACTGCTTCTATGGTCTAAGCTCCAGGTGTTTTTCAGTCTCTAGAACACTTAATTTCTCTTCCCTGGTGTTGCCTCCAAACTGCTCCCACAGGTACTTTCAGCCATTGTAAGTATATACGTAATTTAATGGGGAGGCAAAATAAATTTAAAACGGAGCGATATTCATGACGATTCTGGCAGCCATTTGGGTCAAACCATGTCAAGTGTCAGCATACAACCAAAGTTAGCTACAGTTGGCTTCACAGGGTACACCCTCCAACTGCATACAGTCACACCCTCCAACAAACTGAATACCGTATAGCCGGAAAATTTGACAAGAAATAAATTTGGTGGATTAGCTCTAAAAGCTGTGAATTGCATTTGGTGGATTAAAATTTTGGAGATCGAGAATAACATCATACTAACCACAAGGCTGCACAGCTGTGGAGCGATCGGTACTTACTAGCAGTTTACATGTGAATTGTGTCGGTAGGCTACAATGGAGTCAGAGTTTGCGGTGGAGAGCTGTGTTCGACGTACAATGTCTACAAAACGTCTGGGATGCGAGTACGTACGAATAGGACCCATACACAGTAACAGTGATGCGAAGGAGCACCATCATCCCAGGAAATAGTCTCAGAACCAGACTCCCTAGTCTTGGTCCCAGACCCAAACCACCATCCGCGCTGGGGTTGGTTTGGGTCTGGGGCAGAGACTACAGACTCCCATGCCCAAAGGGGGAGGGAGAGTCTGGCATACAGAAAGCCGTTATAAGAGCCATTATGGGTTACAGCTTGCAAGAGGATTCCTAAGTGCCAATTAAAGGTGATGGGTGGTGCTAGCCGAATAATTGAGTTACTATCAACTCACTGTCTCCACACTCAGCCACCGGTGACACGCCAATTACATAGCAATCTGATTCATGTCACCAAAAACTGCAAATTGCCATGTTGCAACTGTACCAGACTCCCCCTTCCCCTTTGGGTTGGGAGTCTGGTTCCGGGACTACCCAGGAAGATATCAGCTGCTTGCTCGCAATTTCTGGCAGATCAGAGACATACAGAGGTGTGTGCACGAGAGCATCGCTACGAGCCCACGTGCACGACAGCAATGACATCATGACAAAAATAATTCATTGGCGGAAATTAATTTGGCGGTGGATTCATAATCCACCAAACTTCCAAATTAAATTCCCCACCAAATTTCCCAGCCATATGGTAGTAAATAGGCTGCTAATGATATTCACGACCTACATAATGAGACCCGTCATGGAGGTACAGTCAGGGTAGAGTTGGACAGAGGTTCGTTCCCAGGCTCCTCCCCAGCTTTTCGTACAGTATGCGACAAAAAGCTGGGGAGGAGCCTGGGAACGAGGCTACCCTACATAAGCTTCTGACCACACCCACTCGCTAATGAGAATGTGATAAAGATGCTCACACAATGGTAACTCACTCTAGCAGAAAAATCAGTCTGGTACTTGAGGCTCTACAAGGTGAGACTACTGATTTCTAGGCCCATTTATGCTTAACCCTTTAGGGCCCATAGCGCCAAATGTCGTCATAATACTTTCAGCTTCATCATGTGACTTCCGGCAATGTCCTTGGGAGATAGGCTCTGCGCCAGCAGAAAGGGCGGGGCAGGGGGAGGTGGGTGGGTGCACCCGAAGGGTGCAAACAGCATGGCCGTGTCTGGGCTCCGCGATAGAAAGGTCTTGGTCGGCACTGGGAGGGCCATATCCGCCGTTTTTGGCATAAATGGACTTAGAAAGTAGCTGTCTTGCCTTGTAGGGCCTCCATTTCCAGCATACATCGCCCGTTTTTCAGCTACGGCAGGTTGGCATTTCTCGGGAGGCTTGATTGCAAGCTCGTTAATTGGTGGGTGTGGTTAAGTCACGTATATGCTGAGTATAGCTGAAATTACCTGTGTGAGCAGCTTCGAGCCCAGCAATGCCAGGGAACAGAAATTAGGGTATGTTTAAGTGTTCTATAGACTGAAAATGACCTAGAGAAAGAAATTTGGGCCCTAAAGAGTTAAAACAAGAGAAATGGCCCACCAGGCTCCAACCAAGAGCTATTCATGGCTTAGCCCAGACCTATTCATGGCCAGCCCTGAGGCAGCCATGCTGTTTGCACCCTTCAGGTGCACTCACACAGAACCTAAGTCCCAGGGACATTGCTGGGTGTGACATCATGAAGCTGAAAGTCTTAGTATGGGTTTTGCAGTCATTGGTTGGTAAAGGGTTAACCCCACCCACAAATTAACAAACTTGCAATCAAGTCTCCCGGAAATGCCAACCTGTCGTAGCTGAAAACGGGACATGAACACTAGAAATGGAGGCCCTACAAGGCAAGACAGCTTGTTTCTAAGTCCATTTATGCCAAAAATGACGGAAATGGCACTCCCTGCAATGCTGACCAAGACCTTTCTACCGTGGAGTCCAAACACGGCCTGTTTGCACCCACCCAACTCCTCCTGTCCCACCCTTTCTGCTCATGCAGAACCTATCTCCCAAGGACATTGTGAAAGTTCAACGTACATACGTACATCATACAAAGTTTCAAGCAAAAACTCATAACTGAAAAGAACTATGGATTTTTAAAACTGCCTATCAGACCCCCTGAAGTGAATTGCTCTCCCATTACCTCTTTAAGTTAATAATCTTTAGGGCCCAAGTTTCTTTCTCTAGGTCATTTTCAGTCTACAGAACACTTAAACGTATACCCTAATTTCTGTTCCCTGGCGTTGCTGGGCTCGAAACTGCTCACACAGGTAACTTCAGCTATACTCAGCATATACGTGACTTAACCACACCCACCAATTAACGAACTTGCAATCAAGCCTCCCAAGAAATGCCAACCTGCCGTAGCTAAAAAACGATGAACACTGGAAACGGAGGCCCTACAAGGCAAGACAGCTACTTTCTTAAGTCCATTTATGCCAAAAACGGCCCTCCCAGTGCCGACCAAGACCTTTCTACCGCGGAGCCCAGACACGGCCATGCTGTTTGCACCCTTTGGGCGCACCCATCCACCTCCCCCTGTCCCGCCCTTTCTGCTGTCGCAGAACCTATCTCCCAAAGACATTGCCGGATGTGACATCATGAAGCTGAAAGTCTCACCTTGCAGATATGCAACATTAGGTCTTAAAGGGCTAATTACTAGCCTCGTTCCCAGGCCTACCCCGTTTTTCTGTTCTTCAGTTTCCGTTGACAATAATACACGGATGCGGAAGGGCGGCGAAAAACGCGGAAGGCCTGGTACGATTCATCACGTGAGTGACGTCAGGTGGACGCAAGGGTGGACGTAGGGGGGGGCGGGGCCCGTAGTCGTTTCAGCAGGTCCTGAAGGCCCCTGAAGGCTGTTCATCATCCAGTCGGCTCGGTTCGAACGCTCCGCAGCTAGTCGAGACTCTCAGACGATCTACACAACTTCGTCGGCGGTTTTTAAACTTATTTGCGGTTGGGCCACCCCCCCCCCCCCCCCCCCCCCCCCACGTCCATTTGACATAAAGCATGTGATGAATCGTACCAGGCCTTCCCCGTTTTTCGCCGCCCTTCCCCGTTTTTCGTCGCCCTTCCGGAAACCGAAGAACAGAAAAAACGGGGTAGGCCTGGGAACGAGGCTAGCTAATTACCATGTTGTCATTTGGCAATGTGAGATTTCAGCTTCATGATGTGAAAGGTCCCCTCAGCTACTGGACCTGCCCATTATTGCTAGGGCAGCCATACATATTAGTATTGTTTACACTGTGAACTTTCCACAGGGGGGATTCCTAGTATGAAGGTGGTACAGTTTCGTGAAAAACAGTGATCACTGATTTTTCAAATAGTGTTTTCAGTCTCTTTTAGTTTCTATCCTGATCATACTTAGCCTCGTTCCCAGTCCCACGCCCAGCTTTTCGTCACTTGCTGTACGGTAAAGCGGGGAGGGCCTGGTACATTTCCTCACGTGAGCATGACGTAATCGACAAATGGCAAAATTTCAGAACGAGGACGCTATGTTTTGTGTGTTATTCAACTACCTACGCTTTCAACGCTCGGTGAGTACGACAGTCGCCCCCCGCTAGCTATATACGTGTGGCGTGTTACCTGGTACCTTCATTCTTCTTGCTGTTCTGAGACACACTACACCCACGTTAAACTTCCGGTCTTTCTACCCCTTTCTACCCTTGACGTCACTCACGTGAGGAAATGTACCAGGCCCTCCCCGCTTTACTGTACTGCAAGCGACGAAAAGCTAGGTGTGGGACTGGGAACGAGGCTAGATCATACTCACTTGAAATCACACCAAGGTACACTCTTACCCTGGAAAGTTCTCAAACCACAGTGTAAACATATATGGCTGTACTAGCAATAACAGGGAGGTCCACTTATCTATTGCCTGGGGAGACCTTTCACACTTTGTCTACTAAAAGGTGAAGTTCAAAGTGTACATACACAATACAAAGTTTCAAGCTAAACCTCCTAACCAAAAAAGAGTTATGGAAAATGAACCTCCCACAGTGACCAACGTTGTTCAATTTTTCTTTCGTGGTGGGGACTACATGAATGTGTGTGTAGTAAGCTGGAGCATGTGCTCAGTCAGATTCTTGTACTATGGCCATGCCACAGGGTTCAACAGCCGGGACCAGATACCTCAGTACCGACTGGTATTGGGACCGATACCGACACCAGTATCAGCGGAACCCTACTTTAGTGGTATTATTTGAGGGCTGTGAGGATTGACATTTACTACATTCCAGGGCTTCAATTGGCAAAATCTTTCTGGGGAAGTTGAAAAATGAATGGGCTGCCTCAAACGCTATTGTACCTTGAAAAGCCTTTGTGCGAGGGAGACCTCCCATCTTTCTTCTGACATTAAAGATGAGCTTGAGAATGAAGTCAAAGTGATTACCTAGGAAGGTGGAAGGGGACGAGATACGACGGGAGGAAGGGGGAGATGGAAGGAAGGGGAAGGGAAGATGGGAGGAAGGAGGAAGTGGAGATGGGAGGAAGGCGGAAGGGGAGATGGGAGGAAGGCGGAAGGGGAGATGGGAGGAAGGGGGGAGGGGATGGGAGGAAGGGGAATGGGAGGAAGGGGAATGGGAGGAAGGTGGAAAGGGAGATGGGAAGAAAATTGGAGGAAGTTGGACACGATATGTACACTCATGGAACACGAATGGTATGTGTACAGGTAAACATGTACATCGTATATTTGCCATGCATGCAACATGGACAACACACCAACTCTGTGGATAGAACATGCAGGGCAGAATTTCTTTGTTTACTGCCAGATATCACATTGAATTAGGGGCACATGCCGCTCATCGAAATGGACACCCAAACAAGTTCACCCCCCCCCCCCCCCCCCCCCCCCCACACCCACATATACTTCACCTCTCCTCCCCAATCTTCATTGGTCCACTTAAGGTCGGATACAGGCCTCTCCAACTGTTCACCGATGGCTGGCTAGGCTGCTCCACGTCCAGGATGGTATCACTGTACAGCGCCACTGTTACACTAGGTCCTGGGGATGAGAAGAGGAATGAAGGCTAAAGCTCATACACTTAGCCTCATTCCAAGGTCCCTGCCCAGCTTTTCGTCACTTGCAGTACAGAAAAGCGGGGAGAGCCTGGTATTTTTCCTCATGTGAGCATGACGTAATCAACAAAAATAAGAATGAAAAAGCAAACTTTTACTCGTAAGCACGTGGTTAGGGTATGCACGTGGTGTGCACGCGAGACATGATGTGGATACGTATTCCTAGTAATGGGAGGGACAAGGTTGCCAACCCCAAGTGTAGTGTATTCCTAGTAATGGTTGCCAACCCCTTAATCTTGCATGAAATCCCGGTGTGAGAAGGCCCAGCTGGCATCCTTTGGCATACAAATGAAGATTACTAAATGAAGATTACTAAAGATTACTAGAGATTACCAAGAGATTACTAGAGACAGCCTTGTTCCTAGGCCCCGCCCAATTTTCGTCGCTTGCAGTACGGAAAAGCAGGGAGAGCCTGGTATGTTTCCTCACATGAGCATTACGTAATCGACAAATGGCCAAAATGTTCAGAACGAAAAAAAAAAAGAAGTTTTGCGTTCAACCAACTACACGTTCAACGTTTGGACAGTCATCCTCTGCTAGCTAGATACGTGTGGTAAGTACCTGGTACCTTAGCTGTTCTGAGCCCCAGCTAGTGCGCCCACACTCAATTAAGTCCTTTCTACCACCTTCCTTGAGGAAAGATACCAGGGCCTCTGTGCTCTCTGTGCAACCGAAAATGGCACGGGCCTGGGAACAATGCTACAATACACTCTATAGCTGTCTAATTTTTCCACACCCCACCCTAAGAAATGCAATTGGTAGGGAGTCCTCTTGCAAGAGAGCCCTTGTCTCTACTGATACTTAAGCACAGCATTCCTAGACTTGCTAGGCCTGTTGTTGGGGGTGCAGCACTGCACTGTCATTTTTGCACCACACTGCTTTCATGGCAACGTCAACTTGCACCCCACAGACGTTTTGAGCTACAGCTGGCAGTTGTGGCTATAGGCCTATGCTATGCTAGGTCTCAGTCTAGCCACTAGCGAGTAGCCCCTCTCTACCTGCATGGCCATCGCATGCGCATGCGGTGAAGCTGTGCACAGAAGGCAGAGCTACAGTTGAGGAGGAGTTCTGCACCCTTGGAGGCATCCCAGTTGGACAAGTTTGTCTAGCCTTAAAGATGCTCTTCACACACATGGCTTGGTCTACAACAATCATGAATAACAAGGCGTCTTTTTGGAAAAATTGTCTCGGCGGTTTGCTTGCAAGACTGATACGAGTGTTGGACACTACAGATGTTTGCTTGGTAGCTAGCTAGCTAGCTATAGCTCTTGGCGCATGCTGCCGTACTGATGAAAGACTTTAGTGTGTCAACAGGCAAACACGTCACAATTTGTTGCACCAATAGACACATAATTATGATGGACAAACTTCAATGAAAGGAGCACTGGTCATACCTTTGACTTTGACTAAAAAAAGTATACGTGAGCACACAGACAAAGTGGCTTGAAGAGAAGACTTAGACTAAATTTGTCAATGGAGGAATACTGATGTAGTCTATGAGCATCTAGCTAGCTACACGTTGCCTACGTCATGTACGTTGGTCAGTGGTTTCTCATGGCCTTCTTAGCCGTCTCCTGTCTCGGTCAGCTTGTAGTCGTTGCTCTCTCTGTTCCGGACTCTCTTGTTCAGGCTTTCTTTGCCGTAGTCTTTCTCAGTCCGCTTGTATAGTCTGCGTTCTTGGCGCTTCTCAGACGATCATTCTTGCGTATACCTTGTAATCCGACTTCTTGTTGTTTTAGCCTCTCTTGCTGAAATCTCACATGATCTTGACTCTTTGTCTAGCGCAGTAGGGTGGCCACATGCCGTTGCTCTCTCTGTTCCTGACTCTCTCGTTGCCTCCTCAATTGTCTCCTCTCTCGGTCAGCTTGTAGTCGTTGCTCTCTCTCTCTTGTTGCCTTCTTTGCCGTTGCCTTTCTCGGCTGCTAGCTACGTACTTACAGCTAGATACTTGTAAGGTGCGGCCACATGCACATACATAAATATTAGGCCAACTAGCTAGTTAGTAAAATCTGTCGCGCATGCGCTCAAACTATGTGGCCACGTGGACGTGGACAGACAGACGTGTACGTACCCAGCACTGTGTCTCGGCGCTTCGGCGCCGAGACAAAAATTGGAGTGAATCACTTCAGTGAGATCTGATTGGGCAGTGGGAAGTTGGAAACACAATCAAGTGCATGTTTGCTAGACCATATCCACCCTCCACGCGTGGCATCCCCACGTGCCTGCTTGACCAGGGCGGTTAGGGGCTGTGCCTGCTTGACCAGGGCGGTTAGGGGCTGTGCCTGCTTGACCAGGGCGGTCAGGGGCTGTGCCTGCTTGACCAGGGCGGTTAGGGGCTGTGCCTGCTTGACCAGGGCGGTTAGGGGCTGTGCCTGCTTGACCAGGGCGGTTAGGGGCTGTGCCTGCTTGACCAGGGCGGTTAGGGGCTGTGCCTGCTTGACCAGGGCGGTTAGGGGCTGTGCCTGCTTGACCAGGGCGGTTAGGGGCTGTGCCTGCTTGACCAGGGCGGTTAGGGGCTGTGCCTGCTTGACCAGGGCGGTTAGGGGCTGTGCCTGCTTGACCAGGGACTGCTGTTAGAATGCTATGAATCTCATTCTTAATCCAATTTTTGGCAATGTAGTAATGCTCCAGCATTAGCCTCGTTCCCAGGCCTACCCCGTTTTTTCTGTTCTTCGGTTTCCGTTGACAATAATACACGGATGCGGAAGGGCGGCGAAAAACGCGGAAGGCCTGGTATCATTCATCACGTGAGTGACGTCAGGTGGACGCAAGGGTGGACGTAGGGGGGGCGGGGCCCGTAGTCGTTTCAGCAGGTCCTGAACTTGGCTGAGGGCTGTTCATCATCCAGTCGGCTCGGTTCGAACGCTCCATGACTAGTCGAGACCCTCAGACGATCTACACAACTTCGTCGGCGGTTTTTAAACTTATCTGCGGTTGGGCCACACCCCCCCTACGTCCACTTGACATAAAGCACGTGATGAATGGTACCAGGTCTTCCCCGTTTTTCGCTGCCCTTCCGCATCCGTGTATTATTGTCAACGAAAACCGAAGAACAGAAAAAACGGGGTAGGCCTGGGAACGAGGCTACTCCAGCATATCCAAGTGTCATCTAATGTCATAACTTCCCACTAATGTGGAGCTTGCTCAGGCATCCAAGGTTTATGCACCATGAAGCCATTGCGTCAGATTCTGTGACGAAAAGCTGTGCTGCAGATCACATGCTAAGATTCACGGGGCCTTGTCCGCCTTTTTTTTTGGGCATACTGCAAGCAATCAAAAAATGGAAGTGTAGAAGGCCTGGGAACGAGGTCAGATATAGACCCACTTCTCGGGTTTCAAAATGCTGGCCTTAATAGTGAGTGTTTATTGTATACATAGCTAGCCTCGTTCCCAGTCCCACGTGGCCTGGGAATGAGGCTAATACATAGCTAGACAATGGAGGATGAGTGCCGGTATAAACTGTCCAGTGTCATATTATACAAGACATGCTGTGGTCATGGGTATATACAAGCCATGATCAACTGGATCTAGAAAGACATACTCAAACCCTACAGCTACCAAAGCTCCAGCTGCTACCATGCTAAGCTACAGTGATCAGAAGGTGAAGCGCATGCAGCCAAGTCATACATGCTATAGGCTCTTTCCATTGTATTGTGCCTCTCATCCACTTTGGGAAGGCAGAAGTGGCGTACACCACCATCCACAGACTTGGAAGCCATACATGCTGCTCTGCATGATAGCAGGAGCGCATAATGAGATAGAGAGCGGAAGGAAGGGAGGAACGTGAAACGACCACACAAAAGATTAAAAATGGAAAACTTTCCCACGGTAGTCCCGTTACTATTTTTAGCTTGCACGAGTACTCAAAGAAGGATGACTACTAGCCGAGCTAGAACACAAAGAAAAGGCCTGTATCAGGACTCCAATGGTAGCGAGGCACGGGAGTGACATACTGGTAGTGACAGACCTTGAGAAAGTGCCGTATGACGATGAAGTTGATCGAGCCGCTTCACACAGCCAAGCGGGCGTCTCGACTAGTGGAAAGAACTGCCCCTTCTGCTTTTCTGGAGTTCAAGACTGCTGGGAAACATCCTGCGCCACTTATGGACACTATCTTCTCTCTCTCCCATCGAGATATGGCCCGTCGCTGTAGGCCTAGTCAGTCAATGAAATACACGTGCATGCTATAAATAGTAACGGGACTACCGTAGGAACATTTTCAATTTTTAATCCTTTGCGTGGTCATTTCACGCTCCTCCCTTCCTTCCGCTCGCTACCTCATTATGCGCTCCTGATGATAGGGATGGGCACCCATTATTCTATTCCTGAATTATTCTTCATTATTCTCAGAGAATTATCCCCCTCAATTCCCAATACTAATTCGCATAATGCAGACTTTACCGGACGCCCAATTGTACAGGAACAAACGACACTTCACTCATTTCTCTTATTGCACTGTAACATTGCAGTAGACCCCACATAGTCCCCAGGGAGTTTGGCAATGTACTGGGCCTGTGTCTCCTAGCACCACTATAATGTTAAATACATAGACATGAATGATGTCATACCCTATTTTCAGCCCATAATTACCAGTAACTATTATTCTAAACCGGAGTAATGTGCTCATCTCTACTGCATGATGCTGCAGGTTGCAGTTGTATATTCTACCTAATCTTTCTCTGTGTTATTTCAGCTTCTGTATTTCGAGGGATTACACGGAGAATGTAGCGGAAGTTCTTGTGCATGCGCGAACAGTGGATACCACGCGTTCCTCTCCCACTTTCGAGCGCCTGGGAACGGGGTTATGTTTAGGGGGTTGAACTGAGTACATGCTGGGACCTCAATCCTGGCATATACCTGGACATAAAATGTCTGGGGATGAGACTAGAGTCGCAACTTACTTTATAATTTTGGATCCCTGGGGCCCTACAATTTTGGATCCCGGGGGGCCCAAACTAGTGGGGGGCCATTTTACACTGATGACGTCAAGCATAGACTGCTTCATATCCAGCCAGTTAAAAGACACACCATTCAGAGACACTCACACTCCCTCACCTCGATATTTTTGCTAGCAGTTGTGGGTGAGGAGTACAGTCCGTAGCCAGCCGTCTACAGAGAGAGAGAGAGAGAGAGGGGGGGGGGGGGGGGGGTTGGTCTTGTCTAGGGGCAAGAAGTTCCTCCACATCAAGGCAAGGCTGCGCAGCAGCTGAAACCGTGCAAAGCGTGGCACAACAACACTTGTACTTCCAGTCATCGATATCACAACCAGTGCGGGGCGGGCGGGCGGAAGGGGCTAGTCTCGCGGGCTGGGCCGGCCAGACTTCCCGGCGCGCGCCGCGAAAGTCTAGACTGTACTTAGCTTAGCGTGCAAGATACTAATTTTCACCTTTGACCTCCAGACAAGGAAGGGCGAGCTCGTTGCTCTAGGATCCTAGAACAACAATCCTGAGGTGCCTCCACGAATTCTGAAGACTAGTCCAGGTGCAGCTAGTATAGATCTATGCACTGTGATGCACAAAGTCTAGCTAGCTACCGGCTAGTCCAGTAAGGTTTCATCATTCCTTATCCTATCTGCCATTCTGCACTAACTTTCATAACGAAGTTTCTTCACAAAGTCATAGCTATGCTCACAGCGAGCTGCAAGACAAAAAGGGGGGTGTGGAAAGGCGCCCCCACAACCCGAAGATATTTTTCCCAGTCTGAAGAGGATGCCCTCTAGCCGAAGAAATATAATTATTTGGGGGGGGGGGGGGCTTCCAATAAGAGAGATTTTCATGCAACCAGTCTTGCCGTGCTGACGGCTGACAGACAATTGGCGTACTCTGCTGTGCCATCAGCCTATCCTTTGGCCGCTTGCAGCACGAAAGCCGAAGTGTCCGGTAGACTGCCCAAAGAAGTGGGAAGAACTCGAGTTCGCTACAGGAGGAAACCGATCAGCACACGGATACTGACGACTGTAATGTCGCTCCAATTACAAAGCACCTCTCTAACCAAGACACCCCTAAAAGTTTGCAGCAATTTTCCTCTCTCCAATGAAAGCACCCCCCGACGATCATAGTTATTTTATAGTGGCACCTTTATTAGAGTGCCTACATTAGTCTCGTTCCCTGACCATTTTTTTGCAATGGTCTGGGAATGAGACTAGGTGCATGGTTGAGGGTCAACTTATCCTGCCATACCACACAAATTTGTTTCCTAGAAAGCAAGGTAGTTGTCGGGATTACCCGGTCCCTGCCGTTGCCGTACCAACTGGCTTTACCAAGGTATAAAACAGATGTCTTGTGAGCTACCACATGCGATCCATTCTAGGGACTATAGCAGTAGAATTTGAACCAATGATCGAGCATTCCTGCATTCCAGGCGTACGTACATCTGTAATATCACTGCTCAAGTTACCAGACCATCTTCCTCTAGTGGAAGCGGTGCATGCTGGGGTTGTTTGGGTCTGGAAACAAGACTAATCATCTTGTGGGGGAGCAAGTTTACAGTGAAAGGTTCCTTAGGGACAGTCACATGACTTGTATTCAGAACGATTTTGACTTGTGACACTGAGCAATTCCACATGGGCGTAGCCTCATTCCCAGGCCTTACAAGAAACTGCCTGGCAACTACTGTGAATATTCAAACTATAATTGTGTCACGGCAACTGCACTACTTCTTTAGCAGTTAATATCAGATTACTGCACATGATACTTTTAGCTGATGAGAACGGTCCTTTCCTGCTCATGGAAGGAACTGTTTACTGCTGGCTCTGCCCCGGAAGTCAAACAGAAGTCGAGCAAATAAAATGATTGTGAAAATGCCTACACTAGTGTGATCGACTATTGCGATGAATGGGCGTAACTGCGATGTTTCAATGCATGACGAAATTGAGTTCTACTATTGCCATGTGACAACGTTCTGAAATTTGATTGGTATATGTACTGCCAACTTTCCGGCAGTAGAAGTACGTAACAGTTTGAACTCTCGTTGCCAGACCGTTTCTACTATGGTCTGGGGACGAGGCTAACACAGACTCTAGGGATCTCTTTCGATTATGAAATAGATCCCTGTCATCCATCACAAATCTATGCATAAAGGTGCCAATTCGGCGTCCGTGATGTGCTGAGAACAGGCATGGAGTAGCCCATAATTTTCAGTGATATATAGTACTCATTTTAAGAGCTGCTGGCAATCAAACTCACAGGGATATTAGTAATACGTACACATGCCATTTCCTAGTTCTGCCGGCCAGCCCACTTCCACAAGGTATGAAGGATGTAAGACTTTTTTGCGGCTTTATGATGTCACATCCAGCAAAGCCTTGGGACTTAGGATCTGCATGAGCAGAAAGGGAGGGATAGGGGCACTGAGAGGCCCATTTCCATCATATTTGGGCTTAGAATTAAACAAACCGTCTTGGGCCTCCATTTCCAGGCTCGTTTTATCTGCTTACGATGGCTGTAGGAACTAGCAGTTTCAAGCCAGAAGTGGAGAAAGAAAGCGAAGTTCAAGCTGCTTCATTAGTGTGATGTATAGTGTCTAGATTAATATTAATGTAGATTATGTAAAAAGACTATTATTTTAATCTACAGGGGTGTAGGGGTATATGGACGCTAAATCCACACCCTTTTGTGCTTTACGCTACCAGTTTGCAATTGATTTCTCAGACTGAAAGAGTTGTAACAGTTTAGTGTAATTATAACGGTCACTCACAAGTATTTTTTCCTTTGTACAGCAATTGAATTATGGATCGAGAAGTGAAACAACCGAGATTGGATAAACTGATCATCCCACTTTCTCTGGAGGATTCATGCCTTGCGTGGCTGATCAGTGACCTAGAACACTACCCGCCAGGGTTGCTGGCACTCCTCCCACTCAGACTCCGCTATCGTCTGCTTGCCAATATACCAGTCCTGGACTTGTGCCAATTTGAGAACAATCCTGTGGCAGTTGGTGTCGACCTTGACAGCATCTGGAAGGGGAAATTCCCTCCCTGGAATGATGCACAAGTGAAGAGCATTTTGACAACTGACAAAGCTGCTAAAGATTATCAGTTGAGTGATCATGATGACAGCAGCTGGTCATGGAGGGAACGGTACCTCCATGTGGTTGCTACCACCATTCTCTGTAGCAGTTTAGAGCACTATCATGCAGAACTGTTCTTTTCTCGGCTAGATACTCAAACTAACTACTTTTATAGCGGTACAGTAGCATTAGACTGGCTGATCTCCTTGAAGGGGTACCAGTTGCTCAACGAAGGTGGCAATGTAGAGAATAGGTATGACTGCCAAAGCCTGACAAATCGCTTTGTCTTCTACAAGGCTGAATGTGGCAATGCTTACGACCGACTGACACCCCCTCGTTATGCTCACTACAAGACTACTAACGTGAGGGTATCTGATACCGAGCTCATCGCTCTGCTCATGAATGGCTGTTCCTACAAGCCGAAATGCCTGTTGGATCCAACTCCACCCAGTGACCCCTCACCTGGAAGACTTTTGCTACAGAGGGAAGCATGTGATACGCTGAAAGAGTTTTTGAATGAGGTCGAAGAAATGCAAGTCACTGCTCTTGGCCATTGGCCCAATGTTCCGGTGGTTGTGCTTCAGTCTGTATGCTCTGGCACTCTCCCCAAGCTCAAAACCATCCGATTATCTTCAGGTTATTGCTTGAGAAAACAACACTATCCTCCTCTAGACGAGCAGCAACAGCAAAATTGCTATAAGTCTGTTTTCCAGATTCTTGCCTATGTAATGAAACAAGCAAATTCACTGGAACAAATTCATCTGCACCTCCGGCTCGGGAAAGATGTATTGCTCTCTAGGCACTTCTTAGAATTTGCTACGTTGCTACCTAGGTTTGTCAGTCATGCACAGTTTCGAGTGCTTGATGTTTCCAATTTTCGTGCCCCCCTGAATGTCATTGGGAATATTGTTTATGCATATCTGGCATCACCTTGTTCCCACAAGCAGACTCTGCAGATGTCGGAGTTAGTAGGAACACTTCCAACAGAGCCACACTCAGCAACTCCATCAATCGCTGGACAGGTGCTTGATTCAGGCGTGGACTACAAACATTTGACTTTGCACTCCACTCATCACCCACCTGTTGACCAGTCCTATCGTGAGGTATGTGCAATGCTTTTCAACTTCCCTAAGATATGTCTGAACGTCCTAGAAGTGGGCTGTTTTCAGAGCAAGACCGGCTGTATCAATACGCTCCACATGGCTGCCCAGCACCCTGACCTCCACATGAGGTCACTGAAGATTCGACTACGCTTTTCAGACCCATCAATGGCTGACTGTACAACTTTTGAAGACGACCTGAAAGCCCTGCTTCAAGTTCCTACCCTCTCAGGACTGATCCTTCCGGTCCTACCCACCGCCTTAAACCCTGGAAATATCTTTCTCCCTACCATAGCACAAGAGCTGCATACACACCCCCGTCCAATGCAAGAACTGGACCTAGGTAGGAGTAACTTCCTGGAACTACCTGCAGAAGATGTGGAGCACTTATTTCAGACCATCTTCTCACTGCCTGGGTTGAGTCAGCTCACCCTAAAGCTGGCCTACTCTGTTTTGAGTCTTCAACACTATAAGTTGGTCTCTCGTCTCTGGACTGCATACGGCTCTGGAGTACGCTTGAAAGGAGTGATCTGTGGTGGGGTTGTGTTTATGAGTGAGAATGAACACACCAATGAGTTTTCTGAGGCCAGTTTTGTAGCACTGCTCAAAAGGATTGCACAGCGTGTGGAATTTTCTAGAGATATCATGCAGATATATGATGTAGGGACAGCTTTGAAACAGGTTTTCCTCATGAATCTATATGCCCGCCTGGTCCACATATGTTATCCTATGATTTGTAGTGTCAAGTTGATATGTACACACGCTGAATGATTGTTATAGAAATTCTTTTTTCTTCAGCTAAATTTCAATGATGCTGCTCTAAAGTGCATGTACGTACACTGTTATGAGTCTTCAACACAGATCGTATTGCCTCGCTGATCTCGACTGCCACTGGCCAGTGACATTACATAGTGATACTCACCCTTTAACTCTTCAATGTTGCATCAATTGGATAACGTGCAATGATTATTACTAGATATACTGGATAGCTTTTATGTGATTTTTTTCTCTGCATATGCATGTGAATGCATAAAGGAATACCCCCCCCCCCCACCCCCCACCCCCAGCATAAATGGACCAAACCTCCACATGTACACGCATACACACACACACACACACACGTATTCACTAGTTCAAACTTCATCATACAACACAATGACTATGGGAGCTGCTTTGCATCATGTAGTCCCACGGGTCAGTCCCCTCCAGCCAGTTTTGACTAAGTAGCTATGCATTGTACATTGCATAGTAAGTATGCACTGCATTGCGTAGTAGCTATTATAATGGGGCTTATGCAAGACCAATTAAAGACTGCATGATTGTGTGTGTAGCTATAATAGACAATCTATCTTGACACCTAGCTGACATGGATTTTTGTAGCTTTATAATAAAAGAAGCATCAATCTGCATGTATGTCAGCACCAATATTGCAGACATACGTACTTCACTGCATGGTGGATTGGTCACTGCTCTATGGTCACCATTAAGGCATTCTCAATCATTGCATGGTTCTGCCCGTAGCAGCTCCCGGCACAGTTAGCAGCCCTGGTAGTTCTGGAACATCTGTTTCCAGCAATACCACCGTAGGCAGTCGATTGGCTACTGCTGCCTGTATCTCAAACGATTGACCTTGCAAGAGTTCAAACTGATTTAGATGCATGCTACATGTACTATACCTACATGTGTTTTAGGAGTCTCACTGATAAACTAGTAACTATTAGTATTATATTTTGTCATGTAGCTGTGGATTATTGGACCCAAAATCTCTTTGGCTGTCTGAGGTTGACATGTATGTAGCTACACTATAGTCTTATCCGGATTAATTTTAGCTATGGCTACTATAAAGGGAACGGACCATATATAGCTATTGAAGTAGCTACCTAGCTACCTACAAAACTAACGTTAACAGTAATTATAACATCTGGAAGTAGCAACACAGCAAATGAATATTATTCTGCGACCTAGGTGACAAATTGAACTAGCCTACACATCCAGTATAACTACCACAACATAGCTACTCTCGGTGCTATGGTTTCAATGCAGCTAACTAAGGTGGATTCTCCGGTCAGTATAGCTATTCTCAGTCATTTGTTTCAACTTGCACTCTGCATGTGTTCTTGGGCTTGAGCCTGTGCCACTTTCTGCCATACCATAATAGCTGACATACAGAAGAGCTGGAAGCGTTTCAAATCAGCTTTCCTGGATGTGATGGAACAGTGCATACCCAGGTCTGTGCTCCCAGCAAGAAAGAACTTACCTTGGCTAACCAAAGAGATTGTACAACTGATCAGGAAGAGAAACTATCTCTTCAGGAAAGCTCATCGCAGTGGTAACACAGAGGATCACTTGAAGTTTAGGCATGTCAGAAATAGAGTTGTGGCAGAGCTCAGGTTTGCAAAGAGGAGATTTCTCACTAATCTACACCCTCGTAATCAACGGGAATTTTGGAAGGTAGTGAAATCTCTAACTCCGAAAGAGAACTCCATTCCGACTCTGTCTAGTGAAAACACCATTGCAACCACCAATCAAGAAAAGGCTTGCCTTCTGAATGTCACATTTACAAACTGCTTCAATCACTCACTTCCTGAATTAAATGTGGCTGATCTTCCTGAAGCTGTTCCTCATGAATGTCCTGACAACCTTATGTGCACTGAAGATGAAGTATATATGAGCTCTTATGCTCCCTAGATCCAACTAAAGCTAATGGTCATGATGACATATCCACTCGAATGCTTAAGGAGACTGCTCTGAGCATTACCCCTGTAGTGACTCAACTATTTAATATCTCCATTCGACTTGGAGAGCTACCTGACGAGTGGAAAATTGCTCGTGTTACACCAATTCCCAAGTCACGTGACCATTCTGTTCCTGGTAACTATCGCCCAATATCATTACTCTCAGTGCTGAGCAAACTCCTCGAAATGCACATTCGGAACCTCCTAATTGATCATCTTAAGGACCATTACCCTCTCTCTGCTCACCAGTGGGGATTCACTCAGGGCAAGTCCACAACGGGGGCTCTGTTAGATGTGACTGATCAATGGCACAGACATCTCGACTTGGGCCTAGATATCTGCTGTGTATTCTTTGATTACAGCAAGGCCTTTGACTCAGTTCCCCATAGACCCTAACTGCAAAAGCTGAAAAACTGCAATGTTCAACCACATATTCTCAGATGGATCACGCACTACCTTTGTAAGAGAAGTCAGTATGTGTGTGTGAATGGTTCATCTTCAGGTGTTTTGCCTGTGACTTCTGGAGTCCCACAAGGGTCAGTCCTTGGGCCATTTCTGTTCATTTTCTACATTGACGACATTACAATGGTTCCATTGTCAGACGGCACCATGTCTATTTATGCTGATGATCTGGTGCTTTATCGCCCTATCCACTCAGCAACTGATTACCATCTGTTACAAATAGATATTGACAACATATGTGTATGGTCTGACGATAACCATCTGAAGTTTAATGGTAGAAAGTGCAAGTATATGATCATCACCAGGAGAAAGCAGCCCTCCCTCCCTGTTACACCTCTGAAGATTAAGCAAACATGTTTGGAGAGGGTGCACTCCTACAGATACCTTGGAGTATGGCTCACTCCGTCCTTAAACTGGTCTATGCAAGTCAGTGAAGTATGCAAAAAAGCAAGGCAACAAGTGGGTATTCTATACCGAAAATTCTATCCATCTGCAAATTCTTCATCACTCTTGCAACTGTATCTGGCCTACATCCGACCACATCTGGAATACGCTGTACCTGTATGGGACCCCCATCAACGGGGACTTATCAGCTCCCTGGAGAGAGTGCAGAAGTTTGCACTTAAGGTGTGCACTAAAAGCTGGAGTTCTGGATATGAGTCTTTGCTTCAGTCATGCAACCTGCCTACTCTTGCCTGCAGAAGACGCTATCTGAAACTGTGCCTCCTTTATAAAGTTGTAAATGGACAGCTTACCTTCCCGGTTGTACCTATTGTGCCACGGAGTCAGGCCAGAGTTCTCAGAAACTCCAGTACACTAGCCCTTGAAAGACCAGTAACACGCTCAAATGCCTATCAATCCTCATTTTTTCCGGATACAATTGCCCTATGGAACAGCTTACCCCCATCTGTACAAAACTGTCAGTCATTGGATTCTTTTAAACAGACTGTATTATGTCACACATTAAATACCTCAACTATACCTATTACTTAGATCATAGATAATTGGACTTCTGTCTGGGTGCATTATCATGTTAGCATTGCTATTCATGTACCCTTGCATTGTTGCAAAATTGTTATAGAAAAAAAAAAAAAAAAAAAAAAAAAGCTAGGCACCACATGTACACAGAGTGCCTGTGCACTTTACATGTAGCCGGCCCCTTAGGCCTCTATTTGCAAGCTTCCTCCACCACCGTCTGTGGTTATGCCAATTGCATTGATCACCTGATCATGTGGCCTGGTGCATGCATTGTGCATGCATTGTGGTACGGGTAAGATATCAGCTCAGATATCACCAGAGATCACACTCATACCCGTTACCGTTACCGTTACCGTACCGTTACCGTTACGGTTACCGTTACCGTTACGGTTACCAGTACCGCGTACGAGCGTACGGCCGCGGGTACCGCGTACCGCAACAGTTTCAGTTCATTCACCCATTATTATCCACTATTCTATTCTTCCTACCGCGGTACCGGTACCTATACCGGACGTAATAGACCTTATTCGGCTAACGCGCGCGCCGACAATTGCGGCAAATTCCAATTACTTGCGTGGGCGCGGCGTTCAGCACAGCTGCAACTATCTTTGCTGCACTTTCCTAGGTATAGCAATCGTCAGTGAATACAGTACTTCGGTTTGTGTAGGTGATAGAAGACTACATTGCAAGAGAGACCAACGCGTTTACGGCGGCAGGTTTCGACGTTTGTGAAAGCACTTTACTGAATAAGGACTGGTGCAGGATTCCAACAGCAAGCACTCAGCACCACCATCCCAAGGCACTCTTTTGGTGTTTCTCCAGTGGTTCTGGGAGTGCAGCACCATGGACATCATCCTCTGACGGTAAGCACTAGGCTTAGCTGAATGATCAGAGTGGCTGTAATTGTACCGTTCTCCATGGGCGTGGCTTGAGGTGGGTGTGCTTTGAGGGATGTGGCTCGCCAGCGAGTTGCTGGACGAGCTCTGCAAGGCAGCTACGGTGAGGCTAGTGCCTTTTCAGTAGATAAATGCGCTCGAAAGTGTGGCTCAGCTAGCGCCGACTTTACAATACGCTCTTTCAGGGCCCCACGGCTGTCCGGCTGAGCACCTTCACAAACGTCGAAACTTGTCTCTCGTGAATGAGCTCTCTCTCTCTCTTGTAACTAGTCTTCTGTCACCTGCCAAAAGTAATGTACTATATTCACTGATGATCGTTACCGGTACCGGTATACCTCGGAAAACGTAATAGTTCATAACAGTTGCAGCTGTGCGGAACGCCCACGCAAGTATTTCGCCAGTGTCGGCGCGCGCTTTAGCGGAATAATTAAGGTCAAATAGTGTGTGCACGTGCGCATAAAATTTATACTGTTTACCCGTACCCCGTGTACCCATAGATAATTATATAGTCCATGGTTTACCTAGCTATAGCTAGCTAGCTTGCTAAGCCTTTTGTTTCTATTGATCTACAAGTGGCAGTGTGGACTTGGTATGACTCTGCGATTCTGCCCTGTTCTCTGCTTGCTGATCGGCTGTGCGCTGGGCCAGCCTTCCTACGTCCCGCTGCATGTTGAGGATAACCAAGTGCACTACAATGGTACGTGACTTTGAGAGGTTAACCTGAAATACTGTACTTGGATGAGGACGTGTGCAGCGCTGTATATAGTCGTGCATACGTGTGGAGTTACTGTACCGTATGTGTGTGTGTGTGTGTGTGTGTGTGTGTGTGTGTGTGTGTGTGTGTGTGTGTGTGTGTGTGTGTGTGTGTGTGTGTGTGTGTGTGTGTGTGTGTGTGTGTGTGTGTGTGTGTGTGTGTGTGTGTGTGTGTGTGTGTGTGTGTGTGTGTGTGTGTGTGTGTGTGGCGCATGGCGTGGCGAATTGCCAGGCTGCTTTGATATATAAGTGCAGGTAGCTGACTCTTGGCTTTCCTCTGTGGAGTGGGGGGCTAAGCAGAGTGGATACTGCAAGGTTGTTGAGAGTTTAATAGATCTATCAAACTTTGCACTCGGTCGTTGCAACTGCATCTTTCATCAGTGCAATTCACTTGACTTCTGCATCCCTATCTTAGCTTACGTTATGCGATGCTGGAGAAAGGGTACATTGCCTATGGCAACTTTTCATGTGTACCCTGCTGAAAGAAGACACTGTATTGCATGTTAATTCTTGCCGAATAGACTGGCAACATTTTAGCAGCTTCCGCAACAGCTGCTAAATCCCTACCATTACCTAGTTAGCAACTGTTGGGTTCCTTCCTGTTGTGCAGAGCAGCATTGTGCAAGGAGATGCACCATGCTGATAAATGGCCAACTCTATTATTAGGCAGTTCTATTCTCAGACCCTCAAACAATTCAACCTATCCTGCATTGAGTAGTGTATAGCATGATCTCATGTGACTTTATGGTCACATGAGAAGAGGTACATGCATGTGATCCTGCTCAGGTTGAACAGAGACTTAGTATTGCAAAGTGAGGAACACGTCCAAAATGCACTCATTGTTTTTTTCATCATGCACTCTGTAGTGTAACAGGACATACTCTCGTTTCCAGGCCCATCCGGGGGTTAGGAATGGGACCAAGTAGCAGCAGCATGGTAGTACTCAATTGCACTCTAATAATCCAGCCCCACGGGCACATTCCAGTGGAGAATCTAGTCCAGTGATTAGACACACCCTTGTGCCTGTGGGCCCTACCCAACGAGTCTCTTGAACACATTCCTGCTGTGCAGGAACACAGTGCTATGTTCTGAATGCACTTGTGACTAGTATATGCAGCTAGTATTCAGCAATCTGACTTGAAGGGATGAACTCTGTTGTCTGTGGATGGGAGCTGAGCACTGTTCTGGGTGATGTTGTCTTTTGTTCAAACATGTAGTGCTAAGTAGGTGTCATTGACCACATGACAATACACTGGCTCTGACCCAATGACCTTGGTAGTATACAAAACATTGTGCTATCTGAGATGAAAAGATAATGCTTTTGTCTGCAGACTCCCGCATGCATGCAGTGAGCCCAGTCCACAGAGCTAGAGATCACCGTTTGCTCCAAGCTAGCGTTGCTTCAGTACTCAGTAGCGGATGTTTACAGAGCTGTGGTACGTCCCTTATCACTTGAATCAGCCTTGCTATTATAGTTAATGAATGAAATCAGGCCAAAATTGTCACATGATGGCGAGTAGTACTACTCCTACTCCCTTGAGGTATCTACATAAACAAACAGACTTGAAGTTATGTGTAGTTAGCAAGAGATGATTGCCATTCAGGACAGTGTACAGTAGTGCCAGTCCAGTCATAGTTCTGGTGATGTCAACCATGATGGTGGATTTAGTACATTATGTCACCAAGCATATGGAAAGGTAAGCATTTCCCCTCTCCATTTGCTTATACAAGCTAGTGTTTAGCAAAGCACATGTGAACACAGTGCTCTCTTTCTTGGGCCTGGAAGTGATGCTAGCCGTTTTACCGGTGAGTACTCCCAAGCAGCTGACCCCTTAATTTAGCCTTTCACTCTGACTTATATGTAGCCAAAAAATGTGCTCGTTGAGAAACTGTCGAGAGTTCACGAAACCTTCTTGAAAATCTCTTGATAATCTGCATGAAGGATTGGTTTCTTCCATGTAGATAAAAATACAGGAAATACTGATGGAACAGATCTGTCCATATACTGGCCAAGGGTTGAGGCTGTAGGTTGCCTGCCAGGAGTTCATAAGCTCATTTTACTCTCCAAAGATCTACTATCCACTGCCAGCTAGTCTTGACATACCGTAGATCGGGAAATTTTTGTTGTTGAAATATTCGTAACCACGAAAATTTAACGCACAGAATTTATTTACAATGTGTAATTTTTACGATCAGCCACGTGTAAACTACGTAGTATAGTGAATTCACCTGTGCTGCGCTCACGGTCCTTCAAGTTCTGCGATTCTTCAAGGCCGCAGATGGACTCCCCGATCTCAAAAGATCTCTGTCGCTCTCCGTTCCTTTGCGAGGTATTGCCTCAGAGAATCGGGAAGTGCTTGATTCGACAAACGGCGGGCCGAAGCGGAAGGGAAGAAGCATGGGCCGTACAGAAGATACAGTATAGCCCAGAAGAACGCTTTGTCGGTACGTCAGTGACGATGGCATAGCAACAGCTCGTTCGTGCGTCTCCATTCTTGATACAATGATCGTTAAAAAAATTTCGTTGATGAGCTAAACTACGAAAATTTAACACCACGAAAAAATTTACACACGAAATATTTTTAACACGAAAATTTCCCAATCTACGGTAGTAGTATCAAGTTGGACGGTTTCGCTCACTCGCTGATGTTGGGGGCGGGACTGCGCTGTTAGAGTGGTCTAGCTTATGCGCTCTTGTCTCGGTACCAGACCCTTGGTGAAGTTACATGTATTATACTGTTTATATAATCATCTGGTGGCATATACAAAGTGATAATTGAATGACGTGGATATTGGTCAGGCAGGAAGTACATACTTTAAGGTACCAAAATGTGTGTGTGCATTCAGAACTGGCCCTGGCCCTATATACCCTAACCCATCGCCCTACTTCCTGTGGGACCCATAACCACTTTGATAATTGAAGGTGTTGATCAACATACAAGTCATGTGAGAAACTCAAAACTACATGCCTCAATTGTTGAACATGTGCACTTGAATTGAGCGCATGCACTTTTGAGTTTTCTCACACTAACTTGTATGTTATTGCTAGTGTTGAGGCAGAGAGTTGCTCACACAGCGGAAAAGGTCACTGAGTGCCACAGGTATCGGTTTTTCTAGCTAGTACACCCAGTGGACGTCCACCTGTCTGGAAACGACTGCTGGTGGACGATGAAGAGAGATTGCACACTGGAAAAAGCCTTGAGTCTGGGCCTGACTTGTCTGCAGATCTGGTGGCTTCCCCAGTAGTAGTGTGTGCAGCGGAGGGATTCATGGCTGCTTGGGTATTCAAGCCTGGTGAATGTTGCTTCAATCACTGTCTCACTCAAATTCACCACGTTGTTACACAAGCACGTTTGCGGTTGAAATATTAAACGAAAATGTGATTACACATTGATCAGCTTCTTCCCGCCAAGATTCCCCAGGAGTGGACATAGAATGGGTGTTCAGATTTTTATGTACGCATGCACAGATATTCATTCCCATGCGAGGTTCTGGTATGGAGACTGCCCTCTTTAATCTCTGAGGTTTTTGTGAAGCCTACGAAGTGCAGGATGCAGTAGGACAGGGAGATACTAGTAGTAGGACAGTTTGATAGCAGGACTGTAGGACGGTGCGATAGCGCAGGACAAGGGATTGTAGGACACTGGATATCAGGCAATAAGACAGTGAGAAATTTGAACAAAAAATAATAGGACAGAAATTGTCAGCAGGTATAGGTCTAAGACTAGGTAATCTAGAGGAAAGTGAGGCAAACATGAATACAGCTTACTACAATAACACAGCTGCACTGTCTTTGTTTCCAAAAATAGTAACTACAATCTCAGTACTATTCTTATCTCTTGTGCTTGTAGTTGCACCCTAGCCTCTTTCCCAGGCTCCTCCCCTGCATACTGTACTAAAGAACAGGGAGAGCTGCTATAGGCAAGTGGAAAGTAAGATAGCTCCCCGTTTTTTAGTACAAAAGATGGGGAGGAGCCTGGGAACGAGGCTAGTTGCGTTCTGTGCAGGTAGCTAGTGTCGGTCCCAGACCAAGCCCAGCCCCAGTGCGGATCACTTTCTGTATCTCCCAGCACCGATACTAGAAGTGGTATACATGTACGTATGCTTGGATGAAGGGGAACCCAACTACAGGGTAGCCTCTTCTGGTCTGTACTGGGGCCAGAGACACGTCTGGGGCATACTTGTGAACTCCATGTTTGTGCTGAATCGCAGCTTGTACGTTCAGACTGTTGGATAATGGTAAAGATCTTGTTGAATAGACTCTGCCTTCTCCAGGCCCTCGTTAGCCACCATTGTGGTAAACCCCTCAAGGGTATTTCAGTTCAGTGTGTGTGTGTGTGTGTGTGTGTGTGTGTGTGTGTGTGTGTGTGTGTGTGTGTGTGTGTGTGTGTGTGTGTGTGTGTGTGTGTGTGTGTGTGTGTGTGTGTGTGTGTGTGTGTGTGTGTGTGTGTGTGTGTGTGTGTGTGTGTGTGTGTGTGTGTGTGTGTGTGTGTGTGTGTGTGTGTGTGTGTGTGTGTGTGTGTGTGTGTGTGTGTGTGTGTGTGTGTGTGTGTGTGTGTGTGTGTGTGTGTGTGTGTGTGTGTGTGTGTGTGTGTGTGTGTGTGTGTGAAGGGTGGAAGCCTACTCCTTGTGAGAGAACCTATAAGCCTTGAGGTCTGGGAGCAAAGGCTATTGAGAGAATGTCTCCATCCTACAGTTATTGGGAATGCCACGAGGTTTCCAGTGGATGATGAAATCATGGAATCCGACTACGAGTACTTCATCAGCAAGCTGAACTTTGATGCCATCAGTGGCAGGGTTGTGACTGGAGCAGCGTAAGTTGCAGTATTCAGATGTGGATCTGACCCAGTGAGAGCTATGGTGTTTAAAGGTGCATGTAATAGGGAGGTTAACCTTGTTCCCAGGTGCTCGGTACAGGGAGAACAGCTCCTCTCCCCCTTTCGAGCACCTTGGAATGAGGCTACGTATAACTCTTGGCTATATATAGAGAGATTTATGTACTCATCTGGTCTTACTGTGGATGGCCTGACGCTCCTGATGGGATGGGATTGACATTTCCCCTTGTTTCTTTGCCTATTCAAGAGGTGGAGTATGACAGACCATCACAATGATGAAGTCTGAGCTTTCTTGCATAATATATAGTGCTTGCAGTGAGTTGCAGTTGTGTTCGAAAATGCCATGGCCTTTCCGTAGCATAGACGAATATGAAGTTCAAAGCAAACAGCCACCGAAGTTACGAAATTGCATAGAAATGTCGCATACCAAGTACAGAGTTTCGAACGCCACTGCAAATCACGGTACTTTGTTATATGTCCTTGTTCCACCACTACTGGTGTGCTTGATGTCATCAGCATAATGAAACTACTCATGTGTACCTTATGGTGACTTGTAAGTCAAGCGTGGAATCTGGTGACCCCACGCTGAGGAAGTGGAGCAATCATACCACTCAAGTCAACACTACACAAGTGAAAACTACGACACATTGTGCCAAGGGAGCTCACCTGCTGTTGTGTTGATGTTGATTCTTCCACTGGAGTCTGTGCGAGGCTGATTGCCTCGTTCCTAGGCTCCCCCCCCCCCCCCCCCCCCCCCCCCCCCCCCCATTTTGTCATGGTGCACAAGGAGCCTGGGAACAAGGCAAATTACATGTAGGTCTGTGCAGCACAATGTCAACCAAGCATGTCTTATACTAATCAAGCGTAGAATCTGCTGACTGACCTTATGCTGAATGGCTTTGTACATGTGACCCTGTGGAAGTGAGCCCCTTTGAAGGCTCTGCTGAATAGGACGGTGTTTGTGTGCTCATCCTGAGTGTTGGTTGAGGGAGGTATGAGGCACTGTGTGTGGTATAAGCTGGACGGCATTAGCAGGATATGGCATGTATAGAGCAGGATGGCTCTGCTGAATGGGTGTACTCATCTTGTTGGGGGGGGGGGGGGGGACATATACTGAGCAGGATGGCATGTACATGTATGAGCAGGATGGCTCTGCTGAATGGGACAGTGTTTCAGTAGCAATGAGTACTCATCCTGAGTGTTGGTTGTGGGGAGGCAGTGTGCATGGTATGAGCAGCATGGCTCTAGGCAGTGTGCATGGTAAGAGTAGGACTGTGCTTGTGTACTCATCCTGTCGGGTGGCTCTTATTGTAGGAAAAAGGAAACGAAGAAGTGGGAAATAGGAATGAGGAACAAGAGAACCTACTGCCTGCACACTGGCACTAACACTAGGTTTTAATGAAAGGGAACTTGCAGCATTTGAAGCCAGAGTGTTGATGGTGAAGACTGAGAGTGAAGATGTATGTCGGTGACATGTAGATGACCCACAATCATGTCAACCCTTGAGGACACTGAGGACTCAGGGACTCTAACCTTGTTGCCAGGCTGTTGTGGTGGAGGAAGGTACCCTCCGCTCCCTCTAGAGCCTAGGAACAAGGCTGATCACACCCGAAGCACCACCTCCTGCTGGTTAGCTAGCTAGACTACACGGACTCATACCCCAGAGCCCAGACTCTTACACAGAGCCTACAACCCTGTATATATATGCCATCAGAGTGGAGTAACACACTCCCAAAACTTCCTGTTTTTGTATCTCATTTCCCAGTTGCTGTTTCCCCTTTCCCACTGTCCCCAACCACCAGACTCCCTAGTGATTCCTTGTAGTGACTGCTTGTGGTGATTCACCCCTTAGAACAGTTGCTGCTGGCTGGTTGCAACTACTAAGTATGACTACTACAGTAACTGTCTAGAGAGAAAGTGGTATAGAGGAAGGGGGAAGGATGAGATGAGAATGAGAAGGGGAGAGAAGGGATGGGAGGAGGAGAGAAAGGAGAGGGAAGGGGAGAGAGGAATGGCAGAGAAGGGGAAAGGGAAAGAAGACAGGAAGAGGGAGAGAGGGGAGGGGGGAGGGGAGGGGAGGGGAGGGGGATGACTTGTGTCATGAATAGTGCTGCCGGTGTTACACTGGCAGTCTGGGGGATTATCCAATATCCAGGGACTATATCTAACCTCCTGGGACCCCTCTGTCAGAGTATCCCAGAACGCCAGAGTTACACCGGCAGTCCCAGGATTATGCAGGGACTACCAAACTCCCTCTGTCAGAACTCCGGAGTTGCACCGCCAGTCCCGGGGACTACTTAACCCCCTGGGACCCCTCTGTCCGAGTAAGGCTGCTGGTGCACTTGAAGCAAACCTTGTCATGACATATTCTGAATCAATCTTGCCCCATATTTTATTGTGAGTAAAGTAGGGGGGAGGGTGCCGAACAACGACTGGCTTGCTGAGCTCGACTACTAGGTCAGTAGTACATAGTAAGTAGGAGTAGTCAGAATCTGCCAAAGTTTGTGACCGAGATGCAATAATGTTAATCACACAACGTTTCAACCTGGGTAGGTCTTCCTCGCGGTGTACAACAGAATACATGCAAAGAAAATCCAGCTGACAAGTAAGAATTGAGTGCTTATCTCTCCGGCTTTATTGTAAAAGGTTATGAAACGGTCCGTGAGGTACAGTCTGACACTGATCATGCTGAGAGTGGCTTTACTCAAAGACCTGTAATGTTGTAATATGGGTGGGGTCCCCATCAGCTCATGTAGTGGGTAACGTTTTTCGAGTTGCAGTCATAATTATCTAATGGAAAACTAAGCTACTAATTGTGCGCTGGTCACTCCTGATGTCGATCGATGTTTACGAACATGCTACTTGTTGTTTCAACTGTGATTCGTCGCATGATTATTCCTTGACACTTTAAGGTTACAGAAAATCAATGCTTCCTTATTTGGTACTTGGATATAGCCATTGTGGCATAATAAACATCCATCTTCGGGATCAGAGGGGGTACGCGCAAGGAAGCTATTAGTACTGTTGTTTTTGTGAATGATGTAGTGGCCCATAGTGAAAGGTAAATCGATTTACCAAAAAACAGGCCTAGTTGAAGCTCACTCAGTGGGTACTGTCAGGCGAGTTTACAGGTGAGTTCTAGATGGTCACTATAGGCCTTCGTTATTCACGAAACATTTGAGTGGATCCTTGGTAATGCGTTTGGAAAATTCTGCATATTGAAAAATGCCATAACTGTCCGCAGTATCCACTGAGCGAGGTTCGTTCAAAACAAATGGGACCGTAAATCGATTTCAGCTTTCGCCATTGGCTGTGATGGCAGTCTTGTGATTACATCATTCGTGTAGCACTAATTGCAGTCCCATGTGGTTGTGGAGGTGGGTCAGGTAGCCTCATACCCTGGTTTGATTGCCGTGGAATGTATTGTGTCATGATAGGCACCCAGCGGTCAGATACATGTCATAGGTCGCCCAACTCCCAATAAGTACCTACATCTGTGTAGCTGAAGAGGTTAATGATTTAATTAACCTCTTTGGCACAAAGTTCAGCAATGCATTTTTCAAGGCCTCCTCAGGTTTGAATGGTACACTTCATTGAACCTTTTACATTTGTAATAACATCTTGCTGACCTTTGACCCAAGAGGATCAAGATATTCATAGCCTCGTTCCCAGTACAGTATGTTGCAGTACGGAAATGTGGAAGTTTCTGGGGCCTGGGAACAAAGCTCGTTCCCAGGCTCTTTTCCGAAAGGAAAAGAGAGCCTGGTAACATTGGGGTGGAGGTTTTAAACCGTGGACTTCTGCCACCAGGATTCTGGTGGAACCAATCGGATTGCAGGCCAAAATACGTAAACATGTGACTATTTTGTAGGCGTGTTTACCTTCGCTGTCGTGCTAACACATGAATTATGGACTCAAAATGAGCATTAAGAACAATCCTCAAAGGTTGGTAGAAGGCAGATGACAAGTGTGTGAGAGGACCACTAGTCTGAGCTCGCTGTTCACTGCGGTTTGTTTGCAGGACCAGATTGCTCATCGTATGTCGCTGCTTATGGGATCGATGATTCGCAAAGGTGAGTTGTCCGGAGTGTCTTGGATCTCGATAAAGCCGGGTGCCTTGAAAAATGAAGAGTAATGTAATGAATAGTGTATGATTCACTTTAACTCGCGCAACTTTCCACAAAGTAAGAGTGTCCTTCGTTTGAATGATGGCACACCGGAAGTCAATGTTTTGACCCCCCCCCCCCCCCCCCAATGTTACCAGGCTCACTTCTCGAGATCCCTTTCTGTGGAGAGAGCCTGCATGGGAATGAGGCTAGGCGGGGCCTGGGAACAAAGCTACGTACTTCATATACTTCCATATACGGTGCTTGGATAAATTACTGTACAGGCTATTACGAATGTCCCGTCTTCTCATGCATGCAAAAGTGAGTGATTTATGTGAACGTCATCCCATTATGACTCCATGGAAGTGCTTGAGCAACTGAGTCAACTTCCGATTCATGTGATGTTTGCCATAATCCAATTTTCTGAGCCCCTTATGGTCAAAGTTTTCATGGAAGAGTCACCCATAACCTCACTACCTGACTCAGGAGCTTATGAGGAGCCAGAGTCACACCGCAGTGGCCTGCTAGATGCTTGTGTTACTGTGGAGCCCCTCTTAAAGGACACCCCTGAATTAAGGCCCAGTATATTGGCTTGCGCACTAACCGACTAAATATTTCAAGAACGGACGTTTTGGCCGCTATGCAGTGGCCCTCATCAGTGGTGTGCGAGCTAGTATACTGGGCATGGATACACCCAACCACACAGGACTTTATAGAACCCCTGAATGAAGGTTACGGGATACTCTGTGCTCATTAATATTCATAACGTACAGGCTACCTCCGCGCAGGAACTAGCTAGAGACATGCAACAAAAACAACCAGATTTTGCAATCAGAAGGGACTAACAGGCCAGCTTGGCAGCATCCATGGGAAGTTTTCAACTGACTGGAGGGCAGCTCGGAGCAGATTTGCTTTGCCGTTGGAAAAACGAGTGATGGTAGTTCATACCACAAAGCAATTTGCTTTTCGCCTGATCCAGCTAGTAGAACGCACAGTGTCTCACGAACAGTTTTCTTCGTAGAATTGAAGTACGGTTATATGTTACCCTGTAACCTTAAGGTCACCTTGTTAATCACTCTCTCCCTGATGTGGACACCTTGCTAATCAGGACGCATTGTTTTGGGCCCGAGAGTGTCTCTACAGTGTGTTAGAGGGTTCCACTGTAGTCCTCAGGAGATCGTAACAGCTCATGCAGGACTCATGGACTCATGGACTCATACAGTGGGAGTAGTACTAGTAGTACTACCATAGTCGCGCGTTATTAGGCGCATGCGCCTATAACTCCACAGGAAGGAAATATGCGCCTATAAGCGAGATGCGCCTAATAACGCATATAATAATAATGACATTCCTCGAATAGGAAGTGCGCTTCACTTCGAATAGAGCTGTTTTCCACTCCGAAGGATCGAATCTGGCAGAGTTTCTGGAAGAAGACTGTAGCGCTTACCTGGGACGAGAGTTGAACCTGCGCCTAACAGCAAATATGCGCCTATAAGTGAGATGCGCCTAATAACGCACGACTACGGTAGTAGGCTATTGTTGAAGCAGCTACAGAAGTTGATTTACTCTCCTAACAGCACAACATTGTCTGAGGTTTATTGCCATGGTAACCAATGCAATTGTCTTGTGACACTAACCTGTTCAACAGGTAGTTTCTCTTTTGTGTGTTGCCACGAGTTTTCATAGAGACTTGCTAATTGCCGCAAGCATGTCAACACCTGTCCTTACTTGACCAATCAGATGAGTGGTATTGGGCTCAGGGCTGCTGTTGTAAAAGCTGGGAATATTAGAAGTCTACATGCACATTTCCCAGTAGACATCTGTGGCGGAGATGTTGTGTGTGTAAACAAACGGTGAGGTACGTAGTGATAGCCTAGCCTCCTTTTCACCCTAGCGCCAGTCGCTTGAAGCAGGGATGACCTGGTAGAACTTGTCACATGCAGAGGCATCCCTGGACGTTGGGTGGACATATGGATGAGTTGCTTCAGACTTCTATACAAGGCAGCTTTCCAAATCAAAGGAACATTGCCAAGGCTGTCTGATGTTGACCGCTCTGTTGCTTTGTAGTCCGTGCTTGCAATCAGTAGTACGCTCACTGCACGTACTGATCTTTACTGGGAATGTGCTCATACGTCGTCCTCCCAGGCTCCAGCTACGTCACTGCACATGACGCATCAGTTTTAACCAGGCCTCCCCTCGTGTTAGTGCTGAGAAATGCTGGGGTGAGAAGACTTGGGTACAAGGCTAGTGATATGATACCCTTATAGTGAGGCTCTATATTACCTTGAGTCCCGCTGATTCATCGCAATAGTCAATCGAGCTAGTGTATAGGCACTCTGCACAATGGTTTTTGGGGTTCATCTTCTGCTTGCCTTCCGTCACAGAACCTGCAGCAAACAGTTGCTTCCATTAGCAGGGAAGGACCGTTCTCTTCAGGTGGAAATATCATGTAGACTTTATAGCCTCGTTCCCAGGCCGCGTGGGAACGAGGCTAGTAGACTTCACTGCTTGAGTGAGATATGCAACTGCCATGACATTGCATCCATATACAGTTTGAACTTGCCTAAGTTCCAGCTGCCTAGGACGAGGCTGAAATTGGCTGAATCCTCCAACCTCTGCTGCTGAAAGTAGACTTGCTTCCGCTCCTCTGCAGATAGCCCAGTCAGTGGTTCAGTGTCTGACTAGTATTCAGCAGGTCTTGTGTTTGAATCGCAGCTGATTCCGGAATTTGTTACCAACCAAACCTTACATTACTTTCCTGCCATGCATAGTGCATTACATAATACTGTCCATGAAACACTTATCACCAAACACATGCCAGTGAGTGTAAAGATCTCTCTTTCCTCATAGGGACAAGTTGTATCTGCTGGACCTTGAGCTGCAGCAAAAGGATGAACTCTATTGGGAAACTGACCGCTCCCTCTACAGCCAGGGATCCCTCTCTACTCAGTGTGCGTCATCTGAGACAGCCGCCATGGATGTGAGTGATTCTCAGCGGCAGCCTTTCAGTAGTATCGTTGTGCATCATTTCTGTGCAAACTAAAAAATGGGGTTAATGTGTTGTGACTGGGCATAAAAGTTAAATTGACTGATAACTTGGTAATATAAGAGGCTTGTCTAACAGTTGCTATGACAACTGGTTAAGTGGTGTAAATTGGAAGTGTGCAAAGTGGAGTGGTTTGTGGTGAGGAAGCCAAGTGGTTCCCTGCTCTTATCTTATTGTGGTACTATATAGTACCTTCACTCTACTTCCTGTTCCCAGCGAACCCTTTCTACCTCAGAGACTTTGTACAACCCTCATGTGAGATTATGTACCAAGCACTCTCCATTTTTGTAGTAACGAACAGCCTGGGAATGAGGCTTCACTTCCACTGCAGTGGTGGTACAAGAATGATGTTCCCGACCCTCCTTTCTCCTCTTGTAGTGGGGTCTGGGTACGAGACTACCAGACCCTCCTTTCTCCTCTTGTAGTGGGGTCTGGGTACGAGACTACCAGACCCTCCTTTCTCCTCTCGTAGTGGGGTCTAGGTACGAGACTACCAGACCCTCCTTTCTCCTCTCGTAGTGGGGTCTAGGTACGAGACTACCAGACCCCCCTTTCTCCTCTCGTAGTGGGGTCTAGGTACGAGACTACCAGACCCCCCTTTCTCCTCTCGTAGTGGGGTCTGGGTACGAGACTACCAGACCCTCCTTTCTCCTCTCGTAGTGGGGTCTAGGTACGAGACTACCAGACCCCCCTTTCTCCTCTCGTAGTGGGGTCTAGGTACGAGACTACCAGACCCTCCTTTCTCCTCTCGTAGTGGGGTCTGGGTACGAGACTACCAGACCCTCCTTTCTCCTCTCGTAGTGGGGTCTGGGTACGAGACTACCAGACCCTCCTTTCTCCTCTCGTAGTGGGGTCTGGGTACGAGACTACCAGACCCTCCTTTCTCCTCTTGTAGTGGGGTCTGGGTACGAGACTACCAGACCCTCCTTTCTCCTCTCGTAGTGGGGTCTGGGTACGAGACTACCAGACCCTCCTTTCTCCTCTTGTAGTGGGGTCTGGGTACGAGACTACCAGACCCTCCTTTCTCCTCTTGTAGTGGGGTCTAGGTACGAGACTACCAGACCCTCCTTTCTCCTCTCGTAGTGGGGTCTGGGTACGAGACTACCAGACCCTCCTTTCTCCTCTTGTAGTGGGGTCTAGGTACGAGACTACCAGACCCCCCTTTCTCCTCTCGTAGTGGGGTCTAGGTACGAGACTACCAGACCCTCCTTTCTCCTCTCGTAGTGGGGTCTGGGTACGAGACTACCAGACCCTCCTTTCTCCTCTCGTAGTGGGGTCTGGGTACGAGACTACCAGACCCTCCTTTCTCCTCTTGTAGTGGGGTCTGGGTACGAGACTACCAGACCCTCCTTTCTCCTCTCGTAGTGGGGTCTGGGTACGAGACTACCAGACCCTCCTTTCTCCTCTTGTAGTGGGGTCTGGGTACGAGACTACCAGACCCTCCTTTCTCCTCTTGTAGTGGGGTCTGGGTACGAGACTACCAGAGACTCCTTTCTCCTCTCGTAGTGGGGTCTGCGTACGAGGCTACCAGCTAGACCCTCCTCTCTCTTTGTGCTGGGTGTCTTTAGGTCCTATTCCACAGCTCTAAGTCCTTGTATACACACATTGCACTAGTAGTCGTCATTGCGCCGTACACTTTTGAAACAGGATTCATGAAGTTGCCCTTAAACCTCCAGACATCGTTGACCAGCTTGCAGGAGTTAAATTTTGTATGCTGTTTCTACTTCTAGTCTATCTTACAGCTAACACTACTGTCCCTACCATGTGATGATATTATGATGAGATTCATGCTTCAGCACTTCAGGCTTGTGACCCCGGACCCTCTCCTCTAATGGGTGGGGTCTGTGCATGAGACTAATGGCTGTGCTTAATAGATGTCACCCCTCCATTGCAGCTTCCCTCAAATGGCAATACATAATGACATAATTAGTACCTGCAGCAGCTGATCACAATTATACTACTTAGCTTTGGGTGGCCATCCTAACGTTTATCACTTGCAGTACTAATGTTGTAACTTGTCACGTCCAGTGACGTACATGGACATGTTGATGTATAGCTGTGGGGTGGATTTCTGAACCCAAGAAACTTTCCCATTACTGGCCGATGTCAACCGCTTTTTCGCTCCATAGTCCATGCTTGCAATCACTTACTTGCAGTTTTCCCAGACTCCAGACATCCACGCGGCATCCAGGTGTGTCACTGCTCATGACAAATTTTACCAGACATTCCCCACATTAGAGTTGTGTGTGAAAACACTGGTGTGAGATAGCCTCGTTCCCAGTCTCCCCTCTGCATGCACGCGGTGAAGAAAGATACGAGACCCCCCTCCGTATTATTCTTCACCGCACGCACAAGGGGGATCCTGGGCCGAGGCTAGGTGTGAGAAGGCCTGGGTATGAGTTGTAGAGGAAATTACAGAAATTCATGACAACAGATTCATGCTCAGTGTGTTTGCCTGCTGATTGCTCGCATCCTAATACGGAGATGGTTGATAGACACAAATCCACTTGGGGATTGTGTACTCTGTGTTGGTTGCAGAACTAACATGTCCTAATAAGGATGTATTTTATTACTGATGGGGTCAATTACATTGTATGGGTGTTGGGTGAAATTGAATGTGGATGTTGTTACAGCTTTTCAAACAGCTACCACCTTTCAGTGTTTGTTGTGATGCAGTAGGGGGATAACTTATGTAACGTTGACGTGTTGAATTAGTACGGCTTTCCAAATTATGCAAGAAGTACCTTGGTGCAACAGTTGGATAGCAATTTACCGTACTATGTAATATTGAACCAGTTTATGCCGTAGTCTCTCATTGAGTAAATGCCTTCCCTCTATTTAATTAACTCTTTAGGGCCCAAATTTCTTTCTCTAGGTCATTTTCAGTCTATAGAACACTGAAACATACCCTAATTTCTGGGAAAGGAACAAAGGTGTACATCATCAGCATCCACGATCACAAAACAGGGAGAGAGGGGGTGGCGAAGCTCTGTTCCCTTCCCGCCAACCACATGGCCTAAATACACACAGTGGGACATAACTTTGAGGATGTGATTAAGCCGCTCGACCAGCCATCGGTCTGAGGATGGATGGTATGGGCTGATTCTTATTGGCTGGGAAGGAGGCTATGCATGTACCTGATGTTCTAACCACTCAGACTAGGTAAGTATATTCATCAAGCAACCACGAAACCCACTGCGTGAGTGTTAAGTGGGAAGCCTTGGCTGTGGGCAGGAAGTAAGCCAAATAGAGCACCAGCTCAAGGCCAGGGAGAACACTGGCGTTATGTAACCACGTGTTAGCATTGTCAGCTTACAATATCGGATTGGTTATCGGTATCGGCCTATATCAGCCATGAATAATCGGTTATCGGAATATCGGTTAAAATCCCTTATCGGTGCATCACTACAATGTTGGTGCCTGTGCCTACGCTTCTGCCTCCTCGACAGATGCTGCCGCTCCTTCCCTCCTTCAAACAACTCCTCATCGAACCCAAAGTCAGGCTCCTCTGGGGACTCACTACCCTCCACTGGTGTTGGCCTAGCAGCAGATGTCAGTTCTTTCACCTTTTCAATGGCTGCCACTCGTTCCCATTCTCTAGCCTGAGCTCATGTCTCCACTGCAAGGGCTTCCCAAGTTTCTTCCTGGCCCGCACAGTGGGGCGGCTCTCCCGCAGCATCCCTACCATCTCTGGAACATCTGTCCCCAACAGCACTGAGGTGGGCAGAATGTCTGAAACACCTGCTTCTACCAGGAACTGCTTCTCCCCTACCGCCACCTGTACCTGGGGTAACTGGTACCTTGTGGTATCCCCATGCGCACAGCGGATGGCCACCTCTCCCTCCAGCATTTCTCCTTGGGCACCAGCTCCCGATGCACCAAAGTACGTGTGCACCCCGTTTCAAGGAGGATGTCCATCGCCTGTGCTCCCTCTACTGTCCCTGAGCGGTACACCCCTGTCCCTTGCAAGGACAACACCGCTATGACCGTAGTACTCGCCATGACCTCTTTTGTCTGCAACAGCAGTTTTGGCTTTCTGCAATTCTGTGAAATTCTAGCACAATGAGCTAAAAACTGTCATAACTCTCGAACTAAACATTTTTATCCAAATTGCTGTGTTAATTTTGTTCCTTACGTCGAGCGCTTTGTTTTGATACCTTGGTCTTGCTCGTGAAGTACATGCAGTGCCTGCTAGAACGGTAACTGACAGACAGACAGACAGACAGACAGACAGACACACACAATGAGTACTAGAACCTCCCCCGCATGGGCGGGGCGAGGTTAATTATGACTGTCATCGAGCTCTCTGATCTGATGAAGGTGAATGCCCTACCCCTCCCAAAGACAATAATAAACATTGATCATAAGAGCAACATCAAAAATGCATAGAACAAGATTGGAAAGAGAATGAAGCATCAAAGCCAGCTCAATGCCCAGCAGAAAGTCTACCTACGTCCATCGCTGCCGTAGGGACCGTCGTAGCTTTCCTTTGTAGACATGGTGATTAGGTAACAACACCTTAAAATCTGACATCAGGGCATATATCCAGTACCACCGTTCCCTTACAGTGATGTTGCACATACCATGACTAATAAGCTACACATTTCATTCGCTCAAAAAGGTTCACAAACTAGAGGCACAAATTTCTCCGAAGGATTCAGTGATGGTGTGTCATATTCTACCTTTTAAAAAAGCTAAGAAGCAAGGAGAAATGCCGTTAACCAGCCTCAGTCCCATCCCATCCCTAAATTTTATAAATGGGATGGGAATGTGGCTCGTTAATAGCATTTCTCCTTATTTCTTAGGTTTTTCAAGAGGTAGAATATGATACACCGTCACTACAGTGTACGTAACTTTTCTGAGAAATTTTTTTCCCCCAGTATATTTTTGGGCACTGTTGTGACTAAGTTTTCTATTCTGTTTGCAGAGATACACGTGCAGGAACCACATACGAGTGTTTGAGTCTCTCCCGGAAGATGATCGGAAACTGTTTGTGTGTGGGACCGAGTCCACGCGGCAACCAATGTGCAGGACAGTGGAGGTGAGTGGATGGTGGATGCATTCCTGGAACTTTGTTATGTATTGTATATCTGGTTTATTTCTGGAGAAAGCTTTCACAAATTTCTCGTATTTCTGTGGTGATTTGCAAATGAAAATGGACCCAAAAGCTTTCCCAGATATCATTTTCTCCACCAAAATCTATTTTCAAGCAATTTTTGAAAGATTTCTTCCACCAAATAAACCCGCTATGTGGGATCACATGCGGGCAGCAATCCATGGCATCACAGAAGCATTTCTGGAGGTATAGATGCCTGCACACACTATACTCACTGTAATTACCCCTGTAACCATGCCCTCTAGTTGAATTCTGAGTACTCTGCAGTGTGGGCAGTAGTGCATGATATCTTGCAGACGAGTGCTGTAAAATTTAATTACTATTTATACCCTGTGCATTTACGCCCAGTAAAGGTACAATCTGGAGGGATGTATACATGTATCATGCCAAAGGTCCCGAATGTGCAAGGTTTTACGTAGTTTTGACCCTGCAATCCACACACGCTACACTCCGGGTAGGGGGAAAATTGTGCCGCGTAATGTAAATAATAAAACATTTGACTACTTCGGAATGCCCTACAAAGATTCTGACTACACCGTGGTGACCGCCATGATGCAGTGCCACAACCACACAAGAAACTCACCTTGGTGGTGGAGATACAAGCGCTTTTGTCGTGTCGTCGGCCACCATTGCTCTATCGCTCTCTTCGATGTTGGTTGCCAGTACAGCCTTATGAAGGCTCCACTAAGATTCTGACCACACAGCCATGATTGCTATTGTTCACTGACACTTACGTGCCAAAACTCATCATGTTGGCGAAGTTGTTAGCAGTGTAATAAGTTCTTGCCTTACTTTTGGACGCCATTGCTGACTCGATCGACCGAGCATGGTCCTCACGTGATGTACGTTAGTTGGAATGAGCTGCGCATGCGATACCTTAGCTTGCGCTACCAGCGAGTTGCCACCAGTTACAGTGCGGCTACCAGGAGTGCAGTTGCCCCTCGTAGTATTTAGTTCAGACCCCCTGGCTAGCAAAGTGTTTCACACCCCGAATCTGGCTTGCTGGTCGAGGACATTGAACAGGGCTGGAACCTTCCAGAGCGGCTGGGGCTGCAAGTGGACACAGCTGGATAGCAGCGGAAAACTGGAGATTAAAGGGACGCGATCGGGGAGCAACAGCGGAAGCAGACACAATCAGGGAGCAGCAGCTGAATTGGACGCCATCAGGGAGCAGTAGCTGATGCGCACGCTATCGGGGAGCAGCAGTTGAAGTGGACGCAATTGGGGAGCATCAGCTGAAGCAGACTCAATCAATATCATGGCATTGGAAGTGAGAGCTCTGCGCAGAGAGCTGCACAGTGCTGGACTGCTATGTAGGCGAATGTGGGGGCTGTAGCTGAGCGAGCGAAGCTACCGTATGTATATCTGGAAATTTTGTGTAGCAAAAGTTTCGTGTTTTATTTTTTCGTGTCATAAGATTTCATGGATTGGATTACGGATGAAAAATTTGTAGATGACCTTTGACCTCCAACACATCCACAAGTTTGAAGAAGATGGAAGAGTATGACAGAGACTGCTGCGTTCGAGGCTACCACTTATCAGGAGATTTGGGAGGCAGCTGTTGCCGAAATGCTCGCGTGTGAATGACAACCGAGGAATGCTACAGACAGATACACAGTCTCAGTAAAGAAGGACGGAACGATTATCGGACACTTACCGAGGAAGTTGTCGCGTGTTTGCTTGCTCTTGGTAAGGAGAGGTGGATGATTTGTTGTTCTGTGACTGGAAGAAGAAGGTACTCTGGCAATCTACCTCGACAGGGCCTTGAGATTCCTGGTCTCAAAGAACATGCCAAAGTGAAATGATTACTGAAATATTTTTTGCTGATCATGTGAATATTATACGTTTATGACAAGTATGACATCAACAAAGAAATACGTACTATAACTACATAAATGTAATGCATCAGAAGGCTAGGTCGCTGACACTCCTCTTCAGACTCAATGGAGTCCTCCCCTGACTCACTGTCAAAGTCTTCCCCAGAATCATGCTCTGGGTCGTCATCTGGGTCGACTAGATCATCAATATCTTGTCCATCCAGAGCTTCCATTATTCCAGAGTGGATGAATCCATTTACAATGAAAAGCACTAAAGTACAAACCCTCGGCCTGTGCAGCTTTCCTGAGCAATGACAGAGTTCGACGATTGAGCGCTCTCCTGTGACCTTCAGTGGCTAAGTAGTCTTGTATGTGTCTCCAGTCGGAACAGGTAGCCTCCATTGCGACCGACCATCACTTCTTCACACTCAAAGGCTCTTCTACGTTAGGTAGCTTTCTTAGGCTCATGATCATCACTGCAACGTGCCCTCCTTTTACACACAAAGGCATGGCGACAATCACAAACCGCCCTCTTCGCATGCACTACTGCACCACACTTTGGACATGTCTTTCTCAGACGCATAGACCTTACAGACTCCATTGTCAGCCACCAGCGGCAGTAGATACCAACCAGCAGAGTCTATAGTACGGCTCTCCACAACCCAGCAACGTCGTACGTCCGATGGCCTAGCCTCGTTCCCAGTCCCACGCCCAGCTTTTCGTCGCTTGTAGTACCGTACCGCAAGCGACGAAAAGCTGGGCGTGGGACTGGGAACGAGGCTACGATGGCCGACGTCGGAGGAATAAACCGCAGGACCATGTGCGAAGTCCATACAGCGCATGCGCACAAGTACGCATAAAGCACGGAAAATTGCAAAATGGCGGACATTATCGCGGTAAGCAAGAAGCACTCTAGCTTCCTAACTAAGTATTTTTAGGAAAAACGCCAGTTTTAAATCCATGTATGCATCCCGCTTGTACCGCTAGTGCCTTTAGTTCTACGTTTATTAGCACCAGTTGGCAGATAAGTTTCTTGGACAAACAGACAGACAGACAGACAGACACACAAAACGACTACAGTAACCCTGTGCGCATGCGCGCCGAGGGTTAATTATCTTTGAGTTGTCGCTGATGTACATGTAGGTTGCCATGTCCACCAGCCACTTCGCTTCATCAAGGCTGGCAAGCGATGGATTGATTGGCTGTAGTTCTAGTGACTCAAGATCACTGGCGTCTTCCCCTTCCAGCTGTGCCACCACCTGTTCGGAGTACCACTGGTCAAACTGTCTCTTGAGGAAGTCTTTTGCCAGCTTGTTCATAGAAATGTCCATGAGCTGAAGATGATCCGTCGTGTTAGCAAGCACATATGGACGTTGTGAGCGTCCATGAAAGTAACTGCGGCCTGCCCTTTGAAATTGTCCACTTTAACTAGGGCTGGTGTATCGTCACCATGTGACACTCAAACGTTCTCTACGTAGGGTACAATAATGTGCTCCACGTAACTCCACCACTGTCTGCTCCGTGGACGAGTGGGTAATATGTCATCCTGGTGGGAATGCGAAAGGTGGGTGGCAGTGTGCGGTCTTCCCCTTGTATATCACCTGGATCGGAAGGAAATCACCCAACATATTTCCGCAGAAAACAGCTGTGATTGGCGCCAACCATCTCCACTCACTTTGCACCACATATGATCCATCGTCCCCGTCAAACATGGCATGGTTTTAATCCTGATCTGATCTCAATTCAGGATCAGCTCAGGCGGAACTTCCCTTGTGGTGACTGTTGCCACCACATCGGTAGACAGCAAACTATGCTCGGTTTTCCTTGCTTTTCGAAGTGGTGGCCTTTCTATGTATGAACTTCATACACTTCAGAGTGAATGGGCCCACTGTCTATTGACCTCAACGTGACTGCCAAACTCTGCCAGCTTGGCTCGATCGCACTTCAACAAAATGCCACATGCAGCTGCCATTGCGATCCTGGCTGGCACTGCACCTCCAACTTGCCTGACTTCCTAAGGTACAGCTGCACCTTAGTGTCCACCTTCTGGTCAGGCAATAATGGTCTGCCCCCCCTTTTTCAATGGTAGGGCAACAATCTCACTGTCATCTTCGGCCCTTGGCTTCTGGTGAACTCCTTGGATGTAGGCGCTCATGACTGACCATACCGGGGTTCAACTAACAGGGCTGGAAAAAACATGCTGTGGCAGCCACGCCATGTTGACTGTCATACTTGCCAGTTTCTGTACGAACACTAGTAGAGCTACTCAAACTAGCCATTGTAGGGCATACACGTGCACTACGCAACGATGGGCATTAATTAGAGTAGGCGATTTTCGAGGCTGGATAATCCGAGCAGCCGGTTAATTGGGGTTCGGATAAGTGAGGTTCCACTGTACTTGTAATTTTCATGTAGTTGTGTCTGTCAGCATGGAAACACAGTGTATATCAGTTGTTAACAGCTGCATCTGGGATGCTAACTAGTATTTGTTGCTTTGCTCAAGTTTTCCAGAGCTTTGTTTAGAGCTGTTTCTTTGACGGTGATGTGGCAAAGTAGCAGAAGTGTTTTCTGATCGAAGTGCCGCATCATTTTAAGGACATGTACTGTGCAAGTATTATTTTCCTTGTCTCGGACTCGGCCTAGCCTCGTTCCCAGGCCATTCCCACCGGCAGTATTTCATCGCTTCCAGTACGAAATACGGCAGGGGAAGGCCTGGGAGATGTGGTCACGTGCGGTGCCATCAAGTAGACACATGGTAGAAACATGGAGGGCGGTGCCCAGCAAAGAATCTCGACATCCTGTCTTGTACTGTCCGTCCAAAGGCTGGATGTCAGAGCGTTCGCCAGGCAGACCATCGATACCGTTCGTTGTTCACAACGCCAGGGACAGATCGACGCAAAACAGGTATTATAACGGTTGGGCACCACCCCCGTGTGTCTATCATCTGTCTACCTGATGTCATCACACGTGACCAGATCTCCCAGGCCTTCCCCTGCCGTATTTCATACTAGAAGCGATGAAATACTGGCAGTGGGAAGGGCCTGGGAACGAGGCTAGGCTCCGCCCACTCCAATAGGAAACCTGGTACATTTTACCACTTGGAACTCAGAATCCAAGTAATGTAACCAGACTGGCTAAGAAATAATGTTGCTATGGTAATGCCAAGGCGCGCATCGAGCCGTCGGAGGCAGCAAGAGGGCATGCAACTTCCTATAGCGCACGTATAAACGGCATAGTGTTACATTACTAAAAAATAATGTTTTCGGTTAAGCACGTGAAATTGCGTGCACAGTATGGTTACGGACGTTTGACGGAATGTTTTTTCCCGGGAGATGGTGGTCTCGTGCCCAGCAGGAAACCTACGCGGAATTCCGTCTGTCTGGTGACTTCCAGCAACATTCTCGGTCTTCATTTATAGCTCAGCTAACCGCCTGAAACCAGACAGAACCGGAAGTCCTACGCGTGAAATGATAATACGTAATTGCAAGAGGAATTTGAATTGAATTCTCTACGATTTCATTGGCAGTCTGAAATTCCTGCCTAATAGGTGTGAATTTTTAATGAAGACCAAGGTTTCTGCGCAAAGTCGCCAGACCCTCTTTCCCGCGAGGGGTGGGGTCTGGACACAAGACTAGGGAGATGGCAGCAAGGAAGATGAGTGCTGCCGATCTTGGAATAGAAACGCCATCCAAGCGATCTCAAGCCCAAGTACTTCTTCTAGTCCAGGTACCTCTCCTACCAGTGTAGCAGGCCAGATTCAGAGAAAGTATCGCCGGATGCAAACCCAACATTCCCCACTCTAGGTAGCTAGGTCCTCGTCAAGTACAAATGCTGCAGACGGAATGCCAGCCATATCGAAGAAAGTGACCGGGCGTCTACGGATCTCATGCTTATACAGTCCATAGCACTCAGCATTTTGCCGTGTATGAGTGTTGCATGCCCTCTCGCCGCCTCCGGCAGCTCGATGCGCCCTTGGTGCAAGTCTGTAAACAACCTAAATCTCTAAGGTACGTCTTACCGTTGACTGTGTAAAGCCTGTTGTGTCCATTTCTCCTCTCCAGATCCGTGGTGATACGTTCAGTCCTGGAGAGCCCAGTCCGGCAACAGATGGAATCATTTCGCTCCACCCTGATCTTCCTGGTTTCGGAGAGTTCAGGAACACTTCAGATGGTAAGCACTGGCCCGGCATGATCCAGTGCTTTTAGCTAGAGTGTATTCATAGAATAGGTATGCCACCCACCATTTGTTTAGTGCCTTACAGAACCGATCGTCTTGCAACGCATCTGCTTGTAGCTAACCACACTGTACATACACATGTGGGTACATGTATAGAACATAACTGAACATAGGATATTTCATGTCTAAAATGGCAATTGGATGTTCACTTGTCTTCTACATTGCTTGATCATAGGCATGTACACTCACTCACTCACACAGAGTCCGACACCACATTCTTTTCTGCGGGCTTCTTCCAAACAACAGATGCCCGACAGTACAGCATCTCCTACCAGAATGTCACACTGATGAACGACTCACTGGAGATGACGGAGAGATTTAGAACTATATCTGCCAACAACAACTGGCTCAGATGTGAGGACCTCGTGTACACAACTAGACTATTTTGGGTCCCACTCTTGGTCAGGTTTTACCATCACTCAGAAGCCTTGGTACTGTTAGTCCTTGATTGTGTCCACCAGCTCATGCCTCACCCCAGTTAGCATGTGACATCACACACTGCCAACCACTGTGGAAGCAAGCAACGGCGGCAAACAGGAAGATAAGAGCATTCATACATACGTAACTCCACCAGCTTCTTTTGAATTATTATGCAGTCGAACCAGTGCACTATGCGGTGTAGTCAGAATACTTGTCGCCTTCCCTAAGCATTCAAAGCCGAGCATGTTTAGTAACCCTACCGGGAGTGTAATTGGAGTCACTGGTTAGCTCTAGGTATATACGTAGTCGTAGTAGTTATCCATTGTTTTCACTCATCCACTTAGTTAGGTCTGTTAATTGTTCATCTTAATCCATCCACACAGTCCCTGTGACCTTTGTGGACTATTACAAAGCTGACTATGATCATATGCGCTCGATGGCTATGGTTGCGCAAAGGCAGCCAGAGGATTTCAAGTTCTACTTCGTCTTCTTGAGAGAGAACCTGTTTGATGACAATTCTGTTGATGTAAGGAAAAGGAGAGAGTGGGTGGGGATTGGGTAGGGCAAAGAGAGGAAGAGGAGGGTAATGAAAGGGAGAGGATTTTATTGTGTACTTTGTACTGTACATTTCTCTCTATTTCACAGGTCATATATTCTAGGATTGTAAGAATATGCCGGGTAAGGCTTGCCGTTTTTTCTTTACCACTATGGTATTGGGCATGTATGCTGAAATACTGTGTGGTAGGTAGCCTCATTCCCAGGCATAACCTCGGGCCTGGAAATGAGGCTAATGAATTACTATGCTCAGCTAGTAAGATCATAAGACAGTAATGGCCACATAACTCATAACCAAGTGCTGAATGGGTAGCTTTATTCTTCCTGCTGTCAAGAGCTCTTGGCTACTGGCATGAAATTAGGAGGACATTTAAAGGAGTGTACCATTTTAGTTCTTTTGAAAGGGCTAACTTAGCCCTCTTCACCAATCGTGTACCATGGCATCAGTACTTTGTTCTCAGACTGCATATATCTCAAACCTGAAAATAACTTACCCAGTGTTTTGTTATTATGGTAGGATAAAACGGTAGAGAAAGTTGGATACTGACACTCTTTATCCTCAAGATATGCTATGTACGTAGATTTCAGCGGTGCATCAACTTGTAGCATTCTGATTGTTGTATTTGTGTGCAGAATGACATGGGCTCTATGGGGACTGCTAGTGGATCACGGTACTTCACAACGTACATGAAGGCCAGGATCTTCTGTGAGAGGGAGGTACCCTCCGAGTCCAACACCAGATTTGTCGGTGCAATCGACTACCAGTACAACGTTATGAGTATGTCACTGTGTAGTAGTAGTTTCTTGAAACTATTGTTCCAAATGAATTGGGGCTGAAAGGCATGGCCCAAAGCAATTGATTCAGTACCCTTGCACACACTGTGATGGGTTGGTGCTTAATGACTTCTTGTTGGTCCATAGGAAGCATGGCGTTCAACGGAGAAGGGGGACGGACCTCAGAGAATGGGAATTGGAACAGGATGATGTATGGTGCCTTCACAGGTCCTCTGTAAGTATCGTGGTGCCTGACTCAGTCACAATCTGTTCGTGGTTTTGTAACCAGGGCTTAGTGCACTATGCAGAGAGCCCTCAGCATGAAGTAATCCACAGCTGTGATATATAGACAGTCCCATCAGACATGAAAAATTTGGGAAATCTCTGATTTTCAGGTCGATAGCTAGGTCATCATCGAAGATGAGGTGTGATACCAGCCATTCCAAGTGAATGCATAGGCATGCGTGTCTACAGATCACGCGTTTATGAATTGAATTTGCCCTCTACTAATGTTGCGTGCCCTCTTGCCGCCTTCGGTAGCTTGATACACCCTTGGTTGCAGCATAGTTTTGGGTGCCCCCCCCCCCACACACACACACCCCATGCATGTGTGCTTCGCTCACCTTGATACATGATGTCAACATATGAATATTGGCCTACCCATTCCTTTTCTAAGTGAGCCGGCCCTGAATCGTGTTTTTAGTGGTTGCATTCATGAATTGCCTCCCTCACTGTGTCTGCATGAATCTGGCATAGCTCAATGCTCTGGCACACTGACAACCTTGTGCAATAAGGTCACAGGCAAAGAGCATTAGCACTGGGTCCGGGTTACGTAAATATAAGTTAGTACGATGGCCATGGAGTACGAATGTCTCATGTCACTAGTCTATTTTTTCTCCCCATTTCTGTTACTCATGCTCATACACACGAAATCTTGTATTGCTTTCAGGAACTGGCTTCCATTGTGTAAATTTGCAGTTGCACAAGTGACACCTATAAACCAAGTTATGTTTTTTCTCCTCAGCATTGGCCCAGTTGGATCTGCAATATGTGTGTACAATGCCGAGAATACTTACGATCCAGATGCAATGCCGCCCGCTGGTGGGTTTGGTGAAGGGATATTTGACATCTTCCGTGGTGACCTTCGAGTCGAAGCGCAGGATGGAACGGTATCGGAGGAACAGAACAACTTTGTGCAGGTTGGAGAAGTATAAGTGCACAAGATTGTCACAGAATAGGCCTAAGATAGGTGATCTATTTGCACTTCCATATGATTTATGCATTCCTCATCAGTGGCGGTGGAAGCAGTATGAGATTGGGGGGGGGGCTGAGGCAGGGACACAACTGCACACTGCCGAAGGCAGTGCATAGAGGTGTGTAGCGCCGATCAGTCGGCGCAAAGTGCGAAAACTTTTTCACCTTCATTTTTCGGTTATCAGGATGGGCTCTCGTGGCACCTTTGTGCTTCGCACTGCAAGTTCCAGATGTACGAGGATCGATGCTGTAGAGAGACGTTGAGCTAGCTTCTATATGGGTGCGCCATTCTGGTGACGGGGGCCGGGGGGGGGGGGGGGGGGGGGGGGGGGGCTGTGGCCGAATGCAATTAACTAATCCTTAACCCAGACATCACTGAATTGCATGTGAAGCGGATCCGCAGAGGACTAGTCAGTCAGACTGCACTTCGTCACTGTCCCCTGGCTGTAGATATCCCTAGTTAAGGCTCACTGTGTGACTAAACGAATGCCTAGAGTAATTTATGGTGCTTTCAGTGTATTAATATTGGGGGGGGGGGGGGGGGGGGCTGAGCCCAGCAGTGAAAATATTGGGGTCGCCGCCCTTGTTCCTCACTGCACTGTGAGATCATTCAGAGATGACCATAACTTATCCGGTGCGCCCAAGATAACCCATGCTGAGAGTACCTTTCCAGATGAAACCATGCTCTTTCCTCCTCTGCAGTGTAAACCTGAGGGACGGACTGATGATCGCGCCCAAAGGGTGTTGATTGTAGGAGATGTTCAACAGACGGGGGAAGATCCAATTCTGGCGTTTGATGGATTCTAGTATGTACATGTGTGTAGAGTGAGTGGGTCGTCTAAATTTGGCAATCAATCCATGAAACCCATGGTGTCCGCAACAGCCAAAATCTTAGCCATCAGGATTGAGAGTGAAAAGTCTGAGTGAGCAAAATTCAGCTGTGTGGGGAGAAGTGGGCAATTGCACACCATGGTTTTCTGCGATTGGTTGCACATTCATGGTACTATGGCATGATTGTGTGGTGGTAGTTGTTGTGGTATACTTTTCTTATAGAGGTTACCTTTACATGGCAATGATCAATTAATGCATATCTTGATCATAGCAAACGAACTCCTTTCTTTCTCCAGTATTTCTCAGATGGTGGTGGACAGAGTCTGTGTGGTACGAAGCCAGAACGCGCGTGAGTGTGTCAACCAGGATGTGCTCTTCCTTGGAACAAGTGAGCTGACCATAGCCTCATTCCAGCATGGACCCTGTAGTTGCTGGGCGTAACTAATCTTGACAACAGCAGTCCGATACTGAGCTAGCGTTTGTATCTATATATGTGGCAGTCCCGGGTAGAAATGAATCATTATTCTGGAATGCAATTATTGAGATATCTACAACAGCGGGAACATGGGACAAAAAGCTGCAGCAACCCTTGTCAAAGAAATAACCAAGTCTGAATGATAACAACAGAACAAAGACAGCACGGTAAGTGGTATAACATCAACAGTACAACATTGACTTATCGTCGATCCGTATAGTAGCGATCAAACGCTCAGTGCGTAGGTGCTGTTTACCTGTTGTGCTTCATAGGTGCTGCTGCTGTAGACGAAGGATCCCTCTCACTGTTGCCGATTAACCTGTGTTTGTAGCTGTCGTAAAACCGGAGATTAAGAGCGTTGAATCCTGCCACTTTATCGTGTGTTGACAGTACTGTGTTCGTATACTGTGTAAACGACCCGAGGGCAGTGCACACTACTCGTTCAAGCAGCGACTAGCGCTGAAACCTCCACACAGTGTTGGGGAAGCCCCAAGGCTTTGATCAGCATCACTAACTCATTTCTGACCAAGGCGGAATAATGTTTGTTTTCTACCCGGGACTGCTACATATCTATACATGCATAATATATATATATGTGTGCGTCACGCTTTACAAGGGAATGCAATAAAGTTAGTAACATATCCGCATATTGTAGCCGTCAACACGTGGCTGTGATCGTAAAAGATGATGGCTCACACGGTGGAAACAAAGGTACCTGTGATTCCATCAAACCTCTTTCTGGGCTTCATTGGTGACAGTATCATAAGTACGCCATACCTTTGTGTTTGGAAATTACACACATCATCGAACACAAGTCTGTTTCCGGAGGTGGCTCTCTCTTCCTCAAAGACACACCTCTTCCTTGTGTAGATAAGCAGGTACTGCGCTACGTGAGGCATCTGAGTGAACTTAGACCTAGTATAATATATAGTCTACACGTACGTATGTAGTCACATCATCTCAAGATATCTTCAACAGAAAAAGGTTGCACCATCCCACAAGAAGTTGCTATACATCGAATCTTGTAGATAACTGTCTCGTGGCATGTACTTGGCTGTGATGATTGTTCCATATGCTATGTTATACGTCCTTACGACAGGCTACGTGACCGTACAACATTTGACTTGACCAGAGGCAACATAAATGAAGGCGATTGCTGGCTGAATTGTGCATGTACTACAGCTTCGTGAGCATTCAAATACGGCAGTGATCGTCAAGCATACTTGCTTATGGCGGAGCGCAATTGCAAGCACCATGTGAGTATGCGCACGAAACTAGGACACCTTACACACTTATACGCATTGCAGCTCGGCACCAAGCGCGAGACAATGCGCACTGTTGTATAACCATGCATGTGACCATTTTTACTTGGGGATTGACAGTGCATGAAGTCTCAACACAGCCTGCCAATATCCAGTTATTCGATTTGAGTGTGGCTTGGTACCCGTAGTTAATGAAGTTTGTTAATATCCTTGCAAAACTTTCGAGATGTAGTCCTAATGCCTTTAATCCAGAAATATTGGTGTTGAAAATTTTTCACAAGTCTTAGGGAAAGTTTTGTGTTAAAACATTTTTTGCTACGGACGGATGGCCTACGTACATTTAACGTGGTGCCATGGCATGGAACAGATAGGAAGTGTCATTCATGCAGCTCAGGAAATTAATTTGAGCGTGTACGGGACTTCACAAACAGTGGCCCCAGCACAGTGTAAGCTAACTGTTGATATGTCCAGTAGGCGAGCCATTGGATTACGTACTTGGCGACAAGTATGAGTCTTGCATGGCCAAATCCTTCCTGGTAGTACAGTACATCTTCTGGTTTCAGTGTTGAAGGGGCACATCATGAACTAGCTATCAAGGCGGCCTTCAAGATACCGGCAACAAATGCATGTTTGTGGCCACACTGTGCACACGTGTTATTTTTGAACAGTGAAATTATCATTCAGAAGATCTTTGGGAGATTAATTTTTGTTGGTGTCTAGGCCTACGAAAAATGTAGCGACGAATTTCCCAAATTACGATGCTTTGCTTGTTATGACTCAGAATATGTATTCTTTGCAGGCACTGGTAGGATTATGAAAGTTGTGTTTGCTACTAACAGAACAGGGGGGTTCACTCCGGTTGTTTCCGAAGAAATAACAGTAAGTTGATTGTGTAATGCATTGACTTCAGTTCGTGCATCACCAGTTAGTGATTCCAGGTTTTACTGATAAAGCTGTGAGAATACCGTATTTCCGCGAATAGACGCCACCCTTGAATAAACGCCGCACAATTGGAGGTGCTGAGTGAAATAAATGCCGCTCTCGAATAAACGCCGCGGCAGGTTAGCACGTGTGCAAAGTATGGCAATTACGTATACAATGTGGACACTTTGTACGTCTTCCAACAGTCGTGGATGACAGTCTGAGTCCTCGATCTCATCGTCACCCCCCTCCATATGCATCCTGCGAAGGCATCTTCACCATTGTCCACGTCCCGTGTGTATTGCTTTGTCGCAAAGCAACGGCTAATCAAAGCGCTCAGTGCTCCAGCCGTGGACGGCACTTGCGCCGAATCTTGTCCATTGTAAGTTGGGTGTACCGGTACAGTGCTAATACCTCTGCTTGGTAGTCACTATACGGTATGCCTCTTGAACACCACAAATTTGAAATTGAACTACATGTTGATTTGTCAAAGGGGAACATTTTGCTGAATTTATCTTTTACGCTGACAGAACATGATCATCGTACATTTTCAACGCAGTTGTGACATGTGTGTTTCTCTTTGTTAACAGCTCGATGATGGCAAAATTATCAACAACTTACAAATACAGGTTAGTTTGCATGGTCTAAATGTGTATGTGTATAAGTGCTGTGTGCATAGGTGGGGACTACCAGCATCCATTAAAGAGCTTTCTAGCCCACCAATTCTGATTCTCAAGGCTACACTTCCAGCAATAAACATGCTGTAGGATTTCCATTTTCTTTTGCTATTATTTGTTGACAAAGTTCAATGAAGTATGAACAAGGCTAGGATAAGGTTCAAGAACACTGGATGGAACGCATGGTCCACTTCACTATCCATGAGATTCCATACTCTCTGTTCATTGCTGTACAGGCGGTGGGTAGCAGCAAGTACCTGTTTGCTAACACTATCTCAAGAATATACCGACTGCCCCTAGACAGGTGCAGACGATTTGGAGACAGTTGCAGGTAATTGTGCTCTGGTACACTTACTGGAAAAATTGTTCTGTCTGATGTAATTAAGCAAACGCTCAGGGAAGGCACATGAAGATTATGAACACACCTCGTGATTGCCGTTGTGCATTACCTAATAGTGCAGAAACTCGCCTTAAAGGCGGAGTTGTGGGAAGGCTTGGGGCATCATTCTGAGGTGCCTTACCTTCACAGGAAGGAAATATGCACCTATAAGTGCTTAGTGTACTACTCACGTGACCCGCAACGAATCAGACGCCTCAGAATCGATCACATGACTGAGCATTAGATTGCTTATTGCACACTACAATTATCTAGATAATTGCGGGTCAGTGAGTAGTTTAGATACCAGTTTGCAGTGCATTACAGGCTTTAGTGCACTCGGGCAATCTAGTTAACGGTTTTGGGCGGATAATGCACGAGCCGAAGGCGAGTGTATTATCTCACCCTCGACCGTTAACTAGATTGCCCTCGTGCATTAAAACGCGTAATTCACTGCAAATTGGTGTTTAAATATAAATTATTACTTAATTTTGAATATTTCTCGAACAGGAAGTGTGCTTAACAAAGAGTAGCTGGGACAAAAGTCGAACCTATGCCTGCCTTCACTTATAAATGAACTGCTCTCACTTAATAACACACAACTACAGTATTACTGTTCATAAATGATGACCCCCTTGACACCATGGGGGAGTAAGCACTTGGGTAATAATTGTTAGATACCAAGCCACTTTTGCCTTCTCCCACATGACTTCGGAATGAGACTAAAAAACTTGGATTGTGTTCACTAGCTTCTTCTGTCGGCTCCCTCCAATTAACCGACTGAGATAGAACAATTCCAACAACCCAGTGGGCAGTATCTGCCCGGCCTCTTGCAGGCATGGCGCAGATGTTGGTTGTGCACCTCTGCATTAGGCGATGGATGAGCACATCAGCAATGTAGGTTGGTACAAATGGCAGGCCGCAAAAAATCTTACTGAGCTATGGTGCACCTACGTATAAGCCCAAAGGGCATTTGGTAAAACTGAAACATGTACAGCCCCATGCCTGGTCTTGGTCAGAATGCCGTCTTTGTCGTCAGGGTTACTGGCAGCTGTTAGTACCCTCTTTGGAAGTCCAGCGTCGAGAAGACGGTAGATGACAATTGCCGTTCTTGACCTTTGTCAGATAATGACAGAGGGTGGGCGTCCATTGTGGTCTGCTTGTTGAGTTCCTGATAGTCCACACACAAACCAATTTCGCCGGATGTTGTTGCCATCCGTGGGCTACGACTGTCCTCAGTGACACCTTGGCTCAACATGTCCTGAATCTGCCTTTCAACCTCTTCCCTGTAGTGAGCAGGAATACGTTGTGGTGGTACACATATGGGGGGGTCCATTGGTCATATGTATTGGAATGCAGCCGAGTTTCTGAAAAGATCTTGGTATTCGTCAACTATGGGTATGAGACTGGATCTTGGGCATTCTGGGAACTCGAAGCGTGGTGGCCCACCAAATTGGGGAAATAGCACATTCGTCAATGGCATCCCTTGCTTTTGAATTGCGTATGGTGCGGGGTATGAAAGAGATATAGAAACTACTTGTGTGCGCATAAGGACAAATACCAGGTGGGAAAATAAAAGAGACAATGGACTTTTTAAACATGGTGCATAGATCCAGGAAGAGTCTTCATGCCTGGACCTGTCGAAGCAAGCTAAGGGGATGCCGAATGGAAGACAAAAAATTATGACAGTGCTCACAATTTCACCACGAGGGTAAGTGCCAGTACAGGACGGTGATCACAACGGTGCGGTCAGAATCTTCACGGGCCTTTCCTGAGAGCTGACAGTCGAAACGTGTGCTTGAGCAATGGCGGCCAGCCAGAGAAGTACACCTGGACAACGTAAATGGCTGTGCTGCTGTCTTTCTTCAAGAAACACAAGGGCCCTTCACCTCCGTCGCCACCATCAGCCATGATAAAACTGAAACCGACCCGCTGTACAAATATTAGAGTTATTAGAGTACGTAAATTGCCATTTTTTCTCTGAAATGGGGGGGGGGGGTACGAATTATTAAGGGTACGAATCTTGGTATGGTACATACATGTACTATGCCACTGCTTTGCGCACTTTCTTAAAGCAAGTGATTGTATGTTCTCAAGAGAATTGATTTCCCCATATTTGTAAGGGTCCAGACGTGGCTGGCATACTCAAGATGGGGACAAACAAGTGAGACAAACATCTGGAACAGACTCTCAGGGCTTGAACGCTGGTAAAACCAGCAGTACATAGATTAGGCCTGTTAGCTTTCTTGCTTAAGCACAGAGTGATTCAATGTGCTGTGTCCATGACTGGTCTGATGACAAGAGGATCCCAAGATATTCCCGGAAAAATTCTGCCTTTGTCTTAATGCCTGCCACGCCTGTTGTGCACTACCTTTGCAAGGAACTGCGGCAGTTGTCTCTTATTCGTCAACAGTTGGGACAAATGTCTGGACTGTTTTGCACCTGAAAACATCACATTGCTGCGGAGCACTGTGACTTGCTTCGTAACGTCTGATCTGCCTTGTGCTCAGTGAGCTCCATCAGTTGACTGTTCTCGGTTGTCCCAATTCCGTCATGCTTTCGAGCTGTTTTGTCTCACCGGTTGCCCCACAACTGTCTGCTCACTGCTGCTGGTAGACCAGCCAGAATTGATGCAGAAGTTGTACTCCAGTGTAGGCATCAACGTTGGGCCTAGCTCGATCCAGCAGTTTCTTCATGTCATGGATGAATAGCTGCACTGGTTCGTGTTTCGAGGCTTAAACATCCTTTTCTTCACGGTTCCATAGTCACCTTGCTCCTCCTCGCTCGCTCAACTCCAACCATGTTGCCAAAGCCTCTCCTTCCAGCCAAGTCCGAAGCTTCAGTGCCTTTATTCTGTCGTTCCACTCATTGGTCCTGCTGCAGATATTGAATCGCTTAAACCACTCCATCGCATCCCCATAATATAGAACAATTTTGTACAGTTAGCCACCTGTGGAATCAATATGCAAAATACCCGAGAAATACGGCACAGCAGCGGAAGAGGTAGCTAGGCAGTGGAAAGCACAAAGGTGCCACGAGAGACCTTCCTGGTGACTGAAAATGATGGTGAAAATTTTTTATGCGCTTTGCGCAGTTTCTTGCAACCTCTGTCAAGGTGCAAAGCGCCTCCAGCATCATACTGCCTCGGTAGAAAAAGGTCCCTGACTGTACCCCTGCAGTGGTGATAGTTACACTTCTGGTAGGGGGAAAATTGTGCCACATAACTAATCAAACCTCACAGTGTGCAGGGAAGGCCTACAGAGATTCTGACTACACTGTCGTGATTGCTATCATGCAACCTTATAATAATTGTGCTGAAACTCACCTTGGTGGTGGAGTTATTGGCACTTTTGTCTTCCCGTAGGTAGCCGGCTCGATCGCTCTCTTCGACCTTGGCTGCCAGTACAGTCTTACGAAGGCCCCACAAAGATTCTGACGACACAGCCGTAATCGCTGTTGTTCATTGACGCTTACATGCCAAAACACACCGTGCTGGCAAAGTTGTTGTAATAATTATTCGTGTCTTCCCTTTGGTCGCCATTGCTAGCGATCGTGGTTGCCACGTGGCATGTGCGTTAATTGGAACTAACTGCAATACTTAGCTTGCGCTACAGCAAGTCACAACCAGTGTTGCAACGGCTACCAGGAGTGCGGTTGTCCCTCATAATGAAATTTGGATGTGTAGCAATATTGTCAATTGTGATTAAAAATTCTGTGGACATTGTGCAGTACTTTATTGACCCAATTATTGGCTTGATTTCACCTGCAGTCGGTGTATTGAGTCACAGGACCCCTACTGTGTGTGGAACACTATGTCCGGTATGTGTGAGCTCCAGGATCTTGTTGCTGCTGAAAGCGGAGTAGGTGCTGTTCCCCTCAAGTGAGTGTCAGCAATGTGAGAAGTAGGCCTGTGCGATAATGGCAATTAACCTATATTATAATAATTTCCCTCAGAAGCCTCGCGTAATAGTGTCAGAGAGCGCACACATGTGCATGTAGTGCGGCGCCCGCTTATCTACACGTGAAAGTGTCATTTTTGAGAAAGAGAGAACCGTCTCCAGAAATGGACTTCTTTTTGACGATGTGAGCATCTCCAAATGCCAAAGTACATGGCATAGATACTGTGCTGTTACCGATGGAGTTTCATGGAATAGCAGGCACTGTTCCACCGTGTGAGCCACCATCCCTTTTACCATCATTGTCCACAGCGTCTGTTCCTCGTGCTGATGTACTACGATACGTGGATGTGATATTGCATAATCCGTGACGGAAGCATACAAACACTACGTAGCTCAGTATCAGACTGCTGTTGTCAAGATTACTTGACTTGCTATACTTGGCAATTACGATAACTAATGTAAATATGTATAGCACCTTGATAACACATTGACTAGTGGGTCTATCTGTACAGCACAAGTGTGGATTCTATGTACGTTTGTAGCTATTAGCCTTGTTCCCAGGCCCCCGCCCAGCTTTTCGTCGCTTGCAGTACATAAAAGCGGGGAGAGCCTGGTGTGTTTCTTCACGTGAGCACAACGTAATCGACAAATTGAAAAACTTCAGAATGAAAAGGCAAAGTTTCGTGTATTGTTCAACCAACTACACGTTCAACGCTTGGTGTGTATGACAGTTGTAGCTTAGTTCTTCTTGCTGTTCTGAGCCCCAGTCGCCCATACCCTTCCTACCCTAGGCCTTGACATCACGCACGTTAGGAAAGACACCAGGCCCTCCGTTTTCTTTCGTGTAACCAAATGCGGCGTGCAGGCCTGGGAACGAGGCTACTTATGTACATCAATACATTAAGATTTTAGCATGTGTCTGTGTGTGTGTCTGTGAGTGACGGAAGTGGGATGTTCGTGGGGCGGGACTAGACTATAGTGACGCGCGACCTTCGTACTTTAATTTATTTACTGAACCTCGAACTCCGTGAAGAATGTTCGAGAACATTGGGCTGGAATCCAGCTGGGGCTGCAAGTGGATGCGGGGAGCAGCAGTCGAAGCGGATGCAATCGGGGAGCAGCAGCCGAAGCGGATGTGATCGGGAGCAGCAGCTGAAGCAGACGCAAGCGGCCGCGAGCGTGCAGCAGCAGCTGAAGCGGGCGCAATCGGGGAGCGCAGCTGGAAGCAGACGCAAACGGGGAGCAACAGTTGAAGCGATGCAATCTGGCCCGGGAGCAGCAGCTGATTTGAAGCGGACGCAAGTGGCGAGCAGCAGCTGAAGCAGACGCAATGGGGGGAGCAGCAGCTAGAGCTGTCCGGCGCCGGATTACTCACGGTAGGCGAACGAGGGGGAAGTAGCTGAGCAAGCGAAGCGAGCGAAGCTACTTGTAGTTATTATCTTAGCCTAACTTTTGATACTAAATGAATATCATGGTTTTGGTTTTGCTGCTTGATGAGAATACTTACCACAATATACAATCGGGACTATGGTTAAGTAAGGCAGTGCTTATCTATGTAGTAGTTGTCCGGCTAACAGTTACCGCTATAGAACCAGATTATACCTATTGTGAGTATCGCACAACCTTAATAAGGACAATTTTCTGTCTCCATGATACGAGTGATGTATTTCATTTGAACCACCATTTCTTCTACAGTATCCTGCAGAATGTTCATTCTAGAAATTCCACTCCTTTGTGTAGTAAGTACGAGTTTGTATTTGATGTACCTCGTTAGTGACTAGCCTAGGAAAGCCACACCCCTAGCAACAACCAAAGGAAGGAAGGAAGGACCTGGAAACCATTCTTTTAATAGTCATGTGTGTTATGCAAGTATTATAGGACTGGTTTTGCTACAAGAATTTAGAATTGTGAGTTTGCTGAGCCTGCATAGTTAGAGCACAAACACATTGATCACGCAGTACATGTTACATGCTATTCCACGAGACTGTCGGGATGTCCACGTAATGAGCTACTTGCGCCTGCAAGACCTCTACGGAGAGAACTGTTGTGCACCACTATGCCTTAGGGGCTAGATTCATTCACAGAGCAATAGCTGAAATGAGCAAAGCTATGTACGTACCTGTACGGCATGATTCCGTGTGGGAATTTGAAGGAATGTTTAATGGCATGGCACATTATGTCATTACCTTGCGCTTGGAATGTGATAGGTAGGTAGATAGTGCCCCCCCCCCCCCCCCCCCCCCCCCCCCCCCCTCGGAACAACCCAGAGTTTATGGTTGATTGGTGAGCGTGCACTGAAAAATGACCAAATTCAGTTTTTGGCCCTCTGACGCATGGTGGGCGTGGCCAGACAATATTTTTCAACCCCATTTTTCTCACACAGATATTAAGCTAGTGAAATCAAATTTACTTGACACAAAGCAGGGAGGGTAGTCAACATGCAGACTAAACATCATTATGGTAGCTCACACTGTAGCCGTTGTACGCTGGTCAAATCAATCTATACGCCAAACATCTCCAGTGCGAAGACTGCCATCCTACCGTTGGGAGACACGCCATGGGAAGCTCTAGTGTGCTATGGAAGCATTTTGTGGTTAGGTTGAACAGTCCTCGAAAGAACGACCCTTGAGTGCGAATAACTGCAATCATCATTACTGTTTACAAAAAGGCTTTGTCCGGCCCTTTCTACACTGTTTGTGCCTATTTCAATACGGTCTTCTAAGTCCAAGTCAAATCCCACAGTTTTATTTTTGGTCACAAAAAAAAATTCTTAATGAAGTATACGGTGCACGTATCTGCACAGGGATCCCGTAATCTTAAGGGCACTTCTGGTCTGACAAGAAGCCCTTGCATAACCACATCCCTAATGTAGCAAGCTTTTGCATGCTCACACAGGGAAATGTGTGGCAAAAGGGGAGGGGGGGGGGGGGGGGGGGGGGGGGGGTTGCTTACTATGTATGTGATAGTGATAGTAATTCAAGCTGTATGGATGCAATTACTTCACACGTCGCTTCTATTACACGTCCCGTCAGTTCCAGAGGTTGGGTTCAGCTCACCCTTGACATCTGTCAGTGAAGGTGCCGGTCCTGTGATGGTAACCATAACAACATCCAACCAACAAACTACTGGGCCTTTAGCTCTCAGTGTTCTGCCGGGAGGCAATGCATGTGAGTTGCTTATTGTAAAGTGTGGTAGTAGATTACTGGTTATTTGCCCTAGATTACTGGTTATTTAGATTACTAGTTATTTGCCTTAGATTACTGGTTATTTGTTTGGGATTACTGGTAGGGCAAACTCACATTTCAGAATGATGCCTCAAGTCTTACTCTCACATCAACCACCAGCTCGTACTGTAAGCTAGTGTTTGTTTCCAGGTTGCTTTGTGTTACGTGGCTACAATACAGCTCGCCCCAATTAACGCACAGGTACATGACATCGCACATGGCCAATACTATTGGTTGCAGGTTTAAAATTGACATACTGGTTATGTAGTGATTATTTGCCTTAGATTGGTGACTATTATATTTTATGACCTACGTAGTTAGCCACCCATTTGAAGTGCTGGATTGCGGAATTTAGCTGTACATACCTTGTCAGTAATGCGTATCAACAATCTTGTACGCTCCACTTTTGAAACTGTAGCAAGATCATTATTGTTGTTTTATCTCCATACAGCTGGTTCTGGTGTTGATGCTGACTACATGTTGCCGCAATCGGATATAAACATCCCCAGAGGGCAGCAGCAAGTGACGATACCCATTCCAATTGTGGATGATGACATTTTCGAAGGCAATGAGAGCTTCACACTTGCTCTGAGTAGCACTGGTCAAGTTGTGTTCACACAAGATAGTACTACAGTCATCATTACTGATAACGATGGTAAGTCTATGAACAGTGACCGGATTTGGGAAAAGGGGCCAATTTGCATGTTTTCCAAAAACAATGCAATATCCACAAGTGCGTACAAGTGCTTAGCCTTGGACTAATACCAACCCATGCTTAAGTCTGGACCTCTCCCTATTCCAGGGTTGTGTGCCTTTGCCATTCCGAAAAATTATGCGTGAACGAAAGTGCTGTCAACTCAGCCTCATAACTCATTCATAGTGCTGTCCAAAAGTTCATTTTTGCATCAGCAATGCCTCCTCTATAAACACCACCGTTTAATTTTAGATCACATATTTTTTGAACATGCACTAAGTTGTCCCTTTCTCAAATCCAGTCACAAACTTGTTAGATAGTCTAACCTAAATTTGGAAGAGGGCTAAGCTATTGTTCCTGAAGCTCTTTCCATTCTGAATTTTGTTCTGGGAATGAGTTGACTCAATTTAGTTACAGAAGTATAGTTATTCCATAGAAGAATACCTTTAAGATGCCCCATTTCAACTGGATCTGACACTTGAGACTTGACAGCATGACTTTCAGCCATTGTGTACAGACTTGTGATGCAAACCGCACCCACTCATTAGCAAGCTTTCAATAGTCAAGGCTCTGGACCAGCGAATGCCTGTCCTTACTGAGAAGTGCCCACAGTGCCAGAAATGGATCCCCTACAAGGCGAGGGGCGTGTAAAAGTAAGAGAATTTGCCTTCCCAGTGCTGACTAAAGACTTTAGGCAACAGCTGCCATGTGCCCCCCCCCCCCCCCCACCCCATCCCACCGTTAGTGGTGGGCAGCAAAAACCTGTGCATAAAAATGACACGCATATTCTATTCATTCACCTATGCAGGTGTACTCTTTCAGATCGGGCTATTAGGAAGAGGACAAACATGCAGCAAGTGGATTGTAAGTAGTGAGACTGAGGAGTTATTGTGACTGTTGCACTTGGAGTGTACTCAAGGATGCATACGTACTTCACACACCATATCATCAATACATTAAGATTTTAACGTGTGTCTGTGTGTGTGTGTGTGTGTGTGTGTGTGTGTGTGTGTGTGTGATGGAAGTGGGATGTTCGTGGGGCGGGACTAGACTAGTGACGCGCGACCTTCGTACTTCAATTTACTGTCCCTCGAACTCTGCGAAGAATGTTCGAGAACATTGTGCATGGGCTGGGATCTTCCAGAACAGCTGGAGGGGAGTAGCAGCCGAAGCGGACACAATCGGAGAGTAGCAGTTGAAGCGGATACAATCGGGGAGCAGCAGTTGAAGTGGATGCAATTGGGGAGCGGCAGCCGAAGTGAATGCAATCGGGGAGCGGTTGAAACGGACACAATTGAGAGCAGCAGCTGAAGCGGACGCAAGTGCGGCGAGCAGCAGCTGAAGCGGATGCGAACAAGGAGCAGCAGTTGAAGCGGATCCGATGCAATCGTGCGGGGAGCAGCAGCTCTGCACAGAGAACTGTCAGGCACCGGATTACTCACGTAGATGAACGAGGGGGGAAGTAGCTGAGTGAGCGAAGCGAGCGAAGCTTCTTGTATGTATGAAAGAGGGTGGATCAAATGAACCAATAAGTGAGAATCTAGAATCTAGTACACATACTTGCATGCTATTGTTGTTTGATGTAGCAGACCCCATTCCGGATTTATGCACGTTTTAAATTCCCCATACAATCAAAAGACATGCATATTGACCGCATCTGATTTGAATACCACTGATCAACAATGAATGGACTCTCTGGTGGTGTAACTTTATACAAAAGTATGGATGGTTGGTTTCATTGTGCAGAGAGGGTCACGTTTACTGACGCGTGTGTGGGTTACATTTTATGATGTTTGGTAACCTTCGCTCAAGTAATGTGCTCTCCTTCGTTTCTTTTGCAGAATTCGAGTGTTGAAGCTAAAAGTGAACAACTTGTTAATGCAATAGTTACTGAAGTTAACGTTCGGTGCCAGATGCAGTGTGGACTTACCCGGCAGCAATTTCGGAACTCTGGTTTCAGGTGTGGAACCAATGACGATATTATTGTGTTCCGCAGTCAACTATTGTCAACACCTCAGTCCTCAGCGATGGATCTTCGAGACCACATAGTAACCTGGGCCAGTTTTGCTAACGAAGTTTTGGTGGTCAATGTATATCTTAAACTTGAGTCAACTTGTATGGTCGCGATCGATTCTCTTAGAGACCCACCGTGTTCAGAAGGTGGTCTACCTACAACTGCTGGTATTGGTGGTACTGAACCTACAGCAGCTGCTGATACTGGGTCTGCTACTGCTGGCTGGGTCATTGCAGTATTGGCAATAGTTGCTGTCATCGTACTGAGCATTGCTGTGGTGGTTGTGGGGTTCCTGTATCTCAGGGCACGGAACAAGCAAGAATACACTGTGACGTAAGTTCCTCTGCACAGATTGGTAGTCATTCCTGATATGTGTGTTACTGTGTATAAAAATATATAGTTTAGCCAACTTACCAGTATTATCTCACTGAAGGTTTTCTAATGCATGACTATCCAATTCAGATCTCACATTTAGCAACATTGACCGTCAAGGGTCCTTGCGTATAGATATCACCCTTTGCAGTAATAGTGGAATGCCATTCATGTTTGATGTTGATGTTAATACACCTTCTGTACTATGCAGTCCAGGAGGAGTAATTCCCCTGATGAGACTGGAAAGTGATCACTCGAATGCGTCAACCCTTCTTAATGAAAAAGCACCAGTCCACATGTATGAAAATACGAGCAACATCAAAGGCACAGAGGAAGAGCAAATGCTGAACAAAGAAAGAGAAGCTTGCCCTAATGCCCACACATCCCTCAAGGACAACAGTGGCAGTGGCGCGAATGGGTCAAACCACGTTGAAACTACAGTCAACGTTACATATGAAGAAGTGAGTAACGTCAAAGACACAGAGGATGAAAGAAGGCTGAGCAAACCTCGTTTCTCTTGGCACAATCCCCAGTCATCACCAGAAGACAACAGCGGTGGTGGGGGTGGAGGCGGTGGAGACATGGTCTGAAAGGCATCTTGTGTACACGCATACATAATTATAGAAACGCTTGTACAATGTCTCTGTAACAATATTATAGTAATAACGATCTTATATAATTTGTCAACACATGACCAGTAGGTTATTATTGTACCCATTATGTCTTGGTATCTGCTAGATGTTACTGTGCTTGTTTGCAGTTGTACATTACGATGCAGAATCAGTAACTTTTTCCTCTGATGGCTGAGATCTGGAACCCTTAGTGACTGAGTGTGACTGCTCCCTGCCACCACTCCGAGGTCTGATGAGGAACATACCTCTTCTTCTAAAATCCAATGATACACATCCTAATGTCTATGAAATGCATTATCTCATCGGGTGAAGCTTGTCTTCTTCCTCAATGCAAGCTAGCATAGATAATAGTAGTCCTATCAGTATCTATGGCGGCAGGCCTTATGCTGCCTGCAAGCGAATGAGCCATCCGGACTTCCACCCACAAATTCACCTGCTTCCGGTTGCGCGCGCCCCCGAGGTTCAAAGGTCACGGTTGCTGGTTGCAGACTCGAGGCGACGATAGTGATTCTGTGAAATTGGCATGCTCCTTCGAGGGTACGAGGTCAGTATTCTGCCATTGCAGTAGAGCTGTTTCCTGGACTGAATGCAATTCCATTCAACTGCAGCTGTACAGATGGACTGACTTGACTTAGATTATTTTGAAGTCATGCATGATAGCATACGTAGTATGCGGGTATTCTACCCACTAGTTGAGGTCTTGACATTAATGTGGGTGCCAGTAGTTTACACGTGTGGTCGTAATATTAAAGGTGTGTGTGTGTGTGTTTGGGGGGGGGGGGGGGGGGGGGGGGGGGTCATTTACTTCCCCCACCGCCCGGGCCCCAGCACCCCTTGAAGTCCCTTCCATCATATCACCAGCATTGGGGACTTTGTAGGTTATTACTCGATCTCCAAAGTTCCTGGTGACCTTGTGTTCCCCATTACTGTACACACGTGTTAAAACGCAGCTAACAACCACTGGTTATTGTAGTCACAGGAAATAATATGTATTATGTTAGCTATACTTGAGTGGCCTCATACAGAACAGAATGCTTCCGCTCACATACACACACACACACACATGCACACACAGACAGCAAACACTCCGATCACTTCCTACGCTGCAGGGTGCTATGATGGGGAGTACTACAAGTGTGTGACAGTGTCAGTCACCCTGTATTCCTTACCAGGTGAGCCAACACACACTCAGTATTAATTCACATCATTCCTGGTAGGAGAATGTTGTTCCTCGTTCCCATGCCTCTACACACCCTGTTTTTGATTGCTTTAGTTATGAAAAAAAAACAGAGAGAGAGGGCCTGGGGAATGTTACCACATGATCCATGGCCTCAAACATCGCCATGCCTGCTCTCAACAGCCAAGCATGTAGGAGACCAATATTGCGTTCTGTGCTAGCTATGAAGATGGGACAAGCGCCAACAGAGAGCTACACTGAGGCTAGAAGCCATGACTCGAAAGGACTAGTTAAAATGCCCAGCTCTGACCCAATCTTCTCGTGGAGCGAAAGTATGGCGCAATTTCACACAGCCATCCCTCAGTGGTTGTGCTGGATATGTTTTGCAGGTACGTACATGTAGGACCTACATGTACCTCTTCTCTGGAACTTGTTTTGGTTCTCTAGCTTACGTAAACTGTGCGATGGATCACGTGGCAAGATTCCCCAGGACCTCTCCCTCCGTTTTTTGCATACTGTAAGCGATCAAAAACTGGAGGTATACATGTAGAAGACCTGGAACGAGGCTAGGACATATTGTTCCTCCTAACAGATCAAACCTTACAACCACCTGTTTGTCGGAGGGCTTAACTACTATGTAAAGGCATGCCGCTATCTGACCATGCTCACTACAGTCCTGAAGTGCTTTTGACAGCTCCCATCAGATTAGTAAACCTAAATAAAGTATATAATGACCCTATGTATTGTGCTAATACTAAGTCACATGGCCTAGCTAATATGGTTTAATACCATTAGGGGATGGATCCCCACCCACTTGGATCGTGCGGCAATCTATCCCTCCTTGGTTTCTTAGTGTGGTCCATTCTGTGTGTACTCGTGCGCTTGCTACTCTGGCCTCATTGTGGGCAACGGCAAGAACAAGCCCTCCCTCAAGACCATCTTCACCATCATTCACAAGTGAGTCAGTAGTCCCATTCCCATACACAGTCTGGGAATGAGACTGCTAATTATGAATGGGCAGGTGTAGCCACAAATTTATAATTTTGGAGCATATTTCATGAAAAGAGCCTCTTGCGGAGGCAACTAAGGGTTGGTAGCCGTGTGCATATTAATCATGTGACATGGCATACACAGAGCACGTAGACATGGCAACTGAGAAATGATGAATGTAGATAGCAAATGACAGACGATATATATAGCTAGCTACATGTAGCATCTGGACCTTGGTCGGCTTGCCTTGGGTTGTTGTTGACTGTCCAAGCTCGCACTCCCACGAAGGATGTGTGTTAGTGGTGAAGCAGGTGTTCAGCCCATTGTGCTGTGCTGTTGTGGTTTGTCTGAACAACAAGCTGTGGTGCTCATGACCTATTGTGTCCACACGCCAAGAAAAGCTGTCTCTGAGAGATATTGGCACAATGAGTATTATTACTAAGCTACATGTACTAAGGCAGTCCTGCTGTATTGGACTTGACAATCTGTATACATAGAGGGCACGTAATTTCCTCACCCCAAAGGAAAGCAGTGCTGAGGCATGGCTTTGTAGTCAGGAGAAGACAGCAGGGAATGTTAAGAGCAGTACACACACGCGCGCACACACACACACACACACACACACACACACGTACACACACACACACACACACACACACACACACACACACATGCGCACACACACACACACACACACACACACACACACACACACACACACACACACACATGTACTGCACAGCTAGAGAATCTTCTGTATACCACCAACAACTTTGAATTCCGAAGTTGCCGAGCAATTCCCATTATCCCCTTCAAATGGGGTGCCTCTGACTGCAGACTCTGGATATAATCCCAGGAAAGTAGTAATCCGTCCACCAGTACATGATCTACAGAGGTGCACTGCACAATTCTCAGGAATGGGACTAGTCTATCGGGCTAGCCCCTCGAATTTTCCCCACCATGGATCATCTCACATGACCGCACGGGGGAAAGGAGGATCTAGACCACTTTGCTTAGGCTCTACTTGAAATCCGGTAAAGCCAATCAGATTGCAGCTGTCACGTGTGGTCTTTCAAATTGCTCGGTACAAGCGTTGAGGACTGTCTGAAGTGGGCCTGCGTTTGCTGTTAAGGGGTTAAGCAAGCAACTTCAGGGCAAATGATAGTTGCCGTAGATGTGCATGCTCTGGCGATGATATGTGTTGGTACGTATTGCTGACGTGTGTCAATGAATCTTTGTCTCCTTCCTGTGCAGGCTATTAGTAAGCTAACAATGCTTGCCAATGTTCACTGAAACGGCACAAGTGAGCTGCTCATCGGATACAGCTGTATGTGTGTGGTTGCGGGGGGGGGGGGGGGGGGGGGGGGAATGGGAGAGGAGAAGTATGTTTTTGAAACCAAATTTATGTAAGGGACACAAGTCATCCAAGTGTGAATCAAACTCAACAGTATAAACAACAGACAATCGACAATAGATTTGTGCAAAAACGGAATGTGCAAATCATTCATTTTACAGTCACTTGCCCTCGGGCGCAAAACTCAGGTGTTTCGTGACCTTGTGCTCGTGACTGTAAATTGCATAGCTACATCCCGACTAAGCGTGATCTAACTGGCTTATCTCACGTTGTTTACTACAGCTTGTGTCACACTGCAGCACGGTTGCTATGGGGTCTCCTTGGTAACCGCTGTATCCATGGTTTAGTCTGGCTTCAGTTCAGAACTGCAGTGCAGAGCTGCTACTGTTGAGTAGCAAGTAGCTAGTTGTTTGCTATGGAATCTCCTTGGTAACCGCTGCATCATACTGCAGCATGGTTTAGTCTGACTTCAATTCAATACTGCAGTGCAGAGCTGCTAGTTGTTGTTATGGTTGAGAAGCAAAGTAACTAGTTGTTCGCACGATTCTCGTAGTCACTTTGGGTCTATAATCCGTGATGCGGCGTGACAAGTGATTTTGTAAAATAGAACGACTCCCACGTTGGACATAATTATCTGTTACTTCAATGTTAGTCAAAGCTGTTTACACGTAGAAGGAAATTGAAGAGGGATGCCTAATACTCCCATGAATGTGGAGGGACTGAAAACAGGCGACTGAATGGTGAAGTGAGCTGTAAGAAGCCCAAGTCCGTTAGATTCTGGTCTTCGTGGTTGGTGAAGCGATAGTAACCGAATGCTCTGTGCCAACCGTCTGTCGATCACATAGACCCTGAGCGCTTGCGGAATCACGCGAACAACAAGTAGCTAGCTGTTGAATTATCTGTACTAAGACTACTTAGGCATATATCTTCTCCACTAGTTTGTGTTAAATGCTATGAATTTTGAAAAGTGATTGAAGCAACCATGAACAGTTGGGCTTCCCAGGGCGATTATCAAACATCAAAGGATACACATGGCCCCAATTGCTGTAGGAGTTTACAGTGGCTACCAGTACTTTGATCTGCCCATGCAAAGTGAAATGATCTAATGGACTATGGAGAAGCTCTGCCTGGCTCTACCTGGAGAAGCTCTACTTGGCTCTACCTGGAGAAGCTTTACTTGGCTCTAGCTGGCTATACCTCTGCTCTACCTGGCTCTACCTCTGCTCTACCTGGCTCTACCTCTGCTCTACCTGGCTCTACCTCTGCTCTACCTGGCTCTACCTCTGCTCTACCTGGCTCTACCTCTGCTCTACCTGGCACTACCTCTGCTCTACCTTGCTCTACCTGGTTCTACCTGGCTCTACCTGTGCTCTACCTGGCTTTACCTGGCTCTACCTCTGCTCTACCCCTGCTCTACCTGGCTCTACCTGGCTCTATACCTGGCTCTACCTGGCTCTACCTGGCTCTACCTCTGCTCTACCTAGCTCTGTGTGGCTCTACATCTGCTCTACCTGGCTCTACCTCTGCTCTACCTGGCACTACCTCTGCTCTACCTTGCTCTACCTGGTTCTACCTGGCTCTACCTCTGCTCTACCTGGCTTTACCTGGCTCTACCTCTGCTCTACCTGGCTCTACCTCTGCTCTTCCTGGCTCTACCTCTGCTCTACCTGGCTCTACCTCTGCTCTACCTGGCTCTACCTCTACTCTACCCCTGCTCTACCTGGCTCTACCTCTGCTCTACCTGGCTCTACCTGGCTCTATACCTGGCTCTACCTGGCTCTACCTGGCTCTACCTCTGCCCTACCTAGCTCTGTGTGGCTCTACATCTGCTCTACCTGGCTCTACCTCTGCTCTACCTGGCACTACCTCTGCTCTACCTTGCTCTACCTGGTTCTACCTGGCTCTACCTCTGCTCTACCTGGCTTTACCTGGCTCTACCTCTTCTCTACCTGGCTCTACCTCTGCTCTACCTGGCTCTACCTCTGCTCTACCTGGCTCTACCTCTGCTCTACCTGGCTCTACCTCTGCTCTACCTGGCTCTACCTCTCCTCTACCTAGCTCTGTGTGGCTCTACATCTGCTCTACCTAGCTCTACCTCTGCTTTACCTGGCACTACCTCTGCTCTACCTTGCTCTACCTGGTTCTACCTGGCTCTACCTCTGCTCTACCTGGCTTTACCTGGCTCTACCTCTGCTCTACCTGGCTCTACCTCTGCTCTACCTGGCTCTACCTCTGCTCTTCCTGGCTCTACCTCTTCTCTACCTGGCTCTACCTCTACTCTACCTGGCTCTACCTCTGCTCTACCCCCCTGCTCTACCTGGCTCTACCTCTGCTCTACCTGGCTCTACCTGGCTCTATACCTGGCTCTACCTGGCTCTACCTGGCTCTACCTCTGCTCTACCTAGCTCTGTGTGGCTCTACATCTGCTCTACCTGGCTCTACTTCTGCTCTACCTGGCTTTACCTGGCTCTACATCTGCTCTACCTGGCTCTACCTCTGCTCTACCTGGCTTTACCTGGCTCTACCTCTGCTCTACCTGGCTCTACCTCTGCTCTTCCTGGCTCTACCTCTGCTCTACCTGGCTCTATCTGGCTCTATACCTGGCTCTACCTGGCTCTACCCGGCTCTACCTCTGCTCTACCTAGCTCTGTGTGGCTCTACATCTGCTCTACCTGGCTCTACCTCTGCTCTACCTGGCACTACCTCTGCTCTACCTTGCTCTACCTGGTTCTACCTGGCTCTACCTCTGCTCTTCCTGGCTGTACCTCTGCTCTACCTGTCTCTACCTCTGCTCTACCTGGCTCTACCTCTGCTCTTCCTGGCTCTACCTCTGCTCTAGCTACCTGGCTCTACCTCTGCTCTACCTGGCTCTACCTCTGCTCTTCCTGGCTCTACCTCTGCTCTACCTGGCTCTAGCTCTGCTCTACCTGGCTCTACCTGGCTCTATACCTGGCTCTACCTGGCTCTACCTGGCTCTACCTCTGCTCTACCTAGCTCTGTGTGGCTCTACATCTGCTCTACCTAGCTCTACCTCTGCTCTACATGGCACTACCTCTGCTCTACCTTGCTCTACCTGGTTCTACCTGGCTCTACCTCTGCTCTACCTGGCTCTACCTCTGCTCTACCTGGCTCTACCTCTGCTCAACCTGGCTCTACCTCTGCTCTTCCTCTGCTCTACCTGGCTCTACCTCTGCTCTACCTGGCTCTACCTGGCTCTATACCTGGCTCTACCTGGCTCTACCTGGCTCTACCTCTGCTCTACCTAGCTCTGTGTGGCTCTACATCTGCTCTACCTGGCTCTACTTCTGCTCTACCTAGCACTACCTCTGCTCTACCTTGCTCTACCTGGTTCTACCTGGCTCTACCTCTGCTCTACCTGGCTTTACCTGGCTCTACCTCTGCTCTACCTGGCTCTACCTCTGCTCTACCTGGCTCTACCTCTGCTCTACCCCTGCTCTACCTGGCTCTACCTCTGCTCTACCTGGCTCTACCTGGCTCTATACCTGGCTCTACCTGGCTCTACCTGGCTCTACCTCTGCTCTACCTAGCTCTGTGTGGCTCTACATCTGCTCTCCCTGGCTCTACCTCTGCTCTACCTGGCACTACCTCTGCTCTACCTTGCTCTACCTGGTTCTACCTGGCTCTACCTCTGCTCTACCTGGCTTTACCTGGCTCTACCTCTGCTCTACCTGGCTCTACCTCTGCTCTACCTGGCTCTACCTCTGCTCTACCCCTGCTCTACCTGGCTCTACCTCTGCTCTACCTGGCTCTACCTGGCTCTATACCTGGCTCTACCTGGCTCTACCTGGCTCTACCTCTGCTCTACCTAGTTCTGTGTGGCTCTACATCTGCTCTACCTGGCTCTACCTCTGCTCTACCTGGCACTACCTCTGCTCTACCTTGCTCTACCTGGTTCTACCTGGCTCTACCTCTGCTCTACCTGGCTTTACCTGGCTCTACCTCTGCTCTACCTGGCCTACCTCTGCTCTACCTGGCTCTACCTCTGCTCTTCCTGGCTCTACCTCTTCTCTGCCTGGCTCTACCTCTGCTCTACCTGGCTCTACCTCTGCTCTACCCCTGCTCTACCTGGCTCTACCTCTGCTCTACCTGGCTCTACCTGGCTCTATACCTGGCTCTACCTGGCTCTACCTGGCTCTACCTCTGCTCTACCTAGCTCTGTGTGGCTCTACATCTGCTCTACCTGGCTCTACTTCTGCTCTACCTGGCACTACCTCTGCTCTACCTTGCTCTACCTGGTTCTACCTGGCTCTCCCTCTGCTCTACCTGGCTTTACTTGGCACTACCTCTGCTCTACCTTGCTCTACCTGGTTCTACCTGGCTCTACCTTTGCTCTACCTGGCTTTACCTGGCTCTACCTCTGCTTTACCTGGCTCTACCTCTGCTCTACCTGGCTCTACCTCTGCTCTTCCTGGCTCTACCTCTGCTCTACCTGGCTCTACTTCTGCTCTACCTGGCTCTACCTCTGCTCTACCCCTGCTCTACCTGGCTCTACCTCTGCTCTACCTGGCTCTACCTGGCTCTATACCTGGCTCTACCTCTCCTCTACCTAGCTCTGTGTGGCTCTACATCTGCTCTACCTGGCTCTACTTCTGCTGTACCTGGCACTACCTCTGCTCTACCTTGCTCTACCTGGTTCCACCTGGCTCTACATCTGCTCTACCTGGCTTTACCTGGCTCTACCTCTGCTCTACCTGGCTTTACCTGGCTCTACCTCTGCTCTACCTGGCTCTACCTCTGCTCTTCCTGGCTCTACCTCTGCTCTACCTGGCTCTATCTGGCTCTATACCTGGCTCTACCTGGCTCTACCTCTGCTCTACCTAGCTCTGTGTGGCTCTACATCTGCTCTACCTGGCTCTACCTCTGCTCTACCTGGCACTACCTCTGCTCTACCTTGCTCTACCTGGTTCTACCTGGCTCTACCTCTGCTCTACCTGGCTTTACCTGGCTCTACCTCTGCTTTACCTGGCTCTACCTCTGCTCTTCCTGGCTCTACCTCTGCCATTGTGTACAGACTGGTGATGCAATCCGCACCCACTCATTAGCAAGCTTTCAGTAGTCAAGGCTCTTGACCAGCGAATGCCTGTCCATACTGAGAAGTGGCCACAGTGCCAGAAATGGAAATGGACAGCCGCCATGGTGGTGCAACGTTTACAAAAAGTACGGATGGTTGGTTTCCTTGTGCAGAGAGGGTCACATATGTACCGGCAGATTGACTGACAGACTGACTGACTGACAGACTGACTGATGGACAAACCGATTGCTTAGCGTGCTTCACACGCGGGTGTGGGATACATTTTATGATGTTTGGTAACCTTCGCTCAAGTAATGTGCTCTCCTTCATTTCTTTTGCAGAATTCCAGTGTTGAAGTTAAAACTGAACAACTTGTTAATGCAATAGCTACTGAAGTTAACGTTCGGTGCCAGATGCAGTGTGGACTTACCCGGCAGCAATTTCGGAACTCTGGTTTCAGGTGTGGAACCAACGACGATATTATAGTGTTCCGCACTGAACTATTGTCAACATCTCAGTCCTCAGCGATGGATCTTCGAGACCACATAGTAACCTGGGCCAGTTTTGCTAACGAAGTTTTGGTGGTCAATGTATATCTTAAACTTGAGTCAACTTGTATGGTCGCGATCGATTCTCTTAGAGACCCACCGTGTTCAGAAGGTGGTCTACCTACAACTGCTGGTATTGGTGGTACTGAACCTACAGCAGCTGCTGATACTGGGTCTGCTACTGCTGGCTGGGTCATTGCAGTATTGGCAATAGTTGCTGTCATCGTACTGAGCATTGCTGTGGTGGTTGTGGGGTTCCTGTATCTCAGGGCACGGAACAAGCAAGAATACACTGTGACGTAAGTTCCTCTGCACAGATTGGTAGTCATTCCTGATATAAGTGTGTTACTGTGTATAAAAATATATAGTTTAGCCAACTTACCAGTATTATCACACTGAAGGTTTTCTAATGCATGACTATCCAATTCAGATCTCACATTTAGCAACATTGACCATCAAGGGTCCTTGCGTATAGATACCACCCTTTGCAGTAATAGTGGAATGCCATTCATGTTTGATGTTGATGTTAATACACCTTCTGTACTATGCAGTCCAGGAGGAGTAGTTCCCCTGATGAGACTGGAAAGTATTCACTCGAATGTGTCAACCCTTCTTAATGAAAAAGCACCAGTCCACATGTATGAAAATACGAGTAACATCAAAGGCACAGAGGAAGAGGGAATGCTGAACAAAGAAAGAAAAGCTTGCCCTAATGCCCACACATCCCTCAAGGACAACAGTGGCAGTGGTGCGAATGGGTCAAACCACATTGAAACTGCACTCAACGTTACATATGAAGAAGAGAGTAACATCAAAGACACAGAGGATGAAAGAAGGCTGAGCAAACCTCGTTTCTCTTGGCACAATCCCCAATCATCACCAGAAGACAACAGCGGTGGTGGGGGTGGAGGCGGTGGGGACATGGTCTGAAAGGCATCTTGTGTACACGCATACATAATTATAGAACCGCTTGTACAATGTCTCTGTAACAATATTATAGTAATAACGACCTTATATAATTTGTCAACACATGACCAGTAGGTTATTATTGTACCCATTATGTCTTGGTATCTGCTAGATGTTACTGTGCTTGTTTGCAGTTGTACATTATGATGCAGAATCAGTAGCTTTTTCCTCTGATGACTGAGATCTGGAACCCTTGGTGACTGAGTGTGACTGCTCCCTTCCGCCACTCCGAGATCTGATGAAGAACATACCTCTTCTTCTAAAATCAGTAAAATCCCATGATACACCATTCTATAATGTCTACGAAATGATCCCATTACATTATCTCATCGGGTGAAGCTTGTCTTAATTCTTCCTCAATGCAAGCCCTGCAATCTGAATTGTGTATTTCACGCATGCAATGCAAGTGCAAAAACTAAGTCGGTGCTCACATATGGGGGAGCCTGAGGCTACTAAATTTGCTTAACCATGAATTTTGGCTTATCAAGGAGCCTTACCATCAATATTGTCAGTATATAATTAATGAACAATTTTGGGGTGTTGCATGCTTGTGAGTTCCAGATCAGTCTGGGATTCATACAGAAAAGACCTAAGTGGGCTCAATGAGAGCATCATCAATGATTAATTGAGACTACAATATGCACTGCCTCAGCACCAGTGGTAATTTCTTCGCCATATGCACCACCTGCAATTATGTTACAATGATTCACACCTAGGCAGTAATTGGAACTCATGATCACGATCTTCTGATTAATCAGAAGATCGTGAATGAGTTCCAATTAATCCCAGCTGGATCCTTAGTGAGTTTAGCTACTTTCGCATTACAGTTGATCATTCCATAATAATATTATTATTACTGGTACCATAATATATAAATAAATAATACATGGGTGGTGCATGCATGAACAACACTTGCATGATCTGTGCATGGGCTATGTGCGAGTGCACATGCTATAGTGGAATGTGTAGCAAATCGCCTAGTGTGAAGAGCTGTTAATTATTGCAATGTAGAGGAAGAGATCTAGAGAAGGAGTTTGGGTAGGTCAGTATTGGCATCAAGAGGTGCATAACAGAAATTTAGCCCGCTAGGATGCCACCAGCTTAATCACAGTACATGTATAGTAAAATCAGCTGAATTTAATGCAGCCCAGAATGTACACACCCAAAAGAAACAAAAAGAAAGGGCGGTCGGGAAAAAAGTTAAAAAAACAGGAAAAAAAAAACCTAGCAACGCACCCATCCCTCCGTGACAGGTCAGACACCGAAGTGTGCTTCCTCAGGAGCGTTGGATAGGCGTGACTGGAATCACAGGAGGGCGACCTGCTTTGGCCAGAACACCTTTTAGCTTCGGAACGGGCGTACTCGGGCTGCTAGGCCGGGAGTCGAGAATCGGTGTGTACAGAGTGGCCCAGACTCTAGCCTCGTACCCATTGAAGGTTTGGGTACGAGGCTACCCAGACTCGTACTCGATTATTGGGGAGGCAAACATTCATACCCAAGTGTGCAAGCATACTATCTATGCTGCAAGCGAATGAGCCATCCGGACTTCCCGCCAAAACTTGCTACAAATTTACCTGCTTCCGGTTGCGTGCGCCCCCGAGGTTCAAAGGTCACGATTGCGGGTTGCGACGATAGCCTTGGATGCGAAATTGGCACGCTCCTTCCGAAGCTTTGGAATGAGGGTGAGGTCAGTATTCATTGCAGTAGAGCTGTTTCCTGGACTGAATGCTTTTTTCCATTCAACTGTTGCAAAGAGTGACTTTGAAGTCATGCATAGCATAGTACGTATGTAGTCTCGCGAACGTCTGGCCCGCGAGACTACATAGTATGCTGGTATTCTAGCTACCCACTAGTTGACATTAATGTGGGTGCCCAGTAGCCTCGTTTCCGATTTTCGGATGGGGCCTGGGAACGAGGCTAGGTGCCCAGTAGTTTACACGTGTGGTCGTAATATTAAAGGTGTGGGGGTCATTTACTGCCCCCACCACCCCGGGGCCCTACCTCTCTTCCATCATATCACCAGCATTGGGGACTTTGTAGGTCATTACTCTCCAAAGTGCCTGGTGTCCTTGCGTTCCCCATTACTACAACTGTATACAAGTGTTAAAACACAGCCAACAACCACTGGTTATTGTAGTCACAGGAAATAATATGTCCATTGTTTATTATGTTAGCAAAATGGGCTATATATACTTGAGTACGTGGCCTCATACAGAATGCTTCCGCTCACACACACACACACACACATGCACACGTGCGTGCACACACACACGCACACACACACACATGCCCACACAGACACGCATGCCCGCACAGACAGCAAACACTCCGATCACTTCCTACGCTGCAAGGTGCCTCAGGGCAGATATGGGGAGTACTACACGCACAAGTGTGTGACCGTCACCCTGGATTCCTTACCAGGTGAGCCAACACACACTCAGTACTAATTCACATCATTCCTGGTAGGAGAAATGTTGTTCCTCGTTCCCAAGCCTCTACACGCCCTGTTTTTGATCGCTTTAGGTATGAAAAAACAGAGAGAGAAGGCTTGTTGAATGTTACCACCTGATTGATCCATGGCACGACCATCAAACATATCGCGGTGCCTGCTCTCAGCAGCTAAGCGTGTAGGAGACCAATCTCGCATTCTGTGCTAGCTATGAAGGTGGGACAAGCGCTTGCTATAAAGGTGGGACAAAGCGCCAACAGAGAGCTACACTGAGTCTATGAAGCTAGCCTTGTTCCCAGGCCGCGTGGGCAGAGCTCTAGAGAAGTCTTCTCTCCTCCCACGCGGCCTGGGAACGAGGCTACTATGAAGCATACCCAGGTTAGAAGCCATGACTCCAAAGGACTAGTGATAAACGTAAAATGCCCAGCTGTGATGCAATCTTCTCATGGAGCGAAAAGATGGTACAATTCGGACTTTCACACAGCCATCCCTCAGTGGCAAACCTGGATATGTTTTACAGGTACAATGTAGGACCTACATGTACCTCTTCTCTGGAGCGTTCTCTAGCTTACATAAGCTGTGCCACGGATCACGTGGCAAGATTCCCCAGGACTTCTCCCTCCGTTTTTGCATACTGTAAGCGATCAAAAACTGGAGGTGTACATGTACGTAGAAGACCTGGAACGAGGCTACGTAGGATAATAATATTGTTCCTCCTAACTGATCAAACCTTACAACCACCTGTTTGTCGGAGGGCTTAACTACTATGTAAAGTCATGCCGCTATCTGACCACACTCGCTACAGTCCTGAAGTGCTTTTGACAGCTCCCATCAGATTAGTAAACCTAAATAAAGTATATAATGACCCTATGTTAAGTCACATGGCCTAACTAATATGGTTTAATACCATTAAGGGATAGATCCCCACCCTCTTGCATCATGTGACAATCTATCCCTCTTAGTTTCTTAGTGTGGTCCATTCTGTGCGTACTCGTACGCTTGCTACTCTGGCCTCATTGTGGGCAACGGCAAGAACAAACCCTCCCTCTTGACCATCTTCACCATCATTCACAAGTGAGTCAGTAGTCCCATTCCCATACACGGTCTGGGAATGAGACTGCTAATTATGAATGGGCAGGTGTAGCCACAAATTTATAATTTTGGAGCATATTTCATGAAAAGAGCCTCTTGCAGAGGCAACTAAGGGTTGGTAGCCGTGTGCATATTAATCATGTGACATGGCATACACAGAGCACGTAGACATGGCAACTGAGAAATGATGAATGTAGATAGCAAATGACAGACGATATATATAGCTAGCTACATGTAGCATCTGGACCTTGGTCGGCTTGCCTTGGGTTGTTGTTGACTGTCCAAGCTCGCACTCCCACGAAGGATGTGTGTTAGTGGTGAAGCAGGTGTTCAGCCCATTGTGCTGTGCTGTTGTGGTTTGTCTGAACAACAAGCTGTGGTGCTCATGACCTATTGTGTCCACACGCCAAGAAAAGCTGTCTCTGAGAGATATTGGCACAATGAGTATTATTACTAAGCTACATGTACTAAGGCAGTCCTGCTGTATTGGACTTGACAATCTGTATACATAGAGGGCACGTAATTTCCTCACCCCAAAGGAAAGCGGTGCTGAGGCATGGCTTTGTAGTCAGGAGAAGACAGCAGGGAATGTTAAGAGCAGTACACACACACGCACACACACACACACACACACACACACACGTACACACACACACACACACATGCACACACACACACACACACACACACACACACACACACACACACACACACACACACACACACACACACACACACACATGTACTGCACAGCTAGAGAATCTTCTGTATACCACCAACAACTTTGAATTCCGAAGTTGCCGAGCAATTCCCATTATCCCCTTCAAATGGGGTGCCTCTGACTGCAGACTCTGGATTTAATCCTAGGAAAGTAGTAATCCGTCCACCAGTACATGATCTACAGAGGTGCACTGCACAATTCTCAGGAATGGGACTAGTCTATCGGGCTAGCCCCTCGAATTTTCCCCACCATGGATCATCTCACATGACCGCACGGGGGAAAGGAGGATCTAGACCACTTTGCTTAGGCTCTACTTGAAATCCGGTAAAGCCAATCAGATTGCAGCTGTCACGTGTGGTCTTTCAAATTGCTCGGTACAAGCGTTGAGGACTGTCTGAAGTGGGCCTGCGTTTGCTGTTAAGGGGTTAAGCAAGCAACTTCAGGGCAAATGATAGTTGCCGTAGATGTGCATGCTCTGGCGATGATATGTGTTGGTACGTATTGCTGACGTGTGTCAATGAATCTTTGTCTCCTTCCTGTGCAGGCTATTAGTAAGCTAACAATGCTTGCCAATGTTCACTGAAACGGCACAAGTGAGCTGCTCATCGGATACAGCTGTAAGTATGTGTGTGGTTGCGGGGGGGGGGGGGGGGGGGGGGGGGGGGAATGGGAGAGGAGAAGTATGTTTTTGAAACCAAATTTATGTAAGGGACACAAGTCATCCAAGTGTGAATCAAACTCAACAGTATAAACAACAGACAATCGACAATAGATTTGTGCAAAAACGGAATGTGCAAATCATTCATTTTACAGTCACTTGCCCTCGGGCGCAAAACTCAGGTGTTTCGTGACCTTGTGCTCGTGACTGTAAATTGCATAGCTACATCCCGACTAAGCGTGATCTAACTGGCTTATCTCACGTTGTTTACTACAGCTTGTGTCACACTGCAGCACGGTTGCTATGGGGTCTCCTTGGTAACCGCTGTATCCATGGTTTAGTCTGGCTTCAGTTCAGAACTGCAGTGCAGAGCTGCTACTGTTGAGTAGCAAGTAGCTAGTTGTTTGCTATGGAATCTCCTTGGTAACCGCTGCATCATACTGCAGCATGGTTTAGTCTGACTTCAATTCAATACTGCAGTGCAGAGCTGCTAGTTGTTGTTATGGTTGAGAAGCAAAGTAACTAGTTGTTCGCACGATTCTCGTAGTCACTTTGGGTCTATAATCCGTGATGCGGCGTGACAAGTGATTTTGTAAAATAGAACAACTCCCACGTTGGAAATAATTATCAAGAAGGGCCGTCTGTTACTTCAATGTTAGTCAAAGCTGTTTACACGTAGAAGGAAATTGAAGAGGGATGCCTAATACTCCCATGAATGTGGAGGGACTGAAAACAGGCGACTGAATGGTGAAGTGAGCTGTAAGAAGCCCAAGTCCGTTAGATTCTGGTCTTCGTGGTTGGTGAAGCGATAGTAACCGAATGCTCTGTGCCAACCGTCTGTCGATCACATAGACCCTGAGCGCTTGCGGAATCACGCGAACAACAAGTAGCTAGCTGTTGAATTATCTGTACTAAGACTACTTAGGCATATCTTCTCCACTAGTTTGTGTTAAATGCTATGAATTTTGAAAAGTGATTGAAGCAACCATGAACAGTTGGGCTTCCCAGGGCGATTATCAAACATCAAAGGATACACATGGCCCCAATTGCTGTAGGAGTTTACAGTGGCTACCGGTACTTTGATCTGCCCATGCAAAGTGAAATGATCTAATGGACTATGGAGAAGCTCTGCCTGGCTCTACCTGGAGAAGCTCTACTTGGCTCTACCTGGAGAAGTTTTACTTGGCTCTAGCTGGCTATACCTCTGCTCTACCTGGCTCTACCTCTGCTCTACCTGGCTCTACCTCTGCTCTACCTGGCTCTACCTCTGCTCTACCTGGCTCTACCTCTGTTCTACCTGGCTCTACCTCTGCTCTACCTCTGCTCTACCTGGCTCTACCTCTGCTCTACCTGGCTCTACCTGGCTCTATACCTGGCTCTACCTGGCTCTACCTGGCTCTACCTGGCTCTACCTCTGCTCTACCTAGCTCTGTGTGGCTCTACATCTGCTCTACCTGGCTCTACCTCTGCTCTACCTGGCACTACCTCTGCTCTACCTTGCTCTACCTGGTTCTACCTGGCTCTACCTCTGCTCTACCTGGCTTTACCTGGATCTACCTCTGCTCTACCTGGCTCTACCTCTGCTCTTCCTGGCTCTACCTCTGCTCTACCTGGCTCTACCTCTGCTCTACCTGGCTCTACCTCTGCTCTACCCCTGCTCTACCTGGCTCTACCTCTGCTCTACCTGGCTCTAAACCTGGCTCTACCTGGCTCTACCTGGCTCTCCCTCTGCTCTACCTAGCTCTGTGTGGCTCTACCTGGCTCTACCTCTGCTCTACCTGGCACTACCTCTGCTCTACCTTGCTCTACCTGGTTCTACCTGGCTCTACCTCTGCTCTACCTGGCTCTACCTCTGCTCTACCCCTGCTCTACCTGGCTCTACCTCTGCTTTACCTGGCTCTACCTGGCTCTATACCTGGCTCTACCTGGCTCTACCTGGCTCTACCTCTGCTCTACCTAGCTCTGTGTGGCTCTACATCTGCTCTATCTGGCTCTACCTCTGCTCTTCCTGGCTCTACCTCTGCTCTACCTGGCTCTACCTCTGCTCTACCTGGCTCTACCTCTGCTCTACCCCTGCTCTACCTGGCTCTACCTCTGCTCTACCTGGCTCTACCTGGCTCTAAACCTGGCTCTACCTGGCTCTACCTGGCTCTCCCTCTGCTCTACCTAGCTCTGTGTGGCTCTACCTGGCTCTACCTCTGCTCTACCTGGCACTACCTCTGCTCTACCTTGCTCTACCTGGTTCTACCTGGCTCTACCTCTGCTCTACCTGGCTCTACCTCTGCTCTACCCCTGCTCTACCTGGCTCTACCTCTGCTCTACCTGGCTCTACCTGGCTCTATACCTGGCTCTACCTGGCTCTACCTGGCTCTACCTCTGCTCTACCTAGCTCTGTGTGGCTCTACATCTGCTCTACCTGGCTCTACCTCTGTTCTACCTGGCACTACCTCTGCTCTACCTTGCTCTACCTGGTTCTACCTGGCTCTACCTCTGCTCTACCTGGCTTTACCTGGTTCTACATCTGCTCTACCTGGCTCTACCTCTGTTCTACCTGGCACTACCTCTGCTCTACCTTGCTCTACCTGGTTCTACCTGGCTCTACCTCTGCTCTACCTGGCTTTACCTGGCTCTACCTCTGCTCTACCTGGCTCTACCTCTGTTCTACCTGGCACTACCTCTGCTTTACCTTGCTCTACCTGGTTCTACCTGGCTCTACCTCTGCTCTACCTGGCTTTACCTGGCTCTACCTCTGCTCTACCTGGCTCTACCTCTGCTCTTCCTGGCTCTACCTCTGCTCTACCTGGCTCTACCTCTGCTCTACCTGGCTCTACCTCTGCTCTACCCCTGCTCTACCTGGCTCTACCTCTGCTCTACCTGGCTCTACCTGGCTCTATACCTGGCTCTACCTGGCTCTACCTGGCTCTACCTCTGCTCTACCTAGCTCTGTGTGGCTCTACATCTGCTCTACCTGGCTCAACCTTTGCTCTACCTGGCACTACCTCTGCTCTACCTTGCTCTACCTGGTTCTACCTGGCTCTACCTCTACTCTACCTGGCTTTACCTGGCTCTACCTCTGCTCTACCTGGCTCTACCTCTGCTCTTCCTGGCTCTACCTCTGCTCTACCTGTCTCTACCTCTGCTCTACCTGGCTCTACCTCTGCTCTACCCCTGCTCTACCTGGCTCTACCTCTGCTCTTCCTGGCTCTACCTCTGCTCTACCTGGCTCTACCTCTGCTCTACCTGGCTCTACCTCTGCTCTACCCCTGCTCTACCTGGCTCTACCTCTGCTCTACCTGGCTCTACCTGGCTCTATACCTGGCTCTACCTGGCTCTACCTGGCTCTACCTCTGCTCTACCTAGCTCTGTGTGGCTCTACATCTGCTCTACCTGGCTCTACCTCTGCTCTACCTGGCACTACCTCTGCTCTACCTTGCTCTACCTGGTTCTACCTGGCTCTACCTCTGCTCTACCTGGCTTTACCTGGCTCTACCACTGCTCTACCTGGCTCTACCTCTGCTCTTCCTGGCTCTACCTCTGCTCTACCTGGCTCTACCTCTGCTCTACCTGGCTCTACCTGGCTCTATACCTGGCTCTACCTGGCTCTACCTGGCTCTACCTCTGCTCTCCCTAGCTCTGTGTGGCTCTACATCTGCTCTACCTAGCTCTACCTCTGCTCTACCTGGCACTACCTCTGCTCTACCTGGTTCTACCTGGCTCTACCTCTGTTCTACCTGGCTTTACCTGGCTCTACCTCTGCTCTACCTGGCTCTACCTCTGCTCTACCTGGCTCTACCTCTGCTCTTCCTGGCTCTACCTCTGCTCCACCTGGCTCTACCTCTGCTCTACCTGGCTCTACCTCTGCTCTACCCCTGCTCTACCTGGCTCTACCTCTGCTCTACCTGGCTCTACCTGGCTCTACCTCTGCTCTACCTAGCTCTGTGTGGCTCTTCATCTGCTCTACCTGGCTCTACCTCTGCTCTACCTGGCTCTACCTGGCACTACCTCTGCTCTACCTTGCTCTACCTGGTTCTACCTGATCCTACCTCTGCTCTACGTGGCTTTACCTGGCTCCACCTCTGCTCTACCTGGTTCTATCTCTGCTCTTCCTGGCTCTACCTCTGCTCTACCTGGCTCTACCCCTGCTCTACCTGGCTCTACCTCTGCTCTTCCTGGCTCTACCTCTGCTCTACCTGGCTCTACCTCTGCTCTACCCCTGCTCTACCTGGCTCTACCTCTGCTCTTCCTGGCTCTACCTCTGCTCTACCTTGCTCTACCTCTGCTCTACCTGGCTCTACCTCTGCTCTACCCCTGCTCTACCTGGCTCTACCTCTGCTCTACCTAGCTCTACCTTGCTCTATACCTGGCTCTACCTGGCTCTACCTCTGCTCTACCTAGCTCTGTGTGGCTCTACATCTGCTCTACCTGGCACTACCTCTGCTCTACCTTGCTCTACCTGGTTCTACCTGGCTCTACCTCTGCTCTACCTGGCTCTACCTCTGCTCTACCCCTGCTCTACCTGGCTCTACCTCTGCTCTACCTGGCTCTACCTGGCTCTATACCTGGCTCTACCTGGCTCTACCTGGCTCTACCTCTGCTCTACCTAGCTCTGTGTGGCTCTACATCTGCTCTATCTGGCTCTACCTCTGCTCTTCCTGGCTCTACCTCTGCTCTACCTGGCTCTACCTCTGCTCTACCTGGCTCTACCTCTGCTCTACCCCTGCTCTACCTGGCTCTACCTCTGCTCTACCTGGCTCTACCTGGCTCTAAACCTGGCTCTACCTGGCTCTACCTGGCTCTCCCTCTGCTCTACCTAGCTCTGTGTGGCTCTACCTGGCTCTACCTCTGCTCTACCTGGCACTACCTCTGCTCTACCTTGCTCTACCTGGTTCTACCTGGCTCTACCTCTGCTCTACCTGGCTCTACCTCTGCTCTACCCCTGCTCTACCTGGCTCTACCTCTGCTCTACCTGGCTCTACCTGGCTCTATACCTGGCTCTACCTGGCTCTACCTGGCTCTACCTCTGCTCTACCTAGCTCTGTGTGGCTCTACATCTGCTCTACCTGGCTCTACCTCTGTTCTACCTGGCACTACCTCTGCTCTACCTTGCTCTACCTGGTTCTACCTGGCTCTACCTCTGCTCTACCTGGCTTTACCTGGCTCTACCTCTGCTCTACCTGGCTCTACCTCTGTTCTACCTGGCACTACCTCTGCTTTACCTTGCTCTACCTGGTTCTACCTGGCTCTACCTCTGCTCTACCTGGCTTTACCTGGCTCTACCTCTGCTCTACCTGGCTCTACCTCTGCTCTTCCTGGCTCTACCTCTGCTCTACCTGGCTCTACCTCTGCTCTACCTGGCTCTACCTCTGCTCTACCCCTGCTCTACCTGGCTCTACCTCTGCTCTACCTGGCTCTACCTGGCTCTATACCTGGCTCTACCTGGCTCTACCTGGCTCTACCTCTGCTCTACCTAGCTCTGTGTGGCTCTACATCTGCTCTACCTGGCTCAACCTCTGCTCTACCTGGCACTACCTCTGCTCTACCTTGCTCTACCTGGTTCTACCTGGCTCTACCTCTACTCTACCTGGCTTTACCTGGCTCTACCTCTGCTCTACCTGGCTCTACCTCTGCTCTTCCTGTCTCTACCTCTGCTCTACCTGTCTCTACCTCTGCTCTACCTGGCTCTACCTCTGCTCTACCCCTGCTCTACCTGGCTCTACCTCTGCTCTTCCTGGCTCTACCTCTGCTCTACCTGGCTCTACCTCTGCTCTACCTGGCTCTACCTCTGCTCTACCCCTGCTCTACCTGGCTCTACCTCTGCTCTACCTGGCTCTACCTGGCTCTATACCTGGCTCTACCTGGCTCTACCTGGCTCTACCTCTGCTCTACCTAGCTCTGTGTGGCTCTACATCTGCTCTACCTGGCTCTACCTCTGCTCTACCTGGCACTACCTCTGCTCTACCTTGCTCTACCTGGTTCTACCTGGCTCTACCTCTGCTCTACCTGGCTTTACCTGGCTCTACCACTGCTCTACCTGGCTCTACCTCTGCTCTTCCTGGCTCTACCTCTGCTCTACCTGGCTCTACCTCTGCTCTACCTGGCTCTACCTGGCTCTATACCTGGCTCTACCTGGCTCTACCTGGCTCTACGTCTGCTCTCCCTAGCTCTGTGTGGCTCTACATCTGCTCTACCTAGCTCTACCTCTGCTCTACCTGGCACTACCTCTGCTCTACCTGGTTCTACCTGGCTCTACCTCTGTTCTACCTGGCTTTACCTGGCTCTACCTCTTCTCTACCTGGCTCTACCTCTGCTCTACCTGGCTCTACCTCTGCTCTTCCTGGCTCTACCTCTGCTCCACCTGGCTCTACCTCTGCTCTACCTGGCTCTACCTCTGCTCTACCCCTGCTCTACCTGGCTCTACCTCTGCTCTACCTGGCTCTACCTGGCTCTACCTCTGCTCTACCTAGCTCTGTGTGGCTCTTCATCTGCTCTACCTGGCTCTACCTCTGCTCTACCTGGCTCTACCTGGCACTACCTCTGCTCTACCTTGCTCTACCTGGTTCTACCTGATCCTACCTCTGCTCTACGTGGCTTTACCTGGCTCCACCTCTGCTCTACCTGGTTCTATCTCTGCTCTTCCTGGCTCTACCTCTGCTCTACCTGGCTCTACCCCTGCTCTACCTGGCTCTACCTCTGCTCTTCCTGGCTCTACCTCTGCTCTACCTGGCTCTACCTCTGCTCTACCCCTGCTCTACCTGGCTCTACCTCTGCTCTTCCTGGCTCTACCTCTGCTCTACCTTGCTCTACCTCTGCTCTACCTGGCTCTACCTCTGCTCTACCCCTGCTCTACCTGGCTCTACCTCTGCTCTACCTGGCTCTACCTTTCTCTATACCTGGCTCTACCTGGCTCTACCTCTGCTCTACCTAGCTCTGTGTGGCTCTACATCTGCTCTACCTGGCTCTACCTCTGCTCTACCTGGCACTACCTCTGCTCTACCTTGCTCTACCTGGTTCTACCTGGCTCTACCTCTGCTCTACCTGGCTTTACCTGGCTCTACCTCTGCTTTACCTGGCTCTACCTCTGCTCTACCTGGCTCTACCTCTGCTCTTCCTGGCTCTACCTCTGCTCTACCTGGCTCTACCTCTGCTCTACCCCTGCTCTACCTGGCTCTACCTCTGCTCTACCTGGCTCTACCTCTGCTCTTCCTGGCTCTACCTCTGCTCTACCTGGCTCTACCTCTGCTCTACCTGGCTCTACCTCTGCTCTACCTGGCTCTACCTGGCTCTATATCTGGCTTTTTTCTTTTTTTTTTTTCTTTTTTTTTTTTTCTATTTCTATGAAACTTCTGTTGAATAATACAACAAGGATACACAAATAGCTGCGCTAATGAGTAGTGTACCCTACTACAAGGTAAACAATGAAAGATTATATTTAAAGGAGGTAAATGAAGGGGAGGAAACAAATATAATCTGGTAACATATTCCAATTTGAAACAGAGTTAGGTATAAAGGAATGCAAATATGAATTAGTATGTGCAAATGGTTGATATAATAAATGTGAACGAGGATTGTGGGATAAAGCGCTGCTAGGTACAACAACATCAGGGGGAAAGTACAACAGCCCGTGGACTATCTTATACACATAGCACAGCCTTGTGTGCAGTCTACGCTGTGCAAGCGAAGGTAGATCAAGCATGTCCAAAAGCTCATGGTAGCCAGCATCCCAGTTTGTAGTGCAAATTCTACTCGCAAATTGCTGGGTTTTCTCAAGCATGGCTATGTCTTTCTGCAAGTGAGGAGACCACACTGGAGCAGCATATTCCAGATGTGGCCGTACCAGGAATACATATAACTGACGTAAAGTTGTCACATCTGAGTGCCCGTAAAAACGCCTATACACAAGACCCAGAATCCGTCTCGCCTTGGAGCATATATTGTTAATGTGAGTGGTCCAGGAGAGATCAGATGTTATTAGCAAACCAAGATATTTAAAAGTGGGTGTTACTTCCAGTGGGGATCCATATAGAGAAATGGAGGGGTTTGGGTTTATATGTCGCTTTTTCCTTGACACTAGCATAAATTTACATTTGGCGACGTTAAACGTCAAGTAGTTAGCTGAGGCATAATTTTCTAGGGTGTCGACATCTCTCTGAAGGAGTTCAAGGTCCACAGGTAGTGAGATGGGGCGGTATAGAAGAATGTCGTCTGCATAGAGAACAATCTTCGAGCCATCAGATAGGCTGACATCTGCTATATCATCAATATATATGAGGAACAACAGAGGACCAAGGATGGAACCTTGGGGTACACCTGACACAACACTCGTGGGCAGGGAGGATGCACCGTTCACCACTACACACTGCTTGCGGTCTGCCAGGTAATTATGTATCCACTGGACAATGTGAGGGTTAATTCCACGTTGACAAAGCTTAGTAAGTAATGGCTGATGAGGGACAGTGTCAAAGGCTTTGCAAAAGTCAAAAAATACTGCTCCTATTTCCTTTCCATCCTCAATCTGCTGGAACCAATCGTGTGTGGTGGACAACAATGCAGAGACAGAGGATTTGGCAGCTTGGAATCCCCATTGGCAGTTAGACAGTGGACAGTGCTCTCTAAGATGGTCCGAGATTAAACAATGGAAATGCTTTTCAAGAATCTTACTGAGGATTGGTAGCAAGGATATTGGCCTGAAGTCATTTGGGCCTTTAGCACCCTGTTTCTTCGGGATGGGTACGACATTAGAGCATTTCCATGCAGTAGGTGGCTGACCCAGTTGAATAGAGAGATTGAAAAGCTTGGTGATGGAGGGAGCTATCGCATCAGCAGTATATTTCAACATGTGAGCAGAGATACCATCTTTGCCACTGGCCTTGGCAGTCTTGAGAGACTGCAACATATCCAAGACCCATTCCTCACTGCAAAGGATGTCGGGGGTGTGGTGCAATGCAGAGAGATTACAGTCCAGTGGATGCAATGCTGGGACCGAGTTGTTGAAACAACTTGAGAAAAATGAGTTCAGGACATTTGCCTTTGCCTCATCAGAATCGTGCGTTACATCATTGTGGGTCAGAACAGGGATAGATGAAGAGCTCTTGTTAAGATGCTTGACTGCCTTCCAAAACTGTCTGGGATTGGATGGGTTAAGTTTGTGAAAATATGCAGACTTTGCAGTTCGAAGCTCCCCGACCAATTTGTTTCTAGCCTGGCGAAATCTGGCATAGTCCTGATGTGTCCCACTTTTTTTGCTCTTTTGAACAAGGTATTTCTTCGACGCATTGATCGGGTAATGCCTTTACTCAGCCATGGGAGGTTTCGGCGTCTTGGCGGAAGAACTCTTCTTGGTATACATTCCTCCATTATCTCAAGGAACTTTCCCTGCCAGTTCAGCCACGAAGAATTGATGTCATCACTGAAAAGTTCATCCCAATTTGTGTCTCTTATCCGCTGTTGAGCTAGAGTAAAGTTGGCACGCGAGTAGTGCCAGACAGTCCTGGTACGTGGTTGAGATCTCCCAGACCCGACCGTAGGTTTCAGGTCAAGTGTAATATGAATCCCAGAGTGGTCAGAGTTTGCAAGAGGAGGGATAACTGTACAATCCTGGACATTTTGAGGAGATGACACGAGTGCGAGGTCAATCAAGGAGGTATGACCAGAGGGGGAAATGTGTGTGTGACCTGATACAACCTGGGATAAACCAAATAACTGTATAATGTTACAAAGTTTTGGGTACAAATGATGAGAAGGAATAGCAAAATCTACATTAAAATCACCTACACACACAAAGTTACAAAACTGAGAAATGTTTAAAACACCCAGTGACTGAAAAAAAGTATCAAAAATAGATGAGGCTGAACTGGGCGGGCGATAAAAAGTACATATACAAACTTTACAATTGGATAACCTAATGGATACAGGAAGAAATTCTAAATCAGGTGGCAGGTCAGGAATAACATTTGCCACAAAGTTTTCACTTGTATACATGACAATCCCACCTCCATGGCGATTTCTGTCAAGGCGATGCACATTGTAGCCCGGAATGGCAATCTCATTGTCCTCAATGACATCACATAGCCATGTTTCGACGATGCAAACAATGTCAGGATTACTGGATTCTACAAGCACACAGAGCTCATCCAATTTAGGCATGAGACTACGGGCATTGAAATACATAATAGACATAGTCCTCTTGGCACCGGCCTTGGACTGCACACAAAGGTCTGTGCTCAGGTGCACAGAGGTTTCCACGGGTGGATAGGTACGATTACAGTTTATGGGGCTATTTACAGTAGTTGCACTCAATGAAGTTACAGGGGTAGCAGGGGAAACATGAGAGCTGACACCCTCCATGGTAAGAGTACCTAGTCAGTTATCGGTAGAGCTCTCATTCGCTTGGGGTAGGCCTGTTGTTGGCTGATCATGAACCTGGGATGAGGTGTCACCTGTAGCGTCAGTAGATAGAGGAGGAGTGGTGGGTTGATGACATCGTTCCAGTCTCCATGAAGTGGAGTTCTCAACGTTCTCCCACTCCTTGTCGAGTAGCTGCAGAATAGGTTCCTCACCTCGAATTAGGAACCACCACCTAATTTCGCTTTTTTCTTTCATCTTAAACTTCCTACGCACCTCGATGTGCTCAGCGACAGTGGTCACTCTCTGAAGGGTGGAGAGCAGTATTTTGGGGGTACAGCTCTTCATAGTTCCCCAGACTCGCCTGACACCGTCAATGACTCGACGAGTATCATGTCTTGGACTTGTACCCCTGTCGCGAGATTGTGAGTTTGGGCCTGTAGGTTGGGTCTTGCGGTGCTTTGCAGGCAAGCTTTGAACACTATGCCACCTCTGCCTCTTCTCACTTTGGCGACTACCCACCAGGTTTGGGTTGGCAGTACCTGCATGGGGTCCCTCTCCAGGTTCAGAAACCTGCACCTGTTGTTTGCGCACGTGTTGAGGAGGTGGTTTATCCCTGGACGCAACAGTGCTCCACCGTGTATCATCAGCGGCTCTCTCTACGGCGCTCGTGGTGGTAGGGGAGCTCCGCAGCACAGTAACGGTGGCCTTAAGCTCGCGAACCTCTTCTGCAAGACTACGGACCATACTCTGGAGCTCATGGACGGTGCCGGTGTGGGCCTGCTGTTCAGTTTTGAGTTCCGCAATTTCAGACTGTAGCTGGCACACCACAGCCTGGTGGACGTTCTGCGAGCAGAGAATACAAACGAACGGCTTATCGCTGTTAGCCAGGTCCTTGAAGTGGCTCAGGGGCACGCCAGCGCAGGACCGATGAAACCACATTTGGCAAGTTCCTTCACACTGCAATGCATCTTCCTTGCCTTCCACAATTGCTGCATGACATAAGTCGCACTTAGTCTCGGTAGGTTTGCTCGCAGGCTGTCTTGCAGGAGTGCCCACAGCCTTTGCTTTCTTCGGAGGCATTCTTGCTTGCTGTTGAAACAATACCAGGCACAGAACTCCTTTGACGACGGAACGTCGATTTCTCTGAGTCCTACCTGGCTCTACCTCTGCTCTACCTAGCTCTGTGTGGCTCTACATCTGTTCTACCTGGCTCTACTTCTGCTCTACCTGGTACTACCTCTGCTTTACCTTGCTCTACCTGGTTCTACCTGGCTCTACCTCTGCTCTACCTGGCTTTACCTGGCTCTACCTCTGCTCTACCTGGCTCTACCTCTGCTCTTCCTGGCTCTACCTCTGCTCTACCTGGCTTTACCTGGCTCTACCTGGCTCTACCTGGCTCTATACCTGGCTCTACCTGGCTCTACCTCTGCTCTCCCTAGCTCTGTGTGGCTCTACATCTGCTCTACCTAGCTCTACCTCTGCTCTACCTGGCACTACCTCTGCTCTACCTTGCTCTACCTGGCACTACCTCTGCTCTACCTTGCTCTACCTGGTTCTACCTGGCTCTACCTCTGCTCTACCTGGCTTTTCCTGGCTCTACCTCTGCTCTACCTGGCTCTACCTCTGCTCTACCTGGCTCTACCTCTGCTCTTCCTGGCTCTACCTCTGCTCTACCTGGCTCTACCTCTGCTCTACCTGGCTCTACCTCTGCTCTACCCCTGCTCTACCTGGCTCTACCTCTGCTCTACCTGGCTCTACCTGGCTCTATACCTGGCTCTACCTGGCTCTACCTGGCTCTACCTCAGCTCTACCTAGCTCTGTGTGGCTCTACATCTGCTCTACCTGGCTCTACTTCTGCTCTACCTGGCACTACCTCTGCTCTACCTTGCTCTACCTGGCTCTACCTCTGCTCTACCTGGCTTTACCTGGCTCTACCTCTGCTCTACCTTGCTCTACCTCCGCTCTACCTGGCTTTATCTGGCTCTACCTGGCTCTACCTCTGCTCTTCCTAGCTCTCTGTGGCTCTACATCTGCTCTACCTGGCTCTACCTCTGCTCTACCTGGCACTACCTCTGCTCTACCTTGCTCTACCTGGTTCTACCTGGCTCTACCTCTGCTCTACCTGGCTTTACCTGGCTCTACCTCTGCTCTACCTGGCTCTACCTCTGCTCTTCCTGGCTCTACCTCTGCTCTACCTGGCTCTACCTCTGCTCTACCTGGCTCTACCTCTGCTCTACCCCTGCTCTACCTGGCTCTACCTCTGCTCTTCCTGGCTCTACCTGGCTCTACCTCTGCTCTAACTGGCTCTACCTCGGCTCTACCTCTGCTCTACCTGGCTCTACCTCTGCTCTACCTGGCTCTACCTCTGCTCTACCCCTGCTCTACCTGGCTCTACCTCTGCTCTACCTGGCTCTACCTCGGCTCTACCCCTGCTCTACCTGGCTCTACCTCTGCTCTTCCTGGCTCTACCTCTGCTCTACCTGGCTCTACCTCTGCTCTTCCTGGCTCTACCTCTGCTCTACCTGGCTCTACCTCTGCTCTACCTGGCTCTACCTCTGCTCTACCCCTGCTCTACCTGGCTCTACCTCTGCTCTACCTGGCTCTACCTGGCTCTATACCTGGCTCTACCTGGCTCTACCTGGCTCTACCTCTGCTCTACCTAGCTCTGTGTGGCCCTACATCTGCTCTACCTGGCTCTACCTCTGCTCTACCTGGCACTACCTGTGCTCTACCTTGCTCTACCTGGTTCTACCTGGCTCTACCTCTGCTCTACCTGGCTTTACCTGGCTCTACCTCTGCTCTACCTGGTTCTACCTCTGCTCTTCCTGGATCTACCTCTGCTCTACCTGGCTCTACCCCTGCTCTACCTGGCTCTACTTCTGCTCTTCCAGGCTCTACCTTTGCTCTACCTGTCTCTACCTCTGCTCTACCTGGCTCTACCTGGCTCTACCTGGCTCTACCTCTGCTCTACCTAGCTCTGTGTGGCCCTACATCTGCTCTACCTGGCTCTACCTCTGCTTTACCTGGCTCTACCTGGCACTACCTGTGCTCTACCTTGCTCTACCTGGTTCTACCTGGCTCTACCTCTGCTCTACCTGGCTTTACCTGGCTCTACCTCTGATCTACCTGGTTCTACCTCTGCTCTTCCTGGATCTACCTCTGCTCTACCTGGCTCTACCCCTGCTCTACCTGGCTCTACCTCTGCTCTTCCAGGCTCTACCTCTGCTCTACCTGTCTCTACCTCTGCTCTACCTGGCTCTACCTCTGCTCTACCCCTGCTCTACCTGGCTCTACCTCTGCTCTTCCTGGCTCTACCTCTTCTCTACCTGGCTCTAACTTTGCTCTACCTCTGCTCTACCTGGCTCTACCTCTGCTCTACCCCTGCTCTACCTGGCTGTACCTCTGCTCTACCTGGCTCTACCTGGCTCTATACCTTGCTCTACCTGGCTCTACCTCTGCTCTACCTAGCTCTGTGTGGCTCTACATCTGCTCTACCTGGCTCTACCTCTGCTCTACCTGGCACTACCTCTGCTCTACCTTGCTCTACCTGGTTCTACCTGGCTCTACCTCTGCTCTACCTGGCTTTACCTGGCTCTACCTCTGCTCTACCCGGCTCTACCTCTGCTCTTCCTGGCACTACCTCTGCTCTACCTGGCTCTACCTCTGCTCTACCTGGCTCTACCTCTGCTCTACCCCTGCTCTACCTGGCTCTACCTCTGCTCTACCTGGCTCTACCTGGCTCTATACCTGGATCTACCTGGCTCTACCTGGCTCTACCTCTGCTCTACCTAGCTCTGTGTGGCTCTACATCTGCTCTACCTGGCTCTACCTCTGCTCTACCTAGCACTACCTCTGCTCTACCTTGCTCTACCTGGTTCTACCTGGCTCTACCTCTGCTCTACCTGGCTTTACCTGGCTCTACCTCTGCTCTACCCGGCTCTACCTCTGCTCTTCCTGGCACTACCTCTGCTTCACCTGGCTCTACCTCTGCTCTACCTCTGCTCTACCCCTGCTCTACCTGGCTCTACCTCTGCTCTACCTGGCTCTACCTCTGCTCTACCTGGCTCTACCTCTGCTCTACCCCTGCTCTACCTGGCTCTACCTCTGCTCTACCTGGCTCTACCTGGCTCTATACCTGGCTCTACCTGGCTCTACCTGGCTCTACCTCTGCTCTACCTAGCTCTGTGTGGCCCTACATCTGCTCTACCTGGCTCTACCTCTGCTCTACCTGGCTCTACCTGGCACTACCTGTGCTCTACCTTGCTATACCTGGTTCTACCTGGCTCTACCTCTGCTCTACCTGGCTTTACCTGGCTCTACCTCTGCTCTACCTGGTTCTACCTCTGCTCTTCCTGGATCTACCTCTGCTCTACCTGGCTCTACCCCTGCTCTACCTGGCTCTACTTCTGCTCTTCCAGGCTCTACCTTTGCTCTACCTGTCTCTACCTCTGCTCTACCTGGCTCTACCTGGCTCTACCTGGCTCTACCTCTGCTCTACCTAGCTCTGTGTGGCCCTACATCTGCTCTACCTGGCTCTACCTCTGCTCTACCTGGCTTTACCTGGCTCTACCTCTGCTCTACCTGGTTCTACCTCTGCTCTTCCTGGATCTACCTCTGCTCTACCTGGCTCTACCCCTGCTCTACCTGGCTCTACCTCTGCTCTTCCAGGCTCTACCTCTGCTCTACCTGTCTCTACCTCTGCTCTACCTGGCTCTACCTCTGCTCTACCCCTGCTCTACCTGGCTCTACCTCTGCTCTTCCTGGCTCTACCTCTTCTCTACCTGGCTCTAACTTTGCTCTACCTCTGCTCTACCTGGCTCTACCTCTGCTCTACCCCTGCTCTACCTGGCTGTACCTCTGCTCTACCTGGCTCTACCTGGCTCTATACCTTGCTCTACCTGGCTCTACCTCTGCTCTACCTAGCTCTGTGTGGCTCTACATCTGCTCTACCTGGCTCTACCTCTGCTCTACCTGGCACTACCTCTGCTCTACCTTGCTCTACCTGGTTCTACCTGGCTCTACCTCTGCTCTACCTGGCTTTACCTGGCTCTACCTCTGCTCTACCCGGCTCTACCTCTGCTCTTCCTGGCACTACCTCTGCTCTACCTGGCTCTACCTCTGCTCTACCTGGCTCTACCTCTGCTCTACCCCTGCTCTACCTGGCTCTACCTCTGCTCTACCTGGCTCTACCTGGCTCTATACCTGGATCTACCTGGCTCTACCTGGCTCTACCTCTGCTCTACCTAGCTCTGTGTGGCTCTACATCTGCTCTACCTGGCTCTACCTCTGCTCTACCTGGCACTACCTCTGCTCTACCTTGCTCTACCTGGTTCTACCTGGCTCTACCTCTGCTCTACCTGGCTTTACCTGGCTCTACCTCTGCTCTACCCGGCTCTACCTCTGCTCTTCCTGGCACTACCTCTGCTTCACCTGGCTCTACCTCTGCTCTACCTCTGCTCTACCCTTGCTCTACCTGGCTCTACCTCTGCTCTACCTGGCTCTACCTCTGCTCTACCTGGCTTTACCTCTGCTCTACCTGGCTCTACCTCTGCTCTACCCCTGCTCTACCTGGCTCTACCTCTGCTCTACCTGGCTCTACCTGGCTCTACCTCTGCTCTACCTAGCTCTGTGTGGCTCTACATCTGCTCTACCTGGCTCTACCTCTGCTCTACCTGGCTCTACCTGGCACTACCTCTGCTCTACCTTGCTCTACCTGGTTCTACCTGGCTCTACCTCTGCTCTACCTGGCTTTACCTGGCTCTACCTCTGCTCTACCTGGTTCTACCTCTGCTCTTCCTGGCTCTACCTGTGCTCTACCTGGCTCTACCCCTGCTCTACCTGGCTCTACCTCTGCTCTTCCTGGCTCTACCTCTGCTCTACCTGGCTCTACCTCTGCTCTACCCCTGCTCTACCTGGCTCTACCTCTGCTCTACCTGGCTCTACCTTGCTCTATACCTGGCTCTACCTGGCTCTACCTGGCTCTACCTCTGCTCTACCTAGCTCTGTGTGGCTCTACATCTGCTCTACCTGGCTCTACCTCTGCTCTTCCTGGCTCTACCTCTGCTCTACCTGGCTCTACCTCTGCTCTACCCCTGCTCTACCTGGCTCTACCTCTGCTCTTCCTGGCTCTACCTCTGCTCTACCTGGCTCTACCTCTGCTCTACCTGGCTCTACCTCTGCTCTACCCCTGCTCTACCTGGCTCTACCTCTGCTCTACCTGGCTCTACCTTGCTCTATACCTGGCTCTACCTGGCTCTACCTGGCTCTACCTCTGCTCTACCTAGCTCTGTGTGGCTCTACATCTGCTCTACCTGGCTCTACCTCTGCTCTACCTGACACTACCTCTGCTCTACCTTGCTCTACCTGGTTCTACCTGGCTCTACCTCCGCTCTACCTGGATCTATCTGGCTCTACCTGGCTCTACCTCTGCTCTACCTAGCTCTGTGTGGCTCTACATCTGCTCTACCTGGCTCTACCTCTGCTCTACCTGGCACTACCTCTGCTCTACCTGGCACTACCTCTGCTCTACCTTGCTCTACCTGGTTCTACCTGGCTCTACCTCTGCTCTACCTGGCTTTACCTGGCTCTACCTCTGCTCTACCTGGCTCTACCTCTGCTCTTCCTGGCTCTACCTCTGCTCTACCTGGCTCTACCTCTGCTCTACCTGGCTCTACCTCTGCTCTACCCCTGCTCTACCTGGCTCTACCTCTGCTCTTCCTGGCTTTACCTGGCTCTACCTCTGCTCTACCTGGCTCTACCTCTGCTCTACCCCTGCTCTACCTGGCTCTACCTCTGCTCTACCCCTGCTCTACCTGGCTCTACCTCTGCTCTTCCTGGCTCTACCTCTGCTCTACCTGGCTCTACCTCTGCTCTACCTGGCTCTACCTCTGCTCTACCCCTGCTCTACCTGGCTCTACCTCTGCTCTACCTGGCTCTACCTTGCTCTATACCTGGCTCTTCCTGGCTCTACCTGGCTCTACCTCTGCTCTACCTAGCTCTGTGTGGCCCTACATCTGCTCTACCTGGCTCTACCTCTGCTCTACCTGGCTCTACCTGGCACTACCTCTGCTCTACCTTGCTCTACCTTGTTCTACCTGGCTCTACCTCTGCTCTACCTGGCTTTACCTGGCTCTACCTCTGCTCTACCTGGTTCTACCTCTGCTCTTCCTGGCTCTACCTCTGCTCTACCTGGCTCTACCTCTGCTCTACCCCTGCTCTACCTGGCTCTACCTCTGCTCTACCTGGCTCTACCTTGCTCTATACCTGGCTCTACCTGGCTCTACCTGGCTCTACCTCTGCTCTACCTAGCTCTGTGTCGCTCTACATCTGTTCTACCTGGCTCTACTTCTGCTCTACCTGGCACTACCTCTGCTCTACCTTGCTCTACCTGGTTCTACCTGGCTCTACCTCTGCTCTACCTGGCTTTACCTGGCTCTACCTCTGCTCTACCCGGCTCTACCTCTGCTCTTCCTGGCACTACCTCTGCTCTACCTGGCTCTACCTCTGCTCTACCTGGCTTTACCTCTGCTCTACCCCTGCTCTACCTGGCTCTACCTCTGCTCTACCTGGCTCTACCTTGCTCTATACCTGGCTCTACCTGGCTCTACCTGGCTCTACCTCTGCTCTACCTAGCTCTGTGTGGCTCTACATCTGTTCTACCTGGCTCTACTTCTGCTCTACCTGGCACTACCTCTGCTCTACCTTGCTCTACCTGGTTCTACCTGGCTCTACCTCTGCTCTACCTGGCTTTACCTTGCTCTACCTCTGCTCTACCTGGCTTTACCTGGCTCTACCTGTGCTCTACCTGGCTCTACCTCTGCTCTACCTGGCTCTACCTCTGCTCTACCCCTGCTCTACCTGACTCTACCTCTGCTCTACCTGGCTCTACCTCTGCTCTTCCTGGCTCCACCTCTGCTCTACCTGGCTCTACCTCTGCTCTACCTGGCTCTACCTCTGTTCTACCCCTGCTCTACCTGGCTCTACCTCTGCTCTACCTGGCACTACCTCTGCTCTACCTTGCTCTACCTGGTTCTACCTGGCTCTACCTCTGCTCTACCTGGCTTTACCTGGCTGTACCTCTACTCTACCTGGCTCTACCTCTGCTCTTCCTGGCTCTACCTCTGCTCTACCTGGCTCAACCTCTGCTCTACCTGGCTCTACCTCTGCTCTACCCCTGCTCTACCTGGCTCTACCTCTGCTCTACCTCTGCTCTACCTAGCTCTGTGTGGCTCTACATCTGCTCTACCTGGCTCTACCTCTGCTCTACCTGGCACTACCTCTGCTCTACCTTGCTCTACCTGGTTCTACCTGGCTCTACCTTTGCTCTACCTGGCTTTACCTAGCTCTACCTCTGCTCTACCTGGCTCTACCTCTGCTCTACCTGGCTCTACCTCTGCTCTACCCCTGCTCTACCTGACTCTAACTCTGCTCTACCTGGCTCTACCTCTGCTCTACCTGGCTCTACCTCTGCTCTTCCTGGCTCTACCTCTGCTCTACCTGGCTCTACCTCTGCTCTACCTGGCTCTACCTCTGCTCTACCCCTGCTTTACCTGGCTCTACCTCTGTTCTACCTGGCTCTACCTGGCTCTATACCTGGCTCTACCTTGCTCTACCTCTGCTCTACCTTGCTCTGTGTGGCTCTACATCTGCTCTTCCTGGCTCTATCTCTGCTCTACCTGGCACTACCTCTGCTCTACCTTGCTCTACCGGGTTCTACCTGGCTCTACCTCTGCTCTACCTGGCTTTACCTGGCTCTACCTCTGCTCTACCTGGCTCTACCTCTGCTCTTCCTGGCTCTACTTCTGCTCTACCTGGCTCTACCTCTGCTCTACCTGGCTCTACCTGGCACTACCTCTGCTCTACCTTTCTCTACCTGGTTCTACCTGGCTCTACCTCTGCTCTACCTGGTTCTACCTGGCTCTACCTCTGCTCTACCTGCTCTACCTGGCTCTACCTCTGCTCTTCCTGGCTCTACCTCTGCTCTACCTGGCTCTACCTCTGCTCTACCTGGCTCTACCTCTGCTCTACCCCTGCTCTCTCTGGCTCTACCTCTGCTCTACCTGGCTCTACCTCTGCTCTACCTAGCTCTGTGTGGCTCTACATCTGCTCTACCTGGCTCTACCTCTGCTCTACCTGGCACTACCTCTGCTGTACCTTGCTCTACCTGGTTCTACCTGGCTCTACCTCTGCTCTACCTGGCTTTACCTGGCTCTACCTCTGCTCTACCTGGCTCTACCTCTGCTCTACCTGGCTCTACCTCTGCTCTACCCCTACTCTACCTGACTCTACCTCTGCTCTACCTGGCTCTACCTGGCTCTATACCTGGCTGTACCTGGCTCTACCTGGCTCTACCTCTGCTCTACCTAGCTCTGTGTGGCTCTACATCTGCTCTACCTGGCTCTACCTCTGCTCTACCTGGCACTACCTCTGCTCTACCTTGCTCTACCTGGTTCTACCTGGCTCTACCTCTGCTCTACCCCTGCTCTACCTGGCTCTACCTCTGCTCTACCTGGCTCTATTACCTGGCTCTACCTGGCTCTACCTGGCTCTACCTCTGCTCTACCTAGCTCTGTGTGGCTCTACATCTGCTCTACCTGGCTCTACCTCTGCTCTACCTGGCACTACCTCTGCTCTACCTTGCTCTTCCTGGTTCTACCTGGCTCTACCTCTGCTCTACCTGCTCTACCTGGCTCTACCTCTGCTCTTTCTGGCTCTACCTCTGCTCTACCTGGCTCTACCTCTGCTCTACCTGGCTCTACCTTTGCTCTACCTGGCTCTACCTCTGCTCTACCTGGCTCTACCTCTGCTCTATCCCTACTCTACCTGACTCTACCTCTGCTCTACCTGGCTCTACCTGGCTCTATACCTGGCTGTACCTGGCTCTACCTGGCTCTACCTCTGCTCTACCTAGCTCTTTGTGGCTCTACATCTGCTCTACCTGGCTCTACCTCTGCTCTACCTGGCACTACCTCTGCTCTACCTTGCTCTACCTGGTTCTACCTGGCTCTACCTCTGCTCTACCCCTGCTCTACCTGGCTCTACCTCTGCTCTACCTGGCTCTATTACCTGGCTCTACCTGGCTCTACCTGGCTCTACCTCTGCTCTACCTAGCTCTGTGTGGCTCTACATCTGCTCTACCTGGCTCTACCTCTGCTCTACCTGGCACTACCTCTGCTCTACCTTGCTCTTCCTGGTTCTACCTGGCTCTACCTCTGCTCTACCTGCTCTACCTGGCTCTACCTCTGCTCTTTCTGGCTCTACCTCTGCTCTACCTGGCTCTACCTCTGCTCTACTTGGCTCTACCTCTGCTCTACCTGGCTCTACCTCTTGCTCTACCCCTGCTCTACCTGGCTCTACCTCTGCTCTACCTGGCTCTACCTGGCTCTACCTCTGCTCTACCTAGCTCTGTGTGGCTCTACATCTGCTCTTCCTCTGCTCTACCTGGCACTACCTCTGCTCTACCTTGCTCTACCTGGTTCTACCTGGCTCTACCTCTGCTCTACCTGGCTTTACCTGGCTCTACCTCTGCTTTACCTGGCTGTACCTCTGCTCTTCCTGGCTCTACCTCTGCTCTACCTGGCTCTACCTCTGCTCTACCTGGCTCTACCTCTGCTCTACCCCTGCTCTACCTGGCTCTACCTCTGCTCTACCTGGCTCTACCTGGCTCTATACCTGGCTCTACGTGGCTCTACCTGGCTCTACCTCTGCTCTACCTAGCTCACTGAACACAAGTCCTTTTCTGCTCTCTCTTCCTCAAAGATGACACTTCATTAGTTGTCTTGCTATGCTCGGCAATGGATCTGAGGATAATTTGTCTTGTTTCTCAAGAGGTGGTGTATGGAAGGCTACATGTATCATTTCAATTTCTCGGAGGAGAGTTTTTGCCTTGTAATATTATGTAATACCAAAAGTACAGCACTTTCACTAAAGAATACAGGTCTTACTCTCACCTTGCGGATACTTTGGTTACAACCACCAGCTCATACTTGCAGTTCACACACACATAATTATGTGACTTCACATAGCGATGCTTGTGCACCTCTAACTGAGGGAGGGAGGGTGTGGCGGGCAGTAACAAAATTTACAATGCTCTATGCAAGTGTTCTCCGTACCTCGCCTACAGTAGCTAGCTGCACCTCTACCTCATGCAAAATCTAGAGGAACGGAGCTAATAGTCCATAATGGGAAGTAGCTGAAAATCACAGCAAAAAGAACCATATGCGCCTTTACATGTGTCAGGTATATTATTGTAGTCATGCGTTATTAAGCCCTCGATCGTGCCCAGTGGAGGGTGAGGGACCAGGACTTGTACAACATGACCTCTCTCTGTCTATGTACCGTGACCTCATGCACCCCATGGATCTATCCCTCATGCACAGTGGAGGGTGAGGGACCGGTGCTTGTACAACATGCTGTTGATGCTGAGGACGGGTCGGAACAAGAAGCAAATAAGAGAAGGAGGCGGGAGAGTGTACCTTTCTGTGCACATCCATTGTTTATCACTGCCAACTCATCACATGATTCAATGATCAAGTTCATCATCATTTCATTTTCAGCATTTTTATGTCTATGTGGGCCTCATAATGGATTTTGTAATTTCCCCCCTTCATTGACAAACTGCTTTTTATTGTGACTTTGAATGTGTTGCCAATTGGATCATCATTCTTGTTTTTTGCCCATGATATTATGACCAAATCATAATAATAAGCTGCTGAATGGACTGCTTAGCTAGCCTCACTCCCAGGCCAGTGACAAAAGCTGGGGCGGGGGCCAGGGAACAAGGCTGCCCCTGAACTAATATTGTGGTCTCATTTCCAGACTCCCATTGTGAGTCTGGGAATGAGGCCAAACTAACTATGAGTACAGCTATATATAGAGTGAGGTAGTCAGATCATGCATCTTGGGGCACCTCAATAAATGTATATTGTTAGCACTAGCTATATAAATTTTGTTAAAGCAGGCATGCACATAATAATTACACTGGTTGCCTAAAACGTACACAACCATTATATAATAATATTATGGCACATGCATGCATACATGTGTGTTTGCTGTAGGGTAGTCTTGCTTTGTTTCAATTGATAGACTGGTAATAAGTTCATCAGAAGTTCCAGAACAGGTCACTGCAATTCAGTGCCAGTGGCACTACAATGTCATAATTTAAAAAATTACTTGTACAATCATTTTCCACTGAGTGAAAACATGGCAGTGCAGTGCTATATACATGGAATTCTGTCAACGCATCAACATATTCACATCAAGCAGATATAATAATACTACTAGTAGACTGTAATGTACAGCAGTAATTTAAAATTATCAAAACGTACAATGTTACTTCAGATCAGTATGAAAAAGTCATTAGTTTCTGGATGCTGGTCTTCCTTGTCTTGTGTGCCGTCTTGTACCATCTGAAATGGAGCAACCACAATACATTCATTTCTCTTTAGTTTCAGAACATAAGGTGGCTGATCCAAGATTGGGGTCATTATAGCTAGGTTCTTCTTCTATCTGTGAACGCATCAAGTAGAAAATGGAACTAGGCACATCGATCTTAATGAGGGGAATTGTCCAAATTGTGTAAAAATGCATTAAAAATCGTACAGAAGGTTCTGAATTTAGGCGTTGTTCACCCCCTCTGAAAAAATGCCTCAAATTTGAATAACGCCTAGATTCAGAACTTTCTAAAACACATTTTCCAAGGACTCCCACTTTGGTGGGATTTGTGCCTAAGGTTCCATTTTTACTTGATGCGTTGACATCTATGTGCAACCATGAGGGGGAGGTGCATGACTAGCTGCCCACCCTCCCCGGAACAGCCCTTGAAGTGACCTATAATTCTGCTATTGTTTCAATGTAAATAATGAACGAGGGTGTTCTTAATTCTCCTCATAGTCACACCTGGGGAGAGAAGCCTATGGCTCATCACTGTAGGACAGGTATGAACTGGTAGCATCATTCGCACATTGCAAACTGAAGGTAGAGCCACAATTATATAAGGCTGTTGTGTAACACACAACTCCCTGTGGCCAGTGATGCCCAGATCTGGCATCAGCAGAGAACAAGAAGACCTGTATGATAGTTTTATGTGGCCTGAGGTTGTGCTATTCTCAATTAACGTTCTGATGACAGTAATGTGCATGTAAATGCTCTTTATTCTGCACATGCACTTGCTCATGCTTGCCCGACAAGGCAATGCACTCCCCTAGTTATCAAATCTTGATGTACCATCAGTGTCAGTGGCTTGTAATTGCTGTCTGTGTTTCCCTCCTTTTGTCCCCTTCTTTCCTCCTCTGCTTGTTTGCCTGCTGTTTGTGTGCCTATGTCGGGTAGTCTCGTCATCGTCAGGAGAGCGCTGCGGCTCTTCTTGAGGATGAACTGCAAAAGGGAAGACAAATTCATGTGCTAGTAAACTAGCTAAGCAGATAGATCATTGGTGCAGGAGGCTCAAGGGTACACAGATCTGTATATAGTCAGTCTGATTTCTATTAGAAGCATTGCTGTGCATTCAACATCAGATAGAGCAACGTATCGTGTCAAGTATTGCATGCCACATTTCACTGGGCTATACCAATTAGTTTATTCATGCACATATCTTTGCTATGCGACGACAATCATAACAGTACGACTATGCACATTACACCATTGAAAATCTTGCCTTTGATATTTAGGGTTTCTATGGAAATTTGGAGTATAGTTGCAACCTGTTGTCAACAATTACTTGTGCAGAATGGGACAATGCAGTTGCATTACCATGCACGGACTTTGCCCAGAATAACTATTTATTAGTACGTTTGTACCATCAGTGTCAGTGGCTTGCAAGTGCTGTCTGTGTTTCCCGCCTTTTGTCCCCTTCCTTCCTCCTCTGCTTGTTTGCCTGCTGTTTGTGTGCCTATGGTGGGTGGTCTCGTCATCGTCATTTTCAGTGGGAGAGCCCTGTGGCTCTTCTTGAGGATGAACTGCAGAAAGGAAGCCAAAATTATGCTTGTAAACTAAGCTGTTCCATTACTTGGAGACCTCAGTGGTGCCGGAGGCAGTCTAGAACAGTGGATACCGATCTGTACAATATTTGTCGGTCTGATTTCTGTCACAATAGTAATAGCATTTGCCGTACATCCCACATCAGACTGTCTGGGTGGACCACACTACCCCTTAGCCTCCTTGTTTCCATTGCCCAACACTGTACTTCCTCTGGATGCTCTCTTATGGATGCATTTACATTACGGATGTATTTACACAGTGTAGAGATGACAATTACACTTATGCAAAAATAACGACTTGTCATCTACATGCAGGTGTATTGCTCAACGAGTGCTGGGAAGAACACTGCAATCTGGGAAGTTGTTGGTATTATGAGTGAGTACAGCTGTTAAAAACAATCGTCATTCATTTTGAAATTTTTCGTTTACGAAATAATGCGGATGCTAGGGTTCCTGAAACTGAATTTTATTACGATTGAGGGTATATATATAGATAGTTCAGCCACATTTCTCATCAGTTGTCACAACTACTGCATACTATTGTCCAACTGTAGATCAGTGTAGCTAATCAGGATTCTGTCTCGGCTAATTTCCTAGGTCTCACGGTCAATTGCTAGCTAAAATAATGAATGATGTCATTGATGTTGCTTGTCTCTCACCTCAAATTTTATGATATGGGCTTCGTACCTAGCAACGGACTAGTAGCTACCCATGTCAACTAGGCTAGATACACACACATACATACATACCAACACAGCTTATTCCATTCCCTCTCAGCCCAGGCTTGCAAATGCACCCAAAGCCACCAGGAGCATTGTAGCACAGTGCATCAGGATGACAGTTATCCAGATTGTGGGCACACTCGTTAATGTCTGCAAAGAATTAATGGTGAACTTAGCTAATTTATTTGAACAGACACCCTTGCAGGAGGCTATGTTTTGTAGACTTTACACATGATGTACAAGCTGTAGCTATATCTTGTATGCCCTTGGGGTTTACTCATATGACATTTATTTTCAGGCCACATGAAGTATTGAGAATGCTTGTAGAAACACCTGCACATGTCTGTCCATCTCCAGTGTAGCCAGGGTTGCAGATGCAAAGGAAGCCCTCGTCAATGTCCGTGCAACTGGCATTAGGGTCACAGCTGTGAATACCATCAGCACAGTTGGAGATATTGTTGGCAGATTGTTTAGGTTGGGCTATAGGACCTGGAAAAGGTGCAAGTGCAGTTTTGTTACGGCTCTGGTTCCAACCCATAGCAATAGATACATGAACAAACCAGTGTAGCATGTTATTACAGGTGTCACATCAGTTGTAGACAAGGCGAAATAGAAAATTGGACATTGCATTAATTAGAGTCATGCACTGTATGTTTTAACCAGTACTAATGACAGTCAAAGTGTACTAAAATAGGCAATCAGCCTTGTTTTGATCTCATATACCGGTAATGCACATTGACATGGTACTGAAACAGCACTGTGTTATAACTAGTCACTGTAGCATATAGAAAGTTGCAGGAACCATCTGCTAAATTAGTGGAAGTCATAACCAGGAAGCTATAGCTTAGTTAGGTTTCCTAACCTGCCATATTCTTGTTACTATTTTATTTAGAGCTAAGCCTGAGATGCCTAGTAACAACATTTCCGAGCTGTTTTACATAGCTATAATAACATCATAGCAAAAGTTGCCTACCATCGTTATCTTGAATGATGATAGTCGTAGCATTTGGTCTCAGTATGAGGTTATTGGTAGTGAAGTCCACATCGCGATGTAGTTGCACTACTAGGGTCTCTACAGGCTCCGTCTCCTGGTCGTCAGCGATCTCAATGTTGAAACAGCTCCTTAGCAACCCATCTGAGTTAGGCAAGTCCACAAAGCTGTCCAGCGAGGTATAATCTGAACCAGCTGTTGACAGGGAGTGCATGAGATGCATTTTTATGCATAGTGTGATAATACATGCGTTAACATCAAGCCAACTTAACATTGTGTTCATCTTCATAATCACGCTTATCTAAAAGCAAACTATTTATGGAAGTCACACATACTTCTTGCAAAACTAAAAGGTGTGAGCTGCATGCATGTAGACCGTAGAGAATAAATTGCATCTCACAAAATAAGTGTGACTCAACAAATTGCAAGTGTCAAGTTTGAAGAAATGTCTCCATGCACTGAATGCAAATTCCTTTCAATTGGCAGGCACTTTAGCAGCTATTTTGCATGCAATCATCTACTGGTCATGCTATGGTTGCCGATTCCAACTTAGGTTTTACAAGAAATCATATGCCCTATATACACCCTATACAATTATTTGAATATCATACCTAAAGCAGTTCTGCTAGCTGTGGAAATCAGAGCAAATGGTAGGATCTGAACCACATCTGGCTGGAGGACCCTCACACACACTTCCACACTTCCCTCTTCCTCTCCCACTGTGTACTCAAGCTGCTCAAACCCTAGGACAGCAACTGGAAGAGACAAAGTCACAGGATTTTATTGAGGTGAAATATATTATATTTATCCTGAGTTGCACACTCTCTTGCAATAGACTGATGCTAAAAACGAAACTGATACACTTATACTAGAACTTGGGACTCAACGGGGAAGGGGGCCGGGTGTATTAGTAAGCACAGAAGTCTTGGCTATATTCTGTCAAAGGAAAGCCTGAGCATACACGTATACTCATTGTGGGCAGCTAACTTCATTTTTACTTTCAGTTGTGCATTTGGGTCAGAGGCTGTAGACAATGGCAACTGCAACTGGGATGCTTTCTATGATGTCATGCCATGCTAATGAAAAGTGTGTAGGAGTAATAAAATCATTTGTGGTTTTGTTTTGGAAGGGAGTGAATGACAGTCTGTCTGGTTGTGGGGGCGGTTGGCTGTGATAAACCTGGTACTGCCAGGTATGCGTGGTAGGATGCTTGCTAGGTGAATGTTTAACCAATCCAGACAATAGAGATAGCCGGATATGTGGAGGTTGTAAAATTAGTGGATTCGACAGATGCGTCAATTTGCACAAAGTGCAGTGTACGTATAATTACTACTTACATGGCAAACCATAGTGATAGAAGAAGTTACGCTAGAGCTAGCTAGTCTCGTGCTCAGCCAGAATCTACGGAATAACCATCTGGTGACTTTCAGCAACATTCTTGGTCTTCAGTTAATATTCAAATAACACGTAATTGCATTGAATTTTCTATAATTTCTTGCTAGTAAATTGAATTCTGTACGATTTCATTGGCAGTCAGAAATTCCTGCCTAAAGTGCATGTGTGACTTCTTAATGAAGACCGAGGTTCTGTGCAAAGTTGCCAGACCTGCTTTCCCGCGAGGGGTCGGGGTCTGGGCACGAGACTAGAGCTAGCTACATTGGTCACATGCATCACCTTTCTAAAGGCTGGACATGTATGGTATGCGGCAGTTCAGTTGCAGATTGATCTCTACAACTAATTAGGGGTGGTTGAATTGTGGTCATCAAATTGACATTGTGTGTGAAGCTTCTACAGGTAATGCACCTGCTATACAGTGCACAGTCGCTTACTGTCATTGTCCAAGATCCTGACAACCGTTCTGGGGTGAAGTCCGGGACCAAATGTTGGAGCCCCTAATGGAACTGTTAAAAATAGAAAGAATTCTTCCATTTCTTCTGGAAGCCTGTCGCTGGTAATATTCACCGGAACAGCCATTCTCTGTTGCTGGGGTTGGAAGTCAAGCAACTGGGTGGTGGCTCCAATGTTGTAATCAACTCCTACACAAAATAATGATATTGTAAATCTCATCTCGGTGGATAATTCAACTAAGATGCATGTATGTAGTGTTCCAACATGTATAGGACTGAGCTCTGCTGAGCTTTGCTGAATAGGTCAACTTGCAATTTGTATGCAGACAAGGAACCATAGCATTGTCCTATGAAAGTATTGCCCGATAATATTGTGCAATAGCAAAGACAGACAGTTTTGGTAGCTTCGCTCCCAGGCCTACCCTGGTTTGCGATGACGGATGCAAAAGAGCGTCTTTGCCACTCTTCTGCATCCATGTATCATTGTCAATGCAAACCGAAGAACAGAAAGAACGGGGTAGGCCTGGGAACGAGGCTACAGTTTTGTATGGGAAAGTTTGCTAGATGCAGACACCATGCAGTATAGCAAATCCCATACGTTATGCCTCAGACACTGCATATCTGATTCGCTTCAAATGCATTGTACTATACTTCAACACACAATAATTTTATCAACAACATGGAAATTTCAAGGTTGCTCTTAGGCAGTGATGGTCTATTGTAGCAATGATATCGATAACAGTATACGGTTTCCAATAAGCACTGCAGTGTTGAGCTATAGTCTTCCCAAACTCTAGTTGTGACCAGATATTACGTACCTTCCTCAGCACTTCCACCGACTGACAGTTGCATGAGTACCAATAGAATCTGTTCTGACACTCGACCATTCTCCTTAATAACAAACACGACGTCATTTAGTACACCAGCGTCTTCGCTCAATGCGTACACTGGCTTCTCAAATCCGAGGTGGATAGCTGCAAAGAATTTCAGTATATCATTATTGCTGTACCTCTAGCTGTCAACTTAGCCTGAGGTTTGCACATTTACCATCATTATCAGTGATGACAGCCAAAGTGACTCCATTCCTGATCATCTCAGAATTCTCAACATCCCGGGGATCGCTTGCAAGTTCATCAATTCCAATCACAAGAAGGAATCCCTCTGTAGCCTCGTTGACATCATCATCCACAAGTGGAATGAAGATCTCCACGTCCTGGTAGCTACTACTCTGAGAGATTGTCAATCTGTGAGTGCTGTTGTCAAAATCCTTCCTGAGATCATCATCTAGAAAGAGAACATGGAACCACTGATCTTCATTTGAGGACACCACTTTAGAAGACATTGAACAAGGAAGTCAAAATCCTGTAAACGAGCATTTCTTACCACATCAGAATATTTCATCAGCCATTCATGCAGAAGAGTTGCCCCAGGAACTTACAGTATAGCAATAGTATTGAAGTTCCTGAGAAAATGGTCACATATACTTGCTGTGAACCACTTGGAATTCTACATGCAGTGGTCTCTTCAATTTGTGCATACACATAACGTGTACCTTCCAAAAGTTATCACTAGTAGAATGCTAACAGTGGTAATTGTAATGCCAAGCATGCAGTACAAGTTACCCACTAGAAGTGCTTACATTCAGCTGGATCAGGAAGGTTATCTTCTGAGAGGTCCTCTGGTAGTGTGAACCCCTCAAGGTTGAACTGGTCGTACGTCAGTGGGGTAACTGTCAGCACCAGGTCTGCTACATTCTCCCCTAGCTTGGTCACCACCACTCGCACCTGCTCACTGTATTCATTTCTGCTGTAGTCCACCTCACCAAAACCCAGCTTCAGCCCCATGGCTGCAAAAGATATTAGGACAGACGTTAATATTGGGACAGAATTGGACAGACATTACTACTGATAGGAATCTGGCACCATTACTACACACCACACCATATTTAGAGCAGAGAAGCATGCATGCATGGTTACGGATGCAAAAACAGTGTAACGGTGTTTGCAGCTTCTCCTCTACCCAAAGGAACAGAATTAGTGACTTCAGCTCTTAACTGAAACATTAAACATCATGTAACAAATATAAATGGGAAGGATTCTAGCTTGCATTCAGCTGGAAATATAATTATATTCAGGGCTAACAATTCTTGGGTGAGGAGACACATGGTGCAAATAGCGTACATAGCAACAAGCTGGATTCACTAGCTATGCACTTACCTGTAGTTGAAAGCAAGAGCACCAACAAAAACAGATTAGTCATGACTGGATCTTCGGCTCCCAGACTGCAGATTGATGCACATAATTATGCGTGCTAGTTTTAGTTTCTTTTTATAGGAGTTCTGCAGACCTGTAGACATTACATGAGCTGTTGCCATGGTGTAGGAGGTCACAGGCCAAATATCTACCCTATTTCCCTTTCAATGACTTGAGGTCAATTCAGCTTTACAAATGCAGTGGGCCAAGAATGAGCACAACAGGAAGCCCACACTGAAAATGCCCCCTCTGCTACATACAGCTTGATGTCCACTGTTATATAATTATGTGTAACATAACAATCCAATCTTACACATCATAGCTAGAAGCATGTATGCTTGGACAACTAATTAATCTTGTTGATCTTGTTAATCGTTATTACTGAGCTGAGATATATAGCAGATGAAACAACTTTCTTTTGCAGTATTATATACAAGGCCAATATGGCAGAATGGAGACAGGAGAGGATGAGGAACACACATACCTCAAAAAAGTGAAATACAATTTCTTTCGTCTTTTTTCTTTGTGCAGAAACCTCAATGTACAAAATGATACAACTGATCTGCTACATCGTCCATGCTGAAGTGTGTTCTTAGAGTCTCTACTGTCCAGTCCCCGACATCCTGCACTCCATGAACACCAGCCTCTTTCAGACGCTGCTGATTCTCAGCTGTCTTTAGATTGGAGTCGTTGTCGAGACTAAAGGAGAAGAATTTTATATGGCGGAGCTTGGAGGGACCAGCCTTGGCTTCAATCTTGTCTTGGATGATCTAGTGGGCAAGGAAGTAAATCTCCATTGAGTAGTTGAGAAATTCTACACATCGTAGGATGGTTAAATGAGTGGAACTTAACTACGTATGTAAGGACTTAGGGATTAACAAACTGGGAGCTCCTATCACCCTCGAGGGTGTATCAGTAACACTTAATGTCACCAGTAAGGTGAAAGCATAGTAGTCAATTTTCACCTTCAGTTCTGTTGCAATGGCCTTCTTCATGTGCTCAGGGTGGTAGCCTCCCTGGTCTTCCTGACACTCTACAAAAAGCCGATCACCAAACGTCAGGCACACCAGCAAAGGCACTGACTTGGAGAAGGACCCTTCAAACTGTTTCAGCCACTCCACTCCCTCTCCAGTGTGCACTTTCCTGGATATAAAAGTAATGTTCCAAAGGTAGCAGCAGCAGGAGCAAGCAGCAAGTCACTTCCATAGGTGAAGTGTGAATAGCAAAGCATGGCAACAGGCTACATGTACAAGTGGTGGGAAAGTCCCATTTTGCATGTGCTACACCACCAAAATCCACAGTAATTACCAGCACTTTACTTGTAACTGCACATTTGTATCAAAATTTAATGTCCCATTTTTTTGAACACTTTGGAATTTGGCTATGACCATGTAGTGTACGAGCAACCCTAAAACGTACCACATGGCAAGTATTTCAAACCTGCTGACCTGTAGTCCACTACAAAGACAAACATCTGAGCCAGTATGTAGAGGAAGGTCACAAGGTCTCGGACCTCCTTCTGATCATCGTCTGCCCCTGGAAAGTCGATCACATCCAGACCATCCACATGGGGACCCAGGTTATAGATGAAGGGCACAGTGGTACGCATCCCTGCAGTGGTCCCACTCTGGGTCTGCAACCAGTTTTTTAGGGTATAGCAGTGAGGGGCCGAGTTATAACTGAATAGCTCAAGGAAAAGTAATTATGCAAGAAATGTACACTATAAATACGTACATATATGCAGGGTCAATTTGGAAGGTGACAGGGAACAATCTAGGGTCTGTTGGTTCTTGGAGCAAGTACTAACAATGTGATATCCACTGCACCATTATTAGGCCTTGGCAAATTATGCTCAAAAATCAGGACATTATGCTGTACTCTTATGCTACCTCCCACTAGTTATTATGCTCTGGATTGGTATGTGCTATTGCGCTCCATTAACAGGCTATTATGCTTGGAATTCAGTTATAAAGCTTGAACCAGCTACAGTATCTACAACTATTCTGACTGGCTTTAAATTATGCTTCTAAGGGGTGCCAGTATCTCAAACTGAGCCATTATGCTCCCAAACAGAGCCATTATGCTCCCAAACAGAGCCATTATGCTCCCAAACAGAGCCATTATGCTCCCAAACAGAGCCATTATGCTTACACTGAATTGCCTACCATTATGCTTAAAACTATGCCGGCATAATTCGGCAAGGCCTAACCATTATTACATGACGAAAAGCACACCTTGATTTGAAACAACTTATTCACCAACTGGGACTTCCCTGAGTTCACCAGCCCCACCACACCCACAGCAGTGTGCTTGGCCAGCTCGTGTCGAAGGTTGTGGATCATCAGAGACCACCTTATCCAGCGAGCAACGAGAGGACGGAATGACTTGGTTACAGAAGAGAGGGTGGTTCGCTTGAAGAGTTTGCCCCACTTGGAAACAATGGTTTCAGTTGGTGTAGCTGCAGTGATCGTGAGTGGTTGACAAATATGCATCAATTGAGCTTCAAGGAAATACTCTTTATATTGCTCACTTAAGCAGGAAGCATTGCCAACTCCAGTAACCAGAAGTTGCAGCCGGGAGACATAACTATCCACTGCCAAAGTGGACTTTTCATATAGTTTTTGCTGTATACAATTAGCCATTTGTTCGAAAAGTTTAGCAAAAAGCAATTTACGATCTTCATCATATGAATCAGATTCTAGCTGCATTAACTCCATGACATACTTGATGTATGCAGGTAGGAGTTGAACGTGCAACTTTGAGAGCTTCCAAGGAGATGCTACATTGTCGACCAGAGGGACACGGACATGTTCCTGCATAAAGGCGCAGATAATTGATGCGACTGCAGTCAGGTTACCATTTTCTTTCTGTAGTGAAAACAGTGCCCGTGTTAGATTTTGTTCCAACTCCCTTCTGCCTTCTTCCAGAACTTTAAGAGGAGTAAATTCAGAGCATTTAGAGAACAGGTAGTGTAGACTCACTGAAGAAATTGTAGCTGATGGAAATCCAGCAGGCAGATAAAATAGATGTTCAAATAATTCATTTGATAACTTAGCTGGTAGACTCCTGGGATTTTTGATAATTTCACAAAATAAATCATCAGATGCTTGACTCCTCTTGACCTCATGACCAACTACAGTGATAAATACCGCTTTGAACAAATATTGTGCTGTCCACACATTTAAAACAGTTCCAAATTGCACAAGTGAAACAAACATCATCTCAAATACATCAAGAGCACAAAGACGATATTCACGAGGAACATCATGTCGCGTTAGGTACAAGACTGAGTTATGCCACATAGAGAGAGAAGGCGGAATCTTAGAGTCTGCTAATGCATCCATGAGTTGTCTACAAAGAGCAACAAACTCCTCATCCTCTGAATATGCCATGGCACTGTACAAACTTTCAATTGGGGCAACTCGAGTAATTTCTTCTATGAAAGTTTTGACAAGTTTGAATCGTCTTGAAACCAGTTTGTCTGGATTGCATGGTGTCTGCTCCAGAAGCACAGAGAAGAATGCTAGTTTGATCAACTCAGAAGGGCTGAACCTAGCAAACTGCTCTTCTTGCAGAACTCGGATTATAAACTCCTGAGAAAAATAAGCACTGACTAAAGACATGGTAGACAGATATTGTACTAAGGTTAAGCTCTTGCTAATGAATGCGCTAAGTTTGTCATATTACTATGGCTTAAGAAGTCAATTGTCAAATTCCATGAAAGGTCTGGCCAATACCATTTGTTATATTACACAACTAGTTCTTCAAAATCACAAATTATATACCATGCATGTTCTTTTATGTGGTCCAATGTAATCACGTGCATGAATGCACATACATCAACCACATGAGAGTGATGAGACTGCCAAGATGAAAAAGAGGAACTGTGCTTTCATGTTTCCCACTGTTGTTGGATGTCCTTGCACTCAGCCACAGGATGTTCGAGTCATTCCTATGAGGCCACTTTTCTCTTGAACTTGACATGCATGACACAGGACAATTTCCTTGACGAAAGTTGAATGGAGGTGATATTAGAACCTTGGGTTAGGCCACTGTGGTTACTAGGGATGTTTCTGCTAGATGCATAAATGTGGCAAGTAGATGTTGGTTACCAAGTCACATTCTCTTGCCATGAACTTGCGTATGCTATACCACATGCTGGGTCAGTGCAAATCTTGAATTGTATGTACATTCACATCAGACAAACTATTCGGCAATGGTTTGTCAGTCAGACTGAGACACTGACTGACTGACAACAGGTTTGCATATGCCGCGTGTGTTTTGAGTTGTATCTCGGCAACTGGATGACAAATCGCTTTGAAATTTGCTCGGTGGCAAGGTGAAAGAAAGCTATTCTGATTTCCTGTGTTAACTCAAGATGCGGGATGTGCTGGGTTTTCACTCAGCAGGTCACATATATCAGGTAACTGCCAAATACAGCACGATATTGGCATGTCTACTTACAATGGAAAGAAACCCTATACAATCAGTGCCAGCATAAACACCTGGCCACATGAATCTTTCATATTGCAATCAATCTTTGCAAATCACAAAGATGAACTCCTGAAAATTCGCTCACTACCGGAAGTTTTCGTGTTAAAAAATATTAGGTATGTGTGTAAATATTTTGTGGCATTATACTTTTGTAGTACAGCTCATCAACAAAACCCTTTTAACGATCAATGTGTCAAGAATGGAGATGTACGAACGAGCTGCTGCTATGCATGGTCACTGGCATACCGACCAATTTCAAAGCGTTCTGCTGGGCTGTACCTCCTGTACGGCCCGCGCTTCTTCCCAACTTTGCTTGTTGATTCGAGACCTCTCGATTCGCTGAGGTAATACCGTATAGCGGGATATTTTCGTAGGTGCAAAATTTCGTATAAATGGCCATAAGCCCCTCAGCAGAAATTTTCGTATTTTAATTTTCGTATGCGCCTGCGCATTGCCACGCCTCCTAGCACTACGCGTACGCAAATAAGTGTCTCTTTCTGTTTTCGGTTGAGGCAATGCACAATGGTGAGAGGGTACGTCTACAATGCTGATATCTGGGCCTCTGTTGTTGGCAAGAATTTCGGAATCACCGCCTGGTTGGCGGCATACTCGCCGTCGTTGCTAGTCTCGCGGGGCCAGACCCCGCGAGACTAGATTGTTGCTGCTCAGTGCACTGACTTACTTTCATTTGTCGCACTTCCCACGCTGAGTCTCCTTATCGTAGCAGGCTAACGGGTGTAGATGGGTCCACTGGAGTCTGGAAGGCCGTTCGAAGGCGTTATAAAACCCCACCGCTTGCTCGCCGCTTCCACGTGTTCGATTGCCCGTTCAAAATTTGACGTTAAAATTTCGACGGTTAAAATTTTCGTAGTTTTTATTTTCGTATCTCGAGGCTTCATACGAAATATACGAAAATTAGCACCGTACGAAAATTTCCCGCTATACGGTACCTCGCGAAGGAACGGAAGTGACAGAGGGATCGGGGAGTCCATCTTGAAGAATCGCAGAAAGGGCCGTAGTTGTGTTCAGCACATGCAGATGACCAGTCTACACGTGTGAAGAGTTGCTGAACATAATAATTATTCATTGCTGTTAATATCCGTCGTAAATAAATTTCGCTCGTTATATATTCGTGGTTGAGGGCGACTACGAAATTATTTTAGCAACAAAATTTCCCCAACCTACGGTATATATTTGCACTGAGCAACAAACTAACCTTGTGAGACACAGGGACAGAGCTTGATACAGGATCACTGAAGTGACTAAATGCTGCAACATCTGCAGAGGCACTAGCTTCACTGGAACTGGCTTGCTGAGCATTTGCAGCAGTCGGAGGGCAGGAGAACTGGACGAGGTTGCTGTTCACATCTCGTGGTTGAGTGAGCAGGCTACGAGGAATACGTAATTGATGCAAAAACCAGAGGTTCTCCCCTCGAATCATGATACTATCAAGGTCATCATAGTGGTGGTACTCCAATGATTTCACCAGTGGCTTCAGGGAGATTATCTCTGAAACTGGATTTCTCGGTTCAGGATTTGAGCAACCACCTTCTCCAGCACACACTTGGGTAACCTTATCAAGGTAGAGACCTGATTGGTGCTGCAATGGCAAATAACAATAGCACACTAACCGTATATCCAGGTAAAGATCGGCTAATCACGGAGTGTACATTATCTAGATTAGAACTCATATTAGTATCAGTCCATTATTGTGAAGGCGTACCTTCTCAAAGAGGCTTAGGTCAAGCTCTTCAATGGCTTTATCGCTAAGGTGAGAACACTGTGGAGAGTGAACCTCCTTCAGCTCAGGCAATGCTATGTGGTAGCATTTCGTGTATGCCTGCTGATCTGGTAAGATGGTTCTGCATTTTGATGCCTGAAGTAGAATAGCCTTCAGCTTTCGAAGAGCTGATGAGAGGGTGTCTGGAGTGGACATAATTTCTGCAGAAGAACTCAAGTGGGCGGGGTTTTGCAGGGTAACCAGCTGCTGCATGATGAGTGTACAGAGTGGGCCTTGGAAGTCCTAAGCATTAGAGAGATATCAAGAAGATTAGTGCTAAAATATCCTAGCTTCACACGGAGTATGCACAAGAAGACATGCCTCCATTCTCCAAAGTTTCATGATCTATAGTACATGTTACATGCTCCAATATTATTACGTAAAGAAGAACAAGTAGCTTCGCTCGCTTCGCTCGCTCAGCTACTTCCCCCTCGTTTGCCTACGTGAGTAATCCGGTGCCGGTGTCAAGTGAAAATAGGCACCCCTGAAAATGGGCATCCAAGATGCCCATTTTCACGCAAATATAGGCATCCCAATGCCCATATTTACGTGAATACAGGCATCCTGATGCCCATATTTACAGTGAATATGGGCATCCCGCTGTGAAAATAGGCATGCAGCTGAGATTTTCATCCAGATGCTCAATTTCACGCAAATATAGTCAGTCACCCGATGCCCATAAATATGGGCATCCTAATACACATTTGTGTGCATGGGCATCCCGCTGTGAATTCAGCGGGATGCCCATATTTACGGGGTGTGTAAATTTTTATGACACCGGATATAGCTCTCTGTGCAGAGCTGCTGCTCCCCGATTGCGTACACTTCAACTGCTGCTCCCCGCGCGATTGCATCGATCTGTTTCAACTGCTGCTGAGCTCCCGGCTTGCATCCGCTTCAGCTGCTGCTCGCTGCTTGCATCCGCTTCAGCTAGTGCTCTCAATTGCATCGGTTTCAATCGCTTCCGATTGCGTCCGCTTCGGCTGCTGCTCCCGATTGTGTCCGCTTCAACTCTGCTCCCCGATGGTGTCCGCTTCGTCTGCTGCTCCCCGATTGCGTCCGCTTCAACTCCTGCTCCCCGATTGTGTCCGCTTCGGCTGCTGCTCCCTTCCAGCTGTTCTCGAAGATTCCAGCCATGTCCACTATTCTCGAACATTCTACGCAGAGTTCGAGGTTCAGTAAATTGAAGTACGAAGGTCGCGCGTCTCTATAGTCTAGTCCCGCCCCACGAACATCCCACTTCCGTTACACACAGATGATACACAGAAGGGCATGGAGGCATACAGTTTTTACAACTTATATTTTGCAAACAGATTTGAATTATGAGTTTCAATTTTAGAACCACTACTCTCTACGTTTGCAAACTAAGTATACCTGGTTGGATGCTCCACCATGCAACAGATCGGGGAGTGAAACGGGGTCACTCTGCTGTTCATACGGCCTGTCGAGCAATGCCATAACACGAGGTAAATCATCATTCTCCAGATAGAGTGCATGCACACTCTCGACAAACTCGGGGAATCTGTCGACTACTTGCTCGACCAACGTCATGCTGATCTGGGGCTGTCCGAAGGTGATACATTTCAACCTATGTAGGTTTTGCATGCTGGCATGGGGCAGGTCCCATATCTTGGCTGCTATCGCCATGGCAATCAGACCTCCAAAGGAAAACCCTATGTACAAATAAGGAAAACATGAGAGATCATTAGTGATGAGTGGATAACATCAGCATGTGCTATGCAAACAGACAAGAGAAATCAGGCCCAAACTGAGGTCTATCATGTGGAAGAATTGTGACAACCACATCAGATTTGGAGCAATGAGCCCCTGAACTCAACCAATATATGTGTGAATTTGGTTTATGTGGGCGACTTCGTGTTGTCATATCTCCTGAATCAGTCTACCAACTATGCCACAGCAAATGTTTGCTTGGTCTAGCTACATTTGGAAGTTAGCCCCCCCCCCCCCCCCCCCCCCCCCCCCCCACCCCCCCAATGTTTGGCACACTAGGCATGGGCTGCTGCCTCATTTGCTGTGCCTGACCTGCCAGCCCAGTGCTTACCCACCTCCAGGCCTGGCAAACCTATCGATCATTTAATTGCTATGGTTCTAGCTGTAGAAAACGGTTCACATATCCCGGTAGAAATACAAGTACTGACACTGAAACCATGCCATAGCAAACCAGATATACAATATACAACCACATGAAGCCATTAGTCTGTAGTAAGGTAGCCTCATTCCCAGCCCTCACGCGGAACGCGGAAGTGGGCCTGGTGACACTTGGCAAAATTCCTGTATGTGCTGAGCTCAGCACTTGATTTCGGGTAGGCGAATCACATTCGTCCATTGCCAATTACTGCGTAGTAATTACATTCTTTACCCCGTGAAAAGTGTAGCCAAAACCGTTGTTGTAGCCTTCAAGACTCACCTCTGGTCACTCCTTGGCAAGGACTTTCTACTTAGCCATCCACCATCACCAACAGCTACCTTCCACGTGATTTCGAATGCATCCTAGTAAGGAATGTAATCGCTTACGTAATTATGCTGACTGTGCACATACGGGAATTTTGCCAGGTGTCACCAGGCCCTCTTCCGCATTCCGCGTTCCACGTGAGGGCCTGGGTACGATGCTAGTAATAAGGTATATGCTACACATCATGTGATCAACTCAGTAGTAATTACAACTCAGTACAATGTAGGAAGCTTACACAAGAACAAGCATGGTATGAACTTACCAGTCAGGACAACAGAAACACCCTCAAACAGTTGTTCAACAAAGTAGTAGAGGGGAATTCGTCCACTCAGGTCTTCAATTCCTATGGAAGGATAACCACACACTCAATGTCAGCAATATAGGAGATTACACAAAGTAGTCTGTCCCCATCGACCTTTCCTTCAGAAGAGAGGAAGAGTCAGGGCAAATGGTAGGCTAACATGTGACTGCACAAGGTGCAGGGCATGACGGAAGCTTTTTTGATAGCATAATCCCTGGCAAGTTTATCTGCTGTCTCGCTCGAGAAAAGCGGTAAATGCGGCTTTTTTGTGAACTGAACTGCTCGTTTTTGCAAGGCTATACAGCGTATCGGTAAAAGCTTCTGTCATGCCCTGCACCTTGTGACAGCGCACCTCCACCTCTAGAATCAAGTTGCTCACGCTGTTCATACCAGAGATTCTTGGTTAGCGAGCTTAAGTATACATTTCCCAATACATTTCGCACGGCGCGCGCACGAGTATCCCGTAACCTTAAGTAAGCCGTATTGATATTATACATAGATGGACAATATATTGCAAAATCGATATAATTTATTGTCCCAGCTCTACTTCAGAGTATATGCAGGTCAGTAGCACAGACCCTCCTCCCCCTCCTCTCCATCATAAAAAAAAGGAAGACTGACACAAAGGGATCGCATGAAATGATAAGCTATACCTTCCTCAAATGACTTGCAGGTGTGTATCCACCACGATAGGTCGCAGCTGTCCGGGAAGGCTACATAGCATGTGGTGCCATGCCGTCCAATGAGATACTTCGGCACATCACCCTGTGGGCTCGGTCGAGATAGTGACACTTCTTCCAGCGAGTGGGAGTGAACATCGTCGTTGAAAAAGCTGAGAAAGGTGTTTGGTTCACAAACATTGACAGCATAAGCACACATGCTTGCATTTAGAACCATGTCTGGAAGGAGTAGCTTCAAGTCCGGTTTAGTGGAGGTGTTCTCAGCAACCAGTTTCTGAACTGCAAAGTCTTTGCTGATTTCATCAATTTCTCTGAGAGCCCAGAGGAACACCTGATCATCGAGCAGCTGCTCTTGGTTTAATCCCGAAAGCTGCTCTCTTACTTCGGTTGGATCTACATTCGATTGTAAAGACATATGAAGGAATGGAGGAATTAAATCCTTTGCCAGTTGAGCTTTCGATTCTCCAGCCTTTTCTCCAGTGACTGGGAGATCCCGTATATGCTGCAGTTGACACCTGAGGTTGTGAGCATGCACACTTTCAGAGAGAAGTGTGTTATCCATGAGGCTGGAAACAGGTGCTTCTTCTCCTGCACGTAATAAGCACAAATGAATACCAGTTTCGCCTTCATCCCCTCTGAGATCTTGTTCCTCCCACACCAATAATAGTTGCATGTGAATTTATGGTTACCGTATAGTGCTGCAAAAGAGTGAGTACTTGAAAAAGCATCCACTTCCTTATTGCTGAGTGCATTAACGTAGAGGTGGGGATCTATTTCTTGCTATATACGTATGAACCTTCCATGTGCGTGCCCGTGCTCCAGGACCACCGGTATGTACATAAGTATACATACGCATGTACGTATACCTGTCACACAGTTTCCAGCAAAATCAAGGTCTCAACGGTGCGAGATTTAACCCCTTGACTCAATCGGTGGACGAGCGTGCAGTGCCTCCAGGGCTTGCAGAGCTTGAGAGCTACATGTGGATTTCAACAGTGAGCGCAGTCGACATCTGTTTACACAGCAACTCCAACTAGGGTACAAGCAAGCGGGGTCTCAGCTTGCTATAGTACATGTGGAGCTGAACAGTGAGCATAATCGACATCAGCTCACACTAACTGGCTATAGCTAGATCATGTAACTATACTCACAAGCATGTGGTCAGACCATACATACGCAGGCACGGTGCGGATATGTCACCCTAGCATAAAGTCAACAAATGTTCACCCACTAGTCTCGCAAGATTGTATCAGGCACTTGAGAGAACATGTTGGTTTGAAACAGTGTCCAATGGTGCTCTTTTGCACGGCTATGGTATATCATGGAGTGAGTACATACCTAGCTATTGCACAAGAAAAGTAGAAGAGTATCCTCCATGCAAAGACTGAGCAAACTACTGTACGTATAAGCCACTATACACTATTAGAGTAAGCCATTGATTATCGGACGACATGTGTAATCGGACGCGTTAGCGCCGAGCGTGTATATTACCGGAAGTGGGCGGGACCTTCAGTCAATACTACAGACCCATCTCACTTTGAGTTGAAAGTTTGGTGATTCTCTGTTGCTTGGTTCTGGAACTACAGTCAACCAAAGCTCATTTTCGGACCAAGGTATGATTGGACAAAATTGATGTATTATCGGATGACGCTCCCCACTTCTTCTCTGAAGGAACTTTCTCCGAGATTTTTACATTTTCGGGAAGCCTCATGATCCCTCTGCTGCAGGCACACTTTTTGTCACCGTGGCTGATTCGAGCACTTGGGAGTATCACCGAATGTCGACCAGGGTCTCCAGGTCTATAGCGGGGAGTGAAATTTAGCCGTATTTTGGCGTAGACACTCACAGGTACACTCTAGTGCTGCAATTCAGATATCAGTAGAATGTGCTGGTCCTCAGCAACACAACGGTGCAAGTCCCGTGTTTATATGTTGCACCGTTCCTGAGATATAGTCGTTTGCCTCAGAACTCTCCAGAAATACTGTCGTTGCTATCGTGGACCACTTTTACAGGAACAAATGGGAGGAAACAGCTGTATCTCAGGAATGGTGCAACGTATAAACACGGGACTTGCACTGTTGTGTTGCAGAGGACCAGCACATTATACTGATATCTGAATCGCAGCACTAGAGTGTACCTGTGAGTGCCTACACCAAAATACGGCTAAATTTCACTCCCCGCTTTAGACCTGGAGACCCTGGTCGATATTCGGTGATACTCCCAAGTGCTCGAATCAGCCACGGTGACAAAAAGTGAGCCTGCAGCAGAGGGATCATGAGGCTTCCCGAAAATGTAAAAATCTCAGAGAAAGTTCCTTCAGAGAAGAAGTGGGGAGCGTCATCCGATAATACATCAATTTTGTCCGATCATACCTTGGTCCAAAAATGAGCTTTGGTTGACTGTAGTTCCAGCAACAGTGAATCACCAAACTTTCAACTCAAAGTGCGATGGGTCTGTAGTATTGACTGAAGGTCCCGCCCACTTCCGGTAATATACACGCTCGGCGCTAACACGTCCGATTATACATGTTGTCCGATAATCAATGGCTTACTCTATGTGCCTATACTGAGCGGTGACCAAGCAGACTCACAAAGAATATCCGTGGCAGACTTGTCTACCGTACTCATAGAATCAGGTAAGAAGTCAATAAAGTGGTTGAACCCCAGTGATCGTCAGCACTAGAGCTGTTACTAGTCTGCTAGTTCCGCATACTTCTTGTATACCATTGTGCACTATACCTATGGAATGATAGTGCCATGTGCGCACGGACCTTGTCCCACCCCACCCTGCCTGTTACGGCAGTTTGGTGCTTCGTGTTGTATCTTTTGATTAGACACAATTATTCCCTGCCATGTAGATGAGCACTGTGCATTCACAGTCTGCCCTATTATAGTTAATTGCGGCGAGCATGAGCGAGCCCCACATAGACGAGCTTGCTGTGCATTTTCTATACTTTTATCTATCGTACGTCGTGCCGTAAATCACTTCCTGCTCTTATTTTGCGTATTCTTACGTCATGTGTTAATTCAAAAACAATACACAACACTGAATTGCATCGTGCGAATGTTCGATGGCGACAACACGACGGAGACCATGCACTCATGGACCGAACCATGAACAGTCTAACCAGGCTCTGCACCTTCTCGCCTGTGGCGACAGCAAACTGGACGAAGACAGCTGGTGGACTTACCTCACCAACCAGCACGTTCTGAGCCACATGGTGTGCTAGACCAGTGTGCAGCATGCATAGCTATAGCTAGCTAGGTCCGGGTCCCTGTGTTGTGCATGTGTGCAGTGTGTGTCTGATTGTCATATTATGATTTCTGTCGCCTCAGTCATGCAATATTGCCATTGGCAGGGGACATTAAAACTTGACTGACTGACTGACTGCATGCATGCATGTAAATACTCGTTCTGCATTGCACTGCATGCATTGCACTCGCTCACGCTCGCCACACAATGCCGTGCATTCCCCTAGTTAGTATGCTTTTACGTAGCCTACCTGTATCAAGAAGTATTTTCTGTGATTCCTCTCCTACGGTAAACCTTTCTCCGTCTCCTGTATTGCAAGTGCAAGACATCATAACAATTTTGAGATAGCTAGCTATCTAGCTAATATATAGTACTTGCAAGCACGCATCAATCATCCTACTTTTCAGCAATGTGACGATCTCGGAGTCTGGCCCAAGGATAGCGCAGAAACGATCAAAATTGCGAATGTCTTCTTTCACCGCATTGCACACAGCTTGCAGGACCATCGAGGGTTCAATCATAGATAATAAACTACGAAACGTTTCGTAGTTTATTATCTATGGTTCAATTGAATCCATTGCTTCTTCTGTTATGAGCTCATTTTCGTAAAGCTCGTCGATTACTTCTGCGTGTTGCGAGATGAAACACAGCAGAGCCTCTTGGTTTCCTTCTAGCGCCGCTAACTTCGGCAGTGACTCAGCTGCCATTTCGGAAGGACTAGATGGAGTTTTGCAGTATTTCCAGCGGTAAAATTAGGTTTAGCGATCACCGTATAGCTACGCGGTCAGGTGACCACTGAAAATGCGGCGCGCGCTACAAAGTCGCTGCAATGAGAGCTATCCCGGAGTAGGTTTTCAAAGCTTCAATTCTATTGGCAATATAACAATATAAACCACACCCTAACCTGCCATAATATAAGGTAAGTCGGGGTAATTTCGGTCACGGTTTATTTCCGGTCACTTAGTAGAGAAGGGCTTCTCTATTCTAAAAGCTACGTTTTCAGCCAAAACTATGGTGCTGTGCAGATAGAGGCAACACTCAGCTATAACATATCCGTCGGCAAAATCGAGACCTTGCGTCCTTTGCGCGTATCTGCCTAAGTGACCGGAAATACCCGTTGACCGAAATTACCCGGACTTACCTTACCCTAAGTATGCTGACGTAAGTGACCTAAGTGAACCAATCAGAAGTGAGCTTAGAAAACTACTCCGTTACTGTAGTGCAATGAAGCTAGTCACGTGAAATAGCCTCGTATATATACCCACACGCGGAATGGGAACGAGGCTGCATGTGAAAGAGCCGGGCAGCCTCTCTCTTGAAGAGCCTGGGACCTAGGCTAATGACTGGGTTCAGAGAGCCACATGCAGCAGGCTGCAATAGAGATCACACCATGATCAGATCTTGAACAGGAACTAGCTCCAATTTGTCCCCTTGCACACACATGGGCATGACATACATTTTCTGGCTTGTGCACCACTTGCCCATGCACTAGGATAGTGCACAATTTGGCACTTTTGTGCATTTGCACCTTTCTTGCTATGACACAACCTGGGTGTCAGCTGATGACACAATTCTTCCTTCAAGAGGTTCACCCTGGGAACACGGTGTCATCCAATATCATGGGAAGTTCATTCACACAATCCGGGCTGAACAGTGAACACCCTGAGTACCTCTCTGTTTTCAAGAGAGATGCGGCTGCATGGGATATAGAAGCTGGCAGGCCATTGCATGCACCCATACTCACACTCTATGAATGTGCACACACACATACAGCACATCACTGTCATGCTGCAAACCTTCCCTGTTCATGCACTGTGCAAATGTGTGAAGTATAATGTGACAACTCATAAATTTTTATTGCTACCTATAATTTTCTGTTTGTGCATGGGAGAGCCTGGGAATGCATGAGGCTACAAAATGGATAATTGGAGAGAATCCATTCCGGGCATATCTTGGGTCTGGGGGCATAAACAAAAAACAAAATAACCCGACTGCCCTAACATTGAATCTGGTGGGTTTTGGCAGCTAACAAACACTTGTGTTCAAAAACATTGCATGTTAATTTCAACTGCCATTATGTGTAAAGGTTATGGTATTACACCTTGGGGGGGGGGGGGGGGGGGGGGGGGGGGGGGGGGGGGGGGGCGAGGAGAGATTCCAGTGCACCCACCCCCTCTGCACTGTATGAAACCCTGAATAGCGATGTAAGAGTGTGGTAACCTAACCCAACTTACAGAATGGTAACTTCATAAACCGAATTATGACAACAATAAGAATGAACAAAATTAGGAATAGTAAGGTAACCGAACAGCAAAAATTCAGGATGCTGGACTAGATGCCAACAAACTGACGCAAGTCTTTAGCAATTTGTGGGCGTTGAAGGCTCTTCTCTAGCAGTTCAGCCACCCACTCGCCAACATCCTTTGCAACCTTGATGCCTGCACCCTTCAGACGCTGCCTACCATCCTCATTATTGAGCACGGAATCAGCATCTTGACTGAAAGAATAGAAATCCACCTGGCGCGTTGGAGATGACCCCAGCTTTTCTTGAATGTGCTACATTCAGGAAACAACAAGGTAAGAAGGCGATATCATTACTTGCTGTTGATGCTGATTGGCAAAGGTTTCATGACTAAAGCAGATACAAATCTCTGTTGTCCTCTTGACAGACAGTTATTGTGCTTACTAGAACAACTGTTTATATTGTAGTAGGCAATCCTAGGGGAAGTGCCATTCTCACTTTCTCAGTCCTATCCCAATCTCAAAAAAATAGGGATGGGATGGGACGGAGGATGGGAAAGTGAAGATGACAAAATCCAACGCCTTCATCAATTTGTTTCTCAACTCCCATGCCATGTACTGTATGGATAATTTGACTCCCGTGCACTCTCAGGTAGGTCTGTGAGCATTTAACTATTGTGAACTACCATTGGTTGCTTTGACATCACGTATGTGGGGTAGAAGCTGCTGGAAGCAGTCTCTACAAGGTGAGTTGAAGCTAGGCATGAGGCATTATTGTGCATGTCCAAGTTGCGGCAACTATTATACTCAAAAGCAATTTCTATTGGTCAGCTCACCCTTAGTTCTGTGCTCATTTCATCCTTCACATAAGCAGCAGGTGGATGCTCCCCTTCCTCAGTCATGTACTCGGCATACAGCTTGTCAGCATGTGTCAAGCAGACCAAAACTGGCACAGATGTGAGGCTGATAAGCCACTTTTTAGCAGCTGTGGTGTGGGCTTTTCTGAATGTGGAAAGAATGACAAACAATAGTATCATAAAGATCCGCTTTAACTGTTTACCAATGAGATTAGAGTGAAGGCCAATCTTTCACCCTGTACATCACTCAGCTTTGTTAATGACTTTAACCACACCCACTCATTACGTTCTTCGGAAACCATATCCTCTATTTAAAAAAACTGTCACTTCATAAGATCCTGCTTCAGCTTAGCTAAGCCACAGAAGCAGTAGCAACATCAAAGAGAAGTATGTGGTCAGTTATGAATACTTTTAACCCTTTCCCACCTAATGGTGCCTTAAGGTGTCATGAGACTTTCAGCTTCATTATGTCACATCCGGCAATGTCCTTGGGAGATAGGTTCTGCAATAGCAGAAAGGGCGGGACAGGGGGAGGTGGGTGGGTGCACCCGGAGGGTGCAAACAGCATGGCCGTGTCTGGGCTCCGCGATAGAAAGGTCTTGGTCGGCACTGGGAGGGCCATTTCCGCCATTTTTGGCATAAATGGACTTAGAAAGTAGCTGTCTTACCTTGTAGGGCCTCCATTTCAAGCATACATCGCCCGTTTTTCAGCTACGGCAGGTTGGCATTTCTCGGGAGGCTTGATTGCAAGCTCATTAATTGGTGGGTGTGGTTAAGTCACGAATATGCTCAGTATAGCTAAAATTACCTGTGTGAGCAGTTTCGAGCCCAGCAATGCCAGGGAACAGAAATTAGGGTATGTTTAAGTGTTCTATAGATTGAAAATGACCTAGAGAAAGAATGTGGCCCCTAAAGAGGTAACCAGTGAGGTCATGTCTGACATTGGAGGTAGCATGATGAAGTTATGACTAAAATATGGTACCTCTTAATGAGTACTCGCTCGGACAATGCTAACCCCCCCCCCCCCCCCCCCCCCCCCCCCCCAAGCTAAAAATCGGCCCTGAACTGGAGGCCCTATAATGTGAGAGGACATGTTCATAGGTCATCAATAAATGGCCTACCCGGTTCCAACTGAGAGCATTTTCACAGCCAAGCGGTAAAGGTAGACGAGGCTACTCAAAGCAAACGTAACCTTGCACTCACCTGTAATCTACCACAAAAACCACCAACTGTGCAAGTGAGAGGAGGAGGTTGACAAGTGCTGGGATACTGGGGTCCTGGTCATCAGCTCCAGGGAAGTCAATCACATCCAGGCACTCCACCTCAGGACCTAGATTGTACATGAACGGCACTGTTGTGCGCTTGCTTTCTCGTGTACCACTTGCAACCTGCAGTGAGTAAATCACAATGTGTGGCAGATGCAAATACCTTTGATTTGCAAATTGCACATTCATAGCCAGGTCACAAGGTCAGTTCCTGTAGCTGTGTAAACGTGGCTGTTATGGGACTGCTAGAATCAACTTATGCCTACACTTGGCCCTAGCCTCGTTCCCAGTCCCACACCCAGCTTTTTGTCGCTTGCAGTACAGTAAAGTGGGGAGGGCCAGGTACATTTCCTCACGTGAGTGACGTCAAGGGTAGAAAGACCGGAAGTTTGACGTGGGCATAGTGTGTCTCAGAACAGCAAGAAGAACGAAGGTACCAGGCAACACACCACACGTATCTAGCTGTCAAACTCACCGAGCGTTGAAAGTATAGGTAGTTGAATAACACGCAAAACGTATACGTGGCATCCTCGTTCTGAAAATTTTGCCATTTGATGATTACGTCATGCTCACGAGGAAATGTACCAGGCCCTCGCCACTTTACACTGTACTGCAAGCGACGAAAAGCTAGGCGTGGGACTGGGAACGAGGCTAACTTGGCCCCACAAAAAGCTATACATTTGCACAAAGCATTGTTGATGGACATCCAGGATCTCTCCTATGGATGGGTGTACCTCCATCAGTCAAACTCAATCGATCGGCTGTGGTTCAACCGAACAACATAACTATAGTTTGACACTTGGCCCACAGTACTTACAACGGAACGTACTGGCAGCCTCTAAAACCTTCCATCACGCATCAACGTTCAATTGATTTCTGCACAAGGTCAATACATGTAGGCGGTTCAAGCGGGAAACAACACACACTAACTGAATTGATTCACAACTAGCTGCGACTTTATAAGGCCACAGTAATTCAAATCGTAAAGTTCTGATCATGTCTCTCTTGGAAAACAGTTCATACGTAAATATCACTGTGATTGTGCATGAGCGAAATGTAAGCCTGTCTTTGCATTATTAAGCATATGCATCATTCCTATGCTTCACTTAGAAAAGGAATAGATACGCTGCTGAGGGGGTCTGTATCTAGTACTATAATTCCTCTTCCCTGCAATTTAATCATGTTAGCTGAGACCAGATATTATGGGGGGCCTGGCTTTGTGGATAGCATGATACACGATCATGATGCCCACTCAGCTAGTTCCCAATCTTACTTGGACCCCAAAGAGTGTCTTGACGAGTTGGGATTTCCCCGAGTTCACCAGGCCCACCACACCAACAGCAGTGGACTTGCTTAGCTCCTGGCGAAGGCTGTGGATCATGAGGGTACACTTCATCCAGCGAGCAATGAGTGATCGATGTGACTCAGCAACCAGCGAAAGTGCACCCTCGGTGCAGAGCGTATCCCAGTTTTGAACCAGTTCACTCACAGATGCTGTGGGCTGAATTGTAGCGAACATCTTGAAGGTGTCTGACAGCTGTCGCTCCAGGTAGTAGCTTGGGTAGTCATTGTTCCAACTGACGTTCTTTATGGACTGCAGGATAAACTGGATTTTTGCAGTATACTTGCCATTCTTGACCTCTACCATTTCAGATCCCTTTTCGACTATGCTCTGAATGTGCTCTCCAACTGTAATATTCCTGAAGACTACTTCCTGTCCAGAACGTATCATCTTCCTGCCTATGGCAATGCCAAGTTTGAATAGCTTTGGAAGATCCACAGGATTCTTTTCTGTCATCGGAATCCGCACGTTCTCTTGGAGGAAGGAAAAGAGGACGGTGTTGCAAACTTTCAATTCATGGTTGCGTATTCGTTCCACAATTTCTAGCATTCTGGTGTTGTACAGAGCGGTGCAACTCACCTCCGGATCTCGATTTGGAACAACAACTGCTTTCCCTCCTTCACTGTCCACCCTGACCCCACTAACTACCTGATTCTGCAATGCAGTCAACTTCCTTCTTCCTTCTCTCAGAACTTCGATCGGTGGTTTGCTTTCGGTGGAGTGTAGTTGGAACAAACGTCCAACGCTGACATCAGATATGGCATCTGGTATCACCCTATCGACAGAACGAAGGGCTCTCTGCAATAGCTGCTGCAGGTGTTTTACCATACCATGAATCTCTGAGTCAGGATGAGCCGCTGATATGCTGAAGATGCTTTTTAACGTACTTGCAAAATATCTAGCATTCCCGAGAGTCACTCTCTCCAAACCAAGCTCTGAAGGGGTCTTTTCGAGTTCTTTCAGCTCACCTGCTATCTTCTTCGCAGCATACCACATGCAATAGTACACGTCTTCTGGTGATATGGCCTCAGGATTGTACGGCCTTCCCAGCAACCGTCCAAGTGCCAAACCTGTGTTGACGTACAGCATCAGGGAGAGGGGAGGGGCAACCCTGGATACCATTAGCGCTTTGCAACATCTTTCGGACACTTGGTCATTCTCGGCTATGGCAATGGCACTAAGTGCACTTTCTATTGGAACAACGGTGACAATTTCCTCCAGGAACTTGCGGATTGCTTCAAAGCGTTTTGAAAGAGAATGCTGGGGATTGCGAGGGTGTTGTTCCAGGAGAGCACTGACGTACGCCAATTCAATGAGTTCAGTTGGTGTGAGCTTGGCCAGCTGCTTTTCACGTCGACTGATCGTAAACACCTGCAAAAGGTCAAGTGAGTGCCATGTAAGCAAAACCTCCAGTGAGGTGATGAAATCTTGATGAAAGTCATGTGACCAAGGTAGTAGTAGTACACTACTACATTCACAACAGACTATCAAAATACTCAATCAAATTGAGTAGCTTCTGGAAGCACAAAATGTAACCACTACAGGCATTGTTTGGAAAGCAAGAGAGCATAAGTAGATCGCCTGCGTGACCTATTTATGCGCTCTTGTTGGACAGTCATAGTCAGCCTGATTGAACAGCACTTCTAGTTCAGTACAGCTCTGTCCTGCCTGCTGTAGGGCAGCTGGTCAGGGAGTCTGGGAGTAAGCTCCCCTTTTAGCCCCTCTGAATATATTTAATGCCTGTAGAAATTTGTATACCACAGTCTTGCGAAAGAGTGCCCACCCTCAAAAGAGTGGTCACCCCACCCTATAATTTCCTGTATAGGGTCAAAGTTTATGAATGAGCGCCCATAGCCTCATGCCTCAAATGGCGCATATTTGTGAGAAGCGCTATGCGTATCTGAGGTAAGAAACTTTGCTTGCAGGAAGTCTCAATGAGTGTGTATCCGTTGTATATCTATAGTGCCTATGTGTGTTGGCCTGTCTGTGAAGACGACAACCTCAAATGCTCATTGAGCTCTTGATGGCAGTGAAGACAACGTGGTGAGCAGTCATATCCATGAACTTGACAGTGAGCATGAAGAACAAGACAAAAGTGCCAGTGATATAGATGTCCTGGGAGGGCTCTGATGCACCGCACTTGCTGTTACGTAAAAGATTGTGGCTGCTTTTTTGGGGTTGAATGTGGAAACACTTGAAAGAGCACCTACCACCCAATTCAGTGAGCATGTAAGGTGCACTGCCCATGGGCGCTCTTTTGCAAGACTATATTTGGGCGAGCGTGAGCGAGCCCCACACTAGTCGCAGTCTCGCGCGCGGCGCTATATGGCGCTGTACAACGTATATGTATGTACGTCCCGATGTCTCCCATACCGTAAATCGGGCGCGTGCAATATAACGAAACATTGCATTCATTTCTGGACGTCGTACCGTAAATCTCCGCCGTGCACGAGAGTCTGGCACCGAGACTATGGCGACAACTTCACAATGAACAAAGACACAGATCGATCGTGAACTAGCTACCTACCTCTGTACCTCCCCAGTGGCGACAGCAAAGACGAACACCGCTGGTGGACCTACCTATTCATTGACCTCAGAGCTGTAGCTAGCTACGTGTACGTGTCCTGCAGAGCACAATCATCATTGGTGTGCTGGACCAGTGTGCAGCACGCATAGCTATAGGTTTTGTGTTTAATACCTGACATATCGCCGCTAGACTGCTTCAGCTAGCCTCACTCTGTGTTGTGCATATGCGACAGTCTACTTTTGGTGTGATATTCTGGGTTGCGTGTAAAACGCGGAACGTGGAATGGAATGGAACGTGGAATGGAACGTGGAATGGAACGTGGAACGGATGTAAAATGTCCTAATAAGCCTAATAAGCGTGTTAATTAAGGTGGGCGTTAATTGGGGCTGGCGCGAGCAAGCCTGCGCTTGCAGTAGTCGGCATAGACCGTGAAAGAGTCGAGTCAAGGGAGATGGTGGCTGATGACAATCGTCGCGCGAGTGACAACCTGGCTACGCGAGACTACCTGTCACTACAGGTTGTTATGCCCTGGCCTGGATGGAGAATTATGTCATGAATGTTAACATGCAGTTGACCGATCAGCGAAGTGAAGCAGGGCTATTGTCTTCTGAATATTAAAGCGCGAGCAGGATCACTAGTGTAAGCTGTATGAACGTGTACTGTGCTAGTGCTATACACCTAGCTGTGCTGCTATGCTGGCCCGAAGACCGTAATTATAGCCCTGCTTCACTCGGATGGCATAGTCATGTCAGGCTAACATCTTGCTGGCTACTGTGAACTTCTCACATCCAGGGCATATAACCTGCCGGTAGTCTCGCATGGCCAAGCGCCTAGACTGAGCTCTCTCTCGCGATATGATTGTCTCCATGACTCGACTTCACTCGCGCCAGCTCCAATCAACGCCCACCTTAATTAATACGCTTATTGGACTCATTACGACATTTTACATCCGTTCCACGTTCCATTCCATGTTCCATTCCACGTTCCATTCCATTCCACGTTCCGCGTTTTACATGCAACCGATATTCTGTGACCTGAGCTGTTCTCATGTAGCTAGCTAGCTAGCCTCACATTCTGATGACAGTCTTGTACGTACAACTGTTCCACATAGCACATGCACTTGCTCACGCTCGCCCCACAATGTCGCACATTCCACTAGTATATGGTATAACGTTCACACAGGTATGCCATACTTTGTGCTGAATACATGTGCAAGTGTAGGCCTAACTAAGGGGGCCTCCCCCAAGAAAGTTTTTCAGATGCTCAGAGATGGATCTTCTGAGACTCATACTGAGCATTGAACCAGCTATTTGCCTAGCATGGTAGCACTAAGACAATGCTTGATTACAACCTCTGAAACTTGAACTCGGCGAAGAATGCTTGAGAACATTGGGCAGGGGCTGGAACTGCTGGGGCTGCAAGTGGACACATTAACTGGAGAGCAGTAGCTGAAGTGGAAGTGATTGGGGAGTAGCAGTGGAAGCAGACGCAACTGAGGAGCAGCAGCTGAATTTGGAAGCAATAGCTGAGGCTGATGCAATCAGGGAGCAACAGTTGAAGTGCACGCAATTGGGGAGTGGAGGTGAGAGTTCGTCACACTCTGCACAGAGAGTTACCAGCGCTGGACTGCACACATAGGCAAATGAGGGGGCAGTAGCTGCGTGAGCGAAGCAAGCACAAAGCTACTTGTAAACTATTAAGTAGACATGTTATAGTTCCCTGGCCAAAGATCTGGATTATCCTGTGCCCACTCATAACTACAGCATCTATTGCAGTGACTATACCTTCACACACACACACACATACACACACACACACACACACACACATACACATACCTTGTGTGCTCGAATGGGGATTGACTTTGGTCCTGGTTCACTTTCAGCGAAGTAGCTGTGGAGACGGATGTCAATTTCTGTATTGTTGCATTCTGTTTCAAATTCTTCGAGAGAGCAGTCAAACTGGATGAACGTCTGACTTGCGTAGTGTACTGCAGGTAGCTTCACAAGATGTTGATGAGCACCCACATGTATGTGGTGGCAAAACCACAGGTTCTCTCCGGTCAGCAGAATGGCTAGCTTGTTGTCATAGTGATGCAGTTCTGCCTCTTTCACAATTGGGGTCAGAAATGCAGCCTTCTCAGCCAGCCTACTCTCCGTTGGTTGTTTACCCAGCTGAGCACTGCACATCTGTTCGAAGTATTGGCTGGTATTGTGCTGCAAGAAAGACATAACAATGTGGTAGTACATCTTCCACCAACAACACAGGTGTACAAATTCACATACTGCAGCGACAGCAGAAATAAGTGCTATAGGACATTTTCAGAACAGTCTATCTGCTATGCTAGAGGACCTACCATATTGTGCTAAAAGCACTTCATTGTAAAATGGATTTCAGTATAGTTTAATTAGTTAACTGCCCATGCCATTTTCGGTTCCTGGGGATGAGGCTAAACTAAAGCACTAACCATAGAGCCCTCTAGCCGAACTCAAATACAGCTGCCCATGCAGGCGCTCTCCTCCCACTACTGAGCACCTGGGAACGAGGCTAGAGTAATTCCAGCAAGGCTTTACTAGTCATAGTCCCTGAGATTCTTAGAGAGCATGCAGGAACAATCTCTTCGTGTGAGTAGCTGCAGGAACAGCAAACAAGACGCAGCAAGAGTGGTTTAATGACGTGTCGAGTGCACAGACCGCTGCTGTTTCCTAGAAATTCGTAGTGCACTGCTAGTGCTATGCTAGGCGATAGCACACACAAAGAAGCAAAGATGCAACACACAGCACTAACCACTTGCAGTCTCGTGTCATGTACGACGTAATACACAGCTGATTATGAAATGGCATACAATGGTAATGAAATTGAATGGAAATAGTACCAGTACTTTCCTGTTCGAGGTGGGTGGGCAACAACCTGTCGTGAAAATGGGGAGTGGGAGCCAAACTATGCAGTGGCGTAGCCAGGAATATTGAATTGGTAGGGCACTGTACATGTGTATATGCACGCTGCCGAAGGCAGTGCATAGAGGTGTGGAGTGTTGATCAGTCCGCGCGAAGCACAGCAAAAATTTTTCACCTTAACTTTTCAGTTATCAGGATGGGCTCTTGTGGCACCTTCGTGCTTTGCACTTCAAGTTCCATATGTACGAGGATCGATGCTGCAGAGAGACGTTTTGCCCGGTGAAGGGGGGGGGGGGGCCTGAACCGGTGGAGCACCTGTAGTCGCAATATTAGCTGGTGGACGGCTGGGACAAGTTGCTCCGGATGTCTCTTCAGAACTGACACGAGGTTTTTTCTACTGGCTGCTCATCATCATCTGACTGACTATCATCAGAACCAGACTCACTGTTACTCTTGCATTTGCATTTGAATACCGTCAGTTGCCTCACTTTCCAGACCTTCATAGCTAGTCGCGTGGTGAATCTGGAACGTAGATAGAAATATTAGGTGCCGCGCCTAGCCATCGCCTCACGCCGGAGCTACTGTTTCCGTACGTTTGCTGTTTGCCTGGCTCGGTGGCATTCACACTGGCTGGGTGCTCTCCACTTTAATACGCATAAGTTGCCATTCTGATTGCCCGGGCCTAGCCTAATATTGGCTACGCCACTGATGGTAGGGCTCCAGTTGGTAGGGCACTTGCACCAGTTGGTAGGGCCTAGGCCCTACCAGGCCCTACCTTAGATCCACCACTGAAACTATGTACGTACATCATAATTGAATACCTTTTGTAAAAGGTCAGTGCCGAGGCCCTTGATTTCTGCCTTTCCCAGATAGCATGTTCGCTGTCTTGTCTCTTCTGGGGTCAGCTTCTTCCACATTGATACCGCAACTGAAGCTTGTCTGACTGTGGGACCAGTTTTTGGCATCACCATGTAAGACGTGACAGGGAGCATTTCATCACTATGGCGACCTCTGCGACGTAGATCGGGAACCATTCTCATCAGGATGCTCTTCATCTCACTCAGGGACAGAGAGCGACACTCATGGTCATCAGTGGATGACTCCATCTCCACCAGGCGTTGGATAATATACATGGAGAGTATTCCGTCAAAGGGCTGTGAGGGTGTGACCAGTTGCAATGAATTTTGATAAATAAGTGTATGTGTGCAATAGGGAGTTGGGCATAGCAACATTTGTCCTAGCAGGGATTGAAAGCAGGCCCGTAGGGAGGGGGGGTTCGAGGGGATTCGGACGAACCCCCCTTCTGGGCAGGCCAAAATAATCTTATGCACTATCTTGCTTCACAAACTCTACCATTTCTTTGTAAGTTGTTGACTAGCCATAGAGAAATCACCATCGTCAGAACAAAGCAGAGCTTCTGTTGCAGCCACCTGAGCATGCACAGTACATCGTGGTATTAAAGACTCACGTGATGGAACAACAGAAACGTTTTTACAGGTTTAAATTTCCTTTCCCATACCGAACCCCCTTCCTGGAAATCCTGCCTACGGGCCTGGAAAACATATGAAAGAGATATTACCTTTTGGATTGACACGCATTCAAGTGCAGCTATGCAGTCAAAGATGCTATTTTGGAAGGAGTCCTAGTTTTTGCTAGAACAGCAGTTACTATGAAGGTCTGGAATGAAGTTATCTGCATCTTGTAACTGTGTATACAAGCACATGTGCTACACTACAAAATACAGCTCCCAAACTGATAATCTGTGTACTGCAATAGCCTCATTCCCACAGCAAACAGAAGGAGGGTATTTTTGTCATGTGAGAAACGTCATAGGCAGAGAGAATTTAATTAGGTATGGGCAAACAAAACTGTGTATTATTCGAGGGGCAACCGCACTCCTGGTAGCCGCGATGCAGCCGGTTGCAACTCGTACTCGCTGGTCGCGCAAGCTACGCGTTGAGCTCATTCCAATTAACGCACATGACACGTGAGGACCACGTTCGATCAATTGAATCGGCAATGGCGTCCAAAGGGAAGACAAGAACTTATTACAGCTCTCACAACTTCGCCAGCACGGTGTGTTTCGGCATGTGAGCGTCAGTGAACGACAGCGATTACGGCTGTGTCGTCAGGATCTTTGTGGGGCCTTCGTAAGACTGTACTGGCAACCAACGTCGAAGAGAGCGATCGAGCAATGGCGTCCGACGGCACAACAAAAGCGCTTGTATCTCCACCACCAAGGTGAGTTTCAGCACCAAAATTGGACGGTTGGGACATTGCATGATAGCGATCATGAAGGTGAAGTCAGAATCTTCGTACGCCATTCCTATCACTCGAATGAATTATTTACACTAATTAATTAATTATACGAGGGGCAACCACACTCCTGGTAGCCGTTGCAACGCCGGCTGCGACTCGCCGTCCGTAGCGCAAGCTAAGTATCGCGGTTAGTTCCAATTAACGCACATGCCACGTGGCAACCACGCTATGTCGATCGCTAGCAATGGCGACCAAAGGGAAGACACGAAATTATAACAGCACTTACAACTTTGCCAGCATGGTGAGTTTTGGCATGTAAGCGTCAGTGAACAACAGCGATTACGGCTGTGTGGTCAGAATCTTTGTGGGCCCTTCGTATGACTGTACTGGCAACCAACGTCGAAGAGAGCGATCGAGCAATGGCGGCCGACAGCACGACAAAAGCGCTTGTATCTCCACCACGAAGGTGAGTTTCAGCACAATTATTATGTGATTGTGTCACTGCATGATGGCGATCACGACGGTGTAGTCAGAATCTCTGTAGACCTTTCCTGCGTGCTGTGAGGTTTGATTAGGTTATTTATTTACGCGGCACAATTTTCTCTATACCAGGAGTGTAATTACGAGGGGCGACCGCACTCCTGGTAGCCGCGGTTAAACGGTAGCACAAGCTAAGTGTGACAGTTCGTTCCAATTATCACACATCATGTGAGTACCGTGGTAGCTATATATAGGGAAGATCAGAAATTATTTAGAGTGCTCTCAAGTACCGTTGCCGCGTTGCAACCCGGTTGCGACTTGCCGTTGCGTTAGCGCAAGCGAAGTATTGCAATACGTTCCAATTAACGCACATGCCACGTGGCAACCACGCGCAGTCGATCGCGAGCAATGGCGACCAAAAGGAAGACAAGACATTATTACAGCACTCACAACTTAGCCAGCACGGCGAGTTTCGGCATGTAAGTGTCAGTGAACGACAGCGATCACGGCCGTGTGGTCAGAATCTTTGTGGGGCCTTCGTAAGAGTGTACTGGCAACCAACGTCGAAGAGAGCGATCGAGCAATGGCGGCCGACGGCACAACAAAAGCGCTTGTATCTCCACCACCAAGGTGAGTTTCAGCACCACAATTGTACGGTTGGGACAGTGCATGATAGCGATCATGACGGTGTAGTCAGAATCTTCGTACGCCATTCCTATCACTCGAACGAGTTATTTATATTATATTATATTGGATTATACGAGGGGCAACCGCACTCCTGGTAGCCGCGATGCAACCGGTTGCAACTCGCTGGGTGGTCATATAGTCTTTGTGGCAATGAAACTTTGAAAGTTGAAGAGAGCGCTCGAGCAACGGCGGCTGAAGGGAAGACAAAAGCACTCACAACTCCACTACCAAGATGAATTTCAGCAACAAAATTGTACGGTTGGGTCACTGCACGATAGTGATCATGAAGATTTAGTCAGAACCTTTGTAGGTCCTTCCTGCGGGCTGGGAGGTTTTTTATTTGTTTATATTTGCTTTATTAGCGAGGGGCAACCGCACTCCTGGTAGCCGTTGCAACGCCGGCTGCGACTCGCCGTAGCGCTTATCGCAGTTAGTTCCAATTAACGCACAAGCTATTGCCACGTGGCAACCACGAACGCTAGCAATGGCGACCAAAGGGAAGACACGAAATATAACAGCACTTACAACCTTGCCAGCACGTTGGTATGTAAGCGTCAATAAACAACAGCGATTACGGCTGTGTGGTCAGAATCTTCGTGGGCCCTTCGTATGACTGTACTGGCCACCAACGTCGAAGAGAACGATCGAGCAATGGCGGCCGACGGCACGACAAAAGCGCTTGTATCTCCACCACCAAGGTGAGTTTCAGCACAATTATTAGCGATCACGACGGTGTAGTCAGAATCTCTGTAGACCTTTCCTGCGTGCTGTGAGGTTTGATTATTTAATTATTTAGATTAGTTAGATTACGCGGCACAATTTTTCCCCTACCAGGAGTGTAACGAGGGGCAACCGCACTCCTGGTAGCCGTTGCAACGCCGGCTGCGACTCGCCGTAGCGCAAGCTAAGTATCGCCGTTAGTTCCAATTAACGCACATGCCACGTGGCAACCACGCTCAGTCGAACGCTAGCAATGGCGACCAAAGGGAAGACACGAAATTGTAACAGCACTTACAACCTTGCCAGCACGGTGAGTTTTGGTATGTAAGTGTCAGTGAACAACAGCGATTACGGCTGTGTGGTCAGAATCTTTGTGGGCCCTTCGTATGACTGTACTGGCAACCAACGTCGAAGAGCGATCGAGCAATGGTGGCCGACGGCACCACAAAAGCGCTTGTATCTCCACCACCAAGGTGAGTTTCAGCACAATTATTATACTTTTGTCTAACTGCATGATAGCGATCACGACGGTGTAGTCAGAATCTCTGTAGACCTTTCCTGCGAGCTATGAGGTTTGATTATTTACATTAATTAGATTAATTAATTACGCGGCACAATTTTTCCCCTACCAGGAGTGTAACGAGGGGCAACCGCACTCCTGGTAGCCGTTGAAACTCCGCGGTTGCCTCGCCGTAGCGCAAGCTAATTATTGCAATTCGTTCCAATTAACGCACATGCCACGTGGCAACCACGCTCAGTCGAACGCTAGCAATGGCGACCGAAGGGAAGACACGAAATTATAACAGCACTTACAACCTTTCCTGCACGGTGAGTTTTGGTATGTAACCGTCGGTGAACAAAAGCGATTACGGCTGTGTGGTCAGAATCTTTGTGGGCCCTTCGTATGACTGTACTGGCAACCAACGTCGAAGAGAGCGATCAGCAATGGCGGCCGACGGCACGACAAAAGCGCTTGTATCTCCATCACCAAGGTGAGTTTCGCCACAATTATTGTGTGGTAGTGTCACTACATGATAGCGATCACGACGGTGTAGTCAGAATCTCTGTAGACCTTTCCTGCATGCTGTGAGGTTTGATTATTTAATTATTTAGATTTGATTACGAGGGGCAACCGCACTCCTGGTAGCCGTTGCAACGCCGGCTGCGACTCGCCGTAGCGAAAGCTAAGTATCGCAGTTATTCCCAATTAACGCACATGCCACGTGGCAACCACGCTCAGTCGAAAGCAAGCAATGGCGACCAAAAGGAAGACACGAAATTATAACAGCACTTACAACCTTGCCAGCACGGTGAGTTTCGGTATATAACCGTCAGTGAACAACAGCGATTACGGCTGTGTGGTCAGAATCTTTGTGGGCCCTTCGTATGACTGTACTGGCAACCAACGTCGAAGAGAACGATCGAGCAATGGCGGCCGACGGCACGTCAAAAGCGCTTGTATCTCCATCACCAAGGTGAGTTTCGCCACAATTATTGTGTGGTTGTGTCACTGCATGATAGCGATCACGATGGTGTAGTCAGAATCTCTGTAGACCTTTCCTGCGTGCTGTGAGGTTTGATTAATTATTTAGATTATTTACGCGGCACAATTTTCTCTATACCAGGAGTGTAATTTACGCGGCACAATTTTTCCCCTACCAGGAGTGTAACGAGGGGCAACCGCACTCCTGGTAGCAGCCGCTGCAACTTGCTGGTAGCGCAAGCTAGGTATTGCAACTCACAACTGCCAGCACGGTGAGTTACGGTGTCAGTGAACGACAGCGATGCACGGCCGTGTGGTCTGAATCTTCGTGTGCCTTTCCTAAAAACGCCCCAGGCTCATATCTCCACCACCAAGGTGAGTTTCAACACCAACTTTTTACATTCAGGTCAGTGCATGATAGTGATCACGGTGGTGTAGTCTGAATTTCTGTAGGCCAAACCGAAGTACTCAAACACTATTTAATATGTTTATTTCTGCTTTGTTGACGAGGGGCAACCGCACTCCTGGTAGCCGTTGCAACGCCGCGGTTGCCTCGCCGTAGCGAAGCTAAATTATTGCAACTCGTTCCAATTAACGCACATGCCACGTGGCTCAGTCGATTGCGAGCAATGGCGACCAAAAGGAAGACAAGACAGCACTCACAACTTAGCCAGCACGGTGAGTTTTGGCATGTAAGCGTCAGTTAACGACAGCGATCACGGCTGTGTGGTCAGAATCTTCGTGTGCCTTTCCCAAGAACGGTACTGCCACCTGAAGTCGGAGAGAGCGCTCGAGCAATGGCGGCCACGGCGAGACAAAAGCGCTTGTATCTCCACCACCAAGGTGAGTTTCAGCACAATTATTATACGTTTGTCTAACTGCATGATAGCGATCACGACGGTGTAGTCAGAATCTCAGTAGACCTTTCCTGCGAGCTATGAGGTTTGATTATTTACATTAATTAATTAATTAATTACGCGGCACAATTTTTCCCCTACCAGGAGTGTAACGAGGGGCAACCGCACTCCTGGTAGCCGTTGCAACGCCGCGGTTGCCTCGCCGTAGCGAAGCTAAATTATTGCAATTCGTTCCAATTAACGCACATGCCACGTGGCTCAGTCGATCGCGAGCAATGGCGACCAAAAGGAAGACAAGACAGCACTCACAACTTAGCCAGCACGGTGAGTTTTGGCATGTAAGCGTCAGTTAACGACAGCGATCACGGCTGTGTGGTCAGAATCTTCGTGTGCCTTTCCTAAGAACGGTACTGCCACCGGAAGTCGGAGTGAGCGCTCGAGCAATGGCGGCCGCGGCGAGACAAAAGCGCTTGTATCTCCACCACCAAGGTGAGTTTCGCCACAATTATTGTGTGGTTGTGTCACTGCATGATAGCGATCACGATGGTGTAGTCAGAATCTCTTTAGACCTTTCCTGCGTGCTGTGAGGTTTGATTATTTAATTAATTAGATTATTTAGATTATTTACGCGGCACAATTTTTCCTATACCAGGAGTGTAACGAGGGGCAACCGCACTCCTGGTAGCCGCGATGCAACCGGTTGCAACTCGCTGAGTGGTCATATAGTCTTTGTGGCAATGAAACTTTGAAAGTTGAAGAGAGCGCTCGAGCAATGGCGGCTGAAGGGAAGACAAAAGCACTCACAACTCCACTAGCAAGATGAATTTCAGCAACAAAATTGTACGGTTGGGTCACTGCACGATAGTGATCATGAAGATTTAGTCAGAACCTTTGTAGGTCCTTCCTGCGGGGTGGGAGGTTTTTTATTTGTTTATATTTGCTTTATTAGTTATTAGCGAGGGGCAACCGCACTCCTGGTAGCCGTTGCAACTCCGCGGTTGCCTCGCAGTAGCGCAAGCTAATTAGTTCCAATTAACGCACATGCCACGTGGCAACCACGCTCAGTCGAACGCTAGCAATGGCGACCAAAAGGAAGACACGAAATTATAACAGCACTTACAACCTTGCCAGCACGGTGAGTTTCGGTATGTAACCGTCAGTGAACAACAGCGATTACGGCTGTGTGGTCAGAATCTTTGTGGGCCCTTCGTATGACCAACGTCGAAGAGAACGGTCGAGCAATGGCGGCCGACGGCACGACAAAAGCGCTTGTATCTCCATCACCAAGGTGAGTTTCGCCACAATTATTGTGTGGTTGTGTCACTGCATGATAGCGATCACGATGGTGTAGTCAGAATCTCTGTAGACCTTTCCTGCGTGCTGTGAGGTTTGATTATTTATTTAGATTATTTACGCGGCACAATTTTCTCTATACCAGGAGTGTAACGAGGGGCAACCGCACTCCTGGTAGCCGCGATGCAACCGGTTGCAACTCGCTGGGTGGTCTAGTCTTTGTGGCAATGAGACTTTTTGAAAGTTGAAGAGAGCGCTCGAGCAATGGCGGCTGAAGGGAAGACAAAAGCACTCACAACTCCACTACCAAGATGAATTTCAGCCACAAAATTGTACGGTTGGGTCACTGCACGATAGTGATCATGAAGATTTAGTCAGAACCTTTGTAGATCCTTCCTGCAGGCTGGGAGGTTTTTTATTTGTTTATATTTGCTTTATTAGCGAGGGGCAACCGCACTCCTGGTAGCCGCGATGCAACCGGTTGCAACTCGCTGGGTGGTCATAGTCTTCGTGGCAATGAAACTTTGAAAGTTGAAGCGAGCGCTCGAGCAATGGCGGCTGAAGGGAAGACAAAAGCACTCACAACTCAACTAGCAAGATGAATTTCAGCCACAAAATTGTATGGTTGGGTCACTGCACGATAGTGATCATGAAGATTTAGTCAGAACCTTTGTAGGCCTTTCCTGCAGGCTGGGAGGTTTTTTATTTGTTTATATTTGCATTATTAGCGAGGGGCAACCGCACTCCTGGTAGCCGTTGCAACTCCGCGGTTGCCTCGCAGTAGCGCAAGCTAATTATTGCAATTCGTTCCAATTAACGCACATGCCACGTGGCAACCACGCTCAGTCGAACGCTAGCAATGGCGACCAAAGGGAAGACACGAAATTATAACAGCACTTACAACCTTGCCAGCACGGTGAGTTTCGGTATGTAACCGTCAGTGAACAACAGCGATTACGGCTGTGTGGTCAAAATCTTTGTGGGCCCTTCGTATGACTGTACTGGCAACCAACGTCGAAGAGAACGATCGAGCAATGGCGGCCGACGGCACGACAAAAGCGATGGTATCTCCATCACCAAGGTGAGTTTCGCCACAATTATTGTGTGGTTGTGTCACTGCATGATAGCGATCACGATGGTGTAGTCAGAATCTCTTTAGACCTTTCCTGCGTGCTGTGAGGTTTGATTATTTAATTATTTAGATTATTTAGATTATTTAGATTATTTAGATTATTTACGCGGCACAATTTTTCCTATACCAGGAGTGTAACGAGGGGCAACCGCACTCCTGGTAGCCGTTGCAACTCCGCGGTTGCCTCGCAGTAGCGCAACCTAATTATTGCAATTCGTTCCAATTAACGCACATGCCACATGGCAACCACGCTCAGTCGAACGCTAGCAATGGCGACCAAAGGGAAGACACAAAATTATAACAGCACTTACAACCTTGCCAGCACGGTGAGTTTCGGTATGTAACCGTCAGTGAACAACAGCGATTACGGCTGTGTGGTCAGAATCTTTGTGGGCCCTTCGTATGACTGTACTGGCAACCAACATCGAAGAGAACGATCGAGCAATGGCGGCCGACGGCACGACAAAACCGATTGTATCTCCATCACCAAGGTGAGTTTCGGCACAATTATTGTGTGGTTGTGTCACTGCATGATAGCGATCACGATGGTGTAGTCAGAATCTCTGTAGACCTTTCCTGCGTGCTGTGAGGTTTGATTATTTAATTATTTAGATTATTTAGATTATTTAGATTATTTAGATTATTTACGCGGCACAATTTTTCCTATACCAGGAGTGTAACGAGGGGCAACCGCACTCCTGGTAGCCGTTGCAATTAACGCCGGCTGCGACTCGCCGTAGCGTAAGCTAAGTATCGCAGTTAGTTCCAATTAACGCACATGCCACGTGGCAACCACGCTCTGTCGATCGCTAGCAATGGCGACCAAAGGGAAGACACGAAGTTATTACAGCACTCACAACTTAGCCAGCACGGTGAGTTTTGGCATGTAAGCGTCAGTGATCACGGCTGTATGGTCAGAATCTTTGTGGGGCCTTCGTAAGACTGTACTGGCAACCAACGTCGAAGAAAGCGATCGAGCAATGGCTGCCGACGGCACGACAAAAGCGCTTGTATCTCCACCACCAAGGTGAGTTTCAGCACAATTATTGTGCGGTTGTGTCACTGCATGATAGCGATCACGACGGTGTAGTCAGAATCTCTGTAGACCATTCCTGCGTGCTGTGAGGTTTGATTATTTAATTATTTAGATTAGTTAGATTACGCGGCACAATTTTTCCCCTACCAGGAGTGTAACGAGGGGCAACCGCACTCCTGGTAGCCGTTGCAACTCCGCGGTTGCCTCGCAGTAGCGCAACCTAATTATTGCAATTCGTTCCAATTAACGCACATGCCACGTGGCAACCACGCTCAGTCGAAAGCAAGCAATGGCGACCAAAAGGAAGACACGAAATTATAACAGCACTTACACATGTACAACCTTGCCAGCACGGTGAGTTTCGGTATGTAACCGTCAGTGAACAACAGCGATTACGGCTGTGTGGTCAGAATCTTTGTGGGCCCTTCGTATGACTGTACTGGCAACCAACGTCGAAGAGAACGATCGAGCAATGGCGGCCGACGGCACGACAAAAGCGCTTGTATCTCCATCACCAAGGTGAGTTTCGCCACAATTATTGTGTGGTTGTGTCACTGCATGATAGCGATCACGATGGTGTAGTCAGAATCTCTGTAGACCTTTCCTGCGTGCTGTGAGGTTTGATTATTTAATTATTTAGATTATTTAGATTATTTCGAGGGGCAACCGCACTCCTGGTAGCCGCGTTGCAACCGGTTGTGACTCGACGGTAGCGCAAGCTAGGCATTGCAACTCATTCCAATTAACGCACATGCCACGTGAGGACCGTGCTCGGTCGACGTCGACGTCGATCGATTGAGCTGAGTCAGCAATGGCGGCCCAAGGAGAAAACAGGAAACTGTTACAGCACTCACAACTTAGCCAGCACGGTGAGTTTTGGCATGTAAGCGTCAGTGAACGACAGCGATCACGGCCAGGTGGTCAGACTCTTCGTGTGCCTTTCCTAAGAACGGTACTGCCACCGGAAGTCGGAGAGAGCGCTCGAGCAATGGTGGCCACGGCGAGACAAAAGCGCTTGTATCTCCACCACCAAGGTGAGTTTCAGCACAATTATTTTGATTTTGTGTCACTGCATCATAGCGATCACGACGGTGTAGTCAGAATCTTTGTAGGCCATTCGGAAATAGTCAAACGTTTATTACATTATTTACATTACATTACGCGGCACAATTTTCTCTATACCAGGAGTGTAAAATTATTTACGCGGCACAATTTTTCCTATACCAGGAGTGTAACGAGGGGCAACCGCACTCCTGGTAGCCGTTGAAACTCCGCGGTTGCCTCGCCGTAGCGCAAGCTAATTATTGCAATTCGTTCCAATTAACGCACATGCCACGTGGCAACCACGCTCAGTCGAACGCTAGCAATGGCGACCAAAGGGAAGACACGAAATTATAACAGCACTTACAACCTTTCCAGCACGGTGAGTTTTGGTATGTAACCGTCGGTGAACAACAGCGATTACGGCTGTGTGGTCAGAATCTTTGTGGGCCTTTCGTATGACTGTACTGGCAACCAACGTCGAAGAGAGCGATCAGCAATGGCGGCCGACGGCACGACAAAAGCGCTTGTATCTCCATCACCAAGGTGAATTTCGCCACAATTATTGTGTGGTAGTGTCACTACATGATAGCGATCACGACGGTGTAGTCAGAATCTCTGTAGACCTTTCCTGCATGCTGTGAGGTTTGATTATTTAATTATTTAGATTATTTAGATTTGATTACGAGGGGCAACCGCACTCCTGGTATAGCCACAGTTAAACGGTAGCACAAGCTAATTGTGACAGTTCGTTCCAATTATCACACATCAGTGAGTACCATGATAGCTACATGTATAGCGCTATATAATGAAGATTTAGAGTGCTCTCAAGTACACATTCATAAAGCAGCCGTGTTGCAACCCCGGTTGCGACTTGCCGTCGCGCAATCGCAATACGTTCCAATTAACGCACATGCCACGTGGCAACCACGCTCAGTCGATCGCGAGCAATGGCAACCAATACAGCACTCACAACTTAGACAGCACGGTGAGTTTCGGCATGTAAGCGTCAGTGAACGATCAGTGATCACGGCCGTGTGGTCAGAATCTTCGTGTGCCTTTCCCAAGAATGGTACTGCCACCGGAAGTCGAACAGAGCGCTCGAGCAATGGCGACTAACGGCGAGACAAAAGCGCTCATATCTCCACCACCAAGGTGAGTTCCAGCACATAATCATCAGTTCGTTCGAACCCCTCCTCCCTACGGGCCTGTTTAGTCAGAACCGTTGTAGCTAGGGCATTCGTAAATAGCCACCGCACTACTAGTACTGGTGATTGGACCAGGTGCATCTCGCCGGCAGGGCAAGCTCACCGTTCAGAATGGTACTCTGGTATTACTCTCACCCCGAGTAGACTCTGATTGCATCCACCAGCTCGTACTTACAGCTCCAAGGTTGCCGGTCGGGCATAGGCTGGATCGTCTCAATTTAATAGTGCACACGTGGCTGTCTCATTCCCAGCGGATCCGGAACGAAAAAAAAAAATCCACCCACACAAGGAGGCCAAAATTTAGGGTTAAGATTAGGGTTAGGGTCATAACTCCACCACAAAGGTGAGTTTCAGCATAAATATTGTATGCTTGGGTCAGTCAAAAATTAGAACGATGATGGTGTAGTCAGAATCTCTCCATGTCCTCCACTGAGCCCAGGAGGTTTTTATTTTTGGGGCATTTTATTCTCTATACCAGGAGTGTAATTTACGCGGCACAATTTTTCCCCTACCAGGAGTGTAACGAGGGGCAACCGCACTCCTGGTAGCCGTTGCAACGCCGGCTGCGACTCGCCGTAGCGCTTATCACAGTTAGTTCCAATTAACGCACAAGCTATTGCCACGTGGCAACCACGAACGCTAGCAATGGCGACCAAAGGGAAGACACGAAATATAACAGCACTTACAACCTTGCCAGCACGGTGAGTTTTGGTATGTAAGCGTCAGTAAACAACAGCGATTACGGCTGTGTGGTCAGAATCTTCGTGGGCCCTTCGTATGACTGTACTGGCCACCAACGTCGAAGAGAACGATCGAGCAATGGCGGCCGACGGCACGACAAAAGCGCTTGTATCTCCACCACCAAGGTGAGTTTCAGCACAATTATTGTACGGTCGTGTCACTGCATGATAGCTATCACGACGGTGTAGTCAGAATTTCTGTAGACCTTTCCTGCGTGCTGTGAGGTTAGATTATTTAATTATTTAGATTAGTTCGAGGGGCAACCGCACTCCTGGTAGCCGCGTTGCAACCGGTTGCGACTCGACGGTAGCGCAAGCTAGGTATTGCAACTCATTCCAATTAACGCACATGCCACGCGACGTCAACGTCGATCGATTGAGCTGAGTCAGCAATGGTGGCCCAAGGAGAACTGTTACAGCACTCACAACTTCGCCAGCACGGTGAGTTTTGGCATGTAAGCGTCAGTGAACGACAGCGATCACGGCCTTGTGGTCAGAATCTTCGTGTGCCTTTCCTAAGAACGGTACTGCCACCGGAAGTCGAAGAGAGCGCTCGAGCAATGGCAGCCACGGCGAGACAAAAGCGCTCATATCTCCACTACCAAGGTGAGTTTCAACACCAACTTTTTACATTCAGGTCAGGGCATGATAGCGATCACGGCGGTATAGTCAGAATTTCTGTAGGCCAAGCCTAAGTACTCAAACATTATATATATTATATTGGATTAATTATTTATTTACGCGGCACAATTTTTCCCCTACCAGGAGTGTAACGAGGGGCAACCGCACTCCAGGTAGCCGTTGCAACGCCGGCTGCGACTCGCCGTAGCGAAAGCTAAGTATCGCAGTTAGTTCCAAATAACGCACATGGCACGTGGCAACCATGCTCTGTCGATGTCGCAAGCAATGGCGGCCAAAGGGAAGACACGAAGTTATTACAGCACTTACAACTTTGCCAGCACGGTGAGTTTTGGCATGTAAGCGTCAGTGAACGACAGCGATCACGGCCATGTGGTCAGAATCTTCGTGTGCCTTTGCTAAGAACGGTACTGCCACCGGAAGTCGGAGAGAGCGCTCGAGCAATGGCGGCCACGGCGAGACATAAGCGCTTGTATCTCCACCACCAAGGTGAGTTTCAGCACAATTATTATACGTATTATACGTTTGTCTAACTGCATGATAGCCATCACGACGGTGTAGTCAGAATCTCTGTAGACCTTTCCTGCGAGCTATGAGGTTTGATTATTTACATTAATTACATTACGCGGCACTTTATTTCCTATACCAGGAGTGTAAAGATTAGTTAGATTACGCGGCACAATTTTTCCCCTACCAGGAGTGTAATTATATTACGCGGCACAATTTTTCCCCTACCAGGAGTGTAACGAGGGGCAACCGCACTCCTGGTAGCCGCGGTTAAATGGTAGCACAAGCTAAGTGTGACAGTTCGTTCCAATTATCACACATCAGATGAGTACCATGATAGCTATATACAGGGAAGATCAGAAATGATTTAGAGTGCTCTCAAGTACCATTCATAAAGTAGCCGCGCTGCAACCTGCCGTATCGCATAGCGCAAGATAAGTATTGCAATTCGTTCCAATTAACACACATGCCACGTGGCAACCCCGCTCAGTCGATCGCGAGTAATGGCGACCAAAAGGAAGACAAGACATTATTACAGCACTCACAACTTAGCCAGCACGGTGGGTTTCGGCATGTAAGCGTCAGTGAACGACAGCGATCACGGCCGTGTGGTCAGAATCTTTGTGGGGCCTTCGTAAGACTGTACTGGCAACCAACGTCGAAGAGAGCGATCGAGCAATTGCGGCCGACGGCACAACAAAATCGCTTGTATCTCCACGACCAAGGTGAGTTTTAGCACCAAAATTGTACGGTTGGGACAGTGCATGATAGCGATCATGAAGGTGTAGTCAGAATCTTCGTACGCCATTCCTATCACTCGAACGAGTTATTTACATTAATTATATTATATTACGCGGCACAATTTTTCCTATACCAGGAGTGTAACATTACGCGGCACAATTTTTCCTATACCAGGAGTGTAACTATACAGGTGTGTACGTCACCTCGTACTACACAACCAATATTCTTGCTCAAAGACTGTGGGATTATACCAAGATGGCTGTTCCATAGGTACCCTTCTCCCAGGCCTTCCCCGGGTTTACATGCTACAGTAGTGAATTTGTTGGGGTTAACCACCGAACTCTATGCATTAAGAATTGTATGTATATACTCACTTCATGGTGTACAAGTGACCCCCTCCCAGATGTAGCCAGCAGTGTCAGGTGGACCACTGCATCTGTGCACTGCTGCTCACACGACTTGTTAAGGAACTTCAGTATGCGAGGCACCATGTCCTCTTCCAAGTAGACGGCATGGATGTTGGAAGCAAAGTCGGGAAATCTGGCTACAACCTCTTGGATAGACCTAATGGAGAGTTGTGGCTGGCCAAAGGTGATGCAAATCAGATTGTTCTTGAGAACGTCCATGTCTACACCACCAAGCTTCCATATCTTGGCTGCCAGCAGGCATGCCAGCAGCCCACCAAAGGAGAATCCTGAGACAAGAGAGGTACGCATAAATATTGCAAAGCCTAATGACAAATGTTGCAGAGCGGTACATAAGCTAATTTTGATCCACAGTCAGATTCAGAGAGGCAGTTTTAGTTGGTGGAGCCAAGTAGGGCAAGGTGCGTTAGCAACGATCAAGTCCGTGCAAAGCGCAAGAACATGTTTTTCACCTTTGTGTTTCAGTTGTCTGGATGGGCTCTCATAGCATCTTTGTGCTTTCTATTGCACTGCCACTGCTTTCTGGTTTCCGTGTCATCTGTGACCATCTGAGAGAGCTAGCCAGTATCTAGATCTCATGTGTAGCCTAAATTGAAAAATATTAACCAACCTCAGTCCCATCCCATCCCTAATTAGAGAACACTACAACATTCTAATTACATTCACAATGCTTTAATGGTGCTGGTGAATTTAATTTCTCTCATATATAGCGAATTACTGAGTGTGGTCTCTGTGTGGTTACATGTACATTGGATATGCCACCTTGGAATGGTGTGAGGTACAAAGTAGCCTCATTCCCAGGTCTCCGCCCAGGTTTTATCTCCCTGATTTTTCTCCACAGCTGTGAGGTACAGCTACAAAGTACAATTCAGGAATTGAAGAGCTTCACAAGTTTGGAATAGAACACAGTACAGTAAGCTTGGTTCAACGTCTATACCAAAGGATCACCACGCATCAAGTAAAATGCTTTGTGGTGTCTGAGGAAACCACTCTATCCTACACGACCTCACAGACAAGCCTACCCGTGAGAATAATGGAGTTTCCTTTCCAGAGCTCCTCCTGAAAGAACCTCAGAGGGAAGTCCATGCTCTGTTGGTGCAATCCTGGCATGCAAATATTCATAGTGGCGGTAAATATGTGGTTACTAATAACCTCATTCCCAGGCTCCTCCCCAGCTTTTTGTCGCATACTGTATGTGACAAAAGGCCATGGGAACGAGGGTTGTGACTACTGCACTTTGTACAATTGTATCTGGTAATTTAAGGGCTCCATGCTAAATAAAATTCCAGGGGTTAATAATGTACAGCACGCCAACGTCGTACTGTGAAAAAGAAAACCACAGCCTTTGCCATCTTGTGGCTCAGGCTGCCCTATGATATGCATTCATACATACTGGGGTGACGACAACCTTCATGCTCATTATTATTGTCTTCATGGTTATCGTTACCAGATTGATCTATATCCTCATTCCCAGTCCCATGCCCAGCTTTTCATCGCTTGCAGTACGGAAAAGCGGGGAGGGGCTGGTACATTTCCTCACATGAGGAAATGTAACAGCCCCTCCCTGCTTTTCAGTGCTTGCAAGCAACGAAAAGCTGGCCATGGGTGTGGGACGGCTACTAAAATGCCACTGTGTTGTGCACTGGAAAATATAGCTCACTCGTAGATCTTAATAAATGGTGCAACTGATTGCAAGAAAGCATTACCTTCTTCGAATGACTTGTATCTCCGCCAAGTTGAAAGGCTGCAATTACTTTGGAAGCTCACGTAGATAGTGGTACCTTGGCGAGCAATGAGGAATTTGGGAACGGTGACCTGCGAAGAGGGGGTACACATAGCTACCTCACTGATTGAGTGCTGGCCTTTCAATGCAGTGTTCAGGAACTGCAACGATTCGTCTGTTGTTGACCCACCATTGTCTACCATATGGCTACATAGAACGGCATGGTACATCGTATTGGCTAGTTCCTGGTCCATCACTGATGTGAAGACATTTGCATTCTTGGCAGAAAACACAGATTTGGGTGCAGTCAAGCTCTTCCTGATCCGTTCAATCTCCTCGACTGCCCATCGGTATGTCTTGGAATCCATTAGTACATCAACACGGTACAGGTGTGTGAGGCTCTGGTTCACGTCACCAGGTTGAGCACCTGCTAGGAGGGAGGTTTTGATGAATTCTTGCAGCACACTCTGTGCAAGGTGAGATTTTGATTCAGCATCTGAGTTTCCAGAACCAGTAATGGCTTGCAGGTTTTCAAGATGTTGTTTCACCTGGCTGATGTTTAATGTGGGTTGACCTGAACGGAAGAAAAGATAACTCTATAGGCTAGTGATGCATATTGTAGGATAACCAAATGTGGGGTTCCCTGAACACATGACCAGTACATTCTTATTGGAAAAACCTCCGATGCAAAGTAGCACAGTACAGCTCTGCACAAAATCGAGTGCACGTGAAGCAGGCAGCCATTTTGAGTGGCAAGAATAACATTGCTAGTATGGAAAAAAAACAACAAAGTTTTGTCTGCTTCTCCAATCTGCGCAGGGATCAGCCTGAACTTAGCAGGTATGCTCACTGTTAACATACTTGGAAGACAGCTATGCAGCTGCGCGCATTTCTGATAGAACGGTTGCAATTACGTCACAAAACCACGTACTAATTCGTATGGCAAAAGAACATGGAGTTCAATGGCAGCTGAACTGAACTTGCTATGCTGTCTCACTTGTATTCCAGGTCGTGTAGCTGCTCGATCTAATCGGCATGGTAACTGCGCTACAGCGAAAGTTGACACAGTAGTACTTCGTAAGTTCCAAGCTGCTTGCGTTTCTAAGATAACTATAGAAATTACTACTTTCTTGCCATACAGTCTTAGGAGTATAACGGACCTGCCGGTGTTTCGGTTGTTTTACGGCCGGTGAAGTCAATTGCAAGCGCTCTATAGAACGTATCATCTTCTTGCCACTCATGAAACAGAGTCTTATTGAGAATGCGGAAAGATTGAGGGCAGATAACCGGCTATGATGTTGATTGCATAAGGTAGAAATTTGTGTTGTACATGTATCAATGACGTTAAATTCAACTGGGCTTCTGAAAAATGAACAGATTGCAGCTAGCTTAGCTAGTGGCTGTTGACTGACCTGCTGCATCAGACAACTGTTTCTCATAGTCACCTGTAGATAAATATAGAAAGATCAGACAACATGCCAAATTATGGAACCCCTCAGATTTCTGGCACATAATCTAGTGACTATGAATGTTTCACAGTGACGCGCGCTAATTAATTTTACGTTGGTGACATGCCTGATTACAAACGCTAGTGGGCGTTTATATAATACCTTTCAGCTTCGTGGATAGGTCCTCCAAATCTGCTTCATCGAGCAGACCACAGAACTCTGTAAAGAATGTGGCGTCGCTCTTGAGTTTTTCCCTGACACAAAGCACTATTTGACGTCCAACTACGACGAGATTTTGCTGCGCGATCGCGGCATCGTACGTGTTCTGATCGATCACTTCCTCCTCGAACAACTTGTCCAGAATATTCTCGTTGACGACAGACTTTCGTAAGGCAGTGAAATTCTTTTGTACGGCCTTTGCGACTGCATCGTTCACCTGAGACACTGGCTTCTCAGCCATCACTCGCCCTCGGATCAGTACATGCAGCAGCAATTGGAACTTTGAAGCGCGCGCCGCATTTGTCACCTGACCATACATGGTTGGGTGCATCATATAGATTGCATGCATGCATCGCGCGCTAGGGCTGGAACATGTGGAACTTCCCTGCCAACTGCAAACTCCAGCTAGTCCTTCCGAAATGGCCGCTGAATTAGTGCCAAAGTTAGCGGCTCTAGACAGAAACCAAGATGCTCTGCTGCGTTTCATCTCGCAACACGCAGAAATAATCGACAAGCTTTACGAAAAGGACCTCATAACAGAAGATTCATTTGAACCCTCGATGGCCCTGCAGGCTGTGTGCAATCTGGTGAAAGAAGACGTTCGCAATTTTGATCGTTTCTGCACTATCCTTGGGCCAGACTCCGAGATCGTCACATTACTGAAAAGTAGGTTGATTAAAATGTACGTTGCTGTATGTTTGTGCGTAGCAAATGTAGCTAGCTAGCTACGCCGCGCCAGAATGTCATTGGAATTAAGTCATCTAAAATATGTTGTAACCTGCAACTCGTGCCGTGAATGGAAACCAAAATGTGGCAACCAAACACTTCATGGTAAGTGCTACTTATGTACCAAGCCAGGATGTTCTGGAGCAGCAAAACAACAGAGATAAGGAATTAAATAATTTTTCTGTACGTCTCAGTATCAAGACAGACCCAGTCTGGAGGGGGCTACGTCGAGTTTATGTAAGTACGCTTCGCAAATACCCAGATAAGGTAGGTGCTGGTATTATGAGTCACTTAACCATTTCAATTAACCAACAAGCTATCAACAGGATGTGATTGTACTAGAGTACAAATTTAACAAGATAATACACTGTACTAATAATCCATGGTAGGCAAAGTTACAGCATTGTCTCGGTAGTGCAGTTTAGCTGCATTTTTGTCACATTCGTTAGTGAGGCAATTATGAGTCAGGGTAGGGTATTATGGGTCACCCCAGTTTTGCTATATGTTTTCGTACCTAATCATCGTTTGGCTAGGTAGCCACACCCTACCAGCATAGAAGATTCTGGTAGAACCATTTCCATGCAAATATGCTTGTCAGTATTCTGGCAGTACATTTTTTATTAGGACAATCGGAACTAGCCGTAAATTTCATCACATTTAAATAATACTTGCCACATCATGAATACCAAATGTTTTGCACCATTCATTCTATCAAATGATAGAGGATACAGTTGACTATCTTCAGGTGAAGTGACGGTGTCTATAAATTCTTGTAAAGTTTGAAACCCATAATTGGTACCGACTCATAATACCAGCACCTACCTTACGGAGTTAACAGTGTTACCATCGCGAGGTCAATTTTCCTGTTTTGTACATGTTACATTGCAGGGGAGAAACCACGATGAGACGTTCGTTCGTCGACGCCATATGACTTCGTAGCCCCCTTGAGTAACAAGTGGTAGAGCTGCTTTGTGAACAGCATTTTAGCTAAATCCATTCAGCAAGACGTACAGAAAAATGTGTTGTAGGGTAGCCGCCCCTATTAATTAACCTCCAGTTTTGTCTATAATAATCATAGGTAGCTACACCCTACCAGCATAGAAGATTCTGCTAGAACCATTTCCATGCAAGCATGCTTGTTGGTATTCTGGCAGTGCGTTTTGTATTAGGACAATCGGAACTACCCATAAATTTCATCAAAATTTTATATACTGTCCAAATCATGAATACCGAATGCTTTGCACCTATCAAACGGTAGAGGATACATTTGACAATGTTCAGGCCAAGTGACAATGTCTGTAAATTGCAGCAAAGTATGAAACCCAGCTGTCTCATAATACCTGCACCTACCCTATTTCGCCGAGATTTGCAGCTGGCGTTGTCACGGTACGAAGTATACGTATAATGTAGCGCTCAACTAGACACGTTGTCAGTGGATGCCCAACAGCCTTGGAAGAAGAAAGGTGGCACAACGTCTTTGATGGCTGCTGCTGGCCCGCTCAAGAGTGGTGATTCGGAACCATGCCTCCAATTATTGCGTGGTCTCACGTATCATTGCTTGCCCGCCACCTATTCATTATTATTAACATTTTGAGATAGCTAATAGTAAACGTCCACTTTCATGTACGCTATGTAATAGGAGACAGAGAAAGTTTTATTTGCCACGAGGACTTGACAGTGCGAGAGTTACAACCTTGAGACCTAGATCAGTGTGCGAGCTTGAGCGTGCAGTGCCTCCAGGGCATGCAGAACTCAGAGCAGCTACATATGGAGTTGAACAGTGAGCACAGTCGACATCTGTTTATTCTGCAAATCCACAAGGTCTCGCGTAGCCAGAGGCTAGGGTACAAGCGAGTGGGGCATTCAGGGTTTGCAGCTCAAGCTAGCTCAGCTAAATGTGGAGTCCAACAGTGAGCGCAATCGACATCTTTGTCTCAGCTCCACACTCTCAAACTCGCACTAGCTAGATCGATCGTGTACATGTATATGTACCCCTCTAAAGGAAGGTGGTGACAGACATTGAGCAATTAGCAGAATTTTTTGCACTGCTACCAGTGACTGCATAGCTTGCGTGAGACTCCTACCAGTGTAGCCTGCCATAATTATAATCATTGGGGAACCTGAAGCTAGCTAGGCCTGAGGTAACTCGCTTATCCACGGTTTGTATCAAGCTTATTTCGAACATGCAAGGAGGCTTCAGAAGTTTATAAGTAGACTAGTACACATCAAATACTCCACAAAAATTCACCAAAGGCCCTTGTCAAGAGGCGGCATAAATTCTGCAATTGAACCCAAAGTCCGCCCTCCATTGTGCAAATCACTTCAACTTGCATGCTTGTTTCAGATGTTCGCTCCATGGTTAAACCACTCATACCAGCAACTCACTTGAAGTGTGAACACAGAGAGTGACTAGAATGACGAAAAGCTCTGGTGCCTGACCGAGTCTGATTTCTCGCTGCCTGGTCCTCAGCACCATCTTGTCCACAACATTCAGTCTGTGTATTGCTTCTTGTAATTTCAAACAGCAAAATGCTGGGTCTCAAGGGAAGAAAGAAGCAAAAGCACATACAGGGTTGTCTGAAAATTGAGTAGGCTACAGTAACTACTCCATTTTGCTACCCCCACTTCCAAGCAAGTGTAGCAGGTGGTTTGTGTATACCTACATGATCTAGCTAGCTATTGCAAGTGTGAGTTTGATAGTGTGAGCTGATGTCGATTATGCTCACTGTTCCAACTCCACATGTAGCTCTCTAGCAAGCTGAAGACCCCGCTTGCTTGTACCCTAGTTGGAGTTGCAGTATAAACGGATGTTGACTGCGCTGACTCCACATGTAGCTGCTCGAGCTCTGCAAGCCCTGGAGGAACCATATGCTTGTCCACCGATCTGAGTCAAGGTTAATAATCTTGCACCATTGAGTCCTCATGGCATATAAAACTTGATTGGTCGGCCAGAAATCCCAGAACATTCCCGAGCATTATCTGCATTCCTGAGTGTGACAGGTACCGGTATGCATATGTACGCATGTACGTACGTATATCATGAGAAATAGAGATTCCCCATTCAGATCCTCGATCATGCTAATGCACTCAGCAATAAGGAAATTTATCAAAAGTGGGGGTGGACGCTCTTTTGCAAGTTAGCACTCTTTTTCAAGCTACGGTATAACCTTATGCAAGTATTATTGGGATCGGAGGAACGGGATCTAGAGGGGATGAAGGTGAATCTGGTATTTATAAATTTTGTGCTTATTACGTGCAGGAGAAGAAGCACCTGTTTCCAGCCCCATGGATGACACATTTCTCTCTGAAAGTGTGCACGCTCACAAACTCAGGTGTCAACTGCAGCTTATGCACAATCTCCCAGTCACTGGAGAAAAGGCTGGAGAATCAAAAGCTCAGCTGGAAAAGGATTTAATTCCTCCATTCCTCCTCATATCTTTACAATCAAATGTAGACCCAGCCGAAGTAAGAGAGCAGCTGTCGGGATTGAACCAAGAGCAGCTGCTCGATGATCAGGTGTTCCTCTGGGCTCTCAGAGAAATTGATGAAATCAGCAAAGACTTTGCAGTCCAGGAAATGGTTGCTGAAAACACCTCCACTAAACCCGACTTGAAGCTACTCATGCCAGACGTGGTTCTAAATGCAAGCATGTGTGCCTACGCTGTCAATGTTTGTGAACCAAACACCTTTCTCAGCTTTTTCAATGACAACGTTCACTCCCACTCGCTGGAAGAAGTGTCGCTATCTCGACCGAGCCCACAGGGTGAAGTGCCGAAGTATCTCATTGGACGGAAGGGCACCACATGCTATGTAGCTTTCCCGGACAGCTGCACCCTATCGTGGTGGATGCACACCTGCAAGTCATTCGAGGAAGGTATATAATCTATCATTCATGTGTTCCCTTTGCATCTAGTCTGGTCCCCAGATCCCTCCTTTATATAAAACGATGGAGAGGAAGGGGCTGAACACCTTCCGGGTAGCCAAGGACCACCGTGAGCATCATCCAAATGTATTGCTATTCATCATGCAGTCACATGTTGGGCATGCCTATAGGCTTCTAACATACTTACTGTAGAGTACGTATCAAGCGCCCACCATGTATCAAGGGCCCACTACGTATCAATCGCCCACCCCCCTCTTCAAACTAATTGAATGAAATTCCTTGGCTATTGGGTCATTTGCCAGACCCTTCCTCTCTTCTCCCTCTGTTTAAATATATGAAGGAATGGTCAGGGGACAGACTACTTTGTGTTATGTCCTGCATTACTCACCAGGGTTTCACACAGGATTTTTTGCTGGGGGGTGGATGGGATAGTAAACTGAAGCATGTAAAGCAGACGACATCTGAAAGCATGCCTGGTCTGGGGACATGCCTTGTTTACATGTTTACATGATGTCATACCTTCAGGGGGGGGGATCTCAGTTGCCCCCCCCCCCCCCCCCCCCCCCCACTGTATGAATTCCTGCTTACTGTCCGCTTTATACGAGGGAAGGGTCGGGGGACAGACTATACTTTGCGTTATGTCCTGTATTACCTTATAAGGTCACTATTATTTGCGGGTATTAATTTTAGCGAATTTTAGCGAATTCGAAAAAATCGCTAAATTTAGAACCCGCAAACAATAGTATTAGCAGCATGTGACGTCATATACGTGTGCATTAATTGGAGCAATTCTCAAACTAGCCGCCTACGAAGTGATCTGTGAAGATAGTTAGCTCTATAGTAAGAATCAGAGGCTATCTGCGAGGTAAGAGCAAGACATGAGACGACATTCTGAACAGTGAGTTTGTCCTACCTGTTGCACTAGCCTTTACCAGCAGACTGAGCAGCGCGGTTGCCTCTTGAACAGATAAGTTGCCAGCAGCTCTGATGAGTTAAGACGCTAAAATTAATAGTCGCCAAATCCGCTGCATGCCCAATTCGCTAAAATTAGTACCCGCAAACATTAGTGACCTTAAGGTACTAATGTTTAAATGTGTGGTTACCCTTCCACAGGAATCCAAGACCTGAGTAGCCGAATTCCCCTATACTACTTCGTTGAACAACTGTTTGAGGGTTTTTCTGTTGTCCTGACTGGTAAGTGCATACATGATTGTTCCTGTGTAAGCTTCCTACATATACTTTGTACTACTGATTTGATTACATGATGTGTAATCATGCTGTGCACAGTACCACCTTACCAAGGCAAATATACATTCACATTATGGTTTATTAGTACGTCGTGGTTTCTGTTTCAGTGTTTGTATTTCTACTTAGGACATTACTTGAGCCATTTTCCACAGCTAGAACTGCAGAAAATTTATGGTAAATGTTTGCCAGGCCTGGACATGACCCAGCACTGGGCTGAGACTGGGACATGAATGACAACTTGTTTTTGAATTGTTTGGGCAGCTGTTTTGTAGGGAACTCAAGAACAATGAAGCTGGATGATGAAAAGGACTGAATACAGCCTTCTTTTGACGATGAAAGGAGGTTTGCTAAATCACATTATTGCTGGATGGGTAGGGAGAGTTGGCATGCCATCAAAAAGCTTTCAAACCTACCATTCATGATTCTCAAGGTCAGGTATCCAGCAATAAAAATTACGTTTATGGTTTCTTTTATTACGGGGTGGTTATAGTAATGAATTCAAATGGACGGCAAGTGAGACAACAGCCCATGCTTAGTGTACCAGATGTGGTGGTTAGGGCTAACTTAGGGCTAATTAGTCCTAGACCAAGCAAACATATGCCGTGGCTCTCAACTGCTGCAGTTGGCTAAAGTAATGTCCCAGGCAGGAATGGGAAGGCCGTGGTGAAAACCCGGACCGGACCGGACCGGACCGGACCGGACCGACTGGAAGTGAAATAGCAAGTAGAGCGACTTAGTGCTATGTTATTACATGTAGCACTTGCAGACAACTGCCGGAGGAGTTTCGTGGGACCCGAAGAGCTTCAGCAAAGGTACTGTCTGTATTGCTACTGCGTTTGTAGTTAGCGTTGCGTTTATGTCAAGCTTATAGCTAGCAAGGGGCGATCGCGAGTCTCACGGACAGTAGAATAACTAGTACTCGATGCATAGATTACTCACACTCGCTTGGCCCAGACGTCGCTACCGGCAGACTTTAATAGACCCGCGCGGATACCTCGCTAACGCTTCGTGGCTTCAAAATACTGTGCAAATCAGCCAACTCGCGAGACTAAACTGTTCTCTGACTTCCCTGCATGAGGCAATGCCGCAATGGATATACTCGCACGATCCAAGTAAGCTATTTTCTCTACACGTGGAGACACTAATTACTACATGTACTTCCAGTCGGTCCGGTCCAGTCCAGTCCGAGTTTTCACCACGGCCGAATGGGAATGCAGGAATACTGAAATGAATTTCAAAGTGCATCATAGTTTGCACAGTACAACCCTACTACAGATGTTTGGGCCTGGTTCTCTTATCTGTTTGCATAGTATATCAAATGTCATCACTGATTGTCTCTCATGTTTTCCTTATTTGTACATAGGGTTTTCCTTTGGAGGTCTGATTGCCATGGTGATAGCAGCCAAGATATGGGACCTGCCCCATGTCAGCATGCACAACCTGCATAGGTTGAAATGTATCACGTTCGGACAGCCCCAGATCAGCATGACGTTAGTCGAGCAAATAGTTGACAGATTCCCCGAGTTTGTCGAGAGTGTGCATGCACTCTATCTGGAGAGTGATGCTTTTCCTCGTGTTATGGCATCGTTTGACAGGCTGTATGAACAGCGGAGTGACCCAGTTTCGCTCCCCGATCTGTTGCATGGTGAAGTGACCAACCAGGTATGCGTACTTGGCAAATATTGTGGATTGTGCACTTCCTATGTTAGGCTATAATTTGTGGTCCTAAAGTTGAAAATTGAACTAGTTGTGCAAAGATATTGATATTTTGACGCTTACTTTGATGGCCTTATATCTCTCTATATAGGACTTTCAAGGCCCAGTCTGTGCACTCATCATGCAGCAGTTGATTACCCTGCAAAACCCCACCCACTTCAGTTCTGCTGGAGGAATCTCATCCAACCCAGACACCCTATCATCCGCTCTTCGAAAGCTGAAAGCTATTCTGCTTCAGGCATCAAAGGCCAGAGGTGTCTCACCCGATCAGCAGTCGTACACAAAGTGCTACCGCATAGCATTGCCTGACCTGAAGGAAGTTCACTCTCCACAGTGCTCTCACCTTAGTGATGAAGCCATTGAAGAGCTTGACCTAAGCCTCTTTGAGAAGGTACACCTTCACTGTAGTAGTGATTGTTAGCAACAAACAGTGTAACTTCCAAAGTAGATGCTGTACTTCCCCTGATTAATTTTTTTAGTGTGGTAATCATCATTTTCCATTGCAGCACCAATCAGGTCTCTACCTTGATAAGGTTACCCAAATGTGTGCTGGGGAAGGCGGTTGCTCAAATCCTCCTGAACCGAGAAAGCCAATTACAGAGGCAAGCTCTCTGAGGCCGCTGGTAGTATGTTTAGAGTACCACCACTATGACGATCTTGACAGTATCCTGATTCGAGGTGAGAATCTCTGGTTTTTGCATCAAGTGCGTATTGCTCGAAACCTGCTCACTCAACCACAAGATGTGAGCAGCAATCTCGTCCAGTTCTCCTGCCCTCCTACTGCTCAGCGAGCCTGTTCTACTGAAGCTAGTGCCTCTGCAGATGTTGCAGCATTTAGTCACTTCAGTGAACCCGTATCAAGCTCCGTCCCTGTGTCCCACAAGGTTGGTTGCACAGTGCAAACATGTTTTTGTTGTGGTTGGATATGTCCATGCCCAGTATATTAGCTCAAGCACCAAACAAACAGATACTTCAAGTAGTTTGAAGGCAGACATTTCAGCCTGATGAGGGCCACAGTGGCTTAAATCTAATGTACTACTTGTTCAGTTGGTGTGCGAGCTAATATACTGGGCACAGTGCAAACATGTAGTGGGCTAATTTTGCGGGAGTTCACAGATCGATTGGTTGTAATTCTGGTAGGGAAAAACTGTTCCACATAATATAATCTTACCACTCCTGGTTGTGCCGGGTAGATAATCAAACCTCATGCAGGGACGTAGCTAGGATTTGGAGACTGAGGAGGCATGGAGTCGAAGTGCGCGGCAAAGATTTTTCGGCCTAATTAATTATTCATGAGTTAAGGTGCAGTGCGCGCAAACAGTTGCTCTCGAAATGCTACAGCAATATGCCGGTGCCCTGACTGTCCCGGACTTGCAGCACTATCAGCATTAAGAGGATACGCCGGCTCATGGTCAGCCTAGTCTGTCATCGATCGAACGCACATCGTACGCGGAGTGTGTGAGACTCCGGACACACGCGTCTATCCAGAAAAGCGAGGAGGCAACTGCCTCCCTTGCCCCATTGCTAGCTACGCCCATGTCATAGCTCGCAGGAAAGGTCTACAAAGGCACACATGCAGAGATTCTGATCACACGGTTGTGATATTGCTGTCGTTCATTGATGCTTACATGCCAAAGCTCACTGTGCTGGTGAAGTTGTGAGCACCATTATATTGCTGACTCGACTGAGCATGGTACTCACGTCGCATGTGCGTTAATAGGAGCGAGCTGTAATGCACTACCAGCCAGGAGTGCAACATGCAGCTACCAGGAGTGTGGTAGCCCCTCATAACGATTGTAATAATAATGTGATGTTTGTCCACTTAGAAAAGGTGATTCTGACTATACCATCACCTTCACTGTCACACACTGATGCTTTCTCATAATAATGGTGGTGAAACTCACCTTACTGGTGAAGTTATGATTGCTTTGGTACCGGTCTTCCCAATGGCTGCCATTGCTCCCCTCGACTCACTGATGTGATGTCACGAACATTTTGGATTGAGTCATGTTAATCTAGCTGCCTATGACATAGTAATTACTGAGCAAAGTAGTAGCAATTGTAAACACCAGCTTAGGCCTGAGCTAATTATGCGCACATAATTTGCAGAATAATAGGGACTTACCCGAATTATTCGCGAATAATCGGGCCAGAAAATGGAAATAATTATTAGTGGGCGTGTAGTTTCAGCTACATGGCTCATGGCTGCCTTGTGTGAGTCTGATGTGGAGTGCTGTGGTGACCTTTCGTCGCTTTCAAGCTCCGAAACAGGAACAGAGGCTACAGAGCACGAGTCTACCTCCTCCTGTGTGTCTCTGCTAGACCGCTTACGGAGCCCCAAGCCATCTGAGTTGGCTCGTAAACAAAAAGTCGATCACGATGTCAAAAATATTTTGTGAATAACAGGTTGTTGATGTAAAATAATGGGCTTAGTTGTCAAGAATATTCAAATAAAATAATGGGGGAAATTTTGTGAATAATTAGCTCAGGCCTACACCAGCTGTTAGGAAGCCTCCCAGGAGCAGGAAACCACTGATCATATTCACTGAGATTACTAAGGATACACTCTGTCTGACCAATTAAACTTCAATGTGACCTGTCATTTGAATGCATCACATTGTGGGGCAAGTGTGAGGGAGTGCAATGGAGTGCAATGCAGAACGAGTATTTGCATGCACAGTCAGCCAATCAAATTTTAATGGCCCCTGCCAATGCAGCCGGTCCAATGTTGCATGACTGAGGCGACAGAATCATAATATGACAATCAGACACACATGTGCACAACACAGGGTCAATCCTATATGCATGCTACACACTGGTCTAGCACACCATGTGTTCTGCAGGACATGTACAGGTCTTAGCCTCGTTCCCAGGCCTCCGCCCAGATTTTGTCTCGCAGCCATGGCAGAGGCCTGTGAACTATACTGGTCTGAGGTCGGTGAATAGGTAACACCACCAGTGGTCTTTGCCCAGTTTGCTGTCGCCACAGGCGAGAAAAGGTACAGGGCCTGGACCAATGAATAGGTAGGTCCACTCTGTCTGTGTTGTCGCTATCGAACAGGTAGAGTATTCGCACGATGCAATTTTGTTGTGTATCATTTTGGAATTAACACATGATGTAAGAATACGCAAATCTATAGCAGGAAGTGATTTACGGCACGACGTACGACAGATATATATATTATGTAGAAAATTCACAGCAAACTTGTCTATGTGGGACTCGCTCACGCTCGCCCCAATTACCTCTGAATGAGTAGTATGAGAGCGAGTCTGCGCTCTCCAAGATAAATCTGGGAACGAGGCTAAGATACATCAGGGTAGAGATAACTTACGTAATCGAATGTGGGTATACACTAACCACAGATATGCAGTGCAAAGCGGGCTCATTGAGTACTTGACTGTTTGCTGCATGGCGATTGACGGTACCCACACTTTGGCAGTCCCTACGAGCAATAACTGGCAGGGTACTCTTTGGTGGGGTTTGGGCAGGGTTATTATTTTTGGATGTTACTAATTAACCCCAAAGGCAATTAACTCCAAAGTTGTACCCCGCACTTGAGTGAGGAGCAAGCTACTGCTACGCCTCCTGCCACCTCTCCTTTAAAACTCTCGAAGCACACAGGTTAAAATGAGTGTTTCTGGGTGACATACAGTTCACAGGAAACATTGGTTTTTGTTTCAGCCACTTCAGCGAGGCCATTGGATAATCGTCTCGACATCTCAACTATTAGACCTGCATCAATACATTAAGATTTTAACGTGTGTGTGTGTCTGTCTGTGAGTGACGGAAGTGGGATGTTCGTGGGGCGGGACTAGACTATAGTGACGCGCGACCTTCATACTTTAATTTATTTACTGAACCTTGAACTCCACGAAGAATGTTCGAGAACATTGGGCTGGAATCCAGCTGGGGCTACAAGCGGATACATGCAATCGGAGAGCAGCAGCTGAAGCGGACGCGATCGGGAGCAACAGCTGAAGCGGACGCAAGCGGTGAGCATGCAGCTAGCTAGCAGCAGCTGAAGCGGGCGCAATCGGGGAGCAGCAGCTGGAAGCGGATGCAAACGGGGAGCAGCAGTTGAAGCGGATGCAATCGCGGGCCAGGGAGCAGCAGCTAATTCAACGCGGACGCAAGCGGCGAGCAGCAGCTGAAGCGGACGGGGCAAGCGAACGCAATCGGGGAGCAGCAGCTCTGCACAGAGAGCTGTCATCGGGCGCCGGATTACTCACAGTAGGCGAACGAATAGTGTGCGGCAGTGCGCCATTCAGTGTTCTGGGTTTGAAATCTCGAAGCGTCATTTGAATTCGATCAGGTCTGGAATTCGAGTGTGTACAGGACGTCACAAACGGTGGCCTCAGCACAGCCTGGGCTGACTGTCAACATGTCCAGTGTTGAGTCATTGGAATAATCCTATCCAGCAACGAGTGTACAGTCTGGCCAGACGAAGAGCCCATGTGGCCAGACCTTCCCAGTATTACTGTAAATTGTGTGTGCTGAAGGGCAAATCAGTGAAATCACAAACTCTCAAGGCATCCTTCAAGCTAGCTGTTGAATGGCAACAAATACATATACATATTATGTATGCGTGGCTACATTGTGGACGCATTATTTTCGGACCGTGAATTATTGTTCTGCAAAATTTTCAGGAGTTTAATTTTGTTGCTATCTAGGCCTACGAAAATATTTTAACAACCAATATACATACCCTAGCTGTGATCGCATCCTACCCAGACAGATTAGTTACCTCACGCTAAGGCACTCGGCAATTATGCAGACATGCTATTCCCTACCAAGGAGTGTTATTGACCATGCTGTGTAGGTGACATTCGCAGACCTTCACTGTTCTGGTATAGTAGTACCACACAATTGTTTCTTATTTTTTCTCAGGAGTTTATAATCCAAGATATGCAAGAGGAGCAGTTTGCTAGGTTCAGCCCTTCTGAGTTGATCAAGCTAGCATTCTTCTGTGCACTTCTCGAGCAAACACCACATACCCTACTGGCTTCAAGGCGATTCAAACTTGTCAAAAGTTTCGTAGAAGAAATCACCCGAGTTACCCCAATTGAAAGTTTACACAGTGCCCTGGCGAATCCAGAGAATGACGATTTCGCTGCGGCTCTCTGTGAAGGACTTGTGGCTGCATTAGCGGACGCTAAGATTCCACCGTCTCTCTCCCTGTGGCGTAACTCGCTCTTGTACGCTATACGACAGGATGCTTATGGATGCACTCATGTTCATCATGAATATTTCCTAGGCGTTCTTGATCTAGTTGAGTTGATTTCTGTTTCACTTGTGCAATTCGGAAATGTTTTGAACGTGAAGACAGCAGAGAGTTTATTCAAGATGCTGCTAATTTCTGCATTTCAGTTCTCAGATGGAGAAGACGACACTGTCAGTGAAATACTCAGAGATCCCAGTAAAAACTTAGCAGTCACTTTTTCTAACGAGTATTCGTATGGAATGAGAAATTTATGTGATATATCTGCCACAGGATTTCCATCAGCTGCAATTTCTTCAGTGAATCTATACTACTTGTTCACCAAATGCTCTGAATTTGCCCCCCTTACAATTCTGGAACTGGGCATATGGGAGCTAACACAAGGGCAAACACATGCACTGTCTTCACTGCAGGATATAAAAGTCCGGCTCAGTACAGTCACGTCAATTATCTGTGCCTTCATGCACGAACATGTTCGAGTCCCTCTGGTGGACAACGTAGCATCTTTTTGGAAGCTCACAAAGCTGTATGTTCGACTATTACCTCCATTCATCAAGTTCTGTGTATTTTGTAAGAACCTGGATGATTCAAAAGGTAGCGAAGATGATCAATTACCCGAATCAGATGATGCTCAGGTTTACAAGGCAATGAAACCAATGGCTAAGCTTGTACAGCAGAAACTGTATGAAAACTCAACTCTGGCAGTGGATAGTTATGTCACCCGACTTCAACTTCTGGTTAAAGGAACAGGCAGTGCTTCCTGCTTAAGTGAGCAATGTAAAGAGTATTTCCTTGAAGCTCAACTGATGCGTATTTGCCAGCAACTCACGATCACAGCGGCTACACCAACCGAAGAAATTGTTTCCAAATGGGATGAACTCTTCAAACGAACCGCCCTCTTTTCAATAGCGAAGTCATTCCGTCCTCTCGTTGCTCGCTGGATAAGGTGGTCTCTGATGATCCACAACCTTCGACATGAGATGGCCAGGCACACAGCAGTGGGTGTAGTGGGGCTGGTGAACTCAGGGAAGTCCCAGTTGGTGAATAAATTGTTTCAAATCAAGGTATTCACATAACTAAAGGTACATGCAGTGGAACTGTTGGTACTTCCTCTGACAGCCAGTAGAATATAAATTCTCCCATGATTCCCTATGAAGAGAAAGTTTCTTATACCAACCTCAGGTTTGCTGACATTTCGCTTCAGTCATCTTCCGGGTGAAAGTAAGTGAAGCAATTGCAAAAACATGAACATTATAGTCGTGTACTACTAAGGGTACACTGTCAAACACCACTTCAGATGTCATGCAAAGGTCAGTGAGGACTCCTCATCATTGCAGTCCATCAACCCATGGAGAACTCAGTTGCTGGACGGCAGTGATGCGAAAGCAGGAAAGAGGAGCAATCCTTGTCGACCTTCGACCTCCAATGATGTGTATCCTTAGTTGTGCATGGTGCATGGCTATACTGTAAGTGTTCATGTTTTCACACTTGGTTCACTTTCGGCCTGATGATGACTGAAGCTTATTGGAAAAAAATGGTTTTAGTTGGTATCAGAGTACTCTAAGAAGCCACCACTTGCACCCTATGTACTCTGTATCCCTGTAATCACACCCCTTCAAGTAAACGTCTCTTTAACTTCTTACAGAGGTAAGTTCCACTCCCATGGTGAGAATATGAGTCAACTAGGTGTGCTCAGTACATCATTATGTGCAGTACTCATGAATTGTTTTGTTTGTAGATACACAGAACCACCAGTCTTTTCCCTTTATCTCCTGTCACCACTGATGATGGATATGTTGCTGTAACTCTTCTGTAGGAAGTACCAGCATATTTCCCGTAGTACACAACCAACTATGTTGCTGTTCTTCTGGATAGCTGCAGCAAAGTCAACATAAACGTTTGGACCTCGTTGAACGTTTTGTGGGGTCATATAATTATAGCCAAACCTTATTGAATGTTCACATAAAAACCTCTTCTCTCTCCCCCCCCCCCGACTCAAAGTAATGTACAAAATACTCAGTATATCACAGTTGCGTAACTACCCTTTGAAACTGGTTACCGTAGTCGCGCGTTATTAGGCGCATCTCACTTATAGGCGCATATTCACTGTTAGGCACAGGTTCAACTCTCGTCCCAGGTAAGCGCTGCAGTCTTCTTCCAGAAACTCTGCCATTTTCGATCCTTCGGATTGGAAAACAGCTATATTCGAATTGAAGCGCGCTTCCTATTCGAGGAATGTCATTATTTTTATATGTGTTATTAGGCGCATCTCGCTTATAGGCGCATATTTCCTTCCTGTGGAGTTATAGGCGCATGCGCCTAATAACGCGCGACTACGGTATTCCCTCTACAGACTCAGAGTGGGACTACTGCAGGGATGCGTACCACTGTGCCCTTCATCTATAACCTGGGTCCCCATGTGGACGATCTGGATGTGATCGACTTTCCTGGGGCTGACGATGATCAGAAGGAGGTCCGAGACATTGTGACCTTCCTCTACATACTGGCTCAGATGTTTGTCTTTGTAGTGGACTACAGGTCAGCAGGTTTGAATATACTTCGCCATGTAGTATGTTTTTGAATTGCTAGGGTTGCTCGTACACTACATGGTCATAGGTATCAATCTAGCCAAATGCCAAGAGGGATATTCTGATCAAAAAGTGGGACATTAAATTGATAAAATTTAATATGCACATGCAGTTATGACTACAGTGCTGGAAATTACTGTGCATTTTGGTGGTGTAGCACATGCTTTTCCCACCACTTGTACACGTAGCCTGTCACCATGCTTAGCTCTTCACACGTTACCTGTGGACGTGATTGCTGTGGACATGCCTTGCTCCTGTTGCTAGTTTTGGAGCATTATTTTCATATCCAGGAAAGTGCACACTGGAGAGGGAGTGGAGTGGCTGAAACGTTTTGAGGGGTCCTCTTCCAAGTCAGTGCCTTTGCTGGTGTGCCTGACGTTTGGTGATCGGCTGTTTGTAGAGTGTCGGGAAGACCAGGGAGGCTACCACCCTGAGCACATGAAGAAGGCCATTGCAACAGAACTGAAGGTAAAAATTGACTTCTATGCTTTCACCATGTATGTACTGGTGACATTTAATACACCTCCACACCCTTGAGGGTGCTAGGAGCTCCCAGTTTGTTAATCCCCAAGTCCTTATATACGTAGTTGTTAAGTTCCACTCATTTAACCATCTTACCATGTGTAAATCACTCAGTTCAGAATAATAGAGATTTAAATCCTTTCCCTCTAGATCATCCAAGAGAAGATTGAAGCCAAAGCTGGTCCCTCCAAGCTCCGCCATATAAAATTCTTCTCCTTCAATCTCGACAACGACTCCAATCTAAAGACAGCTGAGAATCAGCAGTGTCTGAAAGAGGCTGGTGTTCATGGAGTGCAGGATGTCGGGGACTGGATAGTAGAGACTCTGAGAACTCGCTTCAGCATGGACGATGTAGCAGATCAATTGTATCATTTTGTACATTGAGTTGTATCAATTCACGATTTTGGTTTTTGTATTGATTATACATAGTTTGTCATTCCTTCCATTTTTTGCTACATGTATATTGGCCTGAAAGAAAGTATTTGATCTGCTGATCTTGCCTCAGTGGTAACGTGATTACTACCACATTGTCAAGTACATTAACTCTGCATGCAGCTGTCACTCTGGAGCAGCTAGTAAAATAATTAACTGACAGTTGGGCTATTGTTTCAAGTTCAGCAGCTGCATGCATGAACCTGGCCTTTCAAGATCGTCTGTATATATAGGCAATACATGGTACATGCACCGGCCATGCATGCATGTATACAGTAGTTTGCAATTGTAGGGAGCTATATAGGGCCAGCTATAGGGCTATATTAGCTGGGAGTGCATGCATGTAGGTGTTGCCTATAGCGCTAGCAATGCTATATTATGCATGGCAATTGCACCATGCATGACTTTGTATAGTCAACCCTCTTTTGCATGCATGCAGCCTCTTGCCTAATTCAAGCATTATATGCAGGGTGCGTGTGATCCCCATTGCAGTCTGCTGTGGCTCATGTACCCATGCATGCTAATGGCCTGGCCAAACCCTAAATAGCTACATATCACTATAATTGTTTTGACTGAACCTGCCTACTAGTGTTTAAGTGCACAATCACACATATACAGTGAATACATTCGGATATAATTACAGATACAGCCTTGTTCCCAGGCCCCCACCAAGCATTTTGTAGCTTCCAGTGATTTTCATTCACATATGGGAGAGCCTGGGAATGAGGTTAAAATACAACTATGAATTTTAACCTCTACACACTAACATCACTCTTATAATCAGAGAACGCGATAGCGTTCTCTATTTAGGGATGGCCAAGGAATTTTCGAATTTACCATACTGATGCACTAGCAGGAAAACGGCAAAAGAAGCTACAAAGGCCCAAACCAAGCGTACAGACAGAATGACACTGCCTAGCAGTTCACAAAAACACTCTTAAACGTACCTGAGAGTACGCGGGAGTCGAGAGACAAGTCGCTGTAAAATTCCGATTTCGTCATCTTCTTTCTTCTTCTTCTTCTTCTTCTTCTTCTTCTTTCTCATAGTCAAGCATAGCTCACCAACGGAAGGAGTCCTTGAACTGATTTAAGCACAGAACAACACCGCTTTCTCCGCAGTAGAGTCTTTGCGTCCGTATGTCTGCAAACTGGCAAGAACAGCAGTTTTGGTTAGCTGCCATTCGACGAAATTGTAGCACGACGCCATTTTGAGGCAGCCAGAGGTCACGCGTTCGGCCAATTGCGCATGCGCATTTCACATGCAAGCGCATGTTGTGTTCTTTTTGCTTGTGATAGCTGCGTTTGAGACACTTACTGAATCCTTGTCAATCCGTCATCTGGTGGCTCACTACCGCTGAGAGGAATTTCTACCAACCTGTTCTTGTCAAGATCTATCGTGGCTGTGCCACCATGGGGGCGTGGCTTTCTTTTTCATGACGTAGCTACAGTGCAGAACAAGACTTTGTACTTGTACCTGTTCTTGTCAAGATCTATCGTGGCTGTGCCATCATGGGGGCGTGGCTTTCTTTTTCATGACGTAGCTACAGTGCAGAACAAGACTTTGTACTTATACCAATACTGATCTGAACTGTGGAGTTTTAAACTATTATATGGAGCCATTGCATGTACGTGACCTATAATTATGACTGCCATCAAGCTCTCTGATCTGATCAGGGGCGGCGGAACAGGTCCGCAGACCCGGCAACTGCCGGACCAATGTTTTGACAAACCATGGTATACTTGCCAACATCAGGCGGCACTGAGCGTCCTCCTCTGTGGATACATAGCTACGTACTGGGGACCAGGCTCGAGGGAAAGTCTGTTTACGAGTCCAGTTGCATTGCAGCAAAACTTGAAGTGTCTGGAGGACACATTATCCGGGCGCTTGTTGAGTACGATGCTTGTTGAGTACGCGCGAACAACAAACTGGTTATACGTGCTAACTAATACCACGTGCGATTTAGAAAGGGGTGGAGCCAGGAAGTGAAAAAGCAGCAGTGAAAAACTCGTACTCGTAGCCAGTAGGCGTGGGCTACCAGCGCAGCGTACATTTCCTTTCCACGTCGAGAGTGAGACGGTCACGGATTGCAAGGAAACCAGAGAGCAGTGGCAGTGCAGTGCAAAGCACGAAGGTGCTACGAGAGCCCATCCAGGCAACTGAAAAAGGGTGAACGCCCACCACAGACTTGTAGCTGATGACATGAGCAACGTGCGTAGAACAATATTATTAATGGAAGCAACAAAGCCTGCTCAATGCCCAGCAGAAGGTCCACATCGATCACTGCCATCATGAGAGACTGTCATAGCTTTCCTTTGCTGACATTGTGATTAGGTACATGTAACAACACCTTAAAATCTGACATCAGGGCATAGCTACATCCAGTACCCCTGTACCCAATGCCTGTACCCTTATGGTGATGTTGCACATACCATGACTAATAAGCTACGCATTTCATGCGCTCAAAAAAAGTGCACAAACTAGGGGCAAAAAAATTTTCCCCAAAAATTCTAGGAGATTTAGTGATGGCCTGTCACATTCCATGCACCTCATGAAAAACCTAAGAAACAAGAGGAAATGCCATTAACCAGCCTCAGTCCCATCCCATCCCTAAATTCTACATTTTTTAATAAATGGGATGGGACTGAGGCTGGTTAATGGCATTTCCTCTTGTTTCTTAGGTTTTTCATGAGGTGCATGGAATGTGACAGGCCATCACTAAATCTCCTAGAATTTTTGGGGAAAATTTTTTTGCCCCTAGTTATTAATAGGAAAGGCATGACATTGTAGATTCTGTTTCTCAGATTTGACACTGCATAAAAACCCACTTGTACTGTGTGTTGGGAGGAAAGACCTTGAGAGGCCATCTTAGTTCGGTACCAAATATGCCGATGTATTCATCAGACATTGCAGGAATTAATGGCTAATACTTGTATTCTCTCTACTACTTGGATATCCCTGAAGGGTAACTCTGAATTATGACAACATGAATTCCATACGAGACAGTATAGGGGGATACAAACAACACAATTTCACTAGCTATATGCTAGACTAGAAGCAGAAATGCCAACAAACTGACACAAGTCTTTAGCTATTTGTGGGCGTTGAAGGCTCTTCTCTAGCAGTTCAGCCACCCACTCACCAACGTCCTTTGCAACCTTGATGCCTGCATCCTTCAGACGCTGCCTACGTACCATCCTCATAATTGAGCACGGAATCAGCATCTTGACTGAAAGAATAGAAATCCACCTGGCGAGTAGGAGATGACTCCAGCTTTTCTTGAATGTGCTACATTCAGGAAACAAGGTAAGAAGCCAGTACTTGCTATTGATGCTGATGTGACAAAGGTTGGCTATATAATAGCTCTCTGTTGTCCTATTGAGAGAGTTTTGTCACATGCAGTCACTGCGCTCACTAGAACAACTGTTTACATTGTAGTAGACATAAGAAAGTTCTGTTAAGGAAAGATGTACTTCCATGATGGCACACCGGTAACTACACTAACATCGTGATTACAGGATCGTAGATGGTAGGTAGCCAAAACCGCCTTTGTATAAAAATAAGCAATCCACCTGGGTGGTGGAGCTATGCATGGGCACTTTTTTGACTATCATAGGCATTTTATATAATGTCATGCATGTACATGGGTGAGCTGTAAGTACAAGCTGGTGGAGGCAAGTCTCCACAAGGTGAGGTTGAAGTTAGGCATGAGGCATTATTGAGTTTGGCCTAACACTTGCCCTCCAAGGAGTATACAGTTGCCACCCAAAAGCAATATCTATTGGTCAGCTCACCCTTAGTTCCATAACAGCAGGTGGATGCTCCCCTTCCTCAGTCATGTACTCGGCATACAGTTTGTCAGCGTGTGTCAAGCAGACCAAAACTAGCACAGATGTGAGGCTGATAAGCCACTTTTTGGCAGCTGTGGTGTGGGCTTTTCTGCACATGGAAAGAACAAGGAAACACATTTTTTTAAAAGAGCCTCTCTAACTCTTTACCAACAGAGTCAACATAGGAGGTCCATCTTTCCGCCTGCACGTAGTTTACTTTGGTGCCTAGTGTTGCATATCTGCAACATAAGACTTTCAGCTGTAGAAAGTCTAAGTACCAAGGACATTGCCGGATGTTACATCATGAAGCTGAAAGTCTCACGACATAATTATTATACATGTGTTTGTAAGGCACCAAACCATGTGCCTAAAGCACCAAATTTAGGGACCTGATAGCCCATTGAATTCCCAGGGGGAAAACCCTTGGAAAACCCTTGACACAAGGGAAAAACGTACCAACAAACATGTATACGTACACAGCAAAGCAATATGAAGTGCCTGTGTTGCTGTCCTATACATGTACCTGTGGTGCTGCAACTTGCTACGTACATGGCCTGCTTCTGATTCTTGTGCTTGAGGCAGATCGACTGTGGATCATGAACAGTGCGTGGCTGAACCATCTGCCCAGTAGTGCACTAGCTACTGCCCAGCTGCTGAATGATGGTTACTGATGCTCGAGGTACCAGCATCTGCTGCAGAAAAAGAGAAACAATATACACAATTATGCAGTCGATTTCAAACTCTGAAGGAAGCCCAAGGATTTCAGCTTGCATAATCAGACAGTTAGCTCTCCTTGTGGGTGGGGTCTGGGCATGAGAACAGTATATTACACTCCTGGTATAGGAAATAAAGTGCCGCGTAATGTAATATAAATAACTCGTTCGAGTGATAGGAATGGCCTACGAAGATTCTGACTACACCTTCATGATCGCTATCATGCACTGTCCCAACCGTACAATTTTGGTGCTGAAACTCACCTTGGTGGTGGAGATATGAGCGCTTTTGTCTCGCCGTGGACGCCATTGCTCGAGCGCTCTCTCCAACTTCCGGTGGCAGTACCGTTCTTAGCAAAGGCACGCGAAGTTTCTGCCGTTCACTGACGCTTACATGCCAAAACTCACCGGGCTGGCGAAGTTGTGAGCGCTGTATAACAAGTTTCGTGTCTTCTCGATCTCCTTGGGCCGCCATTGCTGACTCAGCTCAATCGATCGACGCGAGCGCTCATGGTCCTCACGTGGTATGTGCGTTAATTGGAATGTGTTGCAATACCTAGCTTGCGCTAGCGCTATCGTCGAGCTGCAACCGGTTGCAACGCGGCTACCAGGAGTGCGGTTGCCCCTCGTTGTCATAAAGGACATATATATCTCGTGGGGTAGCAATTGGGTACTCACCTTGGCAACCATATTCCATATAATGGTTGTTACATCACTCACTCAAATAATGGAGGCACCTGCTAACTGCTAGAATTCTAAATCATACTTGCTATGTAGCTACTTTGAAATCTACAGGTGGCTAGTTTCCCATTTGCGAACTCGATAGTAACCACACTTGTTTACTAATGAGTATGCAATCAAGTTGCTTGGGCAACACTAAGAGATGGCGTTCAACACTGGAACTGGAGGCCGTACGTACTGTCCATTTAAACGAAATAGAAACGACCCCAGGCTTCCCATCTCCTAAGGACATTAGCTAGCTAGCTACCAGATTTGACATAACAAGCTGAAGTCTGATGTCGGGATTTGAAGTATATCTGTGTAAGCTTTTCATCACAGTTATGTAGCAGACCATGCAGAGAAGTTCTGGAGTTCCCAGGCCGTCTCCCGCTCCGTTTTTTACCGCATACGTGACCTTTGAACCCTTGCACGTTTCGTGGTGCGCATTAAAAAGAGTATATTTTCCGCTGGAGCTCTAAACTCTAGATCTACAGGGGTGATCTATGACAACTGAATCCTGGGTTGCTGTAATCAGTCATCGATGTGGTTCTGCAGTCAGCTTATGAGGTGTGCATTCAATCATCCTGTTCAGGTGTCTGTGGTCCAACCGTACTATAGTAATTTTATTTAGATCTACTAATCAGTCAAGGTGTCCTCAAGCTGAGAATTAACTGGAAGTGATGCCTGTTTGAGCACAGGGCATCTCAGCTAGAACACATTCAGCCAGATAATGGGACAAACTGGTCTTCCTTGAGGGCATACAATAGGCTACACACCATATGCTGGTTTCCGTCTTCCTTTGACCACCAAAAAGCAGGCCAACCAATGCGTGAGCCTTTGACGGAGTGTTGGAAGATCGTCCAACTGAGGGAGTGCACTGCACTTTTGTGCTTGAACTCAGAGTAGTGTATTGACATCACCCACTTTGGGAAGAATGCCAGAGCCATTAGTTGATGAATGAAGAGTCGAAGCGCATCATTGCTAGAGTACTGCACATGTGGCCCATGGTTTTGGACAGCTCTGTATATTGCCTCGTATAACTGAAGGTGATGTCCTATGCCTGTCACAGAGTCAACCTAGAGTAATCTATTCCCACTTTGTAGACTTCTCATTTTGTCAATTCCCTCGTTGTCATTTTTCTCACATTGTCAATTCCCACTTGGTCAATGTTGACAAAGTGGTGCTGACAAAGTGAAATTGACAATGTGGGAATTGGCAAAATGGGAATTGATCAGGAAGACACCTCTCCCCTTCCCCCCCACCCCCACCCCAGCTATGAGTTTGTGCGTCTCTTGCAGCACAGGATTGATGGTGTTGTTGGGCCGCTTGTGGAGTCCAAGGTGGAGGAGAGTGGGATAAACAGGCCGTCGTTTCACAGATCACAGATGACGTTTTCTCATCAACCGAGTAAGTTCAATACCATTGAATATCTTAAGCATGATATTGACCCATCATCAAGCAGTTGTGCTACGATTGTATGTGGCCTGAGCACAACCTCAGGCCACAAAGAGACATTCCGTAGTCGTGCATTACTAAGTGTAGGAAATAAGTGCATATTCACTGTTAGGCGCAGGTTCGATTCTCGTCCAGTTTGTATGTGCAGTATGCATTTGAGTTCGTGTGGTTAGTAGCTTGTAAGCGATGGTGTTATGCCAGGTGGGAGTAGGACTGGATCACATTTGCCGTCATTTTATGTGATGAAGTAATTTTACCCTCTTTCTCTGTGGGAGAAGCATCCTGAAGATAATATGCTCCAGGAAGAGATCACCGTAGATCGGGAAATTTTTGCTGTAATTAATTTTCGTCTATACGGCATTACGACGAAAATTAAAAACGCAAACTTTTTTCATCGTCAAATAATTTATCATTCAACTTAGTGTGTGAGTTTTTGTGAATCGAAGTGCATGTACAAGTATGGCTCTGCTGTGCTACCAGAAACCTGTCGACGGTGTTCCTGATCCTGGAAGATTGCCAGCCCAAGCGTACGATCGCGGAAGCGAACTTCTGAAGGCAGTTGGAACCGCGGATCGAGACAGACGGGTGAAATCTTTTGAGGTAAGTAGCTGATGGCAGTTCCCTCTCTATCAGTGATACGGCATGGGTGTCTGCTGCATTCCCTCGCTCGTGCTGATCTGACGCTCCAGCTCCTCTCCAATGGCGCGACATGGTATCCGGTCCCGGGAACGCGCAACCTTAACCTCATTCCCAGACCTTCTCACCCCGGAGTTTGTCACTTGCAGTACCAGCATTAGTGCTTCCAGCAACGAGCGCTGGAGTGAGTAGGCCTGGGAACAACCGCATGCTGTAGAATGTTGCACAAAACGTACGCACATACCATACTTGTGTGTTATGTAGTGCAGCTCTTATATAAGCATGTTCGATGGTTTGATTTGATTCTCGTCCCAAGCTACATGCTATTTCCTGAAACGCAGCCATTTTTCGATCCAAAAAGGAGTTGGAAGGGTACCAAATGAAGTGCACTTCCTATTTCAGGAATGTCATTAGGTGCATATTTCTATGAAGATGTAGGAGCATGCACTTAATGTGGGATTATGGTACGCTTAACACAGGAACTGTTAACACAGGAACTGTTAACACAGGAATTGTTTCCTATGGAGATACTGGTGCATGTGCTAACTAATGTCTGACTGTGGTATGCATGCTAAACACAGGAACTGATAGGTTAGCCAAAGCAGGTCTGGTACACTGTAGGCACATCGCATGTGGCCTTATACATGCACTGCACACTTACGGATTGCTGGTAGTGTCACTAACCCCGTGCTTGCACTTGCGGTCGCACGAAAGTGGTATTTGTGGCAAGCCTGAGCAAGCCCCACGTACAGTGTGCACGTAAGCGACGAAAGCTGGGCGTCGGACTGGGAACGAGGCTACACAATACCTGTGATTGCTGTAGAACCTGAGGGTTGCGCTAAAAAGTGATTATGGGTTTTGACGGAGACTGTGCTCGTGGACCTACCTATTCAGTGATACTGAGTGAGCGATAGTCGAACCATCAGTAGTCTACCTCTGAGTTGCCCTCGACCACCCGGGCGATGACAAAGACGGAGACGGCTCGTGCACCTATATATTCAGTAGAGAGTGAGCGATAGGGGCTACCGCATGGCAACAAGGATTTATCTGAACATTGATTCCGTTATTATGTAGCTATTGTTGCCGGACACGTACTGTTCGAGCACATGGTGTGGTGGACCATAATTTGTGCAGCATGCATATTGGCACAAGTGTAGCTACATGTCTGATTGTCATATTATGATTTCTGTTGCCTCAGTCATGTGCATGCAAATGCTCCATGTTCTGCATTGCACTGCATTGCACTCGCTCAGGCTCGCCCCACCATGTCATACATTCTCCTAGTAATTTTATTCACGATCCAACTTGGAGCTAGGACAGCTGCGGGAGTAGCCTGCATGCCAGCTCATGTTACCTAACGAGGTTCCAAATTTTAGGTTGCAGTGGTTAGAGCAGGGGTGTTCTTTGCTAAGTTGGACACTCCTTCTCATTATGGGCTCCTGGTACACTGTATTTGCCACAATCAGATACTGTCCAGGAATCGCAGTGGCATGCTGGTGTGATGATCAGGGGCCCCAAAGTTTACAACTTGTGCAAGTGTTACGCTGGTCCTTGAGTATGCCATTTCAACGTTATGTAACTGTCAGTGTCAACATGCTGTATGTGACTTACGTAATGCACATACTGTAATGTGTGGAAAAAAGAAACTCTGCGGCAAGTGCCCATGTGATCCATGACCTTTGGCCCATCTCCTCTATTGGGACAGACTACTGACCAGTCCTCCCTGTTCATGACCACAAAATCTTAGCCCTCATTCCCTGCCTATGTTGTATTAGTCTTTGTGTGTGTAAATGTTCATTTGAAGTTGCTCTGCCCTCTCAGTTGCTTTCTGTGATTAAGTTGTGTAGCCTCGTTCCCATGGAGGTAAAATTGCACGCTTTCCCCGAGGCGGCGCCGTGGTCCAGCTTTGGCCGGACCACTTTTCCAGCCGACCTTATTATAATATCGCGTGCACGTGTCGTCACGCATATATAATCTATGCTCAATCATAGAATTATATGTGCAGACTCGGCGATGGCATCTGTTTCTCGTCCTAGTTCTGGACCTACCTACCATTGAAACTCCACACCAGCCAAGGTCTTTATCTTTCCCAAAACTGCCGTTTGGATGCTGTGAGAGTGCTTCCTCATCACTAAAAATACATACGAGATTCATTTTCCGTGCTTTGCGCCTCCAAGCACCACCTTCCACTGTGTGCTACTATGGAGGGCCGTACCACTTTTTCTGTCCCTGTTCATGACCAGAAAATCTTAGCCCTCATTCCCTGCCAATGTTAACCAAATGTTTGTGTATTAAAGTGAGTGTAAGTGTTCATTTGAAGTGTTGCTCTGGTATGTAGCCTCTCAGTTCTCAGTTGCATTCCATGATCAAGTTGTGTTTGTGTGGGGATGTATTGTAGTTGGTCACATTTTGCTGCTGGGGTTCTGATCACCACCATGACTGACCTAACGCTTGTGAATTTCATGACTCACTGTGTGAGTGTGTTCATGAACACTGATATTTTAACCTGTGCCAAGATAAACCAAACGAATCGCCTTCCAATGTTTCCGTATGCGCACAAGATCCATTTGAATTCATGTGCTTAGTAGCAGTTAGTGATGGTGGTATGCCACCGGGACGAGGCTGAGAGGAAGGAGACCAGGAAGGAAGGGCTGAATAGTTATGCTGACATGACAACCTGTACCAGACCCAGCTAGACTGGTGCCAGCAATGTACTACCACAAGCCTGGTTGATTCTTCCCGACACTTCCAATTCTGTCATTGATGGTTACAATGAATGCAGCTTGCTCACGCTCACCCCATAATGTCCTGCATTTACCTATATAGTTATACCTAGCCTCGTTCCCAGGCATACCCCGTTCTTTCTGTTCTTCGGTTTGCGTTGGCAATAATTTATTACACGGATGCAGAAGAGCGGCGAAGAACAGAGATTTTAACCGCGCTGCTCTTCTGCATCCGTCAATGCAAACCGAAGAACTGGGTATACCATTGCACTTGGACCTTGCTTTGTGTTGCAAGTATCCTTGCGCAAGCCGCATGCCTTCATAATAGAATTCATGGCTGAAGATATCAGTATTCATGATGCCAACAGGCAGGAAGTGAACCCACAAGCGCTAGGTTTTAATAGTAAGTATATAAGTGAGCCATCCTCTGTTGGGTTGAGCATTGCTGAGGGTGCAGTTAGTTAGCCTCGTACCCAGTCCCACGCCCAGCTTTTCGTCGCTGCTTAGTACGGTAAAGCGGGGAGGGCCTGGTACATTTCCTCACGTGAGTGACGTCAAGGGTAGAAAGGGGTAGAAAGACCGGAAGTTGAACGTGGGCGTAGTGGGCCTCAGAACAGCAAGAAGAACGAAGGTACCAGGTAACACACCACACGTATCTAGCTAGCGGGGGGCGACTGTCATACTCACCGAGCGTTGAACGTGTAGATGGCTGAATAACGCGCAAAACGTAGCGTCTTCGTTCTGAAAATTTTGCGGTTTTTCAATTACGTCATGCTCACGTGAGGAAATGTACCAGGCCCTCCCCGCTTTACCGTACTAAGCAGCGACGAAAAGCTGGGCGTGGGACTGGGTACGAGGCTAGCAGTTAGTTACCTCGGGGAACTAGTCTCTGAGAGAAGTAACAATTTTTGGAAGGCTTAAGTTGAGCCTAATGAGCAAGAAAGTTATACATGCACCTGGGTTTAGCCTAGTTTCCAGTCCCCTGCCCAACTTTTCATCGCTAATGAGGGTACATGAACACTGATATTTTGATTTGTGAGCTTTTCCGAGCAAAACAAATGAATTTGCCTGCCACACTTGTTGTTCGTTACTCCATTTTTGGCAGAAATGGCACATCAGTGGCCCTATAAACAGTGCTGTTTCTGCTAATTTTGGCTTTATTCGAAATGTGCAGAAATTGTTTGTGGCATGTGAACATACCTGATACTTACACACTGCACACACACACACACACACACACACACACACACACACACACACACACACACACACACATGCGCACACACCACACACACACATACACCCATGCACACACACACCCACACACACACACACATGCCCCCGCATAAACACACACACACACCAGGGGGGGTGGGACAAGGTCTGTGCGCACGTGGTACAATTAACATTCCATAGGTATAGTGCACAATAATATACAAGAAGTGTGCGGAACTAGCAGACTAGTAACAGCTCTAGCGCTGACTTATCGCTGGGGTTCGATGGGGTTCGATCGCTTTATTGACTTCCTACCTGATGCTAAACACTTGAGTGCGGTCGACAAGTCTGCATTCGCTGATATTCTCTGTGAGTCTGCATGGTCACTTACATAACTGCTCAGTACAGGCACGTAGCAGTGTGTAGTGGCTTATACCCAGTTCGGTCACAGTCTTTGCACGGAGATTACTCTTCAGGATGCATCGAAAGCGCAATGCAGCCTTCTTCCACGGAGAAAAGCAGCAGAACGACTTTGCATTACGTCATACTAAATGACAGTGCACGTGATCTTGTCCTACCCCCCCTGCACACACACATGCCCCCGCATAAACACACACACACACATACACACATGCTCGATCACGTCTCCCACAAACCCTCACAGCTATTCAAGAAACCCCATCTCCCCACAGGCTCTTCCCCACCTCTCTCGCATCAGCCGTGAACATGCCCTGATGGACACCCAGAGAGTGTTCTACGAAATCTCGTCCAACTCATGCCATCCAGAGAACATCTCAAGGTATCTTTCCAGTTGGCACAGTAGTAACCTCTTTCTCAGTGTTTGAGGTACATTGTAGAGCCTTCGGTGAGATCACTGAGCAGCTAGCGACACGAGTTCCTCTCTTGTGAAGCTGTCCATGTCCTTGCATGCATTTCTAGTAATCTCTTGGTTATCTGTAGTAATCTTTCATTTGTATACCAAAGGATGCCAGCTGGGCCTTCTCACACCGGGATTTAGCCTCGTTTCCAGGCACTCGGTAATTGGGGAGAAGAGCGCCTGGTATCCACTGTTCGTGCATGCGCGAGCAGTTCCATTATATAATTCATCGAGATACGTAAGCTGAAATAACACCGACAAATATTCGGTAAAATATATGACTCCAACATCATGCGATGCCATGGTTTCGAAGTCTGTGGATGGCAATACGCCGCTTCTACCTTTCCGAAGTGGATGCCAAGCACGATAGAGACCCTGTAAGACACATTCTTTATGTACGTATTGTATTGCTGTCAGTTGTTCGTCCTCAGCACCGTTCCTGGCTTTCTGACCTTACCGAAGGCGTATGGCACGGCTTGGTTGAACGGAGCTGCATCTTGTAGGTGTAAAACGACTCCCGTGTTTCAGTAATGTACGGTCGTGCAACACGGACTAGTACAACAAGTAGTTTCCAAGTTCCCTGCAAAATCTGGGGAGCCGCACATGCGCAAACAGTGGATACCAATTACCGAGCGCCTGGGAACGTGGCTAACCAGGATTTCATGCAAGATTGTGCAAGTCTGGCAGACCTGTTGACATAGTTTACATCTTACCAGCCAATCAAGTTGCATTGTTGGAGGAGTATATACTGTGTCGTTAGCCTGCCGTACTGGTGTTAATCACCTCTGTAGCACTATGAATAGTCAAACTTAGGTTTGTAGCACATCCCGAAAGTCCTTACGTCCAGACACATCTGGACGTTTAATCATAATATGTGCATAGATGAACGCAGACGCACAGATGCAGATCCAGTGACACTCATACGGATGCAGAAGCTCTCACGCGGACCTCCAAAGACGCAAACAGAACAGGGAGTAGCAAACAGAACAGGGAGTAGCAAACAGAACAGGGAGTAGTGTATGAGCTACATGTATCCTGCGAAGAGTGCAGCATGACTTATGTTGGCAAGACTGGAAAACTCTCAAGAAGAGGCTGACAGAGCACAAATATGCTTTTAAAACTCTTTAGGGACCAAATTTTTTTCTCTAGGTCAACATGTAAACGTACCCTAATTTCTGTTCCCTGGCGTTGCTGGGCTCGAAACTGCTCACACAGGTAATTTCAGCTATACTAAGCTTACCGTGACTTAACCACACCCACCAAATTACCAAACTTGCAGTCAAGTCTCCCAAGAAATGGCAACCTGCCGTAGCTGAAAAACGGGCTGTGTATGCTGGAAAAGGAGGCCCTACAAGGTTCAAGGACATTGTCGGAAGTCACGTCAAGTATTATGACGACATTTGACGCTATGGGCCCTAAAGGGCTAACTTGATTAGCTTAACTTAAGAGAGGCAACACTGTATACGTAGCAGTACACGCAACAAGGATGCACTATAGCTAGGATGCTAAGTTGGACACTCCTTCTCGTTATGGGCTCCTGGTACACTTTATTTACCACAATCCGATGCTGTCGCTGTCATCAAATCCAGCGTTGTATTAGTTAACCCAGTGGTTGTAAATTAAAGTAAGTGTACAGTGTAAGTAGTCACTCTGGTATGTAGCCTCTCAGTTGCATTCCATGATCAAGTTGTGTTCGTGTGGGGATGTATTGTAGTTGGTCACATTTTGCTGCTGGATTTCTGATATTTTCCGCCACCATGACCGACCTAAACCTTGTGAATTTCATGACTCACTGTGTGAGTGTGTTCATGAACACTGATATCTTAACCTGTGAACATTCCCAAGCAAAACAAAAGAAACTGCCTGCCACACTTGCAATGTTTCTGTATCGCATTAAATTCATGTTGTTAGTGATGGTGTTATGCCACCGGGAAATGAGGCTGAGAATCTATGAAGCATGCAGCCGACAAAAGCAACAAACTAGACCAGGATGGAAGGCCTGACTAGTTATGCTGACATGACAACCTGTGCCAGACCCAGCTACATGTACTTTGCTCTGCTCCACTGTCTCTATAGTGTGATGCTAAATTCCAAATAAAGCCCTGTCTGATGAGTTTGACACATGACTCGTAGCAAGGAATGGAGTTTGGTATGTGTCTATGCTCTAGCTAATACTCCTGTTCATGGGTAAGCCATGCCCCCAAATCTGCTAGAAGTTGAATGTTGGATGGTATGATGCTTACTTGCTCTGCTCAACCGTGAACGTTGTTGGTGAGCATAGTTGTGGCAACTGCTAATCCACCTCCCTCTAAATTGGAATGCATCTGCGAGAGTTGTATGCATCGCTAGTCTAGTCCCACTTCCCGAATCCCCTAGTTACACACAGTACAAAATAAGTACGAAGATTGCATATCACACGTTTAGTCGCGCCCCACTCACGTCACTCACAGACACACATGCTTAAATCTTGATGTGTTGCAGTGGTCGCTGCTCCGCTGTCTCTAGTGTGGGGCTCACTCAGGCTTGCCTATCAAAGCCTTGTGTGTTTGATGTCAGTATGACTGGTAATACTGCAATGAATTATGTGTCAATGCTGTAGCTAATAATCTTCTTCATGGGTGAGCCCAGGAGTTATGGCTCCAAATCTGCCAGTAGTTGGATGGTCTGATGTTCGCTGTCTGTCATATGAACCCTCTGCTCGAATGGTGAACACTGTGAGCATAGCTCTGGCAGCTGCTAGTGGTTATTTTATTGGCAACTACGTGCAAGGTAGCCCACCTCACTCTTGGAAGCTCGGTGGGATGGTATCTAGAGGTTGGTGGTAGTGCACCCATGTTCCCATTCCTGAACTGAGCATGTGTCATTATGGTTCCTCAAAATTGTGACGCTGAGTATTAGGGCGTGTACTGGTTTCATTCCCAGACCAGTTGAAAGTGTCTATGTATGGTTTGGCACATAACACAGATTCATTGCCCTAATAAAGAAATTCATGTATTACCCATAATCGCCACAAACGCACTGGGCTTTATAAAACAGGAGAGCACTGGAGAGTTTACTTGGATGGTGAGGTGGCTATCATGAGGCTGCAGTTGGCGTCGTAACGCTAAATTTTTGGAAGGTCTATTCCAATTGGATTTGGACCTAATTCAAAGCACGTTAAGCACTACATGTAATCTCTGCAGCACAGTATGAGCTCTATGGTATGCAGCAAATCCTAAGTTCTGAATCAGAACTGGTCCCGTTCTGATACGGATCTCTTTACATTCTGATACAGATTCACAAGACGTATAGTGCAACGGAACATATCGGCAATGACCTGATTCAAAATGTAAGTATGCTTCTGATTCAAAGTGTAACCAGACCTGTATCAGTTATGTAAACTGTTCTGAATCTGGTCATCCTTTGTACAGATCTTAAATTACTCCCATGCATAGCCTAGTTCCCAGGTGGTCGGTAATTGGGGAGAAGAGTGCCTGGCAGTTCCGTTACATTCTCCGTATCATTTATCGAGATTCGTAAGCTGAAATAACACGGACAAATATTCGGTAAAATATACGGCTCCAACATCATGCGAGGCCATGGTTTCGAAGTCTGTGGACGTCAATACGCCGCTTCTGCCTCTCCGAAGTGGACGCGAAGCACGATACAAACAGTAAGACCCCATAGCTAGATAAATTCGACCTGGCCGTATGTAGCTAACCATACAAACCTTTTATGTACGTGCTGTATCGCTGTCAGTTGTTCGTCCTCAGCACCATTCGTGGCTTTCCGACCTTACTGAGGGCGTACGGCACGGCTTGGTTGAACAGAGCTGCGTCTTGTAAATGTAAAAGACTCCCGTGTTTCAGTAAAATGTACGGTTGTGCAACACGGACTAGTATAACAGTAGTTTCCAAGTTCCCTACAAAAACAGTGGATACCAGGCGCTCTTCTCCCCAATTACCTGAAATAACATGGACAAATATTCAGTAAAATATACGACTCCAGCATCATGGTTTCGAAGTCTGTGGACGGCGATACGCCGCTTCTACCTTTCCGAAGTGGACGCGAAGCACGATAGAGACCCGGTAAGACACATTCCTGCCATTTTGTACGTACTGTATTGCTGTCAGTTGTTTGTTCTCAGCACCGTTCCTGGCTTTCCGACCTTACCGAAGGCGTATGGCACGGCTTGGTTGAACAGAGCTGCGTCTTGTAGGTGTAAAACGACTCCCGTGTTTCAGGAATGTACGGTCGTGCAACACGGACTAGTACAACAAGTAGTTTCCAAGTTCCCCGCAAAATCTGGGGAGCCGCACATGCGCAAACAGTGGATTCCAGGCGCTCTTCTCCCCAATTACTGAGCGCCTGGGAATGTGGCTAACCAGGCAAGATTGGTACATTTTACTTTGGGGATTGGCAACCTTGTCCCTCCCATAACTGAAGTGTTACTAGGATTACATATCCACATCATGCCTCACGCACACCACTTGCATAACCTAGCCACGTGCTTACGAGTATGACTGATCTGGATAGTGTGAATTTGAGAGTGTGGAGCTGGAGCTGAGATAAACATGTCAATTTCACTCTCTGTTCGACTCCACATGTAGCTGCTCTAGCTCTGCAAGCCCTGAAGACCCTGCTCGCTTGTACCCTACCCTCTGGCTACACGAGACTATCGTGTAGGTGCGATATAAACAGATGTCTACTGCACAGCCCAAACCATGCAGCTTTTATTGCTTGCAGTATGGAAAGCAGGAAGATCTGAAACATAATCGTAAGTTTTGCTCCACCTGCTGTTCTGAGCCCCAGTGCACCCACACACAAGTAAACCTTTCTACAGGTCCATACGTCATTTGTTCCAGGTTCTTCGCACTTTTCTGTACTGCATGCAAGCTATGAAAAGCTGGGCAGGGGCCATGGGAACAAGGTTATAGCCTCTTGCCTGCTTGGCAATAACCAGTACAAATTACAATTGCCACAATGTGAACATATTCATATTTTAACCCTTTCACCACCGAATTCTTCCCACCAAGACAACACGTTTTCATGCATTCAGCGCACAGCACTTTCGTAGGTACTCCTCTCCCACAGCATTCGCTCCTCAGCGACCAAACTTGGTGGGGCCCGCACACATGGAGAGACCCCTCTGGCAATACCGTTATTACCGTTAATGATATTCATAACCCCCACAAGCCCAGCAATCGGAGGTCAAATTTGGATGTCAGCCGAATATTCGCCCAGCATTTCCTAAGCTTGGGCCAGATCTGACTGATGGCACACCTTACACCACCAATTTGTTATCTTGAGGCCCTGGGTGGTGTCTATGAATATCATTAAAATCAAAAATCCTTGGGTCGATGAATCTCATTAAAATCAAAGGGGGAAGAGAGAGGGAGAGAAAAATGGATGGAGAGTCATGTACTGTGCATCCCACCTCCTCTCCCCCTCTCTCCTCTCCCTCTCCTCCAGCTCCCTCCTCTCTCTCCTCTCCCTGCTCCTCCTCTCTTAGGACTCCTTCCAAAATGGACAACTAGCCATCCTTGCTTTGCTGCAAAGCTACACTGAATGCATGTCAATCCAATCGTAAAATCTCTTTCAGGTTTCGAACCTTACCAGGACAAATGTTCTTATGTTGCAGATACATTGTAGGCAACGCTAGGCAAATGTTCTCATGTTGCAGATAGGCAACGCTAGGCAAATGTTCTCATGTTGCAGATAGGCAACACTAGGCAAATGTTCTCATGTTGCAGATAGGCAACGCTAGGCAAATGTTCTCATGTTGCAGATAGGCAACGCTAGGCTCTAATGTAAACTACAGGTGAAAGATGAACCTCCAATGTTGTCTGGTTGGTAAAGAGTTAATTGAGGAGGTTCATTAGTTTGTTTTTCTTTCTACATTCCCACTACAGCTGCCAAAAAGTGGCTTATCAGCCTCACATCTGTGCCAGTTTTGGTCTGCTTGACACATGCTGACAAGCTGTATGCCGAGTACATGACTGAGGAAGGGGAGCATCCACCTGCTGCTTATGTGAAGGATGAAATGAGCACAGAACTAAGGGTGAGCTGACCAATAGAAATTACTTTTGAGTGGCAACTGCATTCCTGTAGGGCAATCAGTTGGTCAAAGTACTATTAGGTCGAACTCCACAATAATGCCTCGTGCCTTGCTTCAACCTCACCTTGTAGACACTACATCCAGCAGCTTCTACCCCACATACTGTTAACCCTTTCCACCTAATGACATCATATGGCGTCATGAGACTTTCTGTGATGGTCAAAGCAAGAAATGGTAGCCATGAGCAAAGAACCAAAACTAAACTACAGATAGAGTTCAGGGTTCGCAAATTTAAAATAACAATGGCCACGCAGTGCACGGGAGTCAAGTTACAGTCAATTGCACTTGCGTTTGAACATTGCGTATTGCTTGACCGTGTGCGGCAAGAACTTTCTGTGGATGGAGCTTCACGGAAATGACACGGCCTGGAATACGCAAGAGTTTGGAAGACATGCAGGCACTTTGCGTGAGTGTCATATTTGCAGAACACAGTTTCTGTGATAATCCACGCAATACGCAATGTTCAAACGCAACTGATTTCATCAACTTCTCTTTTACCCCATCCTCAGTCGTATCCCATCCCTACTTTATTGCAATGGAATGGGACTGAGATTTGAGAATCACATTTCCCCTAGCATTGTCTACTATATATAAAATTGTACAATAATACAGTTCCTAGAGAATTGTATCTGCCGTAGCCAAGTTATGAAACCTTTGCCAATCAACATCAACAGCAAGTAATGATATCGCCTTCTTACCTTGTTGTTTCCTGAATGTAGCACATTCAAGAAAGCTGGGCCGGGTCATCTCCAACACGCCATGTGGATTTCTATTCTTTCAGTCAAGATGCTGATTCCGTGCTCAATAATGAGGATGGTACGTAGGCAGCATCTGAAGGATCAGGCATCAAGGTTGCAAAGGACATTGGTGAGTGGGTGGCTGAACTGCTAGAGAAGAGCCTTCAACACCCACAATTTGTCTTGCGTCAGTTTGTTGGCATTTTTGCTTCTGGTTCTAGTCTAGCATAGTGAATTTATGTTGTTCCGTAGCTAACTATACCTACTGTCGTCTACACCCTTATGTCAGTCTGCTGTTTATAATTATTCGAATTCACTGTATGTGCATGCACTAATACAGATGTAATAGAAGAGTGGGTGTGAGTATGGGTGGTGGTGCGTATGAAAGGGCCTGGCAGCCTCTTTCTTTGAGAAAACTGGGAGCCTGGGGACCAAGGATGATGACAGTACTCAGGGTTCGATCAGCCTGGGATGGGTAAATGAGCCGCATATGCAGCAGGCTGCAAGAGAGATCGCACAATACATTCATGGAGTGCTATGTAGCATTCATGTTAATATTAATTGATAATCATCAATGTATAAAAATATTTAATGATACATGCAGCTACATTGTCCACACTGAAGCAAGTTCTCATGTTACATATTACAAGTAGCTGAGCTCGCTTCGCTCGCTCAGCTACTTCCCTTGTTCGCCTACCGTGCGTAATCCGGCGCCGGACAGCTCTCTGTGCAGAGCTGCTTCTCCCTGATTGCGTCCGCTTCAGCTGCTGCTCCCGAGCCCGATTGCGGCATCCGCTTCCACTGCATGCTGCTCCCCGTTTGCCTCCGCTTCCAGCTGCTGCTCCCCGATTGCGCCCGCTTCAGCTGCTGCTCGCCGCTTGCGTCCGCTTCAGCTGCTTCTCCCGATCGCGTCCGCTTCGGCTGCTACTCCCCGATTGCGTCCGCTTCAACTGCTGCTCCCCGATTGCGTCCGCTTCAACTGCTGCTTCCCGATTACGTTCGCTTCAACTGCTGCTCGCCCGATTGCGTCCGCTTCAACTGCTGCTCCCCGATTGCGTCCGCTTCAACTGCTGCTCGCCCGCTTCGACTGCTGCTCCCCGATTACATACGGGATGCGCTTTTTTCACAGCGGTTCATGTGGTCACGTGCAAACATTAACCCGTTAAGTTCACGTGTACGTGTATGGTACACGTACGTACGTTGCATGCATGAACTGAAAAACAAACTGTGACGAAGACATTGAAAAGGACAGGACTGGTGGCAATGCCAATTGTAAGATGTAAGCTGAGTAACATAAAAAAGTGTACAACACTGTAATAATGAATTTTTCGCTGAGGGGGGGCTCATCCAGTGGATAGTCTCCATCCTGGGACAGAATGCAGTCATAGACTACGACATAGTGGCATTGATAAGCTCAATGTGGTTCAGCCTGGACAGCTGTTTAGGTGGTGGATCAATGTCACCGTCAATGTATGGTTGGAAGCTTCCTCGGTTCTCAGAGACAAACTGGACCAGCAGCTCACGTACTTTCTCATGAGCCATTTCGGTGCCGTACAGCACAAAACCGATGGCACGGAATAAACAGTTGCCATCTCCAATGATGGGCTTAACTTGGCGGTCCCTTGCAGTGAGAGAAGCCAATGCTTGCTGAAGGGGATCCTGTTGAAGAATTCAGAGCACTCTATATAATATTATGATACACCTTATGTATGTACTTGTCAACAGAACTGTGTGCCTTATGCTATCTATCACCTGCTGTGTAGCTGGAGCAGCACCTGATGTACGTGAGGTAGTGGCTGCTGGCTTCATCTGATGGGATCCTAGGGAAGAGGATGTATGAATAGAAGTTGTTCAGTCAGGTACGGTTTAACTTTATAGCTTACCTTGTGGTCCTCCCATAGTTGTTGATCTAAGACATCTGCGCTTAGCGCAGCCCTGTTTCAGTTTGCTTTGTCCCCCGAACTTTGGCTTGTCAAGGCAGTACTTGCATTTGCCACAGTCTGTACAAATGCATGCTTCACAGACCCCACATCGCTTCCTCTTCATCCCTATGTGATTACAATTGCAGAAGTGCAGTATGTGTCTATGTGCATGCTTGGTCATACTTTGAATGTTGTAGAGCTTGTTTTGCTCTGTAGATGTGATTCTTCAAGTCATCCTGAGTAGGGAAGTATGCCCGATCATTTGGGTCTGGTTGGGAATCTTTGCAGAGGTAGTGGGTGATGGGATGTCGAAGTGCCTTTATCACATCGTTAACTTCAGTAATACCATCTGCAACTAACTCACCAATCATTTGAGCTACAGCTGGATTAACCTTCTGTGAAAATACTGCAGCCTGTTTCACTGGGTGTGTTTTCTCGTGTGCCTCCAGTGTTGGCAGAGATATCTTGTGGTCTGCTTGACACTTCCAGATTCCATTTCATCCTGCAATTTCAGTAGTGTTTGTTCCTTTTGGAGTCGTATTTGGTGTTTGCTCTTTCCATGGATCTCATCTGGGAGAGCATATTGTGGGAATAGAATGTACTGTTTGACAACAATGTGGGCAGGGCATCCAATTTTATGTGTGCTTTGCAAACGTAATTGCTTCTCTGTCTTCGGCTTGGATTTGTAGTATTGAGGGCCGTACTGGCATTGCAGGTGCTGGATGTCTCCTACAATGAAGGGTGTATTTCCAAACTCTACGGTGGTGTTACCATGTTTGCAGCTCCAATATACTCTGGGCTGAGGTTTCTGTAAAGTTAAGATTATGATGAATCTCAACACAGGGACTACGGGCCACTATTTCATCTATACATGTACAGCTGCGCCTTTTTACCATCTTGAGCTCTGGTTTCATCAGTGTTCTCCTTGCACTGCTCTAGGATTGAGTGGGATCTTCTGCTGGAGTCGCGCACACCGAAAGATGTGACTGTCTCCTCCTCCAGCACAGCTGGTGCCTTGTGGACGAATCCCTCGAAGTACAGTCCCACTCGATGCAGGCCTGTGGTCCATCCTGGCACTGCCTCTGCACTCATGGCACTGCATACCAACAATTGAATTTATGCTCAGATGGATGTATAGCTATATGTACATACATGTTCTTGATGTAATATTAATTTTCTGCTGATTCAACACATTCAAGAGAGTGATCAGTGGTCTGTTGATCGATCCATCCATACCTTGTGGGTCAACTACAACTGTCCCAGGGACAAGGAATCTTGGAGCTATTATAGCTGCTGGAGCCCGCTCCGACGATCAGCCGGCCCGCGCGCGCACCATCCAGTGAATATAGCGGGTTAAAGTTGGCATATGCGCACGTGACCACATGAACTGCTGTGAAAAAAGCGCATCCCGATTGGATACATCCGCCGCTTGCTGGATTCCACCCCAGTGCTGGAGTTCGAGTATTAGGTTCAGTAAATAAATTAAAGTACGAAGGTCGCGAGTCACTATAGTCTAGTCCCGCCCCACGAACATCCCACTTCCGTCACTCACACACACACACAGAGACACGTATGATCTTAATGTATTGATAGTCTCAGTCCCCAACACCCTAGCTGCACTCCATGAACATCAGGTGCTGCTGATTCCAGCTGTCTTTATACGGGTTGGAGTCATGCAATAATTATGTCTCTTAATTGAACGATCTAGCAAAGTATAGGAATCTAGCTCCTACTACCTATTATATTATACAGGGACGGCAGAAGCATTTGAGGTAATTTTGGTCAGGCAAAATTATCATGAAGATGCAAAATTGCCAGTTGTCTGTGCAAGAATTGAATCCCCCCGAGCATGGGGTGGGAGCATGAATACGTATGTACCCTCGACAGCTCAGAACTGGGACTGTGAGTGAGGGTATAGTACTGAGTACTCTGCTGTTACCCAGAGGAATACATTCTGGTCTGCATTCTGTGCAATGATGCAATCATGAGAAACGCAACCTTGACAATTCTTGATTGTAGCTAGCACCCTTTAATTAGGCTACGGATGGCTCCCAATAATTATAATAATTCTTTGAAGGTGAAGCAATTTCAAACTAGCCTCGTACCCAGGCCCTCATTGAAGCGCGCGCAGCGCAGGCTTGCATGCATGGCCGGTACCGGTGGTGCGTAGTCTCGGTACCAGACCAAAGGGTGTGGTCTGGGCACAAGACTAGGTTGGGAGTCTGGTTCCGAGACCATAGTATGTGGTGCGCATCAGAAAGAGTTATGACAACTGATACGAACATCCCCGAGTTGCTGTAAGCAGTCATCGATGCATCCGTAGGTTCTGCAGTCCGCTCATGAGGTGTGCATTCATTATCTGCTTTGCTTTGTAATGTAGTCAGGACCTGCAGCTGGATGTAAAACTTACACCATGTGTATAATTTGTGTAACATGCCCCATATGTAGATACCGCCATCCTGCAAGTTTTATTTATCTAACTTAGCGGTACAAACGTCTGTGGTAACCATGGACATAGCTACTACCCTCCTAGGGTCAGCCAAGGTGCATAGCATATTGCATTGTCCTGAAATCAAGCTATCGGAGCATTTGACGTTCAAGCATTGACTGGTAGAGACGCCTGTCTAGCCTCGTTCCCAGGCCATCGCCCAGCTTTTCATCGCTTGCAGTACCATACTGCAAGCGACGAAAAGCTGGGTGTGGGGCTGGGAACGAGGCTAATGCTTGTCAGAGTGCAAGGCATCTCACGTACATGTAGAACACATTCAGCCAGATTATGTTAGCGCTAGTTGTGTGGTCGGATTTTACCCATCCTTGTTTTGAACTCAACTGGACCATACTTCGAAACTTTGACGTATATTATCTATGACTAGGCCAAAACGTTTTCACTGCTAGCTAATACATTAAGTTTGTAATTCTCTTATCTAACAGCCATGAATGAAGGGCAGGCTGGTGTCAAGTTTGGTATGGAAGGAGGGGTCCTCCCCAGGCCAGGCCATGGCTCCGACCTTGTACCATCTCTCCAGCAGCTAGTGTCCAGTGTGAATGCCATGCTGAGGACCTCTCCTATTGCTGAAAGCTTGGAAGACCTTTCACATCTTGAGACAACTGACGAGAACTTTCACAGGTATGAACCGGATTCCCTCCTGAGCAGGAATCATTACCTAATCCCAAACTGTCTAACAGTGTGCTAAGTGTCTAAGGTTGTACCAGAGAGATTGACCTCGTCAGGTATTGTGTTGTGATGATCTCTATGACGATACTGATGTATTGTGACTAAGCTGCAACTTATCCACGAGAAGCTTTCATCAGGTAGGTTCACCCTTAGCCGGAAGAAGGCTGTCAGTGATGAGAAGAAGTATTGGAGATGTGCAAAGATGATTTACCCTGCTTGAGTCACAATAAGGGGAATTGAACTCCTACGGTCACAATCATTTCACTCTTAGCATCTACAATGATGCACTAGTGAGCATAGCCACTAGTCCGGTGTAGAAGGAGGCAGAGGCTGCATTCGAGACTTCTGATCTTGAAGCCTCCCTGTATGGTTCCCGAAGAAGCAGACTACCTGGAACCGAGAAGACATTGCAGATGGCGGAACATGCTATCATGTGTGTCTTAGAAATGAACTGTGATGGAAAATACATTTCCTCGCTCCCTGTCTAGATTCACTCTTTCCTCCCCCACTTTCCCCCTTTTCCCCAACCTCACTCCTCCCCACCTTCCCCCCTCCCCCCACCCTCACCCTTCACCCTCACCCTCACCCTTCCCCACCTTCCCACCCTCACCCCTCCCCACCTTCTCCCCTCCCCCCACCCCAGCTATGAGTTTGTGCGTCTCTTGCAGCACAGGATTGATGGTGTTGTGGGGCCACTTGTGGAGTCCAAGGTGGAAGAGAGACGTCTGGAGGGCGACGGACACACCGCCGTCTCACAGATCACAGATGAAGTTTTCTCATCAACCGAGTAAGCTCAATATCAGCAAATACATAGCTTATGCAATTGTTCGTCCTTCGTAGGGGTGGGCGATATCAGAATAATGTGGTCACGATATATCATGTGTTAGTTATCACGATATTCGATATTATCACGATAATGCGTTTTGGCTAGTTTATTTGACTTCTCATGCCACACTAGAATATTTCTACAAGCCAAGCATTTACTATATTGTCATAAATTGCATGTATACACTATTTAGCCTTATTTCTGCAAAAACAACACCACTAATAATGTGAACACGATATGACGATAATTTTAAAACCACCATGATACGATTATCATGGGCTCTCCATATCACGATATACGATATATTGCCCACCCCTAGTCCTTCGAAGCTCCAGGTTTTTGCATGACATGATATCGACCTATCATATGAACTTCGGTGGTCAAACCGGTCCCTTCATTGACGTATCTGGTATACTGTCCACTGGGCTACATGTACATGTTGTATAATTGTACTGAGTAACTAAGTGTACTGTTCACTGAGTTAGTGTATGCAGAGTATACTGAGTTAGTGTATGCAGAGTATACTGAGTTAGTGTATGCAGAATATACTGAGTTAGTATTCAGTGCATGCAGAGTATACTGAGTTAGTATTCACTGAGTTAGTGTATGCAGCATGTGCTGTTCACAGAGTTAGTATATGCAGAGGATATAACACTGAACTTGTCTGTTGCCTGCATGCAAGTGATGCGCTCATTTGTGATGTTGTCTTACAGGTATAGCCAGCTTTACCAGACCTTTGTTTCAGAAGTGAGAGCAGCCGTAGACGAAATGGTGAGTGCCTGAAATGAATTAAATGGCTGTGCATTTCAGGCTGGAAAATAAAACACTCTGTCCTCAACGACTTACTCCTTATCGCAATGTGTACGTGTTAGGAAGGCTGATTGAGGCATGTCCATCTGTCCATTAATCTGTAAGTGTAGGTCATACAGAATGTGCAACTGACACACACATCACCACCACCAAACACATCCACATGCATCCACATCCACACCCGCACACACACACACACACACACACACACACACACACACACACACACACACACACACACACACACACACACACACACACACACACACACACACAAACACACACACACACACACACACACACCTCACAGCTAGCAGATGACAATGTCCTTATGTCCAGCCCGGAAGGTGTCACCGGGGCCTCTTCACGCTCCTCAGCCACACAGTATTACAACCTGGATGACTCCACTGCCTCGGGCCTCTCCTTCGTCAACCAGACAGGACTCATGTTCATGTCTCCCCACCAGCTGCAGGCCATCACCGACAGACTCACACCCTCGCAACCAGTGGAGGTGTGTGTGTGACACTGTCAGCTACTTTAGTGTGCTATCCTCCCTCTCCATCACCTTTCCCTCTCCCTCACCCTCATCCGACTCCTCTCCCCCTCCCCTTCTCCCTCTCCCTCACTCCTCTCCCCCTCCCCCTCTCCCTCTCCCTCACTCCTCTCCTCTCCCCTCCCTCATCCTACTCCTCTCCCCCTCCCCTTCCACATCCCTCCCTCCTCCCCTCTCTTCTCCTTTCCCCTTCCTTCCCATCTTCCCCGCTTCACCCGCACATAGATTCGCTTGGATGCACTGCAACACCTGTTGCAGTTCCCGGCAGGTGATCTGGTCACATGTGACAACTGGCCCTCTCTCCAGACAGCCGTGGGACACACCCTTATGGACGCTGACAGCACTCTTGCTGTAAGACTGAGGCTAGGCCCTACGTATTGCAGAAGAGGGTGTGACTTATTCTGTCTGTTTGATCAAAAAACAAGGAGGTCACTAGTCGAGCTATGGCATGTGGCCGGTGCACATTGCATAGTTTATCTTACAGCATGCAACTGGAAGGGCACACTAGGCCTGGGATATCTGGTTGCATGCACAACGTCAGACCCTTATGGGCGTGGACACCACTCTTACTATAACACTGAGGCTAGACCTTGTGTAGTGCCAAAGTGGGTGTGGCCTATTCTATCTGTCAAAATACTCAAAAGGTCACTAAGTGTCAGGAACGCAGAGTCAAGGTATGGCGTGTAGTTAATGATCCAGTTACTGTAGCGCCTTTGAACAGGCAACTGGTATGGGGGAGGTATAGTGACTATGAACAGGCAGCTGGTATAGGGGTAGCCTCGTTCCCAGGCCGTCTGCCAGTTGCGCGCGCATCGCATACGTGACCTTTGAACCCTTGTCAGATAGCTGTTCAAAGGTCACGTATGCAATGCGCGCGCAACTGGCAGACGGCCTGGGAACGAGGCTAGTATAGGGGAGGTATCATGACTATGAACAGGCAGCTGGATAGTGACTATGAACAGGCAACTGGTATGGGGGAGGTATAGTGACTATGAACAGGCAACTGGTATGTGACTACTGTCTCTGGTTGCTCTTGCTCTTGTCCTCCGACAAGATATCAATACAAGCTCTGCCTGTGTCTGCAGGTGTGGGTTCAATGGTGTATCCGCTATGACAGCAGCATGAGTCATAATTTCCCAATTTGTCTGTAGAATGACCTATGAACTCTTGAACATTTGTGTATGAAGTTCTGGATGGCCTCTCACCTTCTACGTACATGTACTTGTACATGCTCCGCAGGCTCTGAGTCTGAAGCTCCATTGGTCTATGTTTGCCGCTCACACTGCTCTGACTACCAGAGAGGTGTACCTCACCTTATCTGAGAAGCTGAGAGAGTTCTTCCAGAGTGAGGAGGGCTGCGTAGTTACGCTGGCCATGGGGCTGGACCCCGCCGATGACCGGTGCCTCAAACTGCTCGCTAGGGTATGCACTTACGTAAGACAGGACTAGTTACGTTGGTAGCTCTGTAGTTTATTCACCTCAGAGCCGTATACAGCCCTTGTTGAATCGTCCAGTGTGGTGTCAGCCCTTGTTGAATCGTCCAGTGTGGTGTATTCTTAACTTCGTTGCGGGCCTTTACCACCTCCATGGCCAGTCTTGATCGCTTATAGAATGCTAATATGGAGGGAAAGGCCTGGGAGATGTGGTCACATGCATAATGGGGGGGGGGGGGGGGGGGGGGGGGGGGGGGATTGAATAGTGCGTGGCAGTGTGCCATTTAAGGGGGTCTGGGTTTGAAATCTCTAAGGGGCTGCCTTGCGAATGCTCTGGCATCCAACCCACATTACAAGAACAAGAAAGGGCCTTGAGATCCTTCGTTGGACACCACCCTCCGTGTGTTTGCCTTATCTACCTAGATCTTCCGTACGCATTTGCATACTGCAAGTGAGCAAGGACTGGAGGTGATGAAGGCCTGGAACCAGGCTAATGTACTCTAGTGCTGCTATCCTGGAGTGATGAGCTTTGTGTGCATGTGCTACTGAACATGGTTCGATGTATGCATGTTGTCTCTCTGCAGTTCCGTCTGCTGAGCCACTTTCAAAATGAAGTTCCCTCGTACTGGGTCAGATACAATGAAAGGTACTGTCTACACACACATACACACACACACACACACACACACACACACACACACACACACATGCACACACAAAATTGACAAATGAACAAAATGATCTACCTGTACAGTCAGACAGTCAAATGCTTACACAGATCAATTACATACATGTACATTACATATGTTCACAACCACAGTCTCTCTCTCACACACACACCTACATTGTGCGCCCACAGAATTGTTGATGAGATTGTGTCCTCAACATTCTCTCTCCTCTCCCTGAGTTACTCCACTCCCACCCTCCTGGGGCCTGCCCACTTCCTTGCCCTCCTCGATCCCAAGGCCTCCTGGTTCAGAAAGTGGATGGTATGTGTGCATACATGTAGGTTGTCTCTAGCTCTACACTCGTGGCATCACCATGGAAACACTAGAGAATTGAGATTACTAGATACCATTTACTGGAGGTTACAAAGGATTACTAGTTATCCCTCTCTGCTTAGCATGGGCAATACAGCCGAACCAAGGTGCTACGTGAGATCAAGGCAAGACCAACATTTGTGAGTTCATTGTTATGACCCTTATAACAGTTAGGAGATTCCAGACAGTAGGTAATTTCTGTACATGGCATTTTATGGCCCTCGCTCCTTTAGGGATTTTTGGTAAGTGCACAGGCATATACCCCGTCTTCAAACTTTCCAACGCTGTACTGTTATTAGCGAAAACTGTTGTTGGAGAACAAATCTGGGGCCGTGTCCGGAAATCCCCAACCACCAACCAATCCCCACCGTTAGCAGTTTATCCCTAGGCTATGTATGATCTGGAAAACTCATAGGTACATAACCCTGCCTTGGTTGTAGCTATGCAGCATATGATAGCTCTTTGCTACTACGTAAGCACTATGATGAACTAGAGATGTTATCTGGGTACATGCGTATAAAATCTGTAGATGGGGACTAGGAATTCAATGCTGTTACTGCATGTACGTAGGTACAGGTCGAATCATGCAAACAGCAGTGCAATAGGTGAGGTCAATGATATGTACTGTGTGCACATACTCAAAGCGTGACGTATACGGTAAAACAAAATATCATTGCACCTCTGGTACCCAGAGTGTATGCATGTTTGCTGATAGTGGGACGTTCAAGTGATGTGTAATCCAGCTAATGTGATTTTTCTGGTTTATATTTGCAGCTACAAGGTGTGGTCTCGCATATTCTTGGGTTCAAGGTCAATAGCGGGGCGAAGATCAGGAGGCCACAGGCTGCAAATTCAGGTGAGCACTTTTGATAACTGTACACTCCATGTCTTGCACACAATCTGGCCGATCACCGCACTACACTGCCTCATTCCAAAAGCTCTCCCGCAAGCGGCCAAATATTGAAAAGCTGCGCAATGGCCTGGGAAGAAGGCTGACTACCTGGTATAGTACCGTAGTCACGCGTTATTAGGCGCATCCCTCCTCACTCAATCTGCGCGGTGCAGATTGAGTGACAACTGCCGGTACAGATTGAATGACGGCTGTTGGTGCAGATTGAGTGACAGTGGTGATTGTTTCACTGCAGGCTACTACAATGAGCGTGCTCTCAACTACGTTCACTTTGTTCACTCCTTGTGTCTGATGGAGAGACTTCTGCTGTACGAGGGAGGGAGGCAGCTCTTCCCTCTGAAGCTACCCGGGAGAGGTGTGTGTGTGTGTGTGTGTGTGTGTGTGTGTGTGTGTGTGTGCGTGTGTGTGCGTGTGCGTGTGTGGTATGTGTCAAAAGTTTTGTTGTGTAAGTGTAGTGCATGTGTGTGAGTGTGTATGGTCAGGCATCCAGCAATAAACCAAGGTTTAGGGTTAGTACCTTTTATTGCAGGTGGTTGTTGTATTGAGTACATGTTAGAGTGAGTGTTTATGGGTGGCATTGGGGACGTGAGAAGGGGATTGTCATGGATGGGAGAGAAGGTGAAGTCTATCTGTGTATGTGTGTTCTGATCCACAGGCAAGGTGACGGTGACTGATTTTCTCGTGCACATACTACATGTGATGTACTCCATCAGTCCACCCATCACTGGTGCAACAGCTACCCTGACAACCGAGCAAAGGACCTTTGACCCCATGCTGCTTATTGCCCACCTGTTGAAAGAAGTGGCTTCAGGCAACTCCCTGTGCAGACAGACCCTCTGCAACGTGAGCTACCTGTGCGATCAAATGTAGTCTAGTCTAGCGAGCTATAATCACTGCTGGAAGTGAGAGAAAGTAGATCGCAGCTTTGTATACCAGTATGTACCATCTATACTTGAGAATCAGCTACTGCATGGGATTGGTCACGTTTCCGTATGAAATGCAGTGGGTATGCAATGCAGCAATAACAATCTTCTGTTGTACGTCGTGTATGCTGAATATGGGCACGATTCGTGCCATGAGGAACATTGTGTGTAATGATATATTGGCCCTCAACCTGTGTGTATGTCTCTCACAGGATGTCTTCATCTCGGCTCTGACAGCTGCACTGAAGTGTGCCATGGGCTCCACCACAGTGAGTTTGTGATGGTCGTAGTCCCCCCCCCCCCCCCCCCCCCCCCCCCCCCCCTCCCGTAGATGATGCTGGGAAAAGATGAGTGGGATGTGCGTGCTTGTGTTGGTGTGTGTGTGTGTGTGTGTGTGTGTGTGTGTGTGAGTATGTATGTGTTGTACGGAGCAGCTGGGGTGGATTGAGAACAAAACAGAGAGGGGCAAACCACTACATGTGTGTGGACCAAGTTGATCTTCCTAAAGCTTAGACTATCCCAAGGATGAAGTACGTATGTTGATTGGATGACAATTAATTCACATGCATGGGCTTACCAATGCCCCCTACCTCCCTCCCCTCCCAGTCCCCTCATGTCAGTGATGAAGCCCTGGTGCTGCTAGCAGACGTCATGGCAGTGTTGGCCTCCACTGACAATGGCCGACACCATCTCCTGCACGGCCAAGACCAGCCCAGGTGGACACACAACAAGTATGCAATCTCTCTTGATCAGGAACCTACCAAATCTCAGCTGATGAGTAGCGCTGGGCAATAATCTTATGATGTCCGGACTCCGGATGTATATGTTCTGCAAGTCACAGATTTGTGATGCCAATACTTTTGTCAACTGTTGGAAAGTAGTTCGAGGTGGCATATTGTCCCTCTAATTATAAATCCTCTCTGGTACCGGTGCTTTTTGCTTCTTGATTCAAAGTAGTACGTGTCTAGCCTCAAACCCAGGTTCGAGGCTAAGGTGTGTCACAAGATTGTATATGGACGGCTGCTCCTCTATCTCTTTTATGGACTCTGCTAGCTATTGCCTTGTGGTGTGAGTACAGTAGCGGCCAATATAAAGTTCCCGTAGCGTAAGCGTAATACGGTGTGACTACTGTGCAAGCGTACTAAAATTACTGTACACTTACGTTTACATTGCGTAGTACGGTACGTTTTTGCTGACTCGACAAATTTTCGCCACGTGCACAAACTACAGCTGCTCTTGCGAGTTGAGGGACGCTGCTGACACAAAGATACCACTTGCCTTTAGGTAGGTCCTTGCTACAGCTCATACGTACGTTTTAGCCAGATCCTAGCAAGCTAGGTAGCGCAACAAGCAGTGCCACCTGGAAACACGATCGTATGATTGTCGATCGATCACATGCCCGCGTTCTGCGTGCGGTGTCGCAAAATTACACAAGCTACAGCAACAGGACAAAGACTGGCTTGAAGCTGCAACCTTCCACTAGTGCATAACCAAGAATTGTTCGCTGCTGCCCAGGAACGACGACGATATAATGCCGTTTAGTATCGGCATACGTGATAGTACGCTAGCGCTCTGTAAACAGTAGCGTAATTACGCTAATTTTGCGTAAAGTCCGCCCCTTGCCTTACGGAAGCCATAAAGTACGTTACGCTTGTAATCCGCTTACGTTACGGGAACTTTATATTGACCGCTACTGTATGTATGTGTTGTACGGAGCAGCTGCATTACTATATATGAATTTCAGTGTACATTTATGGCCGGCTGTGCAGTATATGGCCAACTGTGTAGCAAATGGCCAGCTGTGCAGTATATTGGCCTGGAGGCTGCATCATGATGCCCAACAGTCCTGTTTCCAGTTTTGCTGTGGCCCTGCCCACCATTGAAAGCGAAAGGGTGGGGTGTTTGATCTACATACCCCAGGAATATACCAACCCACCCATCCGGACCACTAATATGAGTAGAACGACAAGGGGGCCTTTTTGTCAGCTGAGACTATGTTCAAAAGTCACGTGTATCGAGCTCCTTATAGTTACAGCTCAGTGTAATTGTTCAGTGCACGAGAAGTGCGAATAGCGTATCTACATTAAATAGTCCGGTTTCATGTTGCCAATATGTCTCCTGTTATACCAAGACTTGCTTGAGTTTCCACGTTTTCTTCCCCTACTGTGCATGATTCAAGCTACCAATCCCAAACTGTCTCTGAGAGGATTTCTATTTTCCCCTCCCAGATCAGCACCGGTGCACACGATAGTGGAGTTTGTGGTCCACTCATTGTCCTCCAAAGGTCCCCGGGCCCACATCTCCCCGCAGGTGACCAGTGCCTGGCTGTTTGTGTGTCGGCAGCTGTACAACACGGGAGAGGGGCTGATGTGTCTGGAGCCCTATCACCTTCACATGCACATTGCTAGTGCATGGAAAACGGTAATAATACACAATTCACAAATAGATAGATATGTAGATATATAGGTAGATGGGGGTGGGCGGGGGTGGTTGCCCTCAACTAGGTTCGGCCAGTCACTCACGCCAAGGCGTCACTGATGCCCTATAGGCACCAGTTACCGGGAGTCACGTACGACGGGAGTCTATGCCACCCTTCAGAGTCCACGAACGCTGCATTCGCTTCGCAAACCGTTCAGAGTTCGCGAACACTGCGTTCGCAGAGTGTTGCGAACACTGAGTTCGCTCAGAGTTCGCCACATTGCGTTCGCAGACCGTCAGAGTTTGCGTTCGCAGAGCGTTCAGACCGTTCAGAGTTCGCGAACGTAGCGTTCGCTCGGAGTTCGCAAACACTGCGTTCGCAGACCGTTCAGAGTTCACGTTTGCAGAGTTCGCGAACGCTGAGTTCGCGAACGCTGAGTTCGCGAACGCTGAGTTCGCAGAGCGTTCAGAGTTCGCGAACACTGCGTTCGTAGAGCGTTCAGAGTTTGCGAACACTGCGTTCGCAGAGCGTTCAGAGTTCGCGAATGCTGAATTCGCAGACCCGTTAACGTTCAGAGTCCACCAACACTGCGTTCGCAGAGCGTTCAGAGTTCGCGAACGCTGAGTTCACTCAGAGTTCGCGAACACTGCGTTCGCAGAGTGTTCAGAGTTCGCGAACGCTGCGTTCGCTCAGAGTTCGCGAACACTGTGTTCGCAGACCGTTCAGAGTTCGCGAACACTGCGTTCGCAGAGTACGGTGGCCTGTTAGGGCCCTTCCAATCCTCACGTTTCTTACTTCGAAGGTTGCTCACTTCGAAAGTTGCTCACTTCGAAATTTCACATTAATTTTCGTACTTTGAAAGTTGATCATATCTGATGCGCATGCGCACAGACGCCACTGGGGTCACCGCGTGCGCGTAAATCTCAGAGGTGAGAGCTCTGACTGGGAAGACAAGTGGGAACTTCCCGCCAAAACTGTGGAAAAAATGAAGAGGCAAGGACAAGAGTGAAGAGGCAAGGACAAGAGTGAAGAAGCAAGGACATAATGACGAGAGGAAGTCTCCTCGAGAATCACACCGGGATAAGCTCACATGATGACGAGTGGAGGTCTCCTCCTCCAGATTCAAGAAACACAGATGAGACTTACGAGAGTTGCACTGAGCAGTGAGGTACTGTAGTCAAGCAGTTTAGACCTACTGGTTGAGGTGTGGAGTTATCCAGAGAGTGGTCAAGTCTATACCATCTCTGTAGAATATTATCCACAAACCTGCTGTGGGTGAAAATGAGGTTGCGAATAGTTATGGCTTACCTTCCGTGGGCTGCCATATAACGACTGGACCTCTCGCATTCTGAGTTCTTCAGGTCGACGTCTGGTGTGACCTCTGGGATCCCCCAACCTGGTGGGTCTCAGGAGTGGGGAATCGTAGTAACTGCTGCTCAAACGACATGAGAATGGACATATAGTGTAGACGCTGTTGTGTGTGTGTGTGTATTTCCCTCTATCTCATCCACCCCTCCCCTGACCGAGAAGAGTGGCCAATGGGGCTATGTGCATACAGCTCCAGGTAGCTGGTCTGAGGTCTTTCATATCTCAGTTTATCGCTACTCTCAGGATGTCATCCCTTTCTCGACATTACAACAGGCCGGACAGGATTGAACTTTTTCTCACCTGTGTTCTAGCTTTTTGTTGTTGTATACTGCATATCCTTTTGGGTCAGTCAGTAATAATGAAACTTTGAACTTTGAAACTTTGAACTGGGTCAGCCAGCAATATCAATGCTACCGAATACCATTGTATATTCATGGTGGAGAAGATGTAGAGCTACCAGAGTTGTCTAGGTGTAGAGCTACCAGAGAATGCTACCACCGTCGTCGCCTGCTCAACTGCGTGGAATACCCCGAGAACAGTTGATACACTACTATTTTATGGAAGGATACACATACCGTGCTTTTTGCTCTTAGTGCATGGATTCCAACTCTCCATGCGACACCTGAAGAGAATTCTTTACAAAAGAAGAGTTGCCAGCTACGGTATACGTCATTTACAACAAGTTGAAGAACTCATCCGGGTAGGTTGAAAAACTTTCCAAGCATTGATGTACGTAACTGTCAATGTCACAGTGTCTGCAGAGAGAGCATGGGTCAGGCGTACTTCTTGGTTGTAGAGCCGTGTGTCACAGACTGAAACAAAAGTATGGGATGTCAGTGGGAAGGTTAGACAACCGGCGTAAATGGACATGCAGTTTAGAATTCATGTCCTAGTCTGCACATGTTTACTGCAGAGACACGTACTGTGAGGGTTGTGCTCAGATGTGTTGACCAGATGATGTTGAAACAAGGAGGAATAGGAGACTGAAGAGTGCTTCTGTCCCTGGAATACCTGACGAACTGTTCTTCATGCCTGAACTTGGAGGTATGGGTGGTGACTAGTGCTGCCACGATATGAGATATTGTATATCACATGTCATAGTGTTTTATATCGCGATATATCGCATATCACGATATACTGGCAATTGAATTTCACTAAGTGGTCCAGTCATTTGCTATGGTTCTCAAAGAGAAATATGAGCTGATCAGCATGCTCTGAGATAAGGCAATTACGTTTCTCAGTGATAACATTGCCAGATGTACTGAAAATGCACTCGGATGGAACACTTGTTGCCACAAAAGAGAAAATTTTCTGCACAAGCTTACTCAGCTTACTACATGTCGATATCATGATGTTGTGTATCGTATCGTATCGCGAAATTATATATCGCGATATATCGATATATCGTGGCAGCACTAGTGGTGACGTCATTGTTTGCGGAGTGTACTTCCAACTTTTACTACATTTCGTGTTTTATGATAGGTGCTGTCAATGAAGGATATCCAGTTGACCCTGGTGTATGTGGAACAGTTCACATCTCCCGGCCCTCCTGCCTCCTTAGAGTTAGTGGAACTGGTAATGCAAGAGCATGGACTCCAGATACCGCATAGTATGGGGGAAGCAGTGGTCTTCTATCTAAATTTAATTGACGCTTTAGAAGATATGTGTCATTATTGAAACAGATTTGTGACTGTATAAGCACTGAGAGATGTGATCGGTGATATAATTATGATAAAGCTGCTGAAAGACCGGTACCCCCAAAATAACGGTGCATGGATAGAGTAAATAATAGTGCATGGATATGCAGTTTTGGGAAACCATGCCCGCAGACCCTAAGAATGAAGCAGGTCTTTAGATATGAATACGAAAGACTGAAAGGCTAGCTGATAAAAGATTATAACTGATGGTACATGCGTGGATGGAAATATAATGACCAGTTTTCGGAAACCACTCACTGACTTGAAGAATGCAGAAGGCGTTTTAGTACCTGCATTGCAGTGATACGCTCCTCGTAGACTGTGAGGCATGAGCTGCAAATCGAACGAATTTTCTCAGGGAGATGTCCGTATTCTGGTGTAAGGGTTTCCACCCCGACTTTATACATGATCTGGAAGTGGCTTAGACCACTCCAGATTTCCTGCTCCCCGAAGAGCTCGATTAGTACACATCCGAATGAATAGACATCACACAGCCCATCAACTCTCTGGGCTTTCAACTGCTCCGGTGATTGGAACCCAGGGGTTCCAAATTGGCCAGTTTTGCTCCCCACACTACATGTTCCAGTGCCAGTGAGCATTTTGGCTAGGTCAAAATCAGCCAGATATGCGTGCATAGTTCCTTCTTCAACCTAAATGGGCAAACAGTGACCACAAAGGATGCCAAGGGGATCAACTGAATTCAGCAGAAGTATAATTAGTCAATATTTCCCACTTTTATGGCCAAAATTAGGCTTCACAATCCTTAGTGTATGATTGAATAGGGGCCAAAGGCATTGTCGTATATTAACCATCCAGCCATATATACAAGTCACACCCGTATGGTAGCTTTATGTTCAAAAGGACAAAAAATGCAATCTTACCATCAATTGCTCTTCGACTCCACTTAGGTCATCAGCTGCAGCAACAACTGGCTGTCTGCTTTTCTTCCTCCCTTTTTTGAGCTGCAGTTTAGCCCTCTGCTTTCTTGCCATCTCCTGGTACATAGCCAGCACTAAAAGGTTCAGAGCAACGCGTGTAAGCACAATCAAGCTACAACCAACAGCTTCGTGCAGTATGGAACAATATAATATTGAAGTTAGCTAAAATGGACCATACTACTCTTACAGTTGTTGATTACCTTGGTCTTTGCTAGTCGAGATCTTAGCCGCCGCCTTGCCTTCGTCGCCTGACCCAGAGCTAGAGGTAGACATGGCTGCTGGCACATTGGACACAACTCGGCTGCTAACGATAGTACATAGGTCCACACGTGGTTGCAAGGTTGAAAGGTTGAAAGGTTGATGCATATAAGCCGGTGAGGCATAGCAATTTATATACACTAGAAGATAGGTACGTACTGTATACTGCGCAAAGGGGAGACAAAAATGGGACTAGGGTACTATAAAAAGTGGTTGGCAAGTACAAAAATATCTGTGCTCTCACTAGCTAGTAACTCAACAATCAACTCCGAACTGGCAAGGGGAGAGTGGCAGGCGATGAAGTGTTCAAAATGGGAAATTTCTGCAGTCTGGTTGTCACAGAGAGGGCAGGGTTTTGTGCCAAAATTAGGTCTGGTGAGATGCAGTATAGAGATTGAAGGGCATCTGTGCCTCGTGGGCCATGATCTAGGGCCATATCCCATAACTTGGGCCAGGTTGTTCGGTTGGCGATTGCTGCTGCTAGGGCTGTGCTCTGGTGCTTGGCTGCTTCTTTAAGGGATGCCTTCCAGTCAGCCTCCATGATCAGCTTCTTGATTGCATGCTGGTCCTCACTTTTTTTCCAGAACCCCATCAGTCATGCCGTGACAATCAAGCTTGTTTTCCAGTGATTGACATTCTTGAGTCTGAGGGATTGCTCGTCAGAAGCAGCTAGGGATGTGCAAAAGCGATAGCCCATTGATTCACCACCAGAACAAACCTTGAGAAGGAGGCTCAGTTTCTTGGTTAAAATTCTGGCTGAAACAGATGGCCATTTGAGGGCGATTCTGGTGGACAGGCCTGGCAATTTCCGACGCATGCGCATTCATAATAAGCAGGATAATTAGCGAAGCGGAAATGTGAAATTTCGAAGTGAGCTACTTTCGAAGTAAGAGATGTGAGGATTGGAAGGGCCCTAAAACAGGCCACCGTAGCAGAGCGTTCAGAGTTCGCGAACGCTGAGTTCGCAGACCGATCGGAGTTCGCGAACACTGCGTTCGCAGAGTGTTCAGAGTTCGCGAACGCTGAGTTCGCGAACACTGCGTCCGCAGACCGTGAGTTCGCGAACACTGCGTTCGCAGAGTGTTCAGAGGTTGCGAACGCTGCGTTCGCAGACCGTTCAGAGTTCGCGAACGCTGCGTTCGCAGAGTGCTCAGAGTTCGCGAACGCTGAGTTCGCTGAGAGGCACTGCGTTCGCAGTGTTCAGAGTTCGCGAACGCTGAGTTCGCTCAGAGTTCGCGAACGCTGAGTTCGCGAACACTGCGTTCGCAGACCGTGAGTTCGCGAACACTGCGTTCGCAGAGTGTTCGAACGCTGCGTTCGCAGACCGTTCAGAGTTCGCGAACGCTGAGTTCGCTGAGAGGCACTGCGTTCGCAGTGTTCAGAGTTCGCGAACGCTGCGTTCGCAGAGAGTTCAGAGTTCGCGAACGCTGAGTTCGCGAACACTGCGTTCGCAGAGCGTTCAGATCTAGAGTTCGCGAACACTGCGTTCGCAGAGTGTTCAGAGTTCGCGAACGCTGCGTTCGCAGAGAGTTCAGAGTTCGCGAACGCTGAGTTCGCGAACACTGCATTCGCAGAGCGTTCAGATCTAGAGTTCGCGAACACTGCGTTCGCAGAGTGTTCAGAGTTCGCGAACGCTGCGTTCGCAGAGAGTTCAGAGTTCGCGAACGCTGAGTTAGCGAACACTGCGTTCGCAGAGCGTTCAGAGTTCGCGAACACTGCGTTCGCAGAGTGTTCAGAGTTCGCGAACACTGCGTTCGCAGAGCGTTCAGAGTTCGCGAACACTGCGTTCGCAGAGTATTCAGAGTTCGCGAACGCTGCGTTCGCAGACCGTTCAGAGTTCGCGAACGCTGCGTTCGCAGAGTGTTCAGAGTTCGCGAACGCTGAGTTCGCTCAGAGTTTGCGAACGCTGCGTTCGCAGAGAGTTCAGATTTCGCGAACGCAGAGTTCGCGAACGCAGAGTTCGCGAACACTGCGTTCGCAGACCGTGCCTTCGCAGAGTTCGCGAACGCTGAGTTCGCTGACTGTCCTGAGTTCGCGAACACTGCGTTCGCAGTGCGTTCGGAGTTTGCGAGTTCGCTCAGAGTTCGCGAACACTGCGTCGATCATTCAGCGTTCGCAGAGCGTTCAGTGTTCGCGAACGCTGCGTTTGCAGAGTTCAGAGTTCGCGAATGCAGCGACCGTTCAGAGTTTGTGAACGCAGCATTCGCAGAGTTCACAGAGTTTGCGAACGCAGCATTTGCAGACCGTTCAGAGTTCGTGAACGCAGCGTTTGCAACTATTCAGATCACTTCCTGTCTTGGGACTGACTACAGAACCGAACATAATCAGTGTGGATAATGTTATTAAAAGTGTGCATTATAAGCGTATCATCTAGAAGTTACAGTGTACTTCACCATCTGTTTTCAGAGTTCTGAAGGCATGAGGGGCGGAGGAGCGTTCCCCTGGGAGGAAGCCCTCACTGACAACCTCCTCAACTTCGCTGGGACACCCAAAGTGAGGAAGTGTGGTACCTTCGGGGTTTCATACAGAGGGGGTGATTCCCCCCCCCCCCCCCCCCCCCCCCGTAAGAGTCTCCCCACCCCCAGAATTTAAGGGGTAGAATTAGCATGTGTTGGTTATGAACACAAGTGTTTGGTAGCTGCCAAATCCCACCAGATTTGATCTTAGTGTAGCCATTTAACAAAAAAAAAACATTTCTTGGCGGCACACCCCCAGACCCCCCAAGAACAGGTGTGCTTCACATGCCGTCTGTGTTGCGCACTTCAGTTTACTATCCCATAAAGACTCCACCCCCCCCCCCCCCCCCCCAGCAAAAATATCTGTTTGAAGCCCTGCCATTTCAACATCAGCCCAAATTCTACGTTTAACATCGCGGCAGGAAAAAGGGGTGTGAAAAAAGGGTGGGGAAAGGAGGGAATGAGAATAATATACAGGTGTACTATATGCCGAAAGTTTTTTTTGCAAATCACCTCCCAAAGCTCAGTAACGAGCTCCACTCTCTCCCTACCAACAGCGGTTTCGACCCTCATTTATATAGCGGCAGACAGGCACTATGGCAGTGTGCCTTTACGGTCAATCCCCACAGACCTGCGAGCCTGTCCGCAGGGTACCGACGTGGCTGACCGGGCTGACAACAGCTTTGATAGAGTGGAATGCACTGCACACCATCCTGGCTCCAGGGGGTGGCTTTGTCACACTGCCCCTGTTGAGTATAAAAGAGACCTTGCAGTTGCCACTTTCCACCAGAGCGGTGCCTGCTGATGATGACCCACTATGGTCGAAACTGGTCCAGGCTGTTTGCAGGAGGTCTTGACTGACCTTTGGGAGGTGATTTGCAAAAAACATTTGGCCTCCTACCTGGCACGTTTTTTTACAACACTACAAGTGTTCTATGTAGTGAGTTCTTGAAAAGGTGGTCATAGGTACGAGGTGGGAGGGAGGGAGCCCTTGTCTCTGTTGAGGGGGAGGGGCTGCCTCCTGATATGGCATACCTCCAGTGAGAGCCTGATGTGTAGGCATAAAGGGAAGCTCAGTACTTAGAGTTGGCATGTGGCAGAATACAGGCTCCCTCCCCCTTAGCCTTGTTCCCAGATGCTAGAACAAATTGGTAGGAGCTTCCAACTTTTCCAAGTGCCTGGGAACGAAGCTCAATCTCTGTACTCTGGAATCTGTACCGCCAGTTATTGTTAGGTATGTCTGTGCTTCCCTCCAGGGCCTGCTGCTCTTGCAGCAGAGTGGTCTGATGGCAGACTGCACAAAGTACATGCATCATAGATACACGCTCAAGTTGCAGGTATGTTGTTTCATGACATTATAATGATGTAATCATGATGTCACATTAATGTCATGATGTCATTGCAATGTTATGATGATTTTGGTGAAGGCATAGCAATGATGCTGTACAGCAGTGAAATTTTACTTTGACTCCAGCCTATCTTCACTACCTCCCCCCTCTTAGAACTTTTGCAAGGCCTCATTTTTTGCACTCCCCCTTTGCTAATCTTACGCTGACATGTGATGATGTGACGATGACATTATGAGGATGCAATCTGATTCCATGGTGACATCATGATGATGTGTTGCCATGGTGATGTGATGTTGCCATGATGACATCATGAGCTACATGTACATTTATATGCTTCTGGTGCACTTCATGCGGCCGTCCAGGCGCATGAATATCTCATAGCCTTAACTGTGTAAAATTATTATGTCTTACCCAAATTCTGTTGAGAGCGCAGAACAAGAGTGGCCATTATCGTCAGTATAGGACTGCAATACCAATGGTTACATGTGTCTGATGTCATCAAACCACAACAACAGTTGACATGCAGTATTGTCTAGAATGTCGTGAAATTGTTAAGGTGACTGGGGACAAGGCCAGTTCATGTGCGGACATTTTGATTTGCGAATAACTCAGTATTGTGAGATGGCTGATTTATTACTGATTGAAGCTCAGTAGGGCATGCTTTGATAGTAAGTGATGAGAGAGAGAGAAATTAATCCACAGAAAAATTCTGGGACCAGCTGGGATTCGAACCCAAGACCTTCTGGATACTAGTCAGATGCTCATACCACTAAGCCACTGGGCCCACGGCAGAGGAGCAGCACACAAGCTACATATAGCAGCATTGTGTGGAGGCCTCAGCCGAATTCCAACTGATTCTCTCTCCCGGCCCGCAACCCCATCCGCAGGGGACTCCACAAGTTGCGGACTTCGTGTCACGATTGGGATAGATAGTTTGTCAAAGCACAAACACCCCAATTCGGTCCAGCCACCGAGAGAGAGAGAATCAGTTGGAATTCGGCTGAGGCCTCCACACAATGCTGCTATATGTAGCTTGTGTGCTGCTCCTCTGCCGTGGGCCCAGTGGCTTAGTGGTATGAGCATCTGACTAGTATCCAGAAGGTCTTGGGTTCGAATCCCAGCTGGTCCCAGAATTTTTCTGTGGATTAATTTCTCTCTCTCTCATCACTTACTAACTCAGTATTGGGTGAGGGACTGGCTGTGACGCCACACCTGCCCTGCCCTCCTCAGGTCAGCAAGTGCGAGAAGTTTGGTTATGGCTGCATGGTGACGCAGCTCGCCTCCACAGCAGCTGGCATCCTGGAGCTAAGCCACTGCGGTGAGTGGTTGAATAATCCCCTGTACAGGTTTGGATCAGTTTCGAAAATCCAAATAAAGCACACCTAAATTTTTCAATTCTACATAATTATGTATATATGCTGGCAGCATGCCAGCTGTGAAATTATAGTTTGTTACAGGCACCCATTCACCTGAAGTAATTACATGTACATACGTGCGTGAGCTAGGGCAGCCACATATGAATTTTGTTGTACGCATTATACGTATGTGCACAGATTGGAGACACCAAGTAGGGAGCCCTTGTTTGTTTGCCTTGAAAGATAAGTGTCACCATTTGTTTCGTTTGACAGATATTTACTACTGTAGCCTCGTTCCCAGATCTACCCCATTCTTTCTGTTAGTGCGCGGATGCGGAAGAGCGACAAGAACGAGGAAGGCCTTGTATCATTCATCACATGAGTGACGTCAGGTGGATGCAAGGTGGACGTAGGGGGCGGGGCCGATAGTCGTTTCAGCAGGTCCTGAAGCAGTTCATCATCCAGTGCAGTTTGAATGCTCCGCGGCTAGTCGAGACTCAGGCAATCTGCACAACTTCGTCGGCCAGTTTTTAAGCTTGTTTGCAGTTGGGCCACACCCCCCTACGTCCACCTGGCAACCATCACGTGATTGATAATGCCAGGCCTTTCCCGTTTTTCGCTGCGCTGCTCTTCCGCGTTCGTCAATGCAACCCAAAGAACAGAAAGAACGGGGTATGCCTGGGAACGAGGCTACATTTACTGCATGTTTATTAGACATTACAACAGCTGATTTACAGGTGCTGCATATTCAGAGTATACCAACCCCCTGGACTTGCAGGTTTTGTTGCAATGTTGGTGGGTGACCTTTGGACCCTGTTGGATGGAGGGGATGGCGACTACCATCTCACCGCACCCAGGGCACACCCCCTTGACCCCATGGACAGGGCCTCTCATAAGGTCCATACCTCTCTATCTACTTTCATTGTGCATCCACTATCAGTTGGTATTCAGCTAGCCCAGTCAGAGGGATGGCTTGAAAGAGAAAATGAACGTGATGAACTGATTCATTGCTGATTTCTGCTGATTTCTTCTGATTTCTTCTGATTTCTTCTTAGTCTCGGTCTTAGTCCTAACCAACCAATATACGGGCTGAATGAAAGGTCTAGGAATAAGAATTTCTTTTCTATGGAGGTCACTGTAAGCCTACATGTATATATGGTTCCCTTAAACGTATCATATTTCCATTTTGCGTGCATGTGTTATAAGCCCCTAACTTCACGCAAGCCATCCTGTGCAGATTCGCGACCCTAACCACTCCCTCTTGTTAATTCATGAGCTTTCAATATTGTCACACCTCTCTGCCGTACGGACCGAGAAAAAACTTCACTGCAGGAATGGAGGCCCTACATGACAGAAGACTAAGCCCAATTGTGCAAGGGAGAAGAGAAATGGTCCACTCAGTGCCCAGACGAGAAGCAGCTACGTCTGTTCAGCTTAGTATTGAAACCCACCCACTGCCCCTGTCCCGCCCTTTCTGCTATAAAAGACTACTAGTGGTGTGTACATGAGGATCCTGTGACCTTAAGTTTATTATTGAGTGGGGGAGGGGGGAGGAGAGTGGGAAGGGGGAGGGGGGAAGGGGGGGGGGGGGGGGGGGGGGGGGGGAGAGGAAAGGGGAATGGATTTAATCATGTACATTAATTGTACCATATACCGTATGGCGCTTATATTTCGCGGGTCTAAATTTTCGCGAATTGCTCTTCAGGAACATTTCGTTGAAAAAATTTCGCGAATTCACGGGAAAAGTGCCACGCCCACACAATGGTTGTGATGTACTGCACTTGAAGACTAGACCACTTCGTCGGTGCGTTGTATTCTGCTACTCTCTTCCCCACTTCGATGTTCTCAGAGTTCGTTTTGAGATACCTGGGCGTTCCCCTGACCTTCGCCGCGCCGGATCGAGCTGGCGGCTTCAGCAGTGGCAGATATCGCACGTGATGGCACCTCTCCCACGGGTGTTCCGCGTACAATAATTTCCGGCACTTAGTTTGCGCAACCGTATGTGGGATCCGGAAGCTTACACTTCGACTACTGTCCATTCTCCCTGTTGAAGTACACAAACAGAGCCATCAAGCTAGCCGTCGCGCGCGTACGTTGGAATACAGCTGTGGGCGCACGACACGTGTCAAAATTTTCGTTGCAATAATTTTGCGAATGACCTGTAATTCGCGAAATTCGCGAAAATTTAGACCCGCGAAATTTAAGCGCTATACGGTAGTTGGTTTATTTCATGAGCAAATTTTTGATTCTGAGTGGCAATTTTTGCCAAGGATTATTCCCAAAAATTGACCCAGATCGGTCCTGGACATCAACCCATGCTCACTGTCTTGCTACCGTACTTCCAGCCGGATAGTCCTCGATCGGTGGTTGTACCTGTTTTGAATGTCACAAGTACCGTTTGCTAGTATCCTGGCCTCGTGCAGGTGTTAGTGGGTGAGGCAAAGTTTGCAAAGTTTTCTCCCGCAAAATAAACTCGCTATATGGTATGGGACATCAATGGTATGTATGAGGCAGACACAACGTGGTTGTACAAATGCACACACTTGTACACACATACACGCACACACACACACACACACACACACATACACACACACATATGTGCAACATACAGGCAGTGGTTAATCTGCTCAACATTCTCTCCTCATTTTGTGCCCTTCATGAAGTGCTCAATCAGGCTACACCTACCTCTGTGTTACCATGGAAACATGACAGCACTCCTTCCACTGTGTTTGTAAGTGATGTTATCACCATTACAGTCTGAGGTCTACTGAAACAGTCTAGTTTTAACAGTCACCCTCTTGTAGTTCCTCATTCCCACTCTTGTACTGGAAGCCAGGTAGATGGCTGCCGTGTCCTAATTCCCAGGCCACCACCCTTGTGCCCAGACCCTCCCACATGTGCACAGAGGTATGGTGTTCTGAGCAACATTTCTTGTCACCTGCTGTGGGGCCGATCTCAGATTTGAGATCTCGAATCAGACGGCAGAACGTGATGGCATGGGCAATCTGGCAGATGGCCTATAATCTTGTGCGTATAGTGAAAGCTTGTCCGGCAGCATATTTTCAGCTGACCCAATAGACTTCGCGGCCATATCAAGCTTTTGTAAACCATGCTGTGTAAGTAGTCTGTATGCACTGATACGTTAGCCTCGTACCCAGTCCCACGCCCTGCTTTTCGTTGCTTGCAGTACGGTAAAGCAGGGAGGGCCTGGTGCATCTTCTTACGTGAGCATGACGTAATCGAAAAATGGCAAAATTTTCAGAACGAAGACGCTACGTTTCACGTGTTATTCAACCATCTACACGTTCAACGCTCGGTGAGTATGACAGTCGCCCCCCGCTAGCTAGATACGTGTGGTATTTTACCTCATACCTTCGCTCTTCTTGCTGTTCTGAGACCCACGTACGCCCACGCCTCCTTCCGGTCTTTCTACCCCTTTCTACCCTTGACGTCACTCACGTGAGAAGATGTAGCTACCAGGCCCTCCCCGCTTTACCGTACTGCAAGCGACGAAAAGCTGGGTGTGGGACTGGGAACGAGGCTACTGATACGTCAGAAACTCGAGTTCCGGATTTAAATTTAGAATGACATTCTTTATGCCATATGGCAATTGCCCATATGACAAGAACTGTTGCTCAGAACACCAGACCCCCTTCAGCTTTTAGGGGAGGGTCTAGGGACGAGCCTACACCAAGATGGCTGATCACTCCCAGGCCATCACCCAGATGGCTGATCACAGCCTCATTCTCTGGCCATCACCCAGATGACCTCATTCCAAGGCCATCGCCAAGATGGCTGATCATAGCCTCACTCCCAGGCCAGAAGAGATTGGCCACCGCATACGTCACAGGTAATTATTGACTTTCTGTCATGTGACAAGTGGATGGAAGTTATTACAAATAGCCCTACGAATAGAAGACCGTTTCTGGGGCTGCTATGGAGTGTTCCAAGTTGGCAATCGTTGAACGTGCTTGATGAGACGGCACTGAACCTCCACCTGAGTCTCGCGGGCCAGATGTTTGCGGCGCGCGTGGGGACCATCTGGCCCAGGTGACTACTTCCACTCGTTTATGCCATGCCGCAGCTGAATCTTGAAGGGCTCGGCCTTTTGTAATGACGACAGATACCTACGCTTCCCTGTGAGTCGATATTCCAGGTGATTACATCGGGGCTCGATGGTGAAAACTGTCGAAATATTGTCTATGGAAGTACTGTACTTAAGATCGGTTACGTAATCCATATTATCGAGTTACACGTGACTTTAATGAGACCTGATTAGAAAAGGTCAACCTTGGCCATCCTCCTCTGTTGCCAGGCCATCACCAAGATGACTGATCATGGCCTCACTCCCAGGCCATCACACTGATCATAGCCTCATTCCCAGGCCATCACCCAGATGGCTGATCACAGCCTCATTCCCAGGCCATCACCAGATGGCTGATAACAGCCTCACTCCCAGGCCATCACCAGGTGGCTGATCACAGCCTCATTCCCAGGCCGTCACCAGATGGCTGATCACAGCCTCATTCCCAGGCCATCACCCAGATGGCTGATCATAGCCTCATTCCCAGGCCATCACCCAGATGGCTGATCATAGCCTCATTCCCAGGCCATCACCCAGATTTTCTGATCGTAGCCTCACTCCCAAACCGTCATCAGGTGGCTGATCTTAGCCTCATTCCCAGGCCATCACCCAGATGGCTGATCATAGCCTCACTCCCAAGATGGCTGATCATAGCCTCACTCCCAAGATGGCCAATCATAGCCTCATTCCCAGGCCATCACCCAGATGGCTGACTCACTCCCAAGATGGCTGATCACAGCCTCACTCCCAGGCCATCACCAGATGGCTGATCATAGCCTCATTCCCAGGCCACCACCAGATGGCTGATAACAGCCTCATCCCCAGGCCATCACCAGATGGCTGATAACAGCCTCATCCCCAGGCCATCACCAGATGGCTGATCATAGCCTCATTCCCAGGCCATCACCAGATGGCTGATAACAGCCTCATCCCCAGTCCATCACCCAGATGGCTGATCTCAGCCTCTTTCCCAGGCCATCACCCAGATGGCTGATCACAGCCTCATCCCCAGGCCATCACCAGATGGCTGATCGTAGCCTCACTCCCAAGTCGTCACCAAGTGGCTGATCACAGCCTCATCCCCAGGCCATCACCCTGATGGCTGATCGTAGCCTCACTATCATAGCCTCATTCTCAGGCCACCACCTACAGTTCCAATCGACTCCGTATGTATGGGGAGAGCAGGATGGGGATAGTGTATATAGTCACTGTTGCTAACTTTCCGTATGTGCTGAGTTAGCTGTTGTAGAACCCACTCATGAACCCAAACTTGTGAACACAAAGTGAGTGTGAGTGTGTTATGTGTATGTGTGTGTGCATGCGTACGTACATGTGTGTGAGCATGCTCTGGTGTTACTATTGCAATGTAGTTGTAATTATGGAAGGAATGTAGTTGTCATGTGTTAATCTGATACAGTGCTATAAATGTGACCATATTTGTGAAAGCAGACCATATCCCATATTTGAAATACACATGCTTCACGTATTTCTGGAACCCATCCGTGGCTAGTAGCTATAGTGTTGCTCCCCAGTTCTGAAAGGAGTACATTGTAAGCTGTGCTCATTTGCTTTCTCATCCATTTGGTGAAGGTACTCCCACCCATTTGCTAGTGGTATTCCCATCCTATTGTTAGAGGTATTCCCAGCCATTTGGTAGAGGTATTCCCAGCCATTTGCTAGTAGTATTCCCAGCCATTTGGTAGAGGTATTCCCAGCCAGTTGTTAGAGGTATTCCCAGCCATTTGTTACAGGTATTCCCAGCCAGTTGTTAGCAGGTATTCCCAGCCATTTGGTAGAGGTATTGGTAGAGGTATTGGTAGAGGTATTCCCAGCCATTTGGTAGAGGTAGTGTACTCCCACCCATTTGGTAGTGGTTTTCCCATCCATTTCTAGTGGTATTCCCATAGAGGTATTCCCATCCAAATAGTAGCTACTAGCTTAGTGGTTTTCCCATCCATTTACCAGGCATTTGCTACTAGGGGTACATATTCTCATGGAGGTATTCTCATCCATTTGCCAGGGGTATGCTCATCAGTTAGTATTCACATCCATTTACTAGAGGTATTCTCATTGGAGGTATTCAATGTCCATTACACCCAACATTCACAGGTTCATTAAGCATTCTTATGCAGCTTCTGTTTTTGATTGGAAATACGAAGAATTTGATTGAGTTACGTCTGAACGGCTGAAGGCTGCGAGGACCACACTCAAGTGTCTTCCACATTTGGATTTCTGATTACGTAATGGTACTTTGATATCCTTCTCGTGGTATTTAACCGAATTGAAGGGCACTTCCTATTTGAGGAATATCATTATTTTTGTTATTAGGCGCATCTCGCTTATAGGCGCATATTTCCTTCCTGTGGAGTTATAGGCGCATGTGCCTAATAACACGCAACTACGGTATTCCGTTTGCTGTTCCCATCCATTTTGTTGGAGGTATGCCTTTTACCCAGGTGCATTAAGTGTCGATTTACAGCTATTGTTTTCGATTTGATATACGAAGAATTTGATTGAGTTACGTCTGAACAGCTGAAGACTGCGAGGACCACACTCAACATGACTTGCACTATAAAACCACTGTTTTCAAAGCCATTTGAATTTCTGATTATGTAACAGTACACTCTGATATCCATCTAACCACAGTCTCTGCAGCTGTTAAGATCAAAGGGCATTATACTCTGCAGATGGCCTTCCATTGGTAACGGGTATATTTGTTGCCATGGCAACATTATCCTTCCACCATTTGCAGAGGAGGTTGGACGCGGTCATGTGACCTGCATGCATAGGCGAATTATATGGAGGTCTAGCTGTACTGAATTGTGTTCTCGGTAGTCTTTACAAGTTTCTCAACAAACTTGACATCGTTCGAACGCTCCAGTAGAGTAGATTCTGAATATGCCGTCATCCCCGTTCAACCCCTGGGTCACTTAGGCTGTACGGCCTCTTGAAGGATCTGCCATGTGGGAGCGGAGAAGCCACACTCCCAGTACTCCAACTGGAAGCCTTCCCAACCTTCAACGTACGCCTACCTTTTAAACTCCCCAACTGTAGCTTCACTTTTGTTGGCAATTTACATTTACCCTCGGTCCCAGGCCATATTGACTTGGGAACGAGGCTGGCAAGGTTAGGAACGCAATTATTTCTGTTCAAGCGTGGACTCCATTTGCTGTTCCCATCCATTTGTTAGCAGTACGTATTCCAGTGGAGAACTCCATTTTTGCTGTTCCCATCCATTTGTTAGTGGGGACGTATTCCAGTGGAGGACTCCATTTGCTGTTCCCATCCATTTTGTTGGAGGCATGCATTTTGCCCGGGTGCATTAAGTGCCCATTTACAGCCATTGTTTTCAATTCAAAATCCTAAGAATTTGATTGAGTTGCGTCTGAACAGCTGAAGACTGCGAGGACCACACTCAACATGACTTGCACTATAAAACCACTGTTTTCACAGCCATTTGAATTTCTGATTATGATTGTAACAGTACACTTTGATATCCATCCCACGTTATGTAACCACAGTCTCTGCAACCATTGAGATCAAAGGGCATTATACTCTAGCCTCATTCCCAGACCCGGCCAGCTTTTCATCGCTTGCAGTATGGAAAAGCAGGGAGAGCCTGGTGTGTTACCTCCCGTGAGCATTACGTAATCGACAAATGGCCAAAATTTTCAGAATGAAAAGCAAAGTTTTGTGTATTGTTCAACCAACTACAATGTACATGTTCAACGCTGGGTGTGTATTACAGTCACCCCCGCTAGCTTCATGCATACGTGTGGTAAGTTACCTCGTACCTTAGCTCTTCTTGCCCCGGTTCGCCCACATTCGATTAAGTCCTTTCTACCCTCGACGTCACGCACGTCAGGAAACATACCATGCCCTTCGCGTTCTTTCGTGCAACCGAAAGCGGCGCGCGGACCTGGGAACGAGGCTAATTATACTCAGCAGATGGCCTTGCATTGGTAACGGAGTTATATTTGTTGCCATGGCAACATTATTTCTTACACCATTTGTTACCATGCACAGACTACTATATTTCACATGGTGCAAGATACGGTGCTACGTACCTAGGTTGCTTATCAGCCCAGTCTAGAATACCTTGCGTAGGGCATCAGATGGTGTCAAGTTTGTATGTACGAGTACAAATGATGAGGGAGGATGGTAGGTGAGACTAGCCTCGATCCCAGGCCCCACCCATGCAGATTTTTTGGTTGCAGTACTGATAAGTTTCCTCACGTGAGGATGACATAATCTACAAATTGTCAGAACGAGAATGCTACATTTTGAATGTTGTTTAACCATCTACAAGTTCAATGCTGACAGTCGCCTACAGCTAGCTACGTAGATACACAGGGTATGTTACCTTGGTTCCTTTGCTCTTCTTGCTGTTCTGAGCCCACGTTCATTTTAGTCTTTCTACTGTCTTTCTACACTTGATGTCACTCACATGATAAAACTTATGTACCATACTGCAAGCGACAGAGAGCTGGGAGGGGCCTGGGAATGAGGCTTGTGTGAGTCTACAGCTAACAACGGGAAGTCAGTCGGAGGAATGACAATAATATGCTTCCGCTAAGAGTTTATGAGCCGTCAATCATTGTGCTTTCTTCGTCATTTTATCGAACAGGCGCATGTACTACATAGTTACTACATACGTAGTTACTACACCTGAGGTGGTTGTCATTCCTGGCTAGTTTTGTATATTCTGATTTCCTACGTATGCCCTTTGTGCATGGCAGCTTGTTTTGACATACCTCTCAATTTGACCAGCGGGCATTGACATGTGTGTAGCCAAGAGACTTCGGTATGGAGGAGTACGTTGTGCCTTTATCCACCCTGCTGGTTTAATTGAAATTTGAATGCCGGGAATTTGTGCCGGATCATTAGTCCGAACAGCTGCAATTTGCTAGGACCACACTGAACATGCATCGTACTGAAGGCCAGTGTGAGGGCTCCATGCCGGAGTTTAAGCTATGTACCTAGGGAGACAATGTAGGTGAATTACTGGGTAGTTCTCGGGGCATAGCCCCTCCCCCCCCCACCCCCCCCCCCCCCCCCCCTCCATCCCATATGAAACCCTGTGGCAATGTTTGATGGTCAACTCTAGTAATTTTGTGTATGTATGTAGCATACCTATGACGTGTGGCTGTCTGGTTAATGATGTTGTCAGTGAAGAAATCCTCAGAATGATGCCATCTGACACCCCCTCCCTGGGTTGGATCATTGGATGCAGGAACTCTGATTTGCATGGCTTCAGTGAAGCGACTGCCATATCATCACAAAACCATTGAAATTGGAAGTATTGCCATTGCCATGGTAGCCAGATCACTAAACGGATCTCACAAGCCTGCATCTTCATAAAACCCAATAATGGTTGGAATCAAAGTTTAAAAATCTACTCTGAGGTTTTGCTGAGTGATCAGGCAGATGTTTGGGAACCTCTGTTTTCGAACTTTTGAGGGTAGAAATACCGTGTTTGTTCATGGTCTGGTCTGTGGATGCTCTATCTTCGAGTTCTTTCTTTGCTGCAGGATCTTTTGGACCACCTCGTGCTGGTGGACTCTGAGCCAAAGAGAAGTGCTCTGCTCAACTACCAGGAGGCACACCACTTCGGACTCAGGTGAGGTGACTGCACCTGCACCTACATGTTCTTCAACTGAGCATGTGGAAGGGGGGGGGGGGGGGGGGGGGGGGGAGTGGGAGAGGGAGCAGGGAAGCTGGGAGGGGAGTGGGGAAGGGAGCAGGGGAGGTGGGGAGGGAATGGGGGGGGGGGGGAGTGGAGAAGGAGGGGGGGGAGCGGAGGAGGAGAGGGGGGGGGGGGGGGGAGGGAAGTGGGGAATGGAGCAGGGGAGGTTGGGAGGGAGGGGAGGATGTGGAGTGGTTGGGAGGGGAGTGGGAAAGGTAGCAAGGGAAGTGGGGGGGGGGGGGGGGGGATTGTATATTTGAGAAATCGCAAGTTTGGGGTGTAACTTCTGCATACTTACAACTGCCAATGGTTACCATTGAATACAATTCACCAGCACTTTTCAATAGAAATTTTGGACATCCGGAATTGCTTGTTCTGGTATAAACCAACCTCTCAGCATGGTAACTGATGTGAGCTCCATTGGTCCAATGTGGTGTGTTGTTAGTCATTAGCAGTTGGCTGTTTGCCTCTCCGCAGGATCTTGAGTGTCCTTGTGACGTGTCTGGACTCGTTCCTCTACCTGGAGACACAGTACAGCTTCCTGGAGGCTCTCCTCACACTGCAGAGGGACAGCCGGGGGAACAGCCGGGGGGATGGCCGAGGGGAGGAAGGGTAAGAAACACAACTGTGCGGTCTCTTTTGAGCCATTAGGAACTGATTTCTGTTGGATCTGGTGCCCCTAAACTAATTCAATACACAAAGTGCTGAGGAATAGTTGTAACACATAGAGATCAGAAGGGGTGCATGTAGATTGTAGGGGGGGGGGGGGGGGGGGGGGGGGGGGGGGGCGTTGCACCAGGCTGGTTCTGTGTGGGGAGGGGGAGGGGAGGGTGGTTGCACCAGTGTGTGGATTGGGGAAGGGGGAAGCGAAGGGGAGGGGGTTGGTTCTGTGTGGATTGGGGAAGGGGGAAGGGGGAAACCCATTTGTGGATTGCATCAGGTTGGTTTTCTAGATGGCAGTTGTGACTACGGCTCAAATGACTAGGGGATTTCCCTAGTCGACAAGTTGGTTTCTTTGCATGACTAGTCAACTAATTGGGTACTAATATCACTGACATCTGAGAATGTTGTTCAAACACACTAGCATCTGTAACTCCCCCTTGTTCGCCTACCTTGAGTAATCCGGCGCCGGACAGCTCTCTGTGCAAAGCTGCTGCTCCGGCGCCGATTGCGTCCGCTTCAACTGCTGCTCCCCATTTGCGTCTCCTTCAGCTGCTGCTCCACGATTGTATCCGCTTCAGCTGCTGCTCACCACTTGCGTCCGCGCTGCTCCCGATTGCATCCGCTTTAACTACTACCCGATTGCTTCCGCTACGGCTGCTGCTCCCCGATTGCATGCATCAGCCCCAGCTGGATTCCAGCCCATGCCCAGTGTTCTCGAACATTCTTTGCGGAGTTCGAGGTTCAGTAAATTGAAGTACGAAGGTCGCGCATCACTGGTCTAGTCCCGCCCCACGAACATCCCACTTCTGTCACGCACAGACAGAATGTACACACACACTCTATCTTAATGTATTGATGGAGTAAGGCTGGCCCAGTTGACATGCAAGAAATGTTATTCAGGTGATTAGTCGGCTAATTCAATTGACTGTCCTGAAGGACCAACCACCATTCAGCTTGTACACCAAAATGACCACCACTGGTTGTGTTCACCTCCTTGTGGTGTCAGACGACACAAGCAGGTTCATAGCCTGGATCCCAGGTCACTTGATTCAGGGGGAGTGGCCTGGGTACGAGACTGAGGTTCATAGCCTCGTTCCCAGGCTAGGGTGTAGTGGGCTGGGATCAAAGCTCACAAGTTTGTAGTGTCAAACCATTGCCTCCATTCATACTCAGTGGTGAGATCATCATTGATGCTTGCTCTGTGGAACGGAACAGAATCCTTGTGTCTTGCTACTTCGTAGGAGGTCCTGATGAAAGGAAACTCCCCCCTCACTTTCTGATTGAGGTACTTATGTGGAAGCAATTCCCAATTCACTGTTCAATCACTGCTTAGTCTCAATGTTTCTGTAAGACATAATTATGTGGAGTGGGCAATAATCCTTGATTCAACAGTGGGGATCAAAACCAGTCCTTATATAGGTACACACGTAGGAAGCATCTGCTACTGAAATTTCAGGTTTCTGCTGATGCTGGTCAATTCCCGCATTCTGGGTACATGTACGTACGTAATATAGCACACTGTACTCTGTCTTTGTAACAATACTGTTTCTCTGTAGCCTTCAGACTCCTACACGTGGCCACTCTTCTCAAGCTACCCCGCCCCTCTAGAGTACCAGCTACCAGCCCATACTCCCACCGTGCAGTCAGGTATATATATGTATACATGTACTTAAGCTTAGTCGTCATATGTAAGTCACTTACCGTAAATTTCAGGTTGGTTGTCCAAAAAATTCGGAATGCAAAACTGCAAAAGTATCACATGACTTGAATCCACCAATAGAATCCAAGTTGTGACAACTTGGATTCTATTGGTGGATTCAAGTCATGTGATACTTTGCAGTTTTGCATTCCGAGTTTGACGGAGCAAACAACCTGAAAAACATGGTATTTCAGTGAAAGACTTTGTACGGTACGCGTCTTTACAATTGATACTGTGATTCAGAACGCCTTTTAGCATTTGTAATCAAATTCCGGACCAGCGACAGAAAGGTTTCTGAAGCACGGCATCACTTTTAAAGATGTGTACTGTATATACTGACTCTTGTTCGTACTAGTGCAATATATTTGTGTTTGAGGTGTAGGACAAACTCACCCTTCAGAATGATGCCTCAGGTCTTACTCTCACCTTGTGGATACTACCCTGATTGCATCCTCCAGCTTGTATATACAGTTTGTACCTACAGCTTTGGGGGAACACTATAGTCAGGGGGTGTGCCACTATTTAGCCAGTTATTGTCTCAGTGTCTTCGAACATGAACACTTTGTCTTACATTATTTATTTTCGTTCGCAGAGAGTGATTTGTACAGATTTCTCAACAAGGTTCAACCAGCTGAAGATAGCAGGTACGGAGTTAGTGATCATAGAGTCATACGCCTACATACTTGAGGTGGGGATGGTATGGAGGCAAAGCTGCATAGTCAGTCACACCATTTCTGATTAACGATGTTTTGTGTACACAGCTGGCTGTCCCAACTCAGAGAGGTATACTGCTCTGAAGTGATGAGGAGCAAGGCACTACCGAATGACTGTAAGTACATCCCATTCTCTGTTGTTGTTACACTCCTGGTAGGGGAAAAATTGTGCAGGGTAATGTAATGTAAATAATTACTACCTTAGGAATGGCCTACAAAGATTCTGACTACACCGTCGTGATCGCTATCATGCAGTGACACAAATGTACGGTATAGCGGGAAAATTTGGCGGGCATTAAATTTGGCGATTTCAGCCAAAACGCTGTATTTTTAAATTTGGCGAATTTTAGATTTGGCGATTTCGATCCTCGATACAAATGACGTAACGGCAATGACGTAAGCCTCAGCATGACAGGCGCTCAGTGCATGCATGCTAGTGTGAACTGTACATGTATCAATCGAGTGCGACCAGTTTAATAGTTACCAGCTAACCATGGAGACTTTCGAAGTAGAGGGATGTGTCAGAGGCCATCACGTTTTCCATACAGTGTAAAGCCCCACCGTCCGAGAGCGGCGACTGGATCAGTGCGCTGTGGCGGTTATGCGCTCGAGCGCACTGAATCGTTGGCGATGTCCCTCACACTCTCGTTAATGGCTTGTAGTTCCTTCCCGGAGAGAGAGGAATTCTCGATGTCGCATTCTTTTGGGAGTATACAGCAGCTGAATCTTTTCTGAAATACTGGTACAGCGCTACCGTACGTACGTATGTGCATTACTAATGTGCGCGCGCATACCCGAGTGGCCGGCTGGCTGGGGTGGCGTTTAATATTGGCGGAATTTAATTTGGCGATTTTTTCCTGCACCGCCAAATCGCCAAATTGAACCCCCCGCCAAATTTTCCCGCTATACGGTATAATAATTGTGCTGAAACTCAACCTTGGTGGTGGAGATACAAGCACTTTTGTCGTGCCGTCGGCTGCCATTGCTGGATCGCCTCTTCAATGTTGGTTGCCAGTACAGTCTTACAAAACATACTTCGGTTAACCCGTGCTTCAAAAGAGTGGTACATTGCTTAGTGATGACACAGTTGGTACTGCACTGGTCCGAACTGATGAAGAGCAAGGCTCAACCAAATTACTAAGTGGTATGTACTGTTTGGATATCCCATCCTCCAGTGTTGTAAATGAGTGTGCATTGCTCAGTGTGATGCTAGTTGGTAGCAAAATATGCACCTCTCCAATAAAGGTACCCTGTTGTTTCTAACTTAAGATTTACCTTCGGTTATCTAATTAGTTCTCATACAAACCCACCTTAATTTCCTGACCCACACTATGCTTCCCTAGCCTTGTTCCCAGGCTCCCCCCTATGTGCGCGGTGAAGAAAATTACGGAGGTGGAGAGCCTGGTACGCTTTCGCACATGATTCCACGGCACTGACGCGTGTCGAGGTCACGAAACATCATCAGTGTAAGTGTTCACGTTATTCATGTGCAGCAGCTGCTGTATAATATTGTATGTAGTTTTGAAGCATGGAACCGAGAGTTACAAGTCTTAGCCTGTGGAAGCGTAAACAAGCACCACGCTGTGCAGTAAATGGCGCTCATCAATCCTCGGGGACAGATTCTCGTCACCGGGCAGTCTGGAACGAGTTAGTTGCATTTTGTAGCTTATACTGAACTGTACCACTATCCACGGGTGTCTGTATTGCCAGGTAACGTTCTCCGCAGTCGTCGCCATCGGTAAATCTTCCCTATGTCGATCTATCGCTGCCACAGAAGTCGGCACTCTCCAGTTGTGACGTAACAGATATAAGTGAATTATAGCAGTGACGTCCACGTGCCGCGTATCACGTGCGAAAGCGTCCCAGGCTCTCTGCCCCGGTATTTTTCGTCGGCGCGTGCATGGTGAGGAGCCTGGGAACGAGGCTAATGCTTCCCCACTTGAGGTAAATTCCCCAAGTCCTAATTAACAACCCACTATTGTGATCATAAGGTCATATGACGTTCATCATGATGGGACCCTTTGGAGATGCATTAAGCATACAATAACATGGTAATACCCAACAGTTACATACAATGTAATCCACATGCTGAGATGTTGATGAATGTAACTGTATAGCTTCAGGTGAGCAGTGTTATGATAATGGCACAGTTCATGGGTCATGCAGCATTCTCACCCACACAGTCTCATTTGATGTTCCAGTGTTTGGGACGGAAGTAACATGCATTCCAGCATGTGTGAGCAGCTGTTGTAACCAAGTAGCATGTCCCTGACACATCCACAGCTACAAGGGGGTGACACTCCCATAGACATGGTAGTCAGAGCTGCGACCGGGCTTATCGGCGAATCTTGAACCCGTATTCTAAGGAAGGGGTGGAGTCGCTACGCATTCTTCCGTATATTATTGGCGGTCAAGCGGTCCACGGCTGAAGTACAGTGCAGTCAAACAGTCATGAGTCTTTTCCGATGCTCAAGCAGCAAAATGATGGTCAAGATTTCTTGAACCCGGTCGCAGCTCAATGAGAGTGTCACCCCCTTGAGCTAGGCTAGTAACTCAACTCAGCACGGGACAGCTGGAGCTCCAAGACTGAGAGGTGAACTGTCCTGCAATAAACGTCTTGTTACAATAGTTGATCAAGTGGCAATTCCATTCCTGGAAGTGCAGCTCACTGGTAGTCAAACCCACTTTATAGAATGATGCATCAGGTCTTACTCTCACCTTGTGGATACTTCAAAACTTTGATTGCATCCACCATCTTGTACTTGCAGCTAGCCTCATTCTCAGTCTGCTTGTAGCCAGCTAGGTAGCTTATGAATCCATACCACCAAGCAGTTGAAGCAAGCAATGGCGGCCAATGGGAACTGCAAAAGCTCTCACCATCAAGGTTAGTTTCATGTTTGAGTCAGTGTGTGACGGCAGTCTCAATGGTGTGATCAGAGTCTCCATATGTTGCTCCTGAGTGCTCACACAATCATATGATTAAGCGGTGTTATGATTATGGCATGCTTCACTGGTCACACAGCATTCCTCACCCACGTATGCCTGCAGTGAACTCGTTTCATGTTTCAGTGTGTGGGATGGAAGTGGCACACATTCCTGCAAGTGTGAGCACCTGTTTAAACCGATTACAGGAAATTGATTGGACAAATGGTGTACTGACCAGGGGACACCTCCGAACCATACATGTATCTCTATATATTTGAAGAGAGAACTGCCGTGCACGCTGACATGCCCACAGCTAAGCTAGAACTCAATTTCGTAAGCACAAACTCAGTACAGGATGGTTGAAACTCTCACTGCAAATGTTTCTTACACTGGTGCTTGAGACACTACTGCAGGTGTGATTAATAATGAGCGCCTCTTGATTTGATGACCTAATTCCACCCCATCTCCAATCTAGCTCATGTATAGCACACTAATATAATGCTATAGTAACCACCCACGCCTACCCCCACCCCCGACCATAGGTAAGTCAGGAGTGAACTGAAAACCATTGCTCAAACAAATAAAAGGGGAGAGGATGAAACTTGAACGGTGCTGGTAAAGCGTTTAAGAAGTTGTATTGACATGAAAGTGGTGACCAAACTATTTGCTATTGAGAATCATCCAGTCAGTGAATCGTCTTCGCATGTCCCTAAGAACTTCACTATGGAATACCCATGCATGCCTGCACAATGTGAGCCTCATGCTTTGTCATGATGTGCCAAAACCCATACTGAATCTTCAAGGCACACAATTTTGCAGTGTTTGCGAGTACGTAGGTCTTGGATCACATCACATGGCCTAAGTACATGCGTACATCTCCATGCTTCATACTCGTTCTTTTGTTTTGAGATTGTCATTCTATTGGGCATGGCTCTGTTGTCTGTGCATACTTTGGAACGCGATTGTTGAAGAGTATGCGCTGCCGGATCCGATCTGCAACATCAATCTTGATCACTGATACAAATGTGGTGAGACCGGTGCTAATACTATATCATAAAGAAAGCAATGAACAGCTGTCTACCATTGCAAACGAGACTTGTACGTATTTACTGCTCAGCAGAAAGCATTGGTAGAGCTGTAGAGTGGAATGAAGATGGGATGGCTGCAACATGACACGTACATTACCTGTGAGTGGGTGGGGTTGATCTGCAGAAAGTATTTTTTGCGAATACCAGGCTGCCCACACCTTCAAATTGTGGTGGATATAGAAATGCAACCTGATTGCTCGCCTTATGCATTGCATACACATACGTGTGTACGTTCATTATTCTCTGCTTCAATTGAAGTGGCATTTGTATGTTGCTAACTTGTATGCATTTTTCCCATTTTGCAACTCCACATGTCCAGTGATTGCCTTGCTGCTCCAGAAGTGTGTCAGTGCTCAGACGGATAACAAAGAAGACCTCTCCTTTCCTCACCCACAGACTACAGGTACTGAAATTAGGGACACCTTCTACTGTCAAGTGAACGATCATAGTTCATACTCACACATTGTCACACACTGCCTTTGATATGCAACAAGTGTGCTTGGAGATGGTAATGTCTCCATATTTGTTGGACGTGGCTCAGTATGGCAAGGGAGATCAGGATTTTGTGGAGGCCGGGTATGTCATGAAGAACATTAGCCTTGTTCCCAGGCCGCATTGGCTAGAAGAACATTTGCAGTTGTGCTCTTGGAAGGAAGCAGGAGCAGTTGACTAATCATGTTTGCTGGAGTAAATTACTGTAGCAGGTTGACACCGTTAATTGTTGTGCTTGGCACCAGGGTTGTTGCAATTACTGCTTTCCAGTAATCAATTATGATTACAATTACTAGCTCTTTCCAGAAGCCAATTAGCATTACAATTTCAATTAATTCCACACAATTACAATTACGATTACAATTACACACTATACATTTGCAACATGCAATCCATTATAGGTGGAGCAAAACCTTGTATGTTTCGTTGGATATTTATAACTAGCTACTCAAATTTTTGTAACCAGTATGTGTTTTATGTTGGGGAGCATACTTATAGATATTGACCTCCTAGCTATTGAGTAGTTGAGCTTCAACCACAAGGTAATCAACTACAATTGCAACTACTCAGACAAAATTATCATCAATTACAATTAAAATTACGATTACATAGGAATTTGTAATTAATTGTAATCGATTACAATTACAAACTACCATTACAACAACCCTGCTTGGCACTTGCAGTTCCACTACCACTGGTTGTTTAAATAAGATGACCTCATACACAATTGTTTGAGACCAGGCTGTCTATAGCAGCTGGACTTAAATTGTATGGACTTTGGGGTCGACTGACTCACATGACCCCTCCCTAGCACAATACATAAGCAGGGTGGATATCCATGTTATACGTACGTACCTCTCCTGTCCCTGCATTTTGTTTGAGAGTGAGTTTGAATGGAATTTTGCCTTTCAGATAAGTGGTTGGAGTCCAGTCCAGTGATTGCATAATAGCTTAGCCTCCTCATTCTTAGACCACTCCCTTTGACAGGAATGAGGATAGCACTGAACTGGAGGGTGCAAGGGTACAAGCCTACGTGCGCACCTCATGGTTGGTCAGCATCTTGATTAGTCCAGTTCCTATTTCTCCTTTCTCTCCAGTCCCAACTGTGTCTCACCAGCCCTCCTCCATGGACCACCTGGGAGCAACTTTGGTGATCAGGTCAGCCAGGTGTAACCAAGGCGGCCTGCAATACTAGAGTAAAGTATTGACTATTGGACACTTTGTTATCAAGGCAATACTACTTCACCAACCAGGGTACACCAATACGATGTGTTGAAACTGCCATCCATGACACTGCAAACCGCATTTTCGTAGACCTAGTAGTTTTGGTGTTATGGCTTTGAATATGTTGGGCTCTGAAACAGTGTTCGTCGGCACTTGGTCTCTAACTTTGGACACCTATGCGTCTGCTACACGAAAGGCAGAATGGCCACAGCAACCGGTTGCTATGCCTCCTTGGAACTGGGTAGCCAACTTAGCATAGGTGGTTCTTCCTGCTCCCAAGTTTTGATTGTGGGCAGACCACCATTTTCGGACATTCAATAAACGGACAACTCGCGTGATTGCGCCAGACTACTATACATACAAGCTTCTTTGGTTTACACAACTAACCCGCTCTAGCTCACATACTTTTCCATCCGGTGTCCAACAATCGGTAATTCACTCTATGTACATGCTGCATCAGTAAAGAACTGATTCCTTACATTCCAAGTAACCCCCCCCCCCCCCCCCCCCCCCACACACACACACACAGGTATGGGCAGTACCTGGGCTTATTAGACAAGTCTGCCTCCCACATCCCCAGTCTAACGTCTGTTCTGGGCCAGACGAGGTCCATGTTGGCTTGTCAACAGCATGCCAGGAGACCCACTCCACTGTGTGAGTAGCCATAATAATTATTATGATGTAACAATACTTATGTTCAGAGTATTGGTTCGACTAGAGCAGCACCAGCCAATGCATCTCTTTGCTGATTCCAACGCCTTGACTACCACGTAGTGACTAGTTAGCCTCGTTCCCTGGCCCGCACCGTTTTCATTTGCTGCGGAGGGCCAGGTATCTTCCTCACATGCGTGACATCAAGGGTAGAAAAGTAGAAAGGATGATATGGGCGCACTGGGAGTCAGAGCAGTAAGGTACCAAGTATCTTACCACACATATCTAGGTTTTCATTCTGAGAATTTTGCTATTTGTCTATTACATAATGCTCAAATGAGGAAAGACACCAGGCTCTCCCCACTTTTTCTGTACTGCAAGCAACGAAAGCTGGTTAGGGGCCTGGGAACAAGGCTAGTGACTAGCAGTGTTGTTTCATAATCTCTTGTGCTTGGAGCAGCTGCTATTCAGCTTGAAGCAGATGCTGTTCAGCTAGGAAGATTGTCCAGCTACATATGTAGGAAGATTGTCAGCTTGGAGCAGCGTACAAAGATGCTGTTCAGCTGGGATGAATGTCAGCTAAGAAGATTGTCAGCTAAGAAGATGCTGTTCAATTTACAGCAGGTAGGAAGATATTTTGCACCATCAGCTAAATTATCGTTAGTATGCAAATCCTTTCAGTCAAATTGAGTGTATCATCGGTCATTATGTAACTATGCAAACTACTGTCATAATTTCCTTTCAATCAAATGGAGTGTATCATTTTTTGTCTCGGCACCGAAGTGCCGAGACACAGTGCTGGATGCGTAGGTACGTGGTACGTACGTACGTACGTCGCTTTTCTACAATGCGCCCGCGCAAGGGCAGCAACCTGCTCTACACTGGTGTCAAACCTATTTATAGCCTGCAAGTACATCCTCAAAAATGATTATGGGTTTGCTTGGCTGCTCATGAATCCACTTACCAAGACTGTGGCTACTTAAATATATCAGGACAATGAATACTCACTCATCCATACAACACTCAGCCATGCATACTAACTACACACACTCAGCTCTAGCTAGCTAGATAGATACAGGAGCTTATGGGCTCCTGACTGAAATTCAGCTTGAAGCAGATGCTGTTCAGCTAGGAAGATTGTCCAGCTACATATGTAGGAAGATTGTCAGCTTGGAGCAGCATACAAAGATGCTGTTCAGCTGGGAAGAATGTCAGCTGGGAAGAATGTCAGCTAAGAAGATTGTCAGCTAAGAAGATGCTGTTTAATTTACAGCAGGTAGGAAGATATTTTGCACCATCAGCTAAATTATCGCAAAATCCTTTCAGTCAAAGTGAGTGTATCATCGGTCATTATGTAACTATGCAAACTACTGTCATAATTTCCTTTCAATCAAATGGAGTGTATCATTTTTTGTCTCGGCACCGAAGTGCCGAGACACAGTGCTGGATGCGTAGGTACGTGGTACGTGGTACGTACGTACGTCGCTTTTCTATAGCCTCGTTCCCAGGCCCGCGCGCCATTTCGGTTGCACGAAAGAACGCTCTTTCGTGCAACCGAAACGGCGCGCGGGCCTGGGAACGAGGCTAGCTTTTCTACAATGCGCCCGCGCAAGTGCAGCAACCTGCTCTACACTCTTAATCCGGTGTCAAACCTATTTATAGCCTGCAAGTACATCCTCAAAAATGATTATGGGTTTGCTTGGCTGCTCATGAATCCACTTACCAAGACAATGAATACTCACTCATCCATACAGCACTCAGCCATGCATACTAACTACACACACTCAGCTCTAGCTAGCTAGCTAGATACAGGAGCTTATGGGCTCCTGACTGAAAGAATTGGCCAAGGTGTTGTCTAGGTCCATTTATGAATTAAAACGGCCCACCTGGCTCTGACTAAACATCAAGTCCAGACACGACCATACTGCTTTCACCCTATGGGTGAATATTCCCACCTCACCCTGACCCACCCCTTGCTCACACAGAACCTCCATGGATATTGACACTGACTTAAGCTGAAAGTCTCATAGCTAACAGGTTTTGCAGTCATAAAGGGTTAAACAGCTGCCATGTCCTCTGCATGATTGTTGCTGATACCAAGTCGTGCCGAGACACATCAAGTCTTTTTAAAGACTCACTTGTTATGATCGTTCATTAGCTAAAATTAATTATCATAAGTATGCAAAACTGCTGTCATATTTCCTTTCAATCAAATGGAGTGTATCATTTTTTATGATCGTTCATTAGCTAGATTATCATAAGTATGCAAAACGGCTGTCATATTTCCTTTCAATCAAATGGAGTGTATCATTTTTTATGATCGTTCATTAGCTAAATTATCATAAGTATGCAAAACGGCTGTCATATTTCCTTTCAATCAAATGGGGTGTATCATTTTTATGTGGTTCTGTCTTCAGGCATGAAATTGCTCGTGAGAATAAACTACAGTCATGTTTCTTTCATATAACGCAAATTTACTTATTCGGAATGATGTCTCAGGTCTTACTCTTGCCTGCATGGATACTTCAGCAGACTCCGATTGCATCCACCAGCACATACTTACAGCTAGCCTCATTCCCAGGCTATAATCTTTAGTGCAGAACAGCAAGCTTGACAGTGCAATCCGAATCGTTGTGTGCTCTTTTAGTACGATACATCACGTGGAAAACAAAGACTATTTCCCTTACCAGGAATACAATAGTGTATCCCATTTGATTGTGACGGCACTGCAGGTTAGCCTCGTTCCCAGGCCCGTGTGCTGCTTTCAGTTTCACAAAAGAACGTGAAGAGCCTGGTATGTTTCCTCACGTGCGTGACGTCGAGGGTAGAAAGGTGGTAGAAAGGACTTAATTGAACATGGGTGATCTGGGGCTCATGACAGAAAGAAGAGCTAAGATACCAGGTAACTTACCATGCATATATGGCTAGCGGGGGGTGACTGTCATACACGCCAAGCGTTGAACCTGTAGTTGGTTGAACAATACACAAAATGTCACTTTTTCGTTCTGAAAATTTGTCGATTATGTAATGCTGACGTGGCTTTTCCCGCTTTTCCGTACTGTAAGCGACGAAAGCTGGGCAGGGCCTGGGAACAAGGCTAACTGCAGGTTGCATTAAGATTTTAACCGTGTGTTTGTCTGTGTGTGGGGGGGGCGGGACTAGACTAGTGATGCGCGACCTTCGTACCATTGAACCTCGAACTCTGCAAAGAATGTTCAAGAACATTAATTGGGCACATGGGCTAGCTGGAAGCTTCTAGAACAGCTGACGGATGCAATATCGGTGAGCAGCAGTCAAAGCGGATGCAATCTGGGAGCCGCAGGTGAAGCCGGAGCAGCAGTTGAAGCGGACGCAATCGAGGAGCAACAGCCGAAGCGGACGCAATCGGGGAGCAGTTGAAACGGACGCAATCGGGGAGTAGCAGCTAAAGCAGACATAAGTGGTGAGCAGAAGCTGAAGCGGATGCAAACGCGGAGCAGCAGTTGAAGTGGATCGATGCAATTGGCGAGCAGCAGCTGAAGCGGACGCAATCGGGGAGCAGCAGCTCTGACAGAGAGCTGTCCGGCACCAAATTACTCACGTAGGCAAACAAGGGGGAAGTAGCTGAGCGAGCGAAGCGAGCTCAGCTACTTGTACATACTTATGATTACACCTGGTTAGATTATGTAGTATGACACATCACCATGGCCACAAGACCACACAATCACTTAGCTATCAGATGGTTGGTCAGTTGTACAGAATGCAGCCGCTCATGACATGCCTACTTGATTTGAGTGGATTCTGATTACAGTACCTGGCTGCTCTTTCACATTTCACTTGTACTTCACTTCCTGTGTGTGGAAAGGAGATGTTTCCAGCTGAAAAAAACATCTTCCTAACTGCTCCAAGCTGAACAGCATCTTTGTAGCAGCTCCAAGCTGAACAGCACTGCTTGACAAAGTGGGAATTGACAAAATGGGAATTGACCAAATGGGAAGACACCGTAGGTGCATGGCTAGCTTATAAACTCACCCACACATTACATACTCAACTGCAGTCGAGGTGAGCAATGGTGACTTCTAGTTGGTGTATCATTTCTATCAACCATGAAAATGTAAAATAAAACCCCTGCTGTCTAGGTGTTTCTCATTTGTTCGTGTGTAATTGATAGATGTGGGTTGCGTAATTGTTCATTGTGCTGACATGTACACAGGAGGAAAAATGGCCTGACATCTTAGAAAGTATGGCAATGTCAATCAAATCAAAATTTCAGAACATCATCACGTGACAATAGTACATAAAAGCATATTTCATATGCTGAAATGTCAGTACACTGGTGGTGGTGATCATAGTAATCACAGTTATGTGACGTAGTTGTTTACCAAAGAGTGGTGGTGGTATAAGTATACCACTTGCACCTGCACTGGTTGTAGAGTAACATGATATCAACAACTAAGAGAAATGATCTACACCGACAGCCACCTGCTGTGTACGATTGTCTACAACCCCCAGGGTATAGATTTGGTACTGCTCTGAAATATGAGTAGAGTAAGCAACTGATTATCGGACGACATGTAAAATCGGACGCACTAGCGCTGAACGAGTATATTACCGGAAGTGGGCGGGACCTTCAGTCGATACTACAGACCCATCGCACTTTGAGTTGAAGGTTTGGTGGTTCTCTGTTGCTTGTTCTGGAACTACAGCCAGCCAAAGCTAGATCCGAACAAGGTATGATCGGACAAAAATTGATGTATTATCGGATGACGCTCCCTGCTTCTTCTCTGAAAGAACTTTCTCTGAGATTTTTATGGAAGCCTCATGATACCTCTGCCGCAGGCTCACTTTTTGTCACCGTGGCTGATTCGAGTACTAGAAAATATCACCGAATGTTGACCAGGGTCTCCGTGTCTAATATCGGACTGTGAAATTTCATTGTAGTCACTCTCAGGTACACTCTAGTGCTGCAATACGGATATCATTGGAATGTGCAGGTCCTCAGCAACATAATGGTATAGTCCCGTGTTTATACGTTGCACCGTTCCTGAGATATAGTTGTTTACCCCAGAACTCTCCCGAAATACTGTCGTTGCTATCTTGGACCGCCCATACAGGAGCAAACTGGGGAAAGCAGCTGTATCTCAGGTACGGTGCAATGTATAAACACGGAATTTGCACCATTATGTTGCTGAGGACCTGCACTTTCCAATGGTATCTGTACTGCAGCACTAGAGTGTACCTGATAGTGTCATCGCCAAACTACAACGAGATTTCACAGCAACCCTTAGGGCTAATTAGTGAAACTGAAAATGAAAGAACACCTGGCATAATCTATGCGTACTGTATGGTGCTATTGTAGCACCACTAAATTTCCCACTCCATAGCGTCCATTTTTTCTTTCATCTGTAGGTACTCTGAGTGGAGAGTATGTTGGATTTGATTGGTTTGCTGCATCCATCTTTCTGCTGATGAAAGGGTCGTTGAAAAGGACTTTGGACTATTTGAAACTGTTCTCGACGCTGCTGCTATCTGGCTACTTGTGGATACCACGACTGCATCTGTCGGTAAGATCAGCCTCGCCCTGAGGCTTGTTTTGAGAATGATTCTTGGAGGTATTACAGTACATACTTATGAATGTTTTCTTTTTTTGAACACTATGTAATTTACAATGAAACTTCTGAGTGGGCTATGCAATAGATACTAATAGCAAGTGTTTGAGCTACAACAATAATCAACAAATGGTATGGTCGCCAATAATATAGCGTTTGTTTTGACTGGTGCAGATGAGCTTGTTTGCTGTTGTGCTGGATATTCTAGTGAATAAAATAGCTTTGCCCAGGTACGTACATACATACGTAAAGCTGATGAGTCGCTGTTTTCTGAGATCAAATGAGTTTACTAACTATGAGTGTGGGGACCAGCTGTGGTACAGTTGTTTGTTCAGGGCGTGAGCACTTCAACCCCGACCACAGTATTGGTTTTTGATTTGTTTTCTTGTACAGTGAAAATTCTGTCATGTCTACAGTATTTCATCTCCAAGGTAGCAGTGTTGTTTAAAATAACTTTGCCCAAGGATGATGCTACATAGATTACAAACTGAACTGGGTCTCTGTTTTGGGGATCAAATAAACTGAGTTTACAAACGCTAAGTGTGATAACCAGCTGCACATGTGGTGCTGCTGTTTGTTATATATAATAATCTCAGGGTGTGAGGAGTTCTATACTGGCCACAGTATATGTATATATTGGATTATGATTGGTGTTCTGGTGCAGTGAAATCTACAGTATTTTGTCTCAAGGTAGCAGTATTGTTTCCTGTTGTCGGTATGTATGTACCTGAGTGAGATCAATTCAGCATGCACTTGTAAGCTACTGCTTCATCTACTCCAGCTTCGTCAGAATACGTAACGATAAGTGTAGTATCATGCATTATATGCCTACTTGTAATCACTGGTGTCATGATAGCCATTTAACTTTGGGAGTTGGAGTGGGGGTTGTATTGTGGAGGGGGGACATCCCATATCTCAGGGGTGGCTCCCCCCTCACTTTCTGTGTATGACAAAGCCATTTCAGTTTGGGAGTTCTGGTGGGGGTGGAAATTGTATTGTGGAAGGGGAATATCCCATATCCCAGGGCACCCCCCCCCCCCCCCCCCCCCCCCCCTTGCCCATCTGTATGACAAAACCCTGACTATGGCAACAAAAGAATAACACTATCCGTCAGTAGTCTTTGAGAACAAAGACAGCAGTTAACAGAAATGTGACTCTCAGGACATAACTAGTTGCCTCCCACTCTAGGGCTCTAGGAAAGTTTTCAAAGCATATTTCTGTTAGGATGTATGCTTGGGTGACTTTAAGTAAATGCTAGTTTGATCATAGAGTTCCTCAAAAGAGGTACACCTGTTGGCAAATTGCCACTCAAGTCAACCTTGTGCAAGGTAGTGGAAGAGGTCGGATGTGCAATTGGGCCTTGTTGCACTAGGTACTTATAAGTATGCATTAAAATGTGCTAGTGTACGTACCTTGTGTATACGTATGTATCCATAGGGCTGACTTCACTAGAAGGTCAGTTTCTTCTTCACTGGGGACCAGTATGGCTGTTTATAGCAATGGCTAAGTGATTTGCTACTTGTCAACTTCCAACCTCCTTTAGTAGTAAGCGTTCATTCTGCAGCCATTGCCCAGACACTATACTGTGACTATAAGGCATCCGAACACGTGCTCCACATACGTACATCAAGCATGTTGTGGTATGTTAAATAAAGCATGGCATTCCTTTCCACTTGGGAAAGTTTCGTTGTCATGGTGACTGATTATAGTAGTGAGTCTGTTCTCTTCCAGCCAGTATTCTCCTCTGCAGAGCCTGAAAAGGAGGGCCTTTGTTGATGTCTCCTGTACCGCGTACTGAAGCTTTCCAGGAGCCACAAAAAGACTTATGGATATATACATACCGTAATTGCTCGTTATTAGGCACATGTGCGTATCTCGACAGGAAGGAAATATACGCCTATAAGCGAGATGCGCTTAATTTTTGAATGACATTCGTCGAATAGTATTTCGAATTATAGCATTAAATTTTTCATGCTCTGTAGGATAGAGATGGCAGAGTTTCAGACTTCAGTGCTTAATAATGAGTAGCTGGAATGAGAGTCGAATGTCCGCCTAACGGCAAATATGCCCTGAGCGACTACGGTATATCAATATGAAGCACCCTTCCCTAGATAATGTTGCTCTTTCATAAAGCTAATTACAGTGGATGGACACAATTAGTTAGCTCTCCAGCCACTGTCCTCTAACAAGGGAACAGAGGGCCTGTTGTAACACTGGATACCATTTTTTTCCTGAGACAGTGATCCACCACTCAGATCAGTCACTTCCGTAGTGTCCCGCTAATACGCCCCCTTCGAAAATACGCCCTCCCCCTCTTTTTCACCCAAGTTCCTGCACAGGGTAGTTTGACTCGTTATAACGCCCCCCTGGTGAGCATCTTCTGGGAAGTTCTGACCTACACGTGCGCAATTTTGCAGATCGTCTCTCAGCTCGAGTAGTCACCATTGACCATTGACACCGACAGTACAAGTCATCTCACTGCCACTCTTCTGCATGAAATACCGTGGTTCATGACCGACAGTATTGCTGTTCTTAAGGATGGCTACAGCGAAGGCATCGTGAATGTTATGGCCCTTGAGTTGAAGTGGCAGCTCTTCTCGCCGACGTATAGGGAGACCACGCATGATGACCACGAACAGTACTGGCAATAGTTTGTACTTTTGTAACTGTGAACATGAACCTTGGCAGTGTCATGAACATAGCAAAACTTCTTGAGGGGGTGTATAATCGAGACTAATTGCGTACTCGAAAGTACGCCCCCTCCCCTCTTTGGGCTGGATGTAGTGTACAAAAATAGGGAGGGGCGTATTAACGGGACACTACGGTACTTGCCAGATTCAAATACCCACAATCGTCATTCGATGTCTATGCCAGCAGTGAAACATTTCCTAATGGTAGCTAAATTATACAAAACATGGCTTTGTACATACATAGCCTCGTCCCAGACCTTCTCACCCCAGTGTTTGTCGCTTGCAGTACTAACAAGCGACAAATGCTGGGGTGAGAAGGCCTGGGAACGAGGCTAGTACATACATTGATCTGCATAATTATTTGCATTGATTAATCTGTCCTGGGGGCTGCTTGGTGTCATAACAACACCAATTCTTGCATGTAATTGAGAGATGGTAGGGTTATGGTTAGGGTTGTAGGAGTGGTTGACAATGCGACATTCATGCCAAGCATAGTGTTCAACAATATTATTATTATTAATTTTCTTACAGTGTTTCATTGTCATGGTCATAATTTGCAATAAGTTTTCAAGAGCCTGGAATCGTTCCAGCATTGACTTGACCATTGTTTTTATTGTATCCTCACTGAGACTAAACTGAATGCTAGGAACCTCATTAACCCTTCTTGACCTCTTCTCCAGTGTTAGTATACTTTGGTTGTGGGACTGGCGTATAAGTCCTGAGTTGACATGGTTATGGTGCACACACATGGATGTAACTATGGGATCTCAGATGAACATGAAACACTTGGTAGGAATGCAAGTTGAAAGTTCCCATAATGTCTTGTATTCTTCATTGACTCTATTCATGTGGTTGCATATGTTGATGCCGAGTGTACCTTATTAGGAGTATGCATAATGAGCAGTGTATGAAGGAGTGGGTCCATTGAGCAGTGTGTGGAGGAGTGTGCTAGTTGAATTATGAGTGGGTCCATTGAGCAGTGTGTGGAGGAGTGTGCTAGTTGAATTAGGAGTGGGTCCATTGAGCAGTGTGTGGAGGAGTGTGCTAGTTGAATTATGAGCGGGTCCATTGAGCAGTGTGTGGAGGAGTGTGCTAGTTGAATCATGAGTGGGTCCATTGAGCGGTGCGTGGAGGAGTGTGCTAGTTGAATTACGAGTGGGTCCAATGAGCAGTGTGTGGAGGAGTGTGCTAGTTGAATAACGAGTGGGTCCAATGAGCAGTGTATGAAGGAGTGTGTTGAATTAGGAGTGGGGCCATTGAGCCGTGTATGAAGGAGTGTGCTAGTTGAATTACGAGTGGGTCCATTGAGCAGTGTATGAAGGATGGTGCTACGTAGGCGTGGGTCAGTTGTGCAGTGTGTGGAGGAATGCTTTAGTTGAATCAAGTGTGCCTATTGAGCAATGTATGGAGGAATGCTATAATTGAATCAAGTGTGCCTATTGAGGAATGTATGGAGGAGTGCTATAGTTGAATCAAGTGTGCCTATTGAGCAATGTATGGAGGAGTGCTATAGTTGAATCAAGTGTGCCTATTGAGCAATGTATGGAGGAGTGCTATAGTTGAATCAAGTGTGCCTATTGAGCAATGTATGGAGGAGTTCTATAATTGAATCAAGTGTGCCTATTGAGGAATGTATGGAGGAGTGTGGAGTATATGGAGGAGAAGGAGCAAGAAGTTATCATCCATCACCTGAGGAGTGAATGGATGTGGTGGCAAGCTCTGTATCTCTGCGTGATGGGAACAACTGTGGCCCACCATCTCTCATTCCTGAAATAATGACGTCGGATACGTATAATCTTACTCAAAGGAAAAAACACTTACCTACTACAAGTTGAAACACTTCCCTACTATGAGTGGAGACGAAAGTTCAAAGTACGTATATGATACTTTCTTGTAAATTAGCCAGGTTGGAGTCCATCTTTTGATGTAGTTATTTTGAAAACAAAAGTGATCTTAACCATCTGTTCCCTTGAGATCATCAGTGAAGTATGTCCACTGAACGGAAAGCAGTTACGCTTCAGCAATCCTTTGTTCCAATACACCTAAAGCATGTAACGAAGATATTCTTATCAGCTAATCTAGTGGAACCCACCAGGGAGGTAGCCTTGTTCACAGGCCTAGTTGAGTACCAAGTTACCGTAGTCGTGCGTTATTAAACGCAGCTCACTTATAGGCGCATATTCGCTGTTAGGCGCAGGTTCACCTCTCGTCCCAGGTACTCGCTGTTAAGCGCTGTAGTCTTCTTCCAGAAACTCTGCCATTTTCAATCATAAGGAGTGGAAAACAGCTATAATTCGAATTGAAGCGCACTTCCTATTCGAGGAATGTCGTTATTAATATATTCGTTATTAGGCGCATCTCGCTTATAGGCGCATATTTCCTTCCTGTGGAGTTATAAGCGCATGCACCTAATAACGCGCGACTACGGTATTGGCCTTCCTCTTCTGTGAATGGTGGCTTAAAAGAGTGAGCCAGTTGTAACTGGGGAGGTTGGGGGGGGGGGGGGGGGGGGGGGGGGGGGGGGGCTGATACCTTGTATTCATGACAGTAAGTGACAATTATAATGGAGCTATGTAGATTGTCTAGCATGGACACATACGTACATACAGCTATGGTTTGGATTTTTCTTTGTTCTACATTCTCATCTTGACTTCTCCTCCACAAGCACCAATTGGAAAGCGGGATGATATCATAATGAGATCATAATGAGATCATAATGATCCAGAGGGATTTGTTATGTGCAGTTCTATGTCATGCAGCAATATCCAGCAACTCAATTAAGAACTCGTGCATGTATCTGTGTCAGGTGGCTGTTTGTATGGTAGCGTTGACAACACTGATTTACGTACCATACGTCATCATGAGCCGCTCATTTGTACATTAGTACAGTGATAACTCTTAGAGATGGTATGCAAAACATCCTGGGGTCTACACAACTGTGAATACACCTGCAGATGCTGTCTGTAGTGTGATTCAATGATTTTAACACACGTGCCTTCAGTCTAGTACAGTGCATTGTTGATTGATGACCAAGAATTAAAGGGTTAGCCAACTGACCTGCTACTCATAGTCCCATTACTATATAGTAGCAAGCCTTATCTCCCGGTTACCCCAGCATTGTTGATGAGGCCTGGCATTGGCCTAAATGTGTGTCCTGCACAGTGGGTGACTCTAAAGTAACATCTAGCCTAGTGACTAAAGGTCACTGACCTTTCATGGCAAATAATTTCACCACTTTCAGGTCCATCTTCCAGCAGAGATAGCCTACAGTGGTATTCATCCCATCACATACGTGACTGCCCACCACATTGAACTCATTCTTCAGGTAATCATGTGCACAGATAAGTAGAATAGTTTTGTTCACCTGACAAGTTGGTCATACATACATCTGTCTTGAGGTTTGCCTGATCGAGACATACCCTTATAACTGTCTCTGAGTGAAGAAAGTTTTGTTAACTATCTTTCATATCTACATTTTCTCCCTCATCTTTTAGTCTGAAGTGCCCCTCGTATACTCAGCATTTAGAATGTCAGGCTACACTCCTTCACAGGTACGCTTGCTGGTACAGTTTTGTGCAACCACGATGTATTATATTGTCCAGATAGGAGTATATATGTACGTACGTAGGACATATTTTCTAATCCAGATTTGCCAGCACTGGGTGCGACAGTGTTTCTGGAACTTTCTGGACTGGCCTGAAATCTGTCTTTACTTCACGACCTGCACCGTCATGGGGCCAGACTACCAGGTATGTGGACAATGTGGTTGGTGGACAAGTGATAGTACAATTACCAGTACCTGCCCTGTCGGTGCTAAATGGCAACATAGCATAAAATAAGCTATACTCAACCAAGCTGGTATCCACAGCAGTGTTCATAATGGCCGCAAAGGACTGGTTAACCCTTTAACCACCGAATTCTTCCCACCAAGACAACACATTTTCATGCATTCAGCGCACACCACTTTCGTAGGTACTCCTCTCCCACAGCATTCGCTCCTCAGCGGCCAAACTTGGTGGGGCCCGCACACATGGAGAGACCTCTCTGGCAATACCGTTAATGATATTCATGACCCCCCACAAGCCCAGCAATCAGAGGTCAAAGGTGGATGTCAGCCGGATTTTCGCCCAGCATTTCCCTAAACTTGGGCCAGATCTGACTGATGGCACACCTTACACCACCAATTTGCAGGTTTTCTTGAGGCCCTGGGTGGGGTCTATGAATATCATTAGAATCAAAAATTCTCGGGTCAATGAATCTCATTAAAATCAAAAGACGCCCACGACAGCCCGAAGGGGGGGCTGCCGCCCCCCCTTCGAAACCCCCCCGCTTGTACGTTTAGTGGGGGAGGCGCGCCGAAATCTGACCAAATTTTTGAGTTCGTGCCTTAAAGTCGTCCCTAGGCCCTCTGAAGACTTTTTGGTCTCTTTTTGGACTGGCGAGAAGCCCTACAAGTGCATAGGGTCTAAATGACGCATTTATGCGTCAATAGGGCTTAAAGGGTTAAGTACCTACTACATTTGGAATGCTTTTCTGTTGTGTTTGCAGTGAGATTTTTCTGCAAATCAGAAAGCTTCTTCCAAGAATCGGGAAGTGTATTCTGAAGAAACCAACGTCTTCTTGTGAAGTGTGCTAGCTTTTGTATGTACATACGCTTCCAAAAAAAAGTGCAGCTTCATTTACAATTCTTCCGGAGCTTCATTTAGGTTTTCCAGAGCTGCGTTTAGGTCTTCCAGAGCTGTGTTTAGGTCTTCCAGAGCTGTGTTTAGGTCTTCCGGAACTGTGTTTAGGTCTTCCAGAGCTGTGTTTAGGTCTTCCGGAACTGTGTTCAGGTTTTCCAGAGCTGCGTTTAGGTCTTCCAGAGCTGTGTTTAGGTCTTCCAGAGCTGTGTTTAGGTCTTCCGGAACTGTGTTTAGGTCTTCCAGAGCTGTGTTTAGGTCTTCCGGAACTGTGTTCAGGTCTTCCAGAGCTGTGTTTAGGTCTTCCAGAGCTGTGTTTAGGTCTTCCAGAGCTGTGTTTAGGTCTTCCGGAACTGTGTTCAGGTCTTCCAGAGCTGTGTTTAGGTCTTCCAGAGCTGTGTTTAGGTCTTCCAGAGCTGCGTTTAGGTCTTCCAGAGCTGTGTTTAGGTCTTCCAGAGCTGCGTTTAGGTCTTCCAGAGCTGCGTTTAGGTCTTCCAGAGCTGCGTTTAGGTCTTCCAGAGCTGTGTTTAGGTCTTCCAGAGCTGCGTTTAGGTCTTCCAGAGCTGCGTTTAGGTCTTCCAGAGCTGTGTTTAGGTCTTCCAGAGCTGTGTTTAGGTCTTCCGGAGCTGTGTTTAGGTCTTCCAGAGCTGTGTTTAGGTCTTCCAGAGCTGTGTTCAGGTCTTCCAGAGCTGTGTTTAGGTCTTCCAGAGCTGCGTTTAGGTCTTCCAGAGCTGCGTTTAAGTCTTCCAGAGCTGTGTTTAGGTCTTCCAGAGCTGCGTTTAGGTCTTCCAGAGCTGTGTTTAGGTCTTCCAGAGCTGCGTTTAGGTCTTCCAGAGCTGCGTTTAGGTTTTCCAGAGCTGTGTTTAGGTCTTCCAGAGCTGCGTTTAGGTCTTCCAGAGCTGCATTTAGGTCTTCCAGAGCTCTTCTGTAGCATTAATCCGGCACAGTGACGGAAAGGCACATCAGTTGTTAAGACGCATACCGTATGAGCAACAAGTATGACTTTCCTGTTGGTTGCTATGAGCAACAAGTATGACTTTCCTGTTGGTTGCTATGAGCAACAAATACGACTTCCTGTTGGTTGCTATGCCGGTACAAGCAGGATGTATACACAGCTGCGTTTTTCTAGGTACGTAACTACGTACATACTTGTGGACCTGTGTTTAACTTAAACTTCCTGGGACAAGAAAGCATGCTTTGAAGAGAATGTGAGATGTACCGCCTCTGCAATGTTTGATTGCTGGTCACGACCTTGGTTGGCACATGTTTGCTCAATGCTGTGACGTTCGGCAACACAGGTAGCATAGTAAACAGAGTACATGAATGCATGGAATGTGTACTCGTGGGACATATGTACACGTACAGACCCTTTACTACTGACACTCCATACTGTATATATGCAGAAACGTTCGCTACATGTTATTTACCCATAGCATAATGTAAGTTCCGCCTGTTGTAGAGTAAACATGATGAAATAAATATACACTTGTACCACTGAAATATATCGCTAAATAAAATCCAACAACAAAGAACAAAACAAAAACTCCAAACTGAGTTTGGAAGGTTCCATTCCTCACGATCTAGCTCCAACATTATCTGCATGTGCATTGAAGGTCCAGCGGCAAGTTGGAGGAGGTATTTTCCCAGGGAATGTCATTGAGGGCGGTCATCTCTGAAGCAATGGTTCAAACTACCTGCAGGTTGCCAGGAGCTCAATAGTCCTTAGTCTCGACCACAAGTGGAGAAAGGTGCCTGCTGCTGCTGTGACATCTCCTATTGTTCCTGCATATACGTATTTGCACTTCCGATTCCTGTACCATGTATTGACTGGCGAAGAAAATCCAAAATGTTGCAAATAGAAGATCATCTATTGCCATCATTTACTGTCACTGATGGTAGCTTGAAATTATACACACTTGGTTAGACCTTAGCCACCTATGAGTACGATAATTCCGAGCGGACCTATTGTATTTCCATGTTATCATAATTATTAGTTGGAAGTTTATGCCTTAGTATGCAAAACAGGTATTCATTTGGTATCTCTGCCCCCATAGCTAATGGGGCATAATGCCAGCTATTAACTTCTAACCCCTGCTACAAATATCTTCTAATATTTGGAAATAGGGCATGAAATGAGTGTACCTTGCTCCTTCTGTTACAAGTAAACGACAATTACTCAGTTTCATGAACCCTTTAACAACCAATAATACCAATGTGATATGAGCCTTTCAGCTTCATGATGTCACTTCCTGTAATATCCTTATGGGATGAGTCATTCAAAGGGTGAAAATAGCATGGCCGTGTATGGACTTGGCTGTGAGAAATGTTTGGTCTCCCCCTTGGTTGGAGCCAAGTGGATATTGTCTCTGAGAAAACAGTCCTCTCGCCTAGTAGGGCCTCCATTTCTGGCAGTGAAGCTTTTTTCTCAGTGTAGACGGGCAATTGTCAGCCGAGAGCCGTGACTGTTGATTGCCCCTTGATGGGTGGGTGTGGTTAAAGTGATGAACATGTAGAGGGTTGCTCCATGCTCATGTGTGCAAGGTTTGGGGGGGTTTAATGCATGCGTAGGCTAAAAGAGACCGCCAGTGAAAATAATTCATCTGTGAATGGGTTAATGTGGATTTAGTTAAGAGTCATAACAGGATGGTTGATTGCAGTCCTGTGTGCAGTTTGGAGCACGAATACATGAGTGAATGATATGTTTAAGGCTAATAGACTCATTTCAAAAAGAAAGCAAGGAGGATTGGGAGTGTGTTTACATGCAGGCACAAAATGTCATATGCCTGTTACATGCACAAATGCATGTTGCATGCTCAATAATTTGCAGGTGCAATCTTACAGGCAGCTTTGCTCATGTCAGCTGCGGCTCCCGATTGCATCCACTTGAGCAAATTACGCCCACATCCCTTGCAGCCCCTGAAGGTTCCAATGTTAATGTTCCTGTCTGAGCCTTGAATAGAGCTCTCTGATTGGTTAAGCTATTGTCATCACCTGATCCTGGACAAAGGTGTGAACTAAACTAAGATTAATGAGTTTTCAGATTTGTTATCTTTTGGCACATTCGAGTATTGCATACTCTCCTATTTCCTTGGTTGAAGTTGTTCGTGAAATGAATGCACCGTTTTGTCTGCTTGGATTTTCCAAACAAAGCTATTACATGACAACTAATGGAATAAAGAGATGCAGACATACGTATGATTTAATTATCCTCCTCCCTATTCCTTAACGTGCTATAGTCAGTTCTGCCAATGTGTCTGTGGGTGGGGAGAGTCTCAGCATAGTGCCTCAGGTGCTAGGTAACTAGATACTAGTGCGTGCCACCAAACAAGGTAGAGATATCTCTAAGTGAACTTAGCTTCTAGAGTAAGCGTAGTCACAAACAAATTCAGAAAGTTTCGGTCCATCATGCAGTTCATAGCATGTATGTAGCAATGGATGAGCCTGTAGAACATTACGTGTAACTGTACCTCTCACTCTTACGGTTGATGTGCCTTGCTTGTCCCTCTATGATTATTGCACAGCTGGTGCAGGCGGTGTGCCAGAGGAGTATGAGTTTTCTCAGTGTTTGTCACACACCAACCCACAAAGGGCACATCAGTTTATCTACTTGCTTGTATTACGGTACTACTATGTATGAAGAATCTCCAGTCATTGTGAGCACAGGATTACACAGTGGCCTATAGGAAGTCGTTTGCCTTCAGAGCTATTTAGGAGTGGACTAGCTCCCAGAGGAGTAAGGAAAAGCAAATTATCTACAGTGTACATGTTGCTGCGGTATGAGGAAGTGTCTGTAAATTTAGTTTACAATGCAAGTTGCACAATGTCATTGTTCCTTTCACCAATCACCATGTAGTTCTGATGTGATATCATCTGGTACCGATATCCTAATTCTGCTCCGTTCTGATATCATTCTAGGACAGAGAATTCTGCTCCGTTCTGTTATCATTGGGGCGAGCCTCACATAGTCGTGCTCTCCAGGATGTCCGTCCGTTCGTCCATCCGTCCAGTTGGTGTCTGTCCGACGTCCGGTGTTTGTTTAGCGTATGACCGTATATCCAAGTGGAAAATCGTAATGTTGCGCCGCCCGCCCACGTGCTGAATCAACAACACGCGTACAATTCACCTAGCATAATGCACGACAGTACCGGTACAAACTACGTACTACAGACTTGTTAAGAGCTGCAGAGGTCAGAGAGATTCTCTCTGTAACTTGGGATACTCCTCTCAGGTACAGTGGAGCCTCGTTCCCATTCCCACGCCCAGCTTTTCATTGCCTGCCGTACTTCGCTTGCAGTACGGCAAGCGACGAAAAGCTAGGTGTGGGACTAGGAACGAGGCTACCATGAACTTGAAACTGCAGCTGCAGACCGCCAATGATGAACGACAATTGGCTACATCACAGCCCCCACCCCCAGCTTCCCTTATTAGCTGCGCCGCGCCGCCCGGGCCTCCCAGCCTACGATCACTCAGAGAATGATTATTGGCATGCAGTACGTCAGTTTGTCAGGCGAGCCCCACAATGCCCTAGTTCTAGGACAGGTTGTATGATATCCTAATTCTGCTCTCGACTGTTCTGATATCATTCTAGGACAGATTGTATGATATCCTATACATGTAGAATTCTGCTCTGTTCTGATATCATTCCAGGCCAGGGTATGAATATCCTTCGTTCTGATTAAGTCTCCACAGATGCAGTGATATGTGATACTGTATTTAATATACTGTCCCAAGAATGTAAACAAAACTGCCAGGTGGAGAGCAAGTGTGGTATGGATATACATATTAGCCTCGTTCCCAGGCATGCCTAGGAGCTATGTGGTAGCATACCTTGGAGCTATGTAAATAGTTATGGTAAAGCTGCATGCCTTAAATGGAGCTATCAAAGGTGAAGTGATCCCAACATGGTCTGAAATTTCATTATTGTTGTTCATTTCATGTTAACATCCACAGTTATGGAAATGCTAGCTGGGGTATGCACTTAACAGCAAAGGCCTGGGGTCAGTGTAGTTACGCAAGATAAGTGATGGTTAATGGAAGCTTCCTTAAGCTGTAACCACCCTTTGATTACATTAGGAGACCTACAGAGGGCACACCCATCGGACTCAGATTTTCTAGCAGTTATCTCGAACCATGTAAGTTTCCAAATGCAGTATGTTTTCTGTTTTCGAAAGGACTCTGTGATCATGAAGAGGTTGAGCCAATGTTCTGAAGTAGCCAAACTAGCAGCAAGACGAAGCACCTTGACCCTGTAAGGTACACAAACAGCTATTTAAGACCCTTGAGAAGGTTAGGTCTGTGTTGCAAGGTTTCCTTTTTTTTTTCACTGGACAGACCACAAGATGACGGAAAACCCATTGCTTCACCCCACTTTGCACATTAGCAAAATGCATGCATAAAAGCATTTCAATCCATGGGGTTTGTTTATTCAGCCGGATAAACTAATTTTTCTGTGCTTACAACAGGATTTGCAGGGTCTTACTCTCCGCGATTGGGGTTCCGTACACAACATGAGGTTGGTTCTTGTCAGGAAAAAATATTTCCAGCATGTGCACCCTGTGTGGTCTTCCCATGCAAAAATGACATATTCCAACCACATATCCCACAACTGCTATTTGTATACAAATCTCATGCGTGTTGACAACCCCTTGCAAAGCTATTTGGTGCATCACAGCATACAGTACTACCCCACCAAAGGGCATTTTGAAAATCCCAGGTATGGGAGCTATGTCAATGCCCACATGGGTGCTACACTGTGTCCTGCACCCTGTTAAGGAAATGAATGGAGTTAATGAGATTCACAAGCTGATTCGTGGTTATAGATTAATACTTCTTGCAGTACTTTAGTGGTATTTGTGGTAAACAACGTGTTTATATTTACATTCCTGGCCATGGGTTGCCCTTCATGTGTGGCCGTGGGTGACAGTTCACCGCACCACTGTAGCGAACCCAATTCTCCTTTGGCATTTGTGGTTGGTAGTGGCGGTCTGCATCAACATACATAGCTTTCCAAATGACGAATGAAATCTTTGTGTGCGTCAGAGAAATATTATTGTTAAAGCCCTGGGGGAAATAAACTTGGGAATTGACGTCCAACCAAACATGGCTGGTTTTAACTATATATCCATATTCGTGTTTGGGTGTCGCATCTGTAAATAACACATCTGAGGGTTTTTTTTTGAAATAGTAAATTGACTCTCTTAAATTTACTGATGCTCCTACAGAGCAGTTAGATATTACACGTTGGTTTTGTTTCACTGTTTGTGTTGAAGGCAGCTGCTACTTATGGCTGCCACACTTGGATGAAACTGCTTCAACTGTATCTAGCTTAACACCTTAGTTACACCATGCATAACTACAAAGTTATGTTGTGCAAAGCAAAAAGTGAGTATTGATTTTAACGTTTTGCAACACGTATTTTACAAACAACTGATGATGCAGAGAATGGCCGCAACTAACACCACAGACTATAAGAGGATGTGGTTCACATTCCAAGTACAATACTGAAAGATGTAATCAAGACTATATCATTCATTCTCAGGTTTACTTCTGTGTTTCAGTACTAAAATACCTGGAGCCTGCCATCCTGGAGCACACACAGGGTCAGAGCCTGCTGGTATTTCTGAAGGTGAGGTACTTGTTTATTGCTTCACAAAATAATGTAACAAGTAGAGGAACAAATGAGCCCAACCATAAGCAATTTAAAACGCACAAGAATATTAATTAGGTCTACTCATGAACAGGGTGCCTTACTAGGTGCGCTGAAATGGGATAAGTGGTGAATGCGAGGGATTGCATTAGCAAGCTGCATGACTGAGAAGTAACCAGAATGGGGTAGTTTGCTGAGTGGAGGCAGGACCAAGCCATAGTCAGCAGCTCAACTCAACATGTTGATATAACGTAAATTATGATAGTCACATTGCCTGTTCATTTTCTTAGGCCTTATGTGTGTATGTATACTCATCCTGACAGTATGGACATTCAGGCCGGGGCTAGTAATTTTCTGCACAGAGCTGAGGCATGGAGGAATTCCCTATGCCTTAAGTGCAATTCATGGGCTACGTACATATATGGAACCTGCCATGCTCTATCATTGCTCTATCATTTCTCTATATCACCCTCAACTGTTGTCATATCTATTGGAGATCAATTTTCTTACCACACCTGTACTCTACTTCAATGCAGGAGGAGTGTTTGCAAGGTTTCCACTGTGCAGACTGGCTACATTTCATGCAAAATCTTGAGTCCAAGTTTAGAACCATTGTATTGAAGGCAATGAAACTGTTCTCATGAGTAATGCCCATCATACCACAGATACAATGTTTTGTCTTGCTTGTTAACCGCTGCGTGGGCATACTGCGCATATCTAGGTTGCATGACGTCATTGTCCTATGAGCTTGCGCGTATATAAAGTGCGCGTCCGTGCAGGCATTCACCGAAAGTTCTCATAAAAATCTTCACGAAATGGACCGAGTGAACAGAAACCCAGAGCAAATGTAAGTGAACGATCTGTGGACAGCAGAGCGCATGTGTCCGGGTATGCACTCCTGGTCACACGCAGAATGTGCACTGCACGTAAATTCTCAGCTAAGTAATTAAATTTTACCTCCCGTTCTTCTCTTATCTCTCTCTAGCATTTCACGTTCCACGGAGCTAGGTCTCCAGCTGCGCATTGCTGCAGAACGAGGCAAAGCCCGTGAAGTGAAGCGACTCCTAGCAGCAGGCGCCACTCTAACCAGAGATTCGGTATGTGGCTACGTCACTTCGGACATAATATTATCTAACTTAGAACGACCTCGTTACAGTAGCAAATTGTTATCATAATTTTATTCATGCAGTGAAATGTTCTTTCTCCTACAGAACGGCCTCACTGCTCTGCACAAAGCTGCAAAATGGGGACACACAGCCGTTGTAAAACAGCTCCTAGACAGCCGAAGCTTCAATGTGAACATGCAAGATAAAGTAAGCACAGCACCTTGTATGTCATTCATGAATACTGAAGTGATTATTATTCATAATGCCTACCACACTAGGTGGACGTAGGCGGTCTTTCCATTCATGATTGTGAATGACCATATGTTACTTGCTCTTGCACATACAGTACGGATGGAGCCCATTGCACTGGGCTGCATGGAACGGCCACATGTCCACCATACATGCACTGGTGGCTCAGAGCAGATGCCTGGCAAACATCACCGACAAAGTAAGGGAAACTGTATTCAACAGATTTTGTAAATGACTAATCTTGTAGTATTTCTTTGTTCCATATTTGAGTGTCCCCCTTGATCCTTGATCCCCTCTAATTTATTCAGAGTGGTTCAAATGCTCTACACTGTGCTGCATTGAACGGCCATGCCGGTGTCATCAGAGTGTTGGTGCCAGTGAAATGCAACATGAACCAACAAAGAAAAGATGGTTGGACTCCTCTCCAGCTGGCCTGCTGGAATGGCCACCAAGATGTTGTCCACGAGCTTATTGTCTGCAAGAGCAAAGTCAACATGAGAACTATGGTAAGTAAAAGATTGTTTCTTTGGGTGCAAGTTTATATTGTTAGCGATCTGATTTTGTCTGGAAATGACACAAGTTGAACTTTCTTTCTCTCCTTATGTGCCTTGCAGGAAGGAATGGGTGCCCTCCACCTAGCTGCTGCAAAGGGCCACGACGAAATCGTTCAAGAACTTCTTGACGCTGGGGTTGCCCCTGACATGCAGGATAAGGTATGCATGTTGATTTATGTAATCTGTGCACGTTGCTAGGATACTCCATTAGCCTACAGACATAATTATCATACACTGCTATGGAAATGTAATGAGACAATGTGGTTGCACATGCATGCACACCTGGTTTCTGGTTTCTTGTTTACCCAAATTATGAGAAACAGCCTGAAGCACTTCAGAACCATTTCGGGTTGTCAGTATAATATACTGTTTATTTATGGCAACCGACGAAACACATGCATATAACACATTAGCAACACAATAAATGTTGATGTTACTGGATTCGTGTCTGCATTCTTGTTGCATGTTAGCATGTCAGCATGTACTCCTGACCTTGCATAGCCGATTCACTCCCCTTCCCGGTTCTCTTCATGCAGCACGGCAACACTGCTCTCCATGAAGCCGCCAAGTGGAGACACCCCAGCACTGTGCAATTGCTAATGCATTCTGACTGCCGTATCAACATGCGAAATGCCCAGGGCGAGACGCCAATGGAAATTGCCAGAAGGGAAGGGTATAATGAGATTATCGCCCAGTTGTCTGGACTGGGAAACTGCAACTTGCATGAAACCTGTGGTTGCTCAGAGCTACGGAAATTACTCTTCCAAAATAAGGAAATGCTAAAGACTGATGACCTGCGGAAGATCAAATTGGCTTGCCAGGACGGAGAGAGCATAGCAGACCAGCTCGAAGAGAAGATCCGTCGCACAAGTGAGTCCAGGGTTCTCGAGATGGAACATTCATGGCAAGAAAGGTTAGAACTTGCCAGGGCTGAACTTTTGGCACAGTACCAGTCAAGAATCGCAGAAGTCGAGCAGCAATGTAAGGTGAAGGTGGAACAGATCGAGAGACGATGCTCAGAGAGACTGCAAGCGGCAAGAACAGTCCTTGCTGACGTGATACAAGTGGAGCGAGTTCCCTCGGCCCCAGGATCTTTCAGACGCGCCCCTTTCGGTAGTTCTTCCAGCATCATGGACTTCCAGTTTAGAGCAAATTCGTTGTAAGCTATCTTCAACCAACTTTCTCATCTGTCTTTTCCTTTTCTCAACTTATTTGTATACCCAACTTTGATTCAAAATTGTGCATTCACTCAATGGATTGACAGTTGTCACTTTTTATAGCTCTCTGAGTATGAACTGAAAGATCATATGTGTGCAGCGTGCTACTTCTGCAAGGAATCAACTTTGAACACTAGTCTACTATAACATGAAACTGATGCAGCAATCTAATACTGTATACGCGTATTTACGACACAGTACCTGCAAAGCAGTCCTTTTGGAAGCTCAACTATATACATGGCTCCAGAAATCTTTAAATGCTGGGAGTCCTGCATGCATTCCAAGACTTACGATCACTATCGGCTATATATCCTGGTAGTCATCACAGGAGAAACTAGCTGTAGATACAGGACTGGACGGGCACCGTCATATTGTCACAGTTGCTCGATCCATGATTGCACCGTCCACACGTGGTTTGAGCTCGAGTCGATCCACTTCACTTTTCAGTTTCCTGCAAAGACCACATGCATATGGGCACTCCTCTACGCAAAAATGAAACTTTAAAATTGACTCGAATGGCACATGCGGATGGTGCGATCATGGAGCAACTTTGACGATGATGGCGCCCATCCAGTCCCGTATCTACAGCTATATAGTGTATCCTGGTATTGACTATTCACAAAGCTTGTATATAGTGTCAGTTTCTCAGAATAAAGTTCTACATTGATGCGTAATGCACAATACATTCAACTAGTTTCATGTAACCCGTCCAGCGTCAGAACTTCTCTGCCATGATGAGAACAATGAGAGATGACCAGCCAGTGAATGGATGAGTACCCTGCATGTGTGTGTATGTGCGTTGTGCATTGTGTGTGTGTTTGTGCGCACGTGCGTGAGTATATGTGTGTGATGTGTGTGTGTGTGTGTGTGTGTGTGTGTGTGTGTGTGTGTGTGTGTGTGTGTGTGTGTGTGTGTGTGTGTGTGTGCATATGCGAGTGAACATGAGAGTGTGAGTGTACACTGTGGTCTATAACTGCATTAACGATTGCAACAGATCACGATCCCAAAAGTAGGTGGGGTCTATAACTGCATTCCTTAACGATTGCAACAGATCACATGATCCCAAAAGTAGGTGGGGTCTATAACTGCATTCCGATTGCAACAGATCACATGATCCCAAAAGTAGGTGGGGTCAATTAAGGACTGGGATATGGTTTAGGTCCACAAGCCCATCTGCATGTGATGATCGTCAAGCTGAGTTCCCGCTTCCTGAGGATGGCGTGCAGCAGCCGTTGTGAAGTATGTGTGGGGGGAAGTTCCAATGGGGCCACTGAATATGGGCCTAACTCATAATTAGAATCATTACTGGTATCAGATTTCCTCTGCAGCCATAACTACCTCAGAGCGACATAAGGTGCAATATGTTCTGCAGTGCAAATGAATCTCCAGAAACTTTACGTCACAGTAACAGCTGTGTACACAGTGTATAAGACTTCGATTGTGCTCCTATGTAAGAATCTGATCATGCAGTGGGGATTATACAGATGCACAACCAGTAGCCTCATATCCATACTCCTTCTCACGGAGGAAAGGAAGAAGACATGCATTGGGGTATGAGGACACATACGGAAGCGGAAGGTCAGTTCTCTAAGTTTCAGTCTAGCAAAATTTTGATTATAGTGTAGCAACAATTAATGTGTAGCTTAACTGAACCTTTGGCTACTGCATGGACACGCCTGCAAGCAGCAGAATGAATGCGTGAATCCCTCTACAGTTATCCTTGGCGCTTGGAATTATACTGTAATTCAGCAGCAGAACCCGATGTCGACAGATCGATGGCGATTGCATCTACTCCTCATTTATGCCAAAATTGTATTCTAAGTGAGATAGCCCCACCCTGATGTGTTGGCTATGTCAAGCATTCCCTCACGTCAGGAAGCACGCAACATGGAAGTGAACTCCTTACCAACCATAACAAAATACAACACAGAAGCAGAAATGTATAGTAATATATCCCCCCCCCCCCCCCCCCCCCCCCCGCCTCCACTCCCCAAATTTATTGCCGAATTAGTTTCTGCACTGCATGGCACAGTGTAGGTTATCTAAAGGAATTCTATTCTTAAATGTTTTTTTTCATTCCACACTGCCTATTTCAAAATATCTTCACATGGGTCCTAGCTGGTCTGGTTTAGCATAAAACAATCATTCAGTGGCAATCTCTCCATGGCAACAGTAGCTAGCAGGTATGCACCATTTCTTAGCCCCTCCCACACGAAGCAGAGACCAATCTTTATACGGCTCAGCTCTGCAAGAGGTCTGCAATCAGAACCGCGTCATCTGTTGTTTGTTGCGTCATGTGACCGAACAATGGTCAACAACTTCCCTTCCAAGGTGTAATCAAATTCATAGTAACAGCATTATAATATTCACTGCCAACAGTTCAGACCTGGAGTCCATCCGCACATGCTCTATATACTGTGTATAATATTCACTGTGAACAGATAGAACTGGAGGCTAAAGTCCATCCACACAAGCCTCCCCTACATGCTTCCTTGGTGTAGTTTGCTATATATAGTAACATGCCCAGGGTCAGATTACACTTCAAAGCCAGTAGACAACCTGAGTACTTACCATGCTGTGAATATAAACACTGGTCATTATGAATTTAGGTACACTGGTATAAAAACTGAAGCGTATTCACGAACCCAATAATTGCTATATAGCCACACATATTCTACATTCCAGTGGTTACATACCCACTTTTTCTGCCACATTAATTAGCAACGTTTACCCCATTTGCTAGAAGTGTGTGTGGCAGGGAAACTACTGGAAATCCATAAACAAGAAGGATCTCTGCAACAAGCCAACATGTCACTAACCTCTGATTGCAAATTACATGAGCTTACTACAGTGTAGTTGCATATGTGGCCGGGGGGGGGGGTCGGACAAGGTCTGTGCACACGTGGTAGAATTAACATTCCATAGGTATAGTGCACAATGATATACAAGAAGTATGCGGAACTAGCAGACTAGTAACAGCTCTAGTGCTGAAGTTTAGCGGGGCACAGTGGGGTGCAATCGCTGTATTGACTTCTCACCTGATGCTAAACACTTGAGTGCAGTCGACAAGTCTGATATTCTCGGTGAGTCTGCAGAGGTATTACAATCTTCTACCTCCCAAGCATCAGTATTGCTGCTAGTCAGCATCTGTAGCTGTACGTAGTTGAGTGTTCTAAGGCATTGTTCCTAAATCTGATTCCACAATATCTGAAGAGAGAGCTGCTATGCAAAACGAGCAGAGAGTTTATCAGACTTCTGCATAGAGAGCTGACAAGCGATGAACTGCTAACGTAGACGAATGAGGGGGAGTGAAGCTGCTTGTACTGTATGGTTTGTGAGCATCCCAAATAGCGTGAGTGACTTGTGGCAAGTGGTTAAAGCATTTGACTGTGGCCAAAAGTCCCTGGTTGTCGAATCCCACCTGTTGCTTCACCGGTGAAGTGCTTTCTTTAACCCTCCTCCCCTTGGGAGAACAGCCACAGATTTTACATAAGATGGTCAGTCACTCATGCATAATTCCTACCTTTCCTGTTCCGATGTCATCATCATACTGCTCCCATATGTACCCAGTTCTCACATACTGCTCATGCATATTCCGGATAGGTTTGCCCTGGAGTGAGAATAGCCCATTGAGGAGTGAGGGGAGGGAGGAGTGAGGGGAGGGAGAGGGGGGGGGGGGGGGGGGGGGGGGGGGGGGGGGAGAAGTGAGGGGAGGGAGGAGTGAGGGGAGGGAGAGGAGGGGAGGGAGAGGAGAGGAGGGAGGGGCCAGGGGAGGGAAAAGGGGAGGAAGTGAGGGAGAGGACCAAATAATGTTGGCTTCTTATTGTCATGGAAACTGGTGAGGCCAGATTATTAGGGAGGGTAGTACTAAAATCCAGAATGAAACGGAAAACGGACCGGAAAACGGACTGAGTTTTTTCATGCCCGGGCACCATATATTTGATCGTGCAGCGAAGAAAAGTTTAGTAGCACAGGTCCGCAGTCCGCCAGACAGTCACCAGCACCCAAGTTTGCAGTCACAGTGGCCACGGGATTATCCGTGGTATCACTCTGAACATCGCTGAGCCACCCGAGCGCCACCCTCCCGGGTCTGGCTTCGGCAGACTTGACTGCCCTTCTGTACATGAGCGCTTAAGTAACGTTGCTGCATTGCTCCTATGCAATTATATTCGTGACAGGCAGGTTGGCACGCGAGACTAGGTAGATCGTGGTGTAATTGTACTGATCTGAGCTGTGTACCAGACTTGAGAGAGGAGTCATTGTCTGGCTGCAAGGCGCTGGTCACCATTCATCCATGGCTGCATGGACCTGTGGCATTGGTGATCATCCGCTGGACTGCGGACCGGTGGTACACTAAGCTAAAATGTAGTTTTACTGTGCGATCGAGTAGATGTCATGTCGAGCACATGGAAACCCGCCAGTCCATTTTCTGGTCTGTTTTTCAGTCCGTTCCGTGTTTCAGCCACAACTCTAAGGTGTACATGAAACTTGAGTTTTCACTCCTCCGTTTCCTTTAGCCCTTAGTTGGCCATAAATATCATGCACCATCTTACGGAACACAGCTAGTAGTGATGTGTTGCTTCAGACGCCATGGTAACAATCAAGAGCGCATGAGTTGTTTTTTCACGTCATCATGCGCTCTTACAGAACACGGCTAGTAGTGATGCGTTGCTTCAAACTACACGTGCACACAGTTATGGTGCAAATGCAGTAATTGAAAACACAATTCTATAATTTCAGTTTTATGGGCCCTTTGGCATCCATTAAAAAGTAATAAGCTCTCTTTGTGTAGCAGGCGTAGGTAGATATCGGCAGTCAAACATTTGTGTGGCAGAAATAGAAAACCATTCCCAGTGCGATCGGTTCATTACACACACATTGGTGGCAGTTGGAATGAGACATACATAGAGAGCTGCAATCAAACATACCAACATGTTAGTGTCGTGCCCAGACCCTCCCGCATGTGGGAAAAGAGGGTCTGATGTTGAAGTTCTGAGCAGTGTCGCAAGGGGAGGAGCCATTCTCAGATTTGAGAGCTCGAATCAGATGGCAGAATGCAGGCAATCAGGCACACAGCAGCATATAATATATAGAGTCTCGTACATAGTGAAAGTTGTCTCGCAACCTCTCCCATAGACTTTGCAGCCATCTTAAGCTTTTATGAACTGTGCTATGTACAATGTAATAGTAGTCTACTAAGTCTATATGCTCTGAAGCATCGAGTTCCAGATTTAAAAATGCAATTGTGACATTCTTTTTTAAATTACATCATATGCCCTGTCTCGTGTGACAAGAAAGGTCACTAAGAACACCAGACACCCTTCCACTTTTTGGGGGGAGGATCTGGGAACGAGACTACCAACATATGTATCTGTATTACGGTTCTGTTGCAGAGTTGCCCGGTACTACAAGGGACCTCAACTACGCAGGTATAAACAGCTGTTGTATACTCAGGAGGGACCCCTGCTATGCAGTGAAGATTGTGACCATGTATAGGACATTCGACCATATATGGATCCAACCTAATTGGTGCCTCAAGGCATAATTAATGCCTGTTGAGTGGCTTATTTACAAGGTGTGAATAAATGTCCAATATTCATATTCAAGCTTGGTGAACATATGACTAGTCCATACCTAGCCTCGTTCCCAGGCTCCCCCCTGTGTGCGGTGAAATGTTTCTTCACCGCGCATACCAACAGGAGCCTGGGAAAGAGCATACCCACCTTAGCTGTTCATACAGCTCTCTGGCTTGTATCCTGTAGGGTCCGTCACTGTTGCCATAGTAATGCAGTGCCCTGACACACAGGTAATTCATGTTGAGCCAGATAGCACCCCTCCAGTAGGGCGGGTCATGCTCCGTGTTGTACTGGAGTGAAAGGTGAAGCAGTTAGAGAGATACTAGGGGGATGTAGCTGGAGTCCAGGGTTTCATGGGAAGAGTGGGGCAACACAGGACCCCTCTCCCAACCAAAAAGCTATATAGCTGCTTTATAAGCAAGGAAAGCCAATAATTTAAAATTTGCATGCACCATGTTCAATGGAAACACTTCAGATCAGATTACTTGTTTACATAATTAGGTCACTAAGAATTACTGGAGATTACTAGAGATTACTACAGATTACTACAGATTACTAGAGATTACTAGAGATTACCAGAGATTACTAGAGATTACTAGAGATTACTAGAGATTACTAGAGATTACTGGGGATCACTATAGATTACTAGAGGTCACTGGAGATTGCTATACAATGTTCATGAGCACTATCTACACAGTACAGGGTAGCATCAAGGCTCAGAGAGTACATCCCTAGTAATCCCCAGTAATCTCCAGTAATCTCCAGTAAACCACTAGTAATCTCTAGTAATCTCCAGTAAACCACTCCAGTTGATGGAAGAGGTTTGAATCCCAGCTGGATCCTTTCTTGGCATGGCACTACCATTGTATAGCCATACGTAACTTTTGGCCAACTCATTTCTCTCCACTTTCATTTGGTACTGAAAATACGTGTGGTTACAGTGACCACTTTACAAGGTCATATCCATACCTTGTTGTAGAAGGGGTCATTTCTTGCCAGTGATCGTATCCCATAATCTGTCCAAAGCAACTACAGAAGAGAATCAGATGTAGAATTCAACATGGTACTACGATTATTGTAGTGGCTGGTTGGTGGTTGTGACAAGTACAGATTTTGAGGTTTGAAAAGAATGGCTTTACTGAACTATTTGCTACCAATACAAAATGTATTTTGGACACTACTCTCTCTGAGTCTCTGGCATCTTCCAACTTACATAGCAGCAGATGCTAACCCGTCCGGTGATGTACGCGAGTGCAAACCACAAACACGGACACTCGTTCACAGACGAATGTGGAATCAATCAAAAGAGCGCTCACTCTCCTTGTAAGGTGAGTGGGGTGCTCTTTGCAACACTTGTGAAGTGAGCTTGCCATAGCAGTTCCCTACAAGAGCGTGGTTGCCACTTGCCACTCATTCGATACTTTACACATTGCATGACATTTATATGCAAGATAATACTACTTGCTGTTACCATAGCGACATACACAAAAATAACAACATACAGGTCACATGGCAGTGTTCCTCACTGATTTGTTGCGGAGTCTATCAAGGATGTAGCCAAGCTTGTCGGAGTTCGGTGACACAATTCTCAGGAGAAAAGGGAATAGATTCACATAGCCAAAGCTGTTTATGTGCCTGTGAAGGAGGAGGAAATGTGAACAGGGGCAGAGGGACACCCAGGCATGGGTCACTGGAATTTGAACACAGTTTAGCTGAAATTTACCTCAACATCGGCTCCCTCATAACCTTCCTCTTCTTATACGCTGTAAGAAAAAAGATTACATCCAGCATGTCTATAGAGAGAGGCCTTCTCACTGCCTCTTGCAGTACATGAGGAGAGGCCTGGTAAAACGCGTCACATATATACCTGGACACAGGGGCACATATGGAGCAGTGGCACATTCCCGGAAAACGTGCAAGAAATTCTTGGGTTCAGAAAGCCGCCCTACAGCTGCATGGAGCCTGAAGCCACACCTCCATACTCCACCCAACATCCAGGTATATATACGTCATTGCATATCACTCATGACTTTCCCAAACGTTAGTACTGCAAGCGACAAAGGCTGGGGTGAGAAGGCCTGGGTACGAGGCTAGATGTCCAAACAAAAGACATCCACTGTTCAGTACATGCCTTCGGCAGCTCGATGCGCCCTTGTTACTACTACCCTTGTAACCAACCGGATGGTATAAGAACAGCTGTATTGTATACACTTACTCCAACTGTTATCACATGATCCCGATATACCGGTCTCTTCCACAATATGCTGTATACACTACGTATCTACAAGATAATGGTTGCTGTATTCTTTGAGGCCCATATGGAACACGTACGGAACAATAGCAGGAGCACTAGATGGTTACCCACAAGATAATTTGCTTTGGCAGTTGCCATGACAATGGGTACTAAACGCAGCATACATCAAGCCAGTCTAGCCTCTCTCCGCCCGGTCAGTCAAGTGGCGCGTGCTCTCGCTTGACCGGCCAGGCGGAGAGGGGCTGGTGGCTAGACTGACATCAAGCTAGTCTTGGTCCCAGACCAAAACCTAGCCTGGATCAGTTTCAGTATCATACTGGAGGTGATATGTGTGTTGGATGAAGGAGACTAGCACTAAGTAAGACAGATCATGGCTACTGCGTTCTATCAGCACTTCAGGATCACAGAACCCAGCAGCCATGTTGTACGTGCCAGTCTCACGGAGTGGTGTCTGTTCTCACGTACTGGGTAGGTTTGGTTGCTGAGGGTGAACCTTTACCAGCTTCACTGCTGATGTATGGAGGCCATAATCACTGTACGTCTGTGAGGGATGAACAAAAGCAGCTAAAGTTTGAGAAACAAAATGGATTCAAACTCAGCGTATGGAACCAGAGAGAGAGAGAGAGAGAGAGGGGGGGGGGGGGGGGGGGGGGGGGATCACATGCAGTATGGTGAGTATGGACGTGCTTACGGGGTACGCAAATTCCGTATCGCTTAGAATTTCAAGAGCTCAGAGTAGTGTGACGGATGCTGCGAGTGATCGAAGCCATGAAGGATGACCTTCAAGTCGGCAAGTTGGCTTTGTCTGCCCTCTCGTTGTGAATTCACTGTCAGCTGCAGGATGCCCCAGTTGAATATGGAGATTTTATTCCCACCCAAGGCCCCAGACATGTTTCACCACAAAATTTTTGGGCTAAGCAGGTAAATTATCGGTGATGTTTGAACGAAGATATCCGGAGAACGGGAGAAGCTAGAAAGACAGGACATGCACCACAGGATTGTCCATTCTCAGTACATTCTTGAGATATCCACATGTGGGCCGTCAGATTTGGAGCTACAGGCCTCTGAATCCAACCATGTTTAGTGGATTTTGAAGTGTATGGTGAATTTGTCCTAACATGGCTCATGAACTACGCACGTTATGGAGATGGGAATTGCACAACTGGATAGAGCAAAGATCAATCTTGTCAAAGTGGTCTTTGTATTGGGTGACAACCCTACTGTGCTTGGTGCTTTGAACGCCTCAAACAAACCATTCTTCAAGATTTGATGCCTAGTGTGCAGTTTCTTCTCAGCTCAATTGAATCGGTCACAGGTGGAGAATAGATCGACCTAGAGCCTTGCACTAACGGTCTCTGCAATACTATTATGGGAGTTAGAGTAATAAGCTCTTGATACAAACACCAACACGAACACACCAGCTTTGAGAGTGACAATAGCAGGGTACCAACGAGAAGGATTTGAAACTTGCCTTTCTCTTCTTGTCCCAGTGTAGTGAATCCAGCAACTTCTGATCAGTCAGCCTCTTACGAGTTACCTTGTAAGGTAAAGAATTCTCTGGGAGGGAAGTGTGTGTTATGTGTTATGCGGGATGGGGTCGGGTGGAGGGAGGGATGTGTGATTGGAAGGTGTGTGAGGGGAAGGCGTGTGAGGAGGTGTGTGAGGGGAGGATGTGTGAGGGGAGGGTGTGTGAGGGGAAGGTGTGTGAGGGGAAGGTGTGTGAAGGGAGGGTGTGCGAGGGGAAGGTGTGTGAGGGGAAGGTGATGTGTGTGAGGGGAAGGTGACGTGTGTGAGGGGAGGGTGTGTGAGGGGAAGGTGTGTGAGCAAAGGTGTGCAGGGGAGGGTGTGTGAGCGGAAGGTGTGGAGGGGACAGTGTGTGAGGGGAAAGTATGAGGGGGAGGCGTGTGAGGGAAGGTGTATGAGCAAGGTGTGTGAGGGGAAGGTGACGTGTGTGAGGGGAGGGTGTGTGAGGGGAGGGTGTGTGAGGGGAAGGTGTGTGAGGGGAGGGTGTGTGAGGTGAAGGTGTGTGAGGGGAAGGTGTGTGAGGGGAAGGTGTGTGAGGGGAAGGTGTGTGAGGGGAAGGTGTGTGAGGGGAGGGTGTGTGAGGAGATGTGTGGGGGTAAGTAAACTTGTACAAGACAAAATGGGAGGGCTTAGGAGCAGCACTACCCTCATTTTCATCACTGGCAAAATATGACTAAGTCTGGTCTACTAAAACTGCTTGCTCTACCGGCCCTGATTAGTAGTGGCCCAAATGGCAGCAAAGTTCAACACCCATACCTCCCAAAAGGTCGGCAATCTTGGCGATGACTTCTGACGCCAGCGCCATCCAGCAGCGCAGGTCTACGTGATACTCATCCACAGTTGGATGGGAGGCACGTGGGTAGTCATCAAGACCAGACGTCAGTGTCTATGCAAGAGCAGGACGGAATAAAATGTCAACTATCATCAAAACACTAGTGTGACATGGCAATCAGTTTGACATGACATGAAGCCAATGTATGCTGGGACGAGTCTGAGAATGAGGCTACGTAGGCTAATACTGCCACTTCACCTTAGGGTTTAGTTCTCTGTCAGTCGTTGAATTCCTTCCCCTCCAGCGATAAGTGGTTGGCTGCTCTCCCAACTGAACATCGAGAGAATTAGAGATGACCACTGGAACCACAATAGTTACCAAGTAGACTTAACCCTTTAACACCAGTGTACTATCGGTGTCAAAGGGTTAAAGCACCAACAACTACCCTCATTCTCCAAGCTTCAGTTTTCACACTGGGGCCCAGTATGAGTACATGCAACAACAAACAAATTCGACAACAACAACAACAAACAACCGACAACAGCAAACAACAAACAACAGCAAACAAATTCAGCTACGTACTTCATTGTTCCATTTTGAGTCTCTCCCTGTTACACACCAAGACTTTGAGCTACTATTCCGTAGCTTTAGATGATGCAGAATGGACGGATAGTGCCAGAGAACTTAACTACAAGACAACCTCACCAGGAGACCTAGTCTTGGTATGCAACATTACAGGCCCAGCTCACAGAACACAGTCTTGATATCATTGCAGGTTCTCCCCGGGATACCAAGTCTTGGTACCATTGCAGGCCATCCCCAGGAGACCTAGTTTTGGTATCCCTCACCAGGGGGGGTCGACAGCACACTCTCCCCAAGAACATTTACAGCACATACTCCCCAACTTAATCTACAGCACACACTCCGCAAGGGGATCTACAGCACATGTGCACCAAGGGAATCGATGAATCAACAGCACATGCTCCCCAAGGGGATCGACAACACATGCTCCCCAAGAGGATCTATAGCACGCGTACACCAAGGGAATCCACAGCACATGCTCCCCAAGGGGATCTACAGCACATGGTCCCCTAGGGGATCGACAGCACATGCTCCCCGATGGGATCGACAGCACATGCTCCCCGATGGGATCGACAGCACATGCTCCCCGATGGGATCGACAGCACATGCTCCCCGATGGGATCGACAGCACAAGCTCCCCAAGGGGATCTATAGCACACGCTCACCAGGGGGATCTACGGCACACGCTCACCAAGGAAATCTAAAGCACACACTCACCTAGGAGATCAAAAGAACACGCTCACCAAGGGGATCTAAAGAACACGCTAAAGCACATGCTCACCAAGGGGATCTACGTACAGCACACACTCTCCAAGGCAATGTACAGCATACACTCCCCAACGTCCGAGACTACCACTCACCTGGGAAGTATTGAACCAGTCAAACCACACCACAAGTCTGGGATAAAGGAGTCTCAGAAACACGAGATCCTGTACCGTAGGGATGAGACCAAGAACAGTTAGAATGTAGGTACCATTTGTCTAATGTCACCAAAGCAAAGTGTTAGTTTGTTACAAGTAATTTCAGTCAGTTGTGGCAGCCTCAGGCTATATGGCCATCCTACATGTACCTACGCTGTATCAGGGACAGTATACATGAACATCATGAGATGGTCTGCACAAAATGACCAGTTCGACAAGTCAGCTCCACTAGTACTAACACAAATTCTGGAGTACATTCTCAGGTTAAGTATTGGTCAAGTATTTTTGAAGGCTTAATATTATTAGCATTTCAGTTCCTGACCAGAGCTCAGTCGCAGCCCGCTGATGGTTAATTGTTAGCTGAAAATATAGACGTACATATACTCACTGAATGATCGCAATCGAACCAGTTACTCTACATGTATATAAGGCCCTTCCACACAAAATGGCACATGTGCACAAGTTATCTCAGCAAGAGTATCACACAAGAGAGGGTGAGTTCACCATCTTGTCTTCCTTCTGCATACTCTGCAGTAAGGTCTCCACGGTGAGGAAGAAAGTGGGAGGATTTGCATTTCTACTGTGCTGGACAACAAACTCCTGGAGATGAGTGAGGGAAGTTAAGTAGGTACATCGAATGAATGAACAGGACTGTGAGGAGAACGTGAGGAACAATGGCGTACCCTGGATGCTGAAGTGCCTGGGTACAGAGCAAGTCAGTGGGGGTATGGGGTATGCCCCTCCCCTCTGTGCATCTCAGGTTGATCCTGTGGCTCTTTTAGAGCCTACTGGCAAAATTCAACGACGAACTCACTCCCCTGTGACCTGATCTCAGCCTTGAAACGCTGAAAGTAACTACCAGTGACTCCCACACGCTCATGCAACTAAACTTTAACCCTAACTCCAAATACTCATTGCACAGGGCCTGAGCTAATTTGCCTAGGCCCATGCCTGGGCAGGCCTGGGTATGGTGCACCACTGGTGAGCAAGCTGCGTGCATGTTAGCCACTGATACCAGTGAGTGTGAGTGAGGCCAGAATATTTGCCTGACCTACATGGCCAGCTTGTTGTACTACATTGTTGGGTCTGGATCCATCGCACCTCTTTTCGCTGCCTAATAATGTCTTGAATGGCTTATCACGTGAGTACAGTTTTCAACCCTTCCTTCCTTGTATCATCCTCTCACTCTGTGGGTTTTATTTCCTGCTGGTACTTTCCCAGCCTCATTCCCTTCCTCCCCAGATCTTGTTGCTTTGCACTTCTGGGTAAGGACCTTAAGAAACTTCATAATGGATGCAAAGTGGGATATGCACTATGGACACTTATGTTGAAAGTGCAGGTTTCATTGGTGGGGGGTGAGGGGAAACATTTGCCTCCACTTGAATCTTGTTAGTATAGTGACCCATCACACTTGTACACTGAACACTCACAGGAGGTACTTTGCTGCGAGCTTCGTCTCCCAGTATCTGTTCCCGTGGTATCCAGCCTTCGACGTTGAGGAGGTCCATCCAGTGAGCCAGAACATCCTGTCGAAAAGAACTTGCTTGAATTCAAACTACCATGCAGTTAGCCTCATTCCCAGGCCCGAGACGGCCTGAGAACGAGGTTAGGTGGACACCCAGCTGTTGGTACATATTGTATGTAGACTGTATGTGCATGTCAACCACGCAGGCACACAACATACGTAGCCTCGTTCCCAGTTAGGCCTTCTTCACCTCCAGTACTAGTGTTGGATCGTTTCAGTAAGCAAAAACGCATATTGCAAGCGATCAAAACAAATGGAGGTGTAAAAGAAGGCTTGGGAACGAGGCTACACACAACATGAGCCACTAAAGTGAAGCGGTACGCAGCTAACTCAAATGTCTATGGATCGAAGAAGCATCGTAAGTGCAGGTAGTAAGTAGCAGAGTGACAGGTAGTCACCGCCATCTTCAAAACCAGCAACTCCAGAAAACTTTCCACAGTGACAGGTGACAACAGCTCAGCAATTCTTTGTTCCCAGTTAAGTATGTACATGTATGTGAATTCTTGTATTGGAGGGTCAGAAGGGGACGCAAAACCATAAGCTACAAATGTGGCATGCATGCCTCCATGACTGCAGTCTCATTCCCATGACACAGGTGGTACGAGACGTGCCTCACCTTGACGATGCTGGTGTCCCAGTGTGCCACCAGCAGCTGGTGGAAACCCTCGTCCCAGAGGAAGCCTCTTGGAAAGAACGATCGCGATGGCACAGCAGTGTACAGTTCTGCTGGCCAGTAGTTCTGTAGTGTGTGCATAGGAAGGATGGTGAATTGTTAGATATACAGCATAGTGCATAGGACTCATTCTCAGACCAGTTCTGTCCCAGTTCCATTCTAATTTTCATATAGCAAGTAGTGCCTGAAATCCTAGTGCAGTAGTCTCATGAAAGAGCCCCCACCTGCAAAAGTACCCCCCCCCCCCCCCCCCCCCCCCCCCCCCCACACACACACACACACACACATTTGGATCTCGATCTCAAGCATACAGTCATGAATGGCCACCAGTCTCGTGTGTAGCAGTTAAGATGGTGTGCAAAGCTCTCTTGCTGTGTCAAGCATATATGCCGCCTGTATACCCGAACCAGAGCAGAGGCCTCTAGGCTGCCTGTGAGGAAACACTTCTGCTTACATTTGACTACAAGTTGGGAGCACGTTGGAAGTGGAGAACACAACATCTTGTTGTAGTTTTGTGGCTCCGCCTATTTAAAATTTTCAGCCTGAGGGTTGGTTATACGAACCAGTGCTTCCATCATTACCAGGTTCTACTTCAAGTTAGCAGCAAACACCAGCTGCTGCAGCTGCTGCTGAGAGCAGTGAATGCAACCAGCGATGTCAAATTAAAAGATACAAACCTCAGGTACACACATATATACTAGCTAGCCTCATTCCCAGGCTCTCTTCACCGCAAGCACAAGGGGAGCCTGGGAATGAGCCTGGAATGAGCCTATACATATACCTGTGGCAATCATTTTGACTGACAAATATGATAAATACACTGTGATCATGAAGTTCTATAAATACAAAACTCACCACAGGGTTTGAAAGACCAGGTGAAATAACTCTGTGGAGAGAATTGTAAGGCGAAAGACATAATTTAGGTACGCACAAAGTAGATGCTTGAGGCAGACCCATCATTGGCCTACAGGGTAAAACATGTGACTACCGTAAACACACAAACCACACGCTCACCGTGACTGGCCATAGAAGTAGGATATCCCCCGACCAGGTTGCTGAATGCAGCCTTCGCAAACGAGACCTCACCATCACTGAACCCCTGTAGCAGTAAACACCTCATTCTCACAACACAAACAAGAGGTATTACACACACATGTACTGTTCAGCTAATGCAGTCTCATTCCAGTACATACAAATTTTCAACAATTCAGATTCACAGGAGCAAAGGCTAACCGGAATCGATAAGGTTACAGACTCATGGGGATTCCAACAATTTGTTTAACCCCATTTTTCTCACACAGAAATCGAGTTGGTACAATTACACTTCCTCGACACAAAGCAGGGAGGACAGTCAACATGCAGACTTACATGTAACACTATAACACTATACATGTACGCTAGTTACATATTCCAGCCAAGTACAGTGTATTCACCAGTGCAAGGGCTGCAAGCAGCGTGATTGCACTGTCAGAGATGTGTCATGGCAAGCTCTTAGACTAGGGCTTGATGGAAGCATTATGGCTACGATAAGAGTCTCCAAATGAACAACCTGTTGAGCGCCATCTTTACTACCTCTATAGAACCATACAGCTCCGCAACAGAGAGCAGAGAGCACATTCGATAAACGCCAGGGGCTGATACAGAATTTGTGAAGTGGGGGGGGGGGGGGGGGGGGGGGGGAATTCGCTTTCATTGTTCAGTTATCAGGATGGGCTATCATGGAACCTTCTATCGTGCTTTACACTGCAAGTTCCAGCAACGCAAGCTCCAGGATTGATACTGCAGAGAGACATTGAGCTGTGAGCACTATTTTGGAGTGTAATTTGGTCAGTGGACATACCCACCATTCTGGTGAAGGGGGTGACTATATACAGCCCCCAAAGCCCCCCCCCCCCCCCCCCCCCCCCCCCCTCCTAAATCTGCACCTGAAAGCTACATAAATGTATAGGCCTCCGTCCTCCCTTTCTACATGTACACTTCTTGTGTTTACAAGTATTCAATACGCTCTTCTTAATCCAATATTATTTTCGGTGACAAAATATCGTTCAATTAAAGGATACAGTGTACATCTCACGTGCAGGGATCCCGTAATCTCAAAAACAACAGCAAACAGCCTATACCCACATAGGAAATAGGCACTTTATTGGAGTGACAATCTCCTCCAGGCCAACCATATGAAGTGCAACATCCGGCCATTACACAGTTGGTAAGGTACAAAAGGTTTCAGTTAGCCTACGGCAGATCAACTCTAGCGCACCTTTGCTTGTAGTCTGAACGTCTCCTCGAATCGCTGGTCAAACTGGGCTCTCTTCTCCTGTAGGGCATTGGTGAGTCTCTCCCCACTGATGCTGAGGGCCGCGCTGAACATCCCGGACTCAAACACCATGTCGATCTCAAACGGAAGCCGAGTGGTGATCTGAAGTGGTAACAACATTGATTTTAATAAAGTCACCATTGCCTGGACACATTCCCCAACACTGAAGTAGGTGTCAGCAATACCCACAATGCCAAAGTGGTGTCAGCGATACTAGTACCCCACAATGCTAAAGTGGCATCAGGGACATACCCACAATGCTGATACGTGCGGACAAGCACACAATGCATAGAGAGAAACATGGTCACAGAATGACTGACAGATAGCTTCATCAAGTCAAGCATGCAGAACTTGGATTTCGTACTGGGCTGCGAACACTAGTGCAGTTTAGGGGTATAGGTTGCTGTGCATACAGTCAATGCAGTCATGGACATGACGGTTGTCATGCCACACTAGTCATTATTCACCACAGAAACTGGAGGGTAAAGATCATGTGATGACCAATCATCAGGCAGCATGATGATGTAATGCCCTTCACTTCCGATCCCACTACAGCTCTACCTGACATACATGTACACACCTGATAAGCAACAAGATTAGGCTTGAACTTGGTGTCCTCCGCCTGCTTGAAGTCTCCCGGCAGCCTGGCAATGGTAGGCCAGTTCTTGTGGGGGTTGTCCATCTTCATAATGGACTTCACAAAGCCAGCCAGGTCAGTGATGGAGGAGCGCTGCGCCGACATGTAGTTATGCAGCTGTAGAGGAGGAGAAAAGCAAAACGCATACAATAACCTTTGGGAGGGAATTTCACTAGGGGGTAATTTTAGAGGGGGTAGAATTCACTACTTGACTGGAGCAAAAATTTAGCATCTGTATAATATCGGTAGCAGGGTAACATTGCTTAGCAACCAAACCCTCGTCCACAACAGGTGCGGCTTCCCAACAACTACCTCAGTCTGTGATTGTGGCAGTTGGCTACTAATACAGTTCTGCTGACTCAGCAGTCAGCAGAGAGCGGAAAGGTTTAATTAACATCCTGATGATTCAAAAGAAGTGTTCCCCAAATCAGATTTTCGGTCAGCTAAAATGTGTACTGCTATGTACGTATGTAAACACCAACATCATATAAGTACATGTAGTGTCTGCTGTCTGCTTGTGATGTACTACATGAGGTTCAGTGGTAGTGTACGGAGAGCGTTTGCAGGCCACAAATAGTCAACTTACAGCATCTTGAGAGACAGTCTTCTTGGGAAATATACTCGGAACTGACTGAACTGCACAAACAGAAGAACAACATACACACTCACACACTGCACACACTCGCACACACTCACGCACACACTCACGCACACACACACACACACACACACACTCACACACTCACGCACACACTCACGCACACACTCACGCACTGCACACACACACACACACATGCACACACACACACACACACACACACACACACACATACACATACACATACACACACACACACCACACACACACTCACATCAGGAGTGTATCCGTATATCTCCTCCACAGAATTTCGCTGTGAAGTGACAAATGCCATGTCTCCTGCCCCCTCATTGTAAACGTAGAGGATGAGTGAGACGAGGAGAGGACGATTGATGCGAGGCTGACCCGTGATCCTCGCTGTCCACGTCTCCCCCATCCCAGGTTCTGAACGAACCAGAAATTCTGTTTTCAAATTCATCACTGGAGGTGAAGCAAGTGTATATCCCAAGTGTTTACAGTAGGTTTGAAACTTATAAAACATCATACAGTCCTTACACCCTCACATGCCGTCACACCACTCATATGTACATCCTACTCCCTCACATGAGCCTCACATGTGCTCATGAACATACATGTACATATACACACCCACACATATGAACACACAATATACCCTCACATCTTCACGTATACATTATGGTGCACATTCCCATACCCTCACACACCCTCACACATGTAGCTAGTACACTCCCTCACACA